>JANRMT010062797.1:18548248-18585898 GCA_026402145.1 Polypterus bichir lapradei | reverse complement strand
ATATAGTGCCTTTCACAGGGTGTACCATCACAATGTGGTTTATTAGGACAGAAGAATACAATGCAGGACATCAGCAGTCAAAATGTATTGAAAGTTGATACGTCTTGTGGTATATGGCCGGCCGTTCATCCCGGCCAATACCCCCACACTGCCAGATGGAGCCCTCCCGGCAACATGGAGGTGCCCCGAATTCCAGCAGGGCATCATGGACCTTGGAGTTTTTCCTCACAGCCCTGCTGGATACCGTGGGGGCGTCCAGGGGATGCTGCAGGGAGTCCCAGGGATTTGTACTTTCCATATAGCTCAGAAGTAATTCACAATCATGGGAACGGAAGAGATGATATACTTCCGGGCTGAAGAAAAGAGGAGTTTTGATCTGACCCGGAAGTGCTAAGAATCACATGGACTGGGGGGGTTGGGCGACGCTTGGATCAGAAGCACTTCCGGGTCAAGGACTTTAAAAGGACTGTGGGAGATCCCAGCAGTGAGCTGAGTTGGGAGGAAGGGTGACAACACGTCTGGGAGTGGAGGATTTGATTATTCTAATTATTGAAAACTGTATTGTTTATGAGTATAGTGGATTGGAGGGTGCTTTGTGCACATTACAGTAAATAAAAATACAGTAAATTCATAATATGGACTTTTATCTGGCGTCTGGTCTGAGGGTTCAAGGGGACGACAGTGCCCCCTATCTGTCACAGTCTCAATGTAGCGCCTTTCACGCGCAGCACCATCAGCCTGTCCTTTGTAAGGTGATTAAGAAACACAATGTGGAAAAATCAGAAAATGAGTTTCTTATGAGTTTGGACAGATCTTTGATATAGTGCCTTTCACAGGGTGAACAATTACAATGTGGTTTATTAGGCCATCAAAAATAAAATGTGAATATCAGCAGTCAGGAATATTTTAAGAATGAATACGTCCCCAATATAGCGCCTTTCACATGGTGCACCACCACAATGAGGTTTATTAAGACAAAAGTGCAGCATATCAGCAGTCAGAGTGTATTAAAAAGTGGGTGGGTGTGTCCTCAATGTAGCGCCTTGCACAGGGTACACCATCAGCATGTGGTTTATTAGGTCATCAAGAACCTAATAAAAAGAATCAATAATCGAGTCTGTTATGAAAGTGGATATATCTTCAATATAGTGCCTTTCACAGGGTGTGCCATCACAATGTGGCTTATTAGGCCATCAAGAACACAATGCAGAGAATCTGAAGTTGAGTCTATTATGCAAGTAGATTTATCTTCAATATAACAACAACAACATTTATTTCCATAGCACATTTTCATACAAATAATGCAGCTCAAAGTGCTTTACATGATGAAGAAAGAGAAAAAGACAAAATAAATAAATAAGAAAAGTAAGACAAAACTAACATAGAATAAAAGTAAGGTCCGATGCCCAGAGAGGACAGTGTGGAGGCTGGCCCGGACACAGACAAGCAGACACGTTCATGTCACCCACAAACATGTTTATTTACAAGTCCCAACTATTTACAAGGGTGCCACACAAACCCCCAAAGTCCCCAAAGTCCTGGCCACACAATGCCTTACTTTCTTCAGGCCGCCTCCTTGGCTCCTCTAGCAAGCTCAGTCCACTCCACTCCCGACTCTCGCCCCGAATGAATGGAGGCGGCCCCTTTTATCCACACCCGGATGTGCTCCAGGTGCTTCCCGGTAATCTCCCGCCAACATGCTCCAGTGAGGTGGAAGTGCCGGCTGCATCCCCAGAAGCACTCCATGTGTCCCTGCTCCTCTTCCCCCCAGCACTTCCTGGTGTGGCGGAAGTGCTGTGGTCCAGGGCTCTAAAGGCATGGGGGCGCCCCCTGGCGGTGACCACGGGCCCCTACAGGGTGGAGCTTCGAAGCTCTGTACCCGTGGCCCCCAAAGGAACCAGGGTGGTCGCCCCCAGATGGTCTGGGGAAGGCGCAAGCCCTCCTCCAGTCCTCCTGGGCATCCCGGCCGGGTCGCCACCCCAGCCACCTCTGACAACAGAAAAAACAAAAAAACTCCAGACGGCTGGAGAAAAAATAAAATCTGCAGGGGTCCGAGGCCACGAGACCACCCAGCCCCCTCTAAGCGCCTTTCACAGGGTGCACCATCACAATGTGGCTTATTAGGACAGAAGAATACCATGCAGGACATCAGCATTGAAAGTGGGTACGTCTTAATGTAGCGCCTTTCACGTGGAGCACCACCAGCCTGTGCTTTGTAAGGTGATTAAGAAACACAATCCAGAAAAATCAGAAAAAATGAGTTTGGACACATCTTTGATATAGTGCCTTTCACAGAGTGCACTTTCACAATGTGGTTTATTAGCTCATCAAGAATTCATTGTAGGATGTCAGCAGTCAGAATGCAGTGAAAGTGGATACGCCTTCAATGTAGTGCCTTTCACATGGTGTGATTAGGCCATTAGTATAAAATGCAGACAATCCGCATTGAGTCCATTATAAAATAGGATATATCCTCTGTATAGTGCCTTTCACTCGGGGCCCTATAACAATGTGTTTTATTAGGCCAACAATAATACATGCCAGATACCAGCATGACCTCAATATAGCACCTTTCACAAATCTCACCATCACAAGTTGCTATACATTGTAATAATACACAGGACATCATCACTCATAATGTACTGCAAGCCACATATATCTCTACTATAATATGGCTGACCATTACCAAGTGGTTCATAAAAACAAAAAGAATAAAGCCGGAGTATGTCTTGTTAAGTCCACAGTGAAAGTGAATATGGTGTCTCCAAGACCGCCACAAGGTGCTTTACAAAGCCAGCCAGGACACAATGCAGGATCTTCCACATGCAGCACATACTCAACGTGCAGATGAGCTCATGCTGGCCGCAAGCACCCTGTGAAAAGCCCTGCAGATTAAATGTCGCGCTGAGATGATACAAACGAATCAACCTCTACTTGATATGTCGTTTGTCATGTGAGCAGTCTGAGAAATGGAAGGCTAACAACACACAAGGAACTGAGCTGACTGAGCAAGGCATCGGATTGAATGGCTTATCACCCTAACCGCTAGATCACACTGTCCCATGGGTGGAACAACCAAAACGCTGCGGCCAGCTTTAATCGTAAATTCATTAACTATTCTGGACAACTTCCAATTCACACTCAATAGACCTCACATCCTTTAAAAAAAAAGATGGCATACATATTGAGTTAAACACATGAGCACCTGGGTAAGAGCCATTAGTGTACCCGTGTGAGAGAGTGGAAGCCACCATCTCGTTTCATCCATCAATATTCATTTTATATAGTGCCTTTCACAGACTATACCAGCACAAGACTATACAAGCAAATCTAAAAATCATTTAGTAGCAAATGCTTAGAAATAACGCAAAAAAGGAGGACCTGAATGCAGGCATACTGAAACTGCAATGCCAGCTTACCCCACCTGACTGGGTGAAATACATTTTGAGAAAATGACTTCTAGGAAGAAGACACTAAAATAAACTCACTGCAGTATGCATCCATCTATTTTTCATTCGCAAGACCCCAGAAAACTGGCAGCATCGGGTACAAGGCAGGAGATAGTCCGTGGATGGGATGCCAGTGCATTACAGGCACACTTATGCACACTTGTGCCCTTAACTCCTGCAGTGTCTCTTTAGAGCCCAATTCATGTTTTATAGCATCTTTAGCTGCACTTGACTAATATACACTCACTGAGTACATTATACAGAACACCCATAGACCTGCTGTGGACGCCTAGGGGTCACCGTTGCCCCGTTAAACCCGACAGACAGACACCAGGAAAAAGCACTAACAAGTATTTTAATATCTTCTCTTCTTTGTTCAGTGCCCCTAAGCACCACAGCCACAAATAACAGGCAAGTAATAATAATAATACACACAATACTGTCTCTATATACAGTATCTCCTCCACACTTCCCAGGAAGCTTTGCCCACCTCCACCCAACTCTGGCTCACTGGCTGGCTTCCATACAGTCCTTTAAATAGTGCCCGACCTGGAAGTGCTTCTGTCCTTCTGCCCACGTGACTGAGATAGAGAAGCTGAGTTTTCTTCAGCTATGGGTGAGACATGACTCCCCAGGTTCTCTTTCAGTGTCCCCTGGTGGCACCCACAGTACCCAGCAGGGCTGTGGTATTAAACTGCATGTCCCATAGTGCCCTGCGGGAATACAGGGCACCGCTGCAGTCCAGGGAAGCGGCCATCTAGCATCTTGTGGGATGCAGTTTCCTAGAAAAGCTTCCTCCCCCCATCCTTCCATCTCAGGGGCGTCCCGGCTGGGTTGAGCTGCTGGCCGTCTGTTACACTGCATATCCATGCAATCAACTAATCAGCCAATCATAGGGCACCAGCACAACACATAAAACCCTTCATATGGAGGTTGGGAGCTTCAGTTCATGTTCACATCAGAAACCCCAGCATGGGACCTCAGTGATTTGAACCGTGAAATGATTGTTGGTGCCAGATGGGCACAGGTTTGAGTATTTCTGTAACTGCTGGTCTCCTGGGATTTTCATGCACATCAGTCTCTAGAGTTTACTCAGAATGGTGCAAAAAACTACAAATATCCAAAGAAAAGCAGTTCTACAACCAGAAACAACCTTGTTGATGAGAGCAGTGAGAGGAGAATGGCCAGACTGAGTCGAGCTGACAGAGGACTGCTCTGTGGAGCGCAGAAAAGCATCTCAGAATGAACACCACGTCAAACCTTGAGGCGGATGAGCGGAAGACCACGTCAGCCAGGAAAAGAAAGATGAGGCTGCAGTGGGCACAGGCTCACCAAAACTGGGCAGCTGGTCTGATAGATCTCAAGTTCTGCCAACACAGATGCCAACAGCCCCCAACTTGCCTTGTGTTAACAGTCCAGATGCTGGTGGTTTGATGGTTTAGGGAATGTTTTCTTGGCACACTTTAGGCATCCTAATGCAAATCAATCAATTGCTTGAATGCCATGGCCTACTTGAGTATTGTTGTCGACCATGTGCAACTCTTCATGGCCACAAGTGACCCATCTTCTAATGGCTACTTCCAGTATGATAATACACTATGGTCCAAAGCAAACTGGTCTCGTGAACATGATAATGAGTTCAATGTTCTTCAGTGGCCTTCCAAGTCACCAGATCCGAATCCAACAGAACACCTTTGGGATGTGGAAGGAAGGGAGATTTGCAACATGAATGTGCAGCTGACAAATCTGTAGACGTTGCGGGATGCAATCATGTCAACGTGGACCAGAATCTCCAAGAAATGTGCCCAGCATCCTGTGGACTCCAGAAGTGTGGCTGTTTTGAGAGCTAAAGGAGGTCCTAACCCAGTGTTAGTACAGGGAGTGTACATTGAAGATCTAACATGTGAGCATTAAATGGAAAGAGCAGAAGATGAACAGACCAGATGCCAGTCCAGCAGGAGTTTGGTGAATTAGAGGAAATCCATCTGGGCACGCAGTACAAATGCAAAAAATAGAGAGATGGGCAGAGTGGCGCTGCACTTTCATCCCCAAGGTGGCCAGTTCAAATCCTGCAATCGAGTTACTGTGTGACCCTGAGCAAGTCACCTGACCTGCCTGTCCACTAATTATTGAAAAAGGGACGTAAAGAATTGACGTGAATCAGCCTAGATAAAGGTGGCAGCCAAATATGTAAATGTAATATTAGCCAAATCGAAATTAAATCAATTCTGACCAGTCTCTCTGTCGCTGCACCCCTGTAGTGTGATGCTACCACCACCATAGTCCATCATAGAATTGCTATTAGGCAGGTGACGAGTAGCACCTGGTCTTCCCCAGACATAGTGCCTGAAGTTCTGACCAAAGAATTCAATTTTCATTTTGTCAGACTACAGAATCTTTTTCTTCCTGCTCTCAGATTCTTTCATATGCCGTTCAGCAAATTCCAGCCAGACTCTCATTTGCCTTTTACTCAAGGGTGATGCTGAGATGGTCATCCTTCTGACAGGTTCTCCCAGCTCAGCAGTGGACATCTGAAGCTCTAATAGAGTGACAATTGAGGTCTTGGTCACCTCCCTGCACAGGGCCTTTCTTGCCCAGTTATTAAACTCTAGGAAGAGTCTCGGTGGCTCCAAACATCTTCCATTTCACAATTCTTGAGGCCCTTGGAACACTCAGAAATTTAGAAATGGTTTGATCCCCTAGGCCCTGATCTCTGTCTCATTACAATGTCATTGCGGGGGTCTAGAGAGAGCTCCTTGGACTTCGTGAGTTGGTTTTTGTCTTGACACACTGTCTGAATTGTGGTCCTTCTATACACAGGTACATGTGTGCCTTTCTAAATGATACCCAATCAGTTCAGTTTGACACAACTGGACCCCAATCAAGTTCTAGAAACATCTCAAGGAGAAAACAAGCAGGATGTACCTGACCACAATTTGGAGTACCACAGCAAACGATGGATGGTGCTATCATATTTGTTTCAAACACCATAAGCTGGCATTTCTAATAAAGTAGTGAGATGGTAGTCCTTCTGACAGGTTCTCCCAGCTCAGCAGGGGACCTTTGAAAGCTCTAATAGAGTGACAGTTGAGGTCTTGGTCACCGCCCTCACCAGGACCCTTCTTCTCCAGTTACTCAAATCTAGGAAAAGTCTTGGTGATTCTAAACTTCTTCTATTTCACAATTCTTGAGGCCCTTGGAACATTCAACACTTTAGAAATGGTTCGATCCCCTTGCCCTGATCTCTGCCTCATTACAATGTCATTGCAGAGGTCTACAGAGAGTTCCTTGGATTTCATAAGTTGGTTTTGTCTTGAGACACTGTCTGAATTGTGGTCCTTCTATACACAGGTACATTTGTGCCTTTCTAAATGATGTCCAGTCAGTTCAGTTTGACACAGCTGGACCCCAATCAAGTTCTAGAAACATCTCAAGGAGAAAACAAACAGGATGTACCTTACCACAGTTTGGAGTACCGCAGTAAATGATGGATGATGCTATCCTATTTGTTTCCAACACCATAAGCTGACATTTCTAATAAAGTAGTAAGATGGCCGTCCTTCTGACAGGTTCTCCCAACTCAGTAGCGGACCTTTGAAAACTCTAATGGAGTGACAATTGGGGTCTTGGTCACCTCCCTGACCAGGGCCCTTCTTCTCTGGTTACTCAACCCTATGGAGAGTCTTGGTTGCTGAAAACTTCTTCTGTTTCACAATTCTTGAGACCACTGTGCTCCTGGGAACACTCAAAGCTTTAGAAATGGTTTGATTCCCTTGTCCTGATCTCTACCTTGCCACAGTTTGATCAAGGAGGTCTAAAGAGAGTCCCATGGACCTTGTGGCCTGCTTTTTGTCCTGACATGCAGAGTGAGTTGTGGACCCTCTATATGCATGTATGTGTGTGCCTTTCTAAATGATGTCCAGTCAGTTCAGTTTGACACAACTAGACCCCAATCAAGTTCTAGAAACATCTCAAGGAGAAAACAAGCAGGATGTACCTGACCACAATTTGGAGTACCACAGCAAAGGATGGATGGTGCTATCATATTTGTTTCAAACACTATAAGCTGCCATTTCTAATAAAGTAGTAAGGTGGTTGTCCTTCTGACAGGTTCTCCAAACTCAGCAGAGGACTTTGAAAGCTGTAATGAAGTGACAGTTGGGGTTTTGGTCACCTCACTGACCTGGATCCTTCTTGACCGGTTACTCAACTCTTTGAAGAGTCTTGTTGGTTCCAAACTTCTTCCTTTTCACAATTATTGAGGTCAAAGCTTTAGAAATGTTTCAATCCCCTTGCCCTGATCTCTGCCTTGCTGCAGCCTGATCTATGTGGAGGTCTACAGGGAGTTCCTTGGACTTTGTGGCTTGGTTTTGTGTGAGTTGTGGACCTTCTATACGCAGGTACATGTGTGTCTTTCTACATGATGTCCAATCAGTTCTGTTTACTACAGATTAACCGCAATCAAGTTCTAGAAACATCTCAAGGAGAAAGCAAACAGGATGTACCTGATCGCAATTTGGAGTCCCACAGAAAAGGATGGATGGTGCTATCATATTTGTTTCAAACACCGTAAGCTGACAATTCTAATAAAGTAGTGAGATACCCATCCTTCTGACAGGTCCTCCCAGCTCAGCAGGGGACTTCTGAAGTTCTAAAAGAATGACAATTTGGGTTCTAATCATCTCTCTGACTAGGACCCTTCTTCACCAGTCACTCAAATTTAGCAAGAGTCCTATGGTTCCAGATTTCTTCCATTTCACAATTCCTGAGGTCACTGTGCTCCTGGGAACAATCAAAGCTTTAGAAATGGTTCAATCCCCTTGCCCTGATCTCTGTCTTGCCACAGTCTGATCTATGTGGAGGTCTACCGAGAGTTCCTTGGACTTTGTGGCTTGGTTTTGTGTGAGTTGTGGACCTTCTATACACAGGTACATGTGTATCTTTCTACATGATGTCTAATCAGTTCAATGTAACACAGGTGGGCCCCAGTCAGGTTCTAGACACTTCTCAAGTAGAAAGTAAACAGGATGTACCTGACCACAACTTGGAGTACCACAGCAAAGGATGGATGGTGTTATCCTACCTGCTGCAAACACCATAAGCTCATTCTTTCTAATGAAGTACTTCACTCAATATGGAGGACAAGCTGACATCATGAATTGGTCAGTCTTATTCAGAAGAGGCATCTTGACAACATATTGGAGAATATACTGGGGAAGTTTGGGTGTTTTTTAAATTGTACGGGCATTTTGAAGCTCCAGCTGCCCATCTTGCTTTCTCTTTAATTGTTAGAAAGAATGGAGTGTCACATGAAGCGGGTTTGCAGCAAACCAAGGGGCAGACATTTTGCAGGGTTTTATAAAGTGCAACCTTGAACAGCTCCTTCTCTTCTATTTCTCTGCCCTCTAGCAACACCTCACCAGCACAAAGGGCCAGATGTCATGGTGAAGTCCAATGCTACCGATGGATGGCATCTGGTGATGACACCTCTGCTTGTTATCAAATCTCAGTCCAGACTCTTTCTATGTGTATGCTCCTCACTGGTGGAATGTGCCGCCCACCTCCATTTGAAATTCTGGATCCCTCCATGTGTTTAAGAAGCACGTGAAGACTCTCTTGTTCTGGTGAATTTCTGCCCAATTGATGTTGGCTGTTAGGTTTTGCATCATAGGACTTGCTTGAATTTTGTTCTGAGCTCTTCTCTTGTGATGATCAATTTTGTACTCTTGTCCTGTAACACTCGTTCCCAAACTGACCCCCTGACTGGATGTATACTCAATCAAGTTGGCCTCGCTTTGGAAAAAAGCATCTGTTAAGTAAATAAATGGAAATGGAAATGGAAACCGATCCTCATGTGGGTCTGATTTGCTAATTATGGGGTCAAAAGTGTTCCTGTGTTACACTATAGAATACCAACCATCCACTCATGCACAGGACACTTGGAACCATCGTGGCAGCATCACCAATCTGAACCAGTTTAGCAGCGTAGAAACCCACCCAATACCGTAAGTTAAAGAATGACCCTCAGAGTCACCCATCATGTTTGCACATCACGAGTAATGCTGCCAGCCTCTAAGTGGCATTTGACACTCCTTGTAAGCCCAAGCCATGAGAAAGCTGGTAGCCTGGGTGTAACTAATTAGGCTCTGGAACCACCCTTCTCCAAGGAGCTTTAAATTAATAATCTGTTTTACTTTATGCATTCTACTTCAACAACAAAAAAAAAAATTAAGAAAAATAAATAAATAATGGAAGTGGAGGACATTTTTAATTTTTTTCCAGGCATAGTAGCTGAGTGATTAGAGACCAGGGGCTGAACTCAGCAACATCAGTGGTTCAATGCCTTACAGCACTGAAGGGGTCAGCTAATCATGCCAGTATGCACCGCATTCATTTATGGTCTGGTGGGTTGCCCAGTAGGCAAGAAGCTACCAGACAATAAAGCCTGCTTATTGGTTTACGAGGTCATCAAAAATAAAATGCAGGATGTCAGCAGTCAGAATGCATTGATGCCTTCAGTGTAGTACCCTTCACCTGGCGCACCATCACATTGGGGTTAATTACTGTAGGCCATTAGTACAAAATGCAGACAATCCACATTGAGTCCATTATACAAGTGGATATATCCTCTATATAGTGCCTTTCACATGGTGCACCATAACACGGTGGATTATTAGGCCAACAATTTGTCAATCATCCTTTCTGCAGTGGGAGAAGGAGAAGAGATATTAAGTAACAGCACCAACCCCTGGTCTGGAGTGAAATTGCAGTCAGTCAAGCCCTGAAGTTGTCCCCTAATCACATGCGTGTGGCATTCTGTTTGTTTTATCATTTCACTTTAATTGAATTATAAATACAACCACCTTACAGTTTCTCTCGATTTATGTTCTTGTCCTGTGCCTGCTTATTATTGTGATTTCCTCTTGGTTTGATGCGTCTTTATCAGGCAAGTGCTCAGATCACTTCAGATCTACATCTAACAACAGGAACATGGTAGGACAAAACTTTTCATAGTATTCTGAAGGTTGTTTACTTGGTCATCATCATGGAACCCGATTGTTTGTGGACTGGATCGTGAGTGTTTACCGTTAACCGTTATGTGTGGGTTACAATTTGTTCAGTGTTAGTTAATTACCACCATTAGGGAAATTGGGTGAGATCTGAGCGTGTTTTGTTCGGTAATTGTTTCTTGCTTTTGTTCTTTATTATCAGCTCATTTGTACTATTGACAACTCTCTGTTTGTGAGTATGCAAGCCAAGTCAAGGCTGACTGCGTTCCTGGTGTCCCCAAAATAAGTGAAACAATCATCATTTTGGGACGGTGTGAATCTGAATGTCTTGCGACCGCTACAGCTTTTGTTTGCAGATTTGTAGATGTTGTGATTTAGATTTCCACTCACGTATAAAAAAGTGTTGAAGGCTTCCAAAAGACCCATAAAGCTGCCCAGGAACTCCACTGATCTGTCCAGGATAAGCCCACCAAAACCTAGCCAGGCCTCAAATTCTACCTGTTGGTTTTAGGCACAGCAGGCCCAAATATGGGGAGCTGACGAAAACAAGTATAATAGTGCCAAAACAAAGTGAAAGACCCACAAGAGGAAGGATAACCATATACCCCTGGCTTATATTAACAGGGAAAATGGAAAATCTTTATAAATAAATGCTTCATTTAGAAACACATAGAAAAATGCATGGTTTCAGGCATAACAGGGCCAAAAATGAGGAGCTGAAGAAAACAAGTATAATAGTCCCAAAAGAAAATGAAAGACCCACAAAGAGGAAGGATAACCATACACCCTTGGGTTATACTACCTGGGAAAACAAAGAATCATTATAAATAATAAACAAAAAAAAATACATAAAGAAAAGCTCAAATGATCTCGTAGAGGCAAGAAGTAGTCGCCCCGGTGCTTGTGCTCACACCCCTAACTATCTGCACACAAGGCAACTCTTTCATAATGCATCTGCTCCTGGCACTGTCACTCGCACACAGACAGGTTTCGATGTGCTGTCAGTGGTGCGATGCTCTCCAGATCTCGGATCAGCGCTGGAATGAAGAGACTAGCGACTTTAATGAAACTCTTGGCCTTGACACTCGGTCAGGAAGCAAGATCTTTTCAAAGAAAAGTGATCTCATGCAGGAAACTGGAGGTGATCATTTCCACGGCTTCCTAGGGTGAAAGCAGTGGGTGATGGAGCACAGCTCAGTCTTTGGCTTCTATAGCACCCTCCTCATCAAAAACACCTACACCGTCAGGCGGTTCTATTCTGCCTAAAATGAATAAGTCTCCTGCCACTGAGATTTAGGGACCCTGTGCTTGGCACAAATTCTCCATGACTTTCTGGGCTGGCGTGGCTTCAGCATGTTGTGCCTGTTATCATTCGTCTATTGTTTGAATGCAAGACCTGTGCCTCGGGTGCTTTCTATTGAAATATCTTCACCTACAAGCACCGTGCGTTGACTTATTTTTAAATGCTGTACTTTTAATACACTTGTAAAACAAGCTGGCATCAACTGAAACTGACAGCTCTCATCTCATAAATAAGCTTGCTGTGCTGCACAGCAAATAACAATCAGTGCCAGGTTATTGCTACCTCCCCTGGCACTGCCCATTCTACGTCAATCATTATTTTACAGGCTGTTGTAAAGTAAACAAGAAGAGTCAGAAAAAGGTTTGGGGTAACCACCCCGTATACTTGAAAGTTGGTTGATAAAAAAAGTGAAAAAAAGCAACAATAGATTTTTACAGACTCAAGTCCAAAATAGTACTGAGGTATATTGGGCAAGATGGCCGATATATAGATGACTGACAGGAAGAAGTGGGTTTGGAAGTGGAAATGATGTCATATGGAGGCAGGCTGAGGAAACAGAGGTGGAAGTGACGTTTTTATGAGGCGGGTTCTTCTGATGAGGGAAAGAGGAGAAAGAGTTGGAGTACTGCACCAACCCCCTGTCTGGCGGAGAAACACATTTATGTGAGCCCGTAAACTGTCTCCCATGACACTCTATATACTGTAACCACTAGGGGGCACTTCTGAGTCCCAAACCATAGACACAGTAATGTCCAACATGATATTGGGTTTAAATAAAATATATTATTTAATCACAACACTTTCACAATAAACACTTGTGCAAAGACCTGTCACAAACACACATACAGTTAATTTCTTCCTCCTTCCTTATACCAAGAGTGTGGCCTGCTGACTCCTGACTCTGACTCACTTATGGCGCTTTTCCACTGCATAGTACGGCACAGCACGGTTCAGTACAGCGCACCTTGGTTCGGCTCAGTTCGGCTCGGTTTGCGTTTCGACTGCAGTTTAGTACCGCTTTAGAGTGGGCGGGATTATTCACGTGTCGTTATAGTTACGCCGCCTCTACTGCCGTGACATTTTTTTTAACTTGTCCCTACACTGTAAGTCCGATGGTAGCCGTGTGCGCCCAAGAGCTTAGCGACCTCCTGAAAAACTTTTTCATTCCGCGTCGCCCCATCCAGCTCTCGCTGGATCCGCTCCTCGGCTACCAACGAGAGGAACGTCTGTACTTCCTCAATAGACCACGAAACAGCCAAATGGTGCGTCCGAACCTTCGCTGGCTGTGCTAAAAATCTAGCGTGTCTGTTGTGTCTCGTGTCGCAAGTTCAGTGACGCAGTAATGACGATTTTCTCCGGCCAATCAGTGACCAGCAGAGTTTACACGTCACGTTTTGGTAACGGTTCGGCGCGCTTGGAACCTCGGCTGAGGTGGTACTAAAAAAAGGACCAGGTACCAGGTACTGTTCCCAGTGGAAAACCCCCCAAAAGTGAGCTGAACTGAACCGTGTCGTGCCGTACTATGCAGTGGAAAAGCGCCTTTAGTACTGGACATAAAACAGCTTCTGATGACCCGGCATGACTTGTGGGGAGTATTTCCAGATTATTTGGGTACCCTGACAATGCCCCCGAGACCCCAACATGGTTTCACTTCTGGACTCCAGTTCCCATGAACCCATAGAGGTGTCCAAGCTGGATTGCCTCCAGTGGACCACTGCCACCTAGTGTATAGGGGGTGGTACTACTCTTCATCCCCAGCTTCTACTTTTCCATCCCCTGGCACCTTCCATTTTATCCCCAAGTCATGCCAATGTCTAGCCAGGATGCCTGGAACTCACAATAGCCAGCAATGGACTGACACCCTGTCCAGGGCAAACTTGTACCCCTGAACAGTAGTTGAGGAATTAACTCTTACATACTGTTTATATTTCATACCTTCACAGTATGGTCTGGGTCACTTCTGACCCGGCCTAAAAATTCCGTCATGATAAGTGTCTATACCAAATTTTGAACTACAGATTACAGACTTAGAATGTATACATTGCCAATCTGACATTAATAAATGGATGATTAATCGAGAGGGTACAGCAGCTTGGAAGCAGCGGCCGGAGCAGAGAGAGTCTGTGGGAAATTTTGATGTTTTGTTCCCTGAGCCACTTAGTTATCACTTTTGCCTTATGTCGTCCATCATGCTGGATTGTTAATTGTTGTTCACCAAAGTGTTCTTGGATGGTTGGGAGAAGTTGCTCTCGGAGGATGTTTTTGGTCCCATTCTTAATTCATGGGTCGGGATCAGGGGCACCACCAATGCAGAGCTTGCTCAGGAGAGCCCTCTCAAGAACTCCGATCAGAGCCTCCATTGATCACAGCGTCATCAGCAAAGTCAAGATCAGTGAATCTCTCTTCACCAACAGCTGCTGGACAATCTCTGGATTGTAGGTGCAGAACGAATGCCAAATACAAGCTTCAGTTCTCCTCATTTGAAAGTGGTTGTCCACACAATGGTTTCTTCTATTATTTTCTGTCAGTCAGTCAGTCAGTCAGTCATTTTCCAACCCGCTATATCCTAACACAGGGTCACAGGGGTCTGCTGGAGCCAATCCTAACCAACACGGGGCGCAAGGCAGAAAACAATCCCCAGGCAGGGTGCCAGCCCACCGCAGGGCACACACACCCACACACCAAGCACACACTAGGGACAATTTAGGATCGCCAATGCACCTAACCTGCATGTCTTTGGACTGTGGGAGGAAACCCAGGCAGACACGGGGAGAACATGCAAACTCCACGCAGGGAGGACCCGGGAAAGCGAACCCGGGTCTCCTAACTGTGAAGCAGCAGCGCTACCCACTCTGCCACCCTTATTTTCTGTCTCATTCCTTAAAACATCCGCATTTAAATTGTTGCCTATTTGTTGCCAAGCTCTTGCCTCACCAAAGCCATGCTGTAATTCTTCTACAAAATACAAGGCACTAAACCCATTTTGAATTGCCCGTTATTTCTTATTACTTTCCTCAATGCTTATCACCTCATTCTGAACCCAAAGGTCTAAAGAGAGGAGATGGAAGAAGGCAAACTTCAGATCCTCAGCGGTCCAGGCTTGAAAGGGTGGCAGGAGATGCAGAGAGCTGATCACACTGTAGGGCCCCACTGTTCTCAACAGCTTCATGGGAACGGCGGCTTTCAGGAATGTCCGACATTTCAGAAGTATCTGCTCCGCACCACATCATTCCAAGAGAGCGGCTACAGAAGGAGAGAAAAAGAGCCGTCGGAGAAAGGAAACAGACGGGATCAGTCGGGGGTGGTTGGAGATTAGACAGGCAGTAAAGACAAGAACACGATTCTGCGGCCACGGCACACACCAGCGGCCCGTTACATTTGCTTGTTTTTCTTTCTTTTTGGCAAGACGTGAGGCTGAAAAAGAAATAAATAAATAAGAAAAAAGAGGATGGCAAAAATGACTTTCAGTTTAGAGAAAGGAAGTGCGAGAGGGGAGCGAGGCAGGAAAACAGCTGGCAGTGATTTACAGTCGTGAGCCAAAGGAATCCAGAGGGTGACAAAGACCAAAAGAGAGATGAAAGGGGACGAGTCATCGGCGTTTAGAGCTCTCGCTGACTAGACGGTCACAGGAAGGAAGAAGATGTGTCGGATTGCCGCAGATGGGACACCCTGGATTGAACACTTTGAAAATGCTTAGATGGATTTTTCCACTTATTGTATGGAACAATTGTAGAAACCGCAGCAGTGGAGGTGCAGCTGTAATGGGGCTTGGAGAAGAACAAAAGGGCTCTCTTGCCCAAAAGTCAATAGCTTCTTCCTCAGGGTCCACTGATAAACATGGTGTCCCTTTTTGTCACGGGATGACCATGTTGAAACTTGCTGTGGACGGCAAGGGACACTCCAGCTCCCCAAAAACCCAACACAAGCAGGCACGGACACAAGTCTTTTATTGTGGGAAACTGTTCTTTTGAAGTGTTTCCCACCACCACAGCCACAAGTACACGCAATGAAGCACAACTCTGTTCTTCCTTCTCTCACTTATCATTACCTCCTCCACTCCTCTTTCGCAAGCTTCATCCTCCTTCCACCAGACTCTGGCTCATCAATGTGAGGCAGGCAGCTTCTTTTATCTCCCACCCGGGAGTTCTTCCGGTCTTCTGTGAACGCGGTCCAAAATTGAGACACACACCCCATGAAATAGGGCTACCCAGTCCCTGCAGCATGCCCTGGCAGCACCCATGAACCCAACAGGTCAAAGAACTCCATGTGCTATGCTGCCCTATGGGAATCTGAGGCACAGCTGCAACCCAGGGGGCCGATTGCCATCTAGTGCTCCGGGGGAGGTAATGCCCTGTGCATGCTCTCTCCCCCAGTCCTTCCATCTCAACTATTTTATTGTCTGGTGGACACTTACCTTGAGGAGTTTGAAGGTGGTGCCAATGAGAGCTCTGGTGAAGGAAACAGCAGGGCAGTTGCACCAGTGTGCGTGTCCGAGAGGTGGGCTTGAGAAGTGCGATTAGGGTCATCCATGCCTATGAGGCATCCTTGCGCATGGTGCCAAGCTACATAATAAAAGAAGTAAATCCAGTTCAATTGCAAGAAAAGATCCTGAGAGAGATAGAAAGAGAGAGAGAGAGAGAGAAGAGAGAAGAGCCATTGCTAACCAGAGAGCAATAGCAGTTGGAATGTGAGTGGTGTGAGTCATGGATTTAAATGGTTCTTTCCAGATTATGGCACATAGCACAAACTGTGTGAAAATGCTGAGGTCCCTTGAAGTGGCTGGTGAAGTGTCCATCAGCGTTGGAGGACAGAATCCCGCAGATACTGTATATAAAAAGGGGAGATGGGCATCAAAGGTGGTCTTTCATCTTCATTTGTCATCATTGAGTACCACCTTTAGTGAAGTGTGCATTGAAGTCCTCTTGAGCAGCCTAAGTAAGACTAAGAGGGGCTGCACGTAACTCTTTATTGAGAGTGGGGATAATGCAGAATGCTGAACAATACAATACAGTACAATACAATTTATTTTTTTGTATAGCCCAAAATCACACAAGAAGTGCTGCAATAGGCTTTAACAGGCCCTGCCTTTTGACAGACCCCGAGACTCTCTAAGAAAAAATGGAAGAAACCTTGGGAAAGGCAACCCAAGAGACCCCCTTTCCAGATAGGTTGGGCGTGCAGTGGGTGTCTAAAAAAAATAGGGTCAATACAACACAATGCACAGAACAGAACACAAGTAATCCTCAATACAATACAACAGTGCAATAGAAATGTTAGCGTAATGTGATTTATTGTGTTGCTATGGAGGAAGTCCTTGGTTCCCTTTGAGTAGCCTGGAGAAAGGAGAAAAGGGAAAAGGACTGGAATCACTGTTGGTTTTTAAAATTTATTTTAATTTATACATTTGAGAATGGTTCTTTGGTGAACTTGCTAGTGGTTCTTCACTTACAGTGGTGCTTGAAAGTTTGTGAACCCTTTAGAATTTTCTGTATTTCTGCATAAATATGACCTAAAACATCATCAGATTTTCACTCAAGTCTTAAAAGTAGATAAAGAGAAACCAGTTAAACAAATGAGACAAAAATATTATACATGGTTATTTATTTATTAAGGAAAATGGTCAAATATTACATATTTGTGAGTGGCAAAGTATGTGAACCTTTGCTTTCAGTATCTGGTGTGTCCCCCCTTTGCAGCAATAACTGCAACTAAACGTTTCCGGTAACTTCTGATCATTCCTGCACACCGGCTTGGAGGAATTTTCGCCCATTCCTCCGTACAGAACAGCTCTGGGATGTTGGTGGGTTTCCTCACATGAACTGCTCACTTCAGGTCCTTCCACAACATTTCGATTGGATTAAGGTCAGGACTTTGACTTGGCCATTCCAAAACATTAACTTTATTCTTCTTTAGCCATTCTTTGGTAGAACGACTTGTGTGCTTAGGGTCGTTGTCTTGCTGCATGACCCACCTTCTCTTGAGATTCAGTTCATGGACAGATGTCCTGACATTTTCCTTTAGAATTCTCTGATATAATTCAGAATTCATTGTTCTATCAATGAAGGCAAGCCATCCTGGCCCAGATCCAGCAAAACAGGCCCAAATCAAGATACTACCACCACCAGCATGTTTCACAGCTGAGATAAGGTTCTTCTGCTGGAATGCAGTGTTTTCCTTTCTCCAAACATAACGCTTTTCATTTAAACCAAAAAGTTCTATTTTGGTCTCATCCGTCCAGAAAACATTCTTCCAATAGCCTTCTGGTTTGTCCACGTGATCTTTAGCAAACTGCAGACGAGCAGCAATGTTTTTTTTGGAGAGCAGTGGCTTTCTCCTTGCAACCCTGCCATGCACACCATTGTTGTCCAGTGTTCTCCTGATGGTGGACTCATGAACATCAGCCAATGTGAGAGAGGCCTTCAGTTGCTTAGAAGTTACCCCGGGGTCCTTTGTGACCTCGCCGACTATTACACGCCTTGCTCTTGGAGTGATCTTTGTTGGTCGACCACTCCTGAGGAGGGTAACAATGGACTTGAATTTCCTCCATTTGTACACAATCTGTCTGACTGTGGATTGGTGGAGTCCAGATGGTTTTGTAACCTTTTCCAGCCTGATGAGCATCAACAACTCTTTTTCTGAGGTCCTCAGAAATCTCCTTTGTTCGTGCCATGATACACTTCCACAAACATGTGTTGTGAAGAGCAGACTTTGATAGATCCTGTTCTTTAAATAACACAGGGTGCCCACTCACACCTGATTGGCATCCCATTAAATGAAAACACTGGACACCTGACACCTCACCTTCAAACTAACTGCTAATCCGTGAGGTTCACATACTTTTACCACTCACAAATATGTAATATTCCATCATTTTCCTCAATAAATAAATGACCACGTATAATATTTTTGTCTCATTTGTTTAACTGGTTTCTCTTCATCTACTTTTAGGACTTGAGTGAAAATCTGATGATGTTTTAGGTCATATTTATGCAGAAATATAGAAAATTCTAAAGGGTTCACAAACTTTCATGCACGACTGTAACATCAACTTTGCATACTTATGATATTTTTCATATCACCTGCTTTTAATAAAGAGCTCTCTCTTTGTACCATCCTGTCTGGGTATCTCTCACTTGACCTGGATTGCCCTCAGTACGACTAGTCGATGCCCCCTGGTTAGACCAGTGTGTGGTGTGTGGGAGTCACGCGGCATCACAGTCCTTAAAGATTCAATGTGCCGACACACAATGCTAACTTACACTTGTATCATGACACTTCATCTGCGTTTCTCGTTTACTTCTTTAATTGCTTTACGGTTGAACGAATGGTAATTACAGTATTTGTGTTTCCATTTCAAAATAAAAATCAGAACTTCTTATAGTAGGATGTTTAAACAGAATGGTGAAATGAAATACTCTTAACAGTGGCATAGCTGGAGTTCATGCCTCTCGGGGCGGGGTGGTACTTCAATTTGCCGCCCTCCAACGTATCTGAAAATGTTAACCTATTTAAATAGAAAATTAAATGACGTATAGAGAAAAATTAAGATCCATTTTGCATAGATTTATTCGTATATAAAGAAACAGCAATCATTTTTCACATATTTATAAGCATCAGCTAGACAAGAATATAGTATAGGCACACTGAGAAGCCATGTTCTAATTATTAGTTTAATATAATTACGCTGCGAAAACCAGAACCAGTGTGGTATACAAGTGATAGGTGCGGATGTTTTCTGTACAGAGCAAGAACGCATTCGGGCTGATAACAAAATGAAATTATAAATTGTAAATTAGTTGTTTGCCCTGCGGTGGGCTGGCGCCCTGCCCGGGGTTTGTTTCCTGCCTTGCGCCCTGTGCTGGCTGGGATTGGCTCCAGCAGACCCCCGTGGCCCTGTAGTTAGGATATAGCGGGTTGGATAATATATAGATGGATGGATGGAAATGAGTTGTTTATTTTCCTAGAAATTATTATCGATGTAGTGTTTACGTTTATTTTTGTTATTGCCTCATACATTTCAACTGCTGTGTCTGATGCTACCACAGAAGGACAGTCGGAAAATTATTTTTGAAGGATTTGTGGATAAAAATCAGAGAATTTAAATTTTTTCATTCATTAGTGTGTGACAGATAGGGGGCGCTATCGTCCTCTTGAACCCTCGGGCAATAAATAAGACACCAGGTAAAAATCCAAAATAATGACTTTTTATTAATAAAAAGTGCACAAAACACCTTCCTCTCCACAATACTCATATAACAATACAATAATTCTCAATAAACCAATCCTCCACCACTCCCAGACGCGTTGCCACCCTTCCAACCAGCTCAACTCAACGCTCTGGTGTTTCTCAGAGTCTTTTATAGACCTTGACCCGGAAGTGTTTCTCACCCTTCAGTCCATGTGACTCCTTATCACTTCCGGGTCCGATAAAAATCCTCTTCTTCATCCCGGAAGTACGTCACTTCCGCTGTCGCTTTGCCTATGACGTACTACCGGGTTATAGGGCACATGTGACTCTCAGGGCCTCCCTGCAGCGTCCTCTGTTGGCCCCCTGTGGTGTCCAGCAGGGCTGTAGAGGAAAACACCATTGTCCATGATTCCCTGCTTGTATCTGGGGCACCTCCATGCTGCAGGGAGAGCTCCATCTGGCGGCCTGGGGGTATTGGCCGGGATAACAAGCTGGCCATAGACCACAAGTGATATTTTTCCGAATCCTGCTGTATACACATGAATTGTACTGAGCATTTTGGCCAATAATACCATACCCAAAAATGGACCGCCCCCCTCCGCTCACCCCTAGCTACGCCACTGACTCTTAACTCAAGAAGCACGGATCGTAGGTCATCTGAATCCATCTGAAATCTAGCAGATTGATCACCGCAAGGATTGAAGCTTCAGTCGTTCCATCACAGTGCCTTCTGAAACTGGCTTTTCCTGGTTTAGAAATATTCCAAAATAAAAGGTCATGTTATGAGTAGGGGGCATTCTCAGGGCTGGTGTACTGATTGTAATTCCATCCCGTGGACGAGAGGGGTCACTGTCATTCATGTTGTCTCCTCGTTCATCTGCAGCCCAGATGGTCCGAACATCGAGGATCTCTGACTTGCACTATTAGCTGCACCTTTTAAATTCCGGACACCATCTAAAGACCATCATCAACACACTTCACCAGTCCAGCCAAAGGACTCGTGTGCGAAAAGATTTCACTAGAGAACAAATATTTTGTGTTGCCACTTTTGGTGGGGTTTTTCTTTGCCATCATGATATGGGCATGACCAGCTGGTGCCCCAGACCTTTAGCTCTGCTTGCCTTCGTATTTTACCGTGGTTTCTAATTCTGAAAATTTAGAAAAGCATGTTCATTCATCACAGGCAGCATGGACTGTTCTAATGCCTTATAGTCTAGGAGTTCAATTTATTCGCTTACTGCTCTACGGTTCAAAACACAGCCACGAGGATCATAATGAGGGTGAAGAAGTTCAGGCATGTAATTCCAGCTCGTAGCTGACTTCACTTCACTGACCTCCTGGTATTCTGATTTCATCTGAGTCCCACCTCCTAGATTTGCTTTTTAATTTGTTTTTCTTTTTTTTTCTTCTTCTTCCTCTTCTCCATCTTCTTTTTCTTCTTCTCTGTCTTCTCCTTCTTCTTCTTATTATTATTACTTTTTTAGTTTTCCATTAATTTATTTATTTAGCAGCCTCCTTTATCCAAAATGAATTACAAAGCAAGTTAAAATACATTGAAGAATGATCAGTAGATGCAAGCATCAAAGAGCAGAGAACAGAGAAGATAAAAATTGTTCAACAATCTAACCAATACGTACGCAAAATGTCAGAAAATTGGGAAATGATGAATCATGTGCATAATACCTCATAGAGTCATATGAAATAGCTTGGAAACCCCTCTAAATTCTCTGGATTTTTGTGTATCATTGGCTGAGCTTTCAAAGTAGCAACTTCCTTTTAATATCTGACATGCCTTATGGAAACAGGAGTATTTGAGCAGTGACATTAAGTTTATTGGATTAAGAGAAGATATGCAATATGCATCATAACAAAATTAGACAGGTGCATAAACTTGTGCACCCCAACAGAGATATGACATCAATACTTAGCTGAGCCTCCTTTTCAAATAGACCAGGGGTGTTGAACTCCAGTCCTGGAGGGCCGCAGTGGCTGCAGGTTTTCATTCTAACCGTCGTCTTAATTAGTGACCAGTTTTTGATGCTAATTAACTTATTTAGCCTTAAATTAATTAGCTTGACTCAGGCCCCTTAGTTGTTTTTTCTTTAATTAGTAGGCGGACAGCAATGAGACATAAAACAAGCAGGACATTACCAGCTCACCTGTACCCAACAAACAATATCAGAAAATAAAGATGAAGGTCTCAGTTGATCCCTCAGGTTACCAAAACATTTTAGGAGTTCTTAGAAAAAAACACAATATCAATAGTTTTGGAAATGTCTGCTGTGGCAAAAAGAGAGCAGCAACAAGCCATGGAATTGAATAACGGGTTTAATTAACGGCAAGAATCAGCTTCTCATTAAGGAACTGGTTGGAGTTTGAAGCCCCAGTTTAGCTGGTCATCTTTTGGCTCATTTCACATCTCATTTCTGTTTGGCTGTCATTTAATGAAGAAAAGAATCGATTCAGAAGACTTAATCCTTAAAAACAGGGCTATTAAAATAGACGGAAAAGAAGTTAATTAGCAGTGAAAACTGGACACTGCTTAGGAAAAGGGTTAGAAAGAAAACCTGCACCCACTGCGGCCCTCCAGTGCTGGAGTTTGACACCCGTGCTCTAGACGCTGTCCTCCTATAGCCTTTGATGAGTGTCTGGATTCTGGATGGAGTTATTGTTGACCATTCTTACATATAAAATCTCTCCAGTTCAGTTAAATTTGATGGTTGCTGAGCATGGACAGCCTGCTTCAAATCATCCCATAGAAGTCAGGGGACTGTGACGGCCATTCCAGAACATTGTACTTCTCCCTCTGCATGAATGCCTTTGTAGATTTCAAACTGTGTTTTGGCTCATTGTCTTGTTGGAATATCCAACCCCAGCGTAACTTCAACTTTGTGACTGATGCTTGAACATTATCCTGAAGAATTTGTTGCTATTGGGTTGAATTCATCTGTCCCCCGACTTTAACAAGGGCCCCAGTCCCTGAACTAGCCACACAGCCCCACAGCATGATGGAACCTCCACCAAATTTGACAGTAGGTAGCAGGTGTTTTTCTTGGACTGCGGAGTTCTTCTTCCGCCATGCAAAGCGCTTTTTGTTCTGACCAAATAACTCAAGTTTTGTCTCATCATTCCAAAGCACTTTGTTCCAGAATGAATCTGGCTTGTCTAAATGAGCATTTGCATACAACAAGTGACTCTTTTTTTGGCGTGAGTGCAGAAAGGGCCTCTTTCTCATCACCCTGCCATACAGATGTTCTTTGTGCAAATTGTGCTGAATTGTAGAACGATGTACAGATACACCATCTGCAGCGAGATGTTCTTGCAGGTCTTAGGAGGTGATCTGTGGGTTGTCTGTAACTATTCTCACAATCCTGTGCATATGCCGCTCCTGTATTTTTCTTGGCCTGCCAGACCTGCTGGGTTTAACAGCAACTGTGCCTGTGGCCTTCCATTTCCTGATTCCATTCCTTACACTTGAAACTGACAGTTTAAACCTCTGAGATGGCTTTGTGTAGCCTTCCCTTAAACCACGAGACTTAACAATCTTTGTTTTCAGATCTTTTGAGAGTTGCTTTGAGGATCCCATGCTGTCTGTCACTCTTCAGAGGAGAGTCAAAGGGAAGGAAACACAACTTGCAATTGACCACCTTAAATACTTTTTCTCATAATTGGACACTCCTGTCTATGAAGTTCAAATCTTAACAAGCTAATCCAAACAATTTGGTGTTGTAAGTAATCAGCATTGAGCAGTGACATGCATTCAAATCAGCAAAATGACAAGGGGACCCACATTTGTGCACAGCCAGTTTTTCACATTTAATTTCATACAACTAAATATTGCTTCACTAAAAATCTTTGTTCGGAAAACACCCCAGTACTCAGACGTTCCTAGGAAATGAAAGACATACCACTGATATCTTTCTTGTTGAAAGGAGAGTCAATTATTATGCAGGCTGAGGGGTTCCCAAAATTTTTCATATGATTGTATCACCAAGCCGTTATTAAAACGCACGCTGATGTGGCAAACAATTTACACCTTAATAACGGTGAATATGATGTCCAGACTCTGTTTTAGTTCCCGTTTAAGAGGGCCAATGCTGCGTATTTGCACTTGAAGAGCTTTTTCAGTTTTTGCTTAGTTTATATTGGGCACCTGTTGTCACTTCTAATGGAACTGGCAAATAGATCAGGAAGAGATCAGCCAAGCAGTGCTGGAAGCCATTGGCTGACCGATAAGGTGCTACATCCAGTTTTCATTTGGGGTGGCTGCTCATACATAAAGCCTACATAAAATGTCAAATTGCAGTGGTGTTGGCTTCTCCTAACATAATCCGAGCACTTGACTGCCATCTTATTGCAATAAGGGCACCTAGCGAGACTGCAGGTTTTGATGACTGTAAGCAGTGACATTCAATTAACGTTAACGCACGCAAGTCATCTGTAATGTCAACTTTAGACTCACAGACATTATGGCTCGGTCTTTCCTGGTTCAACCTGTGATTCATTTATTTTGAGGCAAAGTAGCTTTGGCAGCTGTGATGGTGCTGTACGTGGCGACTAGCTTGTTGGTAAGCTAGTTGAATGAACCGTGCGGCCTAAACTACACTATGGCAGGGGACTTTTTTTTATCCAGCAGTCATTTCAGGTGGCCCGTTGGGTCTTTCTTCTTTCTTCTTTATTCCTTAGCTGGCGCTTGGAAAGCGGGTCGACCTCTTAGCCAATACGCTGCTGTTGGTGCCGCTGGATTCCGTGCTCTATTCACCACACTCTTCCATTGTAGTCGATCGGTTGCGACGGTTCTTGCTTCGATTGTTGTCAGTCGCTGGTTCTTTAGGTCGTTCTCTACGTGTTTCACCCATGTCATCTTCGGTGCTTGTTGTTGTATCCTCCAATCAGGAGGGCGTTTTCTCCATAGGAGTTTGTGCGGTAGTCAATTTTCATCCGTCCTACAGACGTGGCCGAACCATCTTAATCGACCCACAGCATGATGGAACCTCCACCAAATTTGACAGTAGGTAGCAGGTGTTTTTCTTGGACTGCGGTGTTTTTCTGCCGCCATGCAAAGCGCTTTGTGTTCTGACCAAATAACTCAATTTTAGGTTAGGTGGTCAGGAAGCACTTCCAGGTGAGACAGAAGCCCGACTAATCAAGGCTCCACAGTCCCTGCAGCTCTCCCTGGTGGCACCCATAGAGCTCAACAGAGCTGTGCTGAACACAAACTCCCATCCGAGGCACTACTGCAGCTCTCCAGGGTAGACAATGTCCTGTGCTAGTCGTCTCCCCCAGTCCTTCCACTATAGAGGTGGGTAGGGGCCCCAGCAGTCTGCCAGACTATGTATGAGGTTGATTAGCATAGTCATTATATCGTTGTTACAGGGTTGTTACAGAGGCGCATTCACGTACGCATATTTACAAGATGATTGTGATTTCTAAAAGGTAAATTGCTGTGACCAGTAGGGGGCATTGCAGCACCCCAAACACAATTGCACCAACACAAACTCTGATATAATAAAAAGGTTTATTTGCATTTTAATACTTTACAAAAGCTTTCACAATTCTCAAACCAATCGTTTTCCTTCACCTTCCTCTCCTCCAGGCAAGCTTCATCCTCTTCCACCCGACTCTGACATGCTTGGCTGAGATTAGATGGCTTCTTTTATCTCAGACCCAGGAGCACTTTGTGTTAGGGCAAAGCCTTCTGGGTCGACCAGAAGTCCCAAAAAGTAGGGACAAAGAATCCCAGCAGCTTCTTCTGGCGGGCCTTCCGAATGGGACTACGAATCCTAGCATGCCCTAGAGGTGTCTGTGTGGGAATCCCATCTGGTGTTTCAGCGGAGAAAATGTCCAGTTGTACTCTCCCGCTCCTTCCATTGCACTGGTATCCTGGTCAGGTAACAATCCTTGCTCAATCCCAGTTGGGTTGCCAGTCCATGTAATCCATCCATTAAATTGCTTTGCAACGTGCATATGCCAGGGTATATAAATCAGATTATTTTCATCCATGTTTTCCTGTTATTTGGCGTACGCATAATGTCCCACTCGAATCCATGCAACGTTTTATAAATCTGCCCCAGGTGTTCCTGTATAACGGCCGTAACTGCTATGATTCACCACGTTTTTAGCGATGTGTTACAATCGGATTGCAGGTCAACCCCAGACTACCCTGGCTCTGAAAGATTACATCAAATAGTAAAATTAATTTATACAAAAAAAATGACCCAGACAAATGGTGCGGAGAATCAAAATGTAATAAATCAACTACAGACAAATCACACAAACTGTTCAGATTCCGTAGCCGCACACCCCCTATTCCAGCATATACAGTATACAAATAACACAAAAAATCATGACCCCCCCCAAAACATCTCACAATGTCCACTCAGCTTTGTCTCTCCATAAAATAAAATATCCTACAACGTTTCCAAGTCTTCAGACGTGCCATCCAAGAATAGAAGATTATTACTCGCTCCCTCAGTCTTGATCCTCTCAACTGTCCCGTCAACTTCATTCGATACATAAGGATCTCTTCGAGGTGGCCACCTCCAAACTGTGTCGGACTTCGGTGCTCTACTGAGACGATCTCTGTCCTGGCTTTGAATAGCTCACGTCTGTCACCTCCACCATAAAGCACGGGTTATGTTTTTCCTCTTCTTTTCCTGCCTTTTCACGCTCTTTTTTAACAGTAAATCAGAACCATGCCTTACAAAAGTCCTCCCTATTGACGTATGCCCAATACGCCCATCTTACACTGTTTTCTACTGCAGGGGTCCCCAACTCCAGTCCTGGAAGACCACAGTGGCTGCAGGTTTTCATTCTAACCCTTTTCTTAATTAGTGACCTGCTTTTAGTTTAGTACCTTAATTAGTGACCTGTTTTTACTACTAATTAACTTCTTTTGAATTCATTCTAATTGACTTGTTTTTTAAGATTTGTTCCTCTGAATTGCTTCATTTCTTTCCTTAAACGGCACCCAAACAGAAATGAAATGTGAAGTGAGGGAGCCAACAGAAGACCAACTAAGTCAGAGTCTCAGACTCCAACCAATTTTACTCCAACCAGTTGCTTAATTAGGCGCCGAGTCTTGCTGTTCATTAAACCCGTTGTCACGCACGTGCGAGTAGGAGGACGTTGTATGTACCAAGCGAAGGTAATTCCACGCCAAGCCAGGGGGTGGTGGAGTGCACTAAATCTTCTCCTGTTATCTCTACAGACCAGCCACGTCAAACCTGTCTGACTCAACATTAAAGACGTCATTTCCAGTTCCGACGCCAAGAATGACATCAGAAGAAGGTCACTTCCAGTTCCCCTACGTCACTTCCAGTCTTTCCATTTAAAACTGCCATTTTCTCAAACCTCAATTAGTTCATGTCTGGATTCCAACGAAGACACTTCTGTCTTAAAACAAACCCATTGCAGCCAGGGATAATATATGGGTGGCTGCACCAAACCTTTTTAAATGTGTTGAGTCTGACCTTTTCACACTGATCTTTAACTCCATGGCTTGCTGCTGCTTTCGTTGTGCGATAGCAGACACAATTGTTGATTTTCTAAGAACACCATTAAAATGTTTTGGGGACCTGAGCAGATCAACATTCCTGAGACCTTCACCTTCCTTTATTTTCAGATATTGTATGACGGACACAGTTTGCTGGTCTTGTTTTGGCTCACATTATTGTTTGTAATTAAGGAAAAAGAAACAAGGGGTCGGAGTCTTCAAGAGCAACTCAATTAAAATTAATTCAAAAGAAGTTCATTAACAGCAATTAATAATTAAGATAAGGTGAGAATGAAAACCTGCAGCCACTGTGGTCCTCCAGGACTGGGATTGGGGACCCCTGCTCTGCTGTATGTGTGCTCGGACAGAGACAGGGTTCACACTGGCAATAACACAATAGAGTGACACAAAAAAAACCAACAGAAAATAAACTTATGTGGCATTGCTACAGATAGATAGATAGATAGATAGATAGATAGATAGATAGATAGATAGATAGATAGATAGATAGATAGATAGATAGATAGATAGAAAGGCACTATATAATAGATAGAAAGGCACTATATAATAGATAGATAGATAGATAGATAGATAGATAGATAGATAGATAGATAGATAGATAGATAGATAGATACTGTAGATAGATAGATAGATAGATAGATAGATAGATAGATAGATAGATAGATAGATAGATAGATAGATAGATACCTTATTAATCCCAAGGGAAAATTCACATACTCCAGCAGCAGCATACTGATAAAGAACAATATTAAATTAAAGAGTGACAACAATGCAGGTACAACAGACAATAACTTTGTATAATATTAACGTTTATCCCCCCGGATGGAATTGAAGAGTCGCATAGTGTGGGGTCTCCTCAGTCTGTCAGTGGAGCAGGACGGTGACAGCAGTCTGTCGCTGAAGCTGCTCCTCTGTCTGGAGATGATCCTGTTCTGTGGATGCAGTGGATTCTCCATGATTGACAGGAGTCTGCTCAGCGCCCGTCGCTCTGCCACGGATGTCAAACTGTCCAGCTCTGTGCCTACAATAGAGTCTGCGTTCCTCACCAGTTTGTCCAGGCATGAGGTGCCTCCCCAGCACACCACTGCGTAGAAGAGGGCGCTCGCCACAACCATCTGACAGCACCCAGACACGGGCAGAAGGAATATGGCTGAGCGGCAGCATCACGTTTAAACCACTGCATGGTGTCCTCTTCACGTCAGTCCTCATAAGAAGGGGACTCAATTAGGTTGACTGAGGACTTCAGATCGTGAATGTGGTTAAATCTGATACCGAATTCACTTTGTGTTGGACTGGTGTGTCCCAATTCAGGGCGGATTCTGTCTGAAAAACAAAGTGGAACTGTCCCACATAGACCGAGATAGGCATCCTTGGCAACAGACGAAAAAGGATTTTTCATTGCTTTTCTATAAAATCTCTTTTTACACAAAAGCCCAGCAAGTCAAGTTTTGGCTGGTACACAAAAGAAAAAGGCTGGAAGCCTGAAGCAATTTCCATTTCACACCTCGGATTGTTTGTGCTAAGGATCTGCGCTGGTATCCTAAAGGTTGCCAGTTCGAATCCCCGTCACTGCCAAAACAGATCCTACTCTGCTGGGCCCTTGAGCAAGGCCCTTAACCTTCAATTGCTCCAGGGGCGCTGTACAATGGCTGACCCTGCGCTCTGACCCCAAGGGGTATGCGAAAAACCAAGTAATTTCCTTCGGGATTAATAAAGTATCCATCCTTTATCCAACCCACTATATCCTAACTACAGGGTCACAGGGGTCTGCTGGAGCCAATCCCAGCCAACACAGGGCGCAAGGCAGGAAACAAACCCCGGGCAAGACGCCAGCCCACCGCAGTGAATAAAGTATAATAAAATAAAATAAAAATGAAAATATTTTTCGCACTTTTCAAGGTGAATTTCCATTGACTAAAAAGAAAACTGGCAATGACAGCAAAGCCTCCTTTTAATTACCTGTGAAAAAGAACACACGATGTTGGGGGGGTGCGGTAGGGCGGGGCCTCGTGGAACTGCATGGGACGCGCAGCGAGCGATAGGGGTCTGAACGCTAAGATGAAAAGAATGCATTCGAGCTGACAGGTAGAGACATGGAAGAACAGGTCAGGCGATGGCTGCCACTTCGAGGCATGACACGCCGGCTGAGGTCAACACCTCCACCTTTGGAAGGCAGTCAATTTCTGAACATGGGAAATGTACACACATGCCAAAACTGTTAAAAACACACACACACACCACAAAAACATCCATCATCAATACACAAAGCCAAATGAAGGCCCCATTTATTAAATGAAGAAAGCCGCCACCGCTGCCGGTGTGCGTCTCCCCTGGCACATTGCCTTGCCTTGCCTGACTGCCTTGGCTCGCTGCCTCTTTCTTAAGCCCGCCACAAGAGTTCTGGCAGCGGCAAGCGAACATAAAAAGAAAAAAAAAAAGAAAAATGAACAACCTGCTAAAGAATAAAAAAAACAACGGACTTCTTTGTCATAAATCAAGTGTTCAGCTAGTGGGCAAAAGGGTGATAAAGGTGAAGCAAACGAGGGGCACCGGCTTCACTGATGCAGGTGCTTCCCATTCAGGTGTCGAGCCAGGAATGAATAAAAGTTTTCACATCCCGGCATGCTCGAAACAGGCATTAAAAATGCTGGTCGAAACATGTCCTCCAGAATTCCAGTTAGTCTGGCTGAAAGAGCAGCGACATGTCAAGAGGTTCTACAGAAGTGGCAGAGCAGTAGGGCGATGACTGATTAAGTGATTGCACAATGAAGCTCAGAGGGAAGCAAAAAAAGAATACACAGCCCCAGATTTGTAAGGTCTGTACACTTATGGAGGTGCAAGATCAAACAGGCAAAAACCAGGAGACTGCAAATATTAGTCGAGGGCGAGGTTTGGCTTTCCGGTAGCAGCCCGACAAAATGACATACAGAATAGCTGGCATCCAGCGAGCAATTTACTGCATTAGTACTGCGATAGCCTGCAACACAACATGGCAAAAATGGGATACATTGAACTTGTCAGTTCTCAGAAGTGTCCATTTGTCCTTCCCTCAAATAGAAAGCCATCCACAGTGCAGTCATTTGATTTCTTTGACTTTTGTATAATGCCTTTTGGTTTAACCTCAGCCCCCATTGCTGTCCAGGTAGAGTACAATGATACCACAGGAAGAACTGCAGTAACTGCAGGGGCATAAAGCTGACTAGCCACACCAAGAAGGTATGGGAAAGAGTGATGGATGTAAGATTGAGAAGGGGAGGTGGTGGGTGATCTGGGAGCAGCAACTCGGTTTCATGCCAGGAAAGAGTACTACAGATGGGATGTTTGCTTCGAGAGTATTGATGGAGACGTACGGAGAATGAATTGCATTGTGATTTTGGGGATCTTGGAGAACTCATATGCCAGGGTGCCAAGAGAGGAGTTCTGGTACTGTATGAGGAAGTTGGGAGTAGCAGAGAAGTATGTGAGAGTGGCGCAGGACATGAATGAGGACAGAGTGACTGCAGTGAGGTGTGCGGTAGGAATGAGAGTCTGGTGCAAGGTGATCGGGTTGGCTCTCAGCCCTTTCTTGTCTTCTCCTAGTTGTTCTGATTCAGAAGAAAAAGAGACAACTCATCACTCGAGTTAAAAGATGTGTGCAAAAGGCTGTAAAGTAAAATAAAACAAAGCCGCCAAAATTCAGCCGAGAGGCAAAAAATGACAGAATTCAGGCAAGACACAAAAGTGAACCACAAAGAGAATTTCAGGAAAGGTTTAGAAGGATTTATCCGCAGATCGGATAAGGCTCGGTGCAAACGATGACCTTTTATTTTGTCTGCTGATGATTTCACAACCCACTAGAAACACAGGAGACAACCCTATAAATGGTACACAAAATGGCTTCCATAATAGGAAAACGCTACAAGACCCAAAAATTCAGCCCTGATTATGACACTAGTGGGTTAGGGAAGCTCACAAGCTCTTCCCAATCCTGGTGAAGTGAGAAGTAGTCTCCTGAATTAGGAAAACTGATCAAATTCTTTTACTAAGAGAAGGACCAAATTTCCATCACTCTCAGATTTTGAAGAAGATTGATAAATACTGGCACAGAACTTCACTAGTCTGCCTGGAAACAGGCCTCACACCACGTAGCCTGGCCCCAAATTCAAAAGGTAGGCTTCAAGGCATGCACAGGCCCCAAAAGACACTCAGGTTTTTTAAAGTACAGATTCTCCTCACTTAACGTCTAGGTCGCTAAGCGAGTTGGTCGATAAGCAAGGAGCCACTATGAAAGCCCCGTACTGTGTGCCCCTCCATTCTGGGGGCATTATTTTCGAGTGAATAGGAAAGACAAGGGTGCTGTAGCAGCAGCAGAAGAAGAAGAAGCAGAGTGGCATTGGGCAGCTCATCTGGGGATCCCAGTGCACACTGAAGATTTTTGAGATGGTTATGGCAGACTCTCCCCATGGAGGTTTTCTTCTCCCCATTTTTCATAATCATAACCTCATTGTAGCCGCAGGAGGACCTCTGCACCTCTTGTGAAAGAAAAGCGCAGCTGGTTCAGCGGGGCAGATCATGTGACAGGCGTGCAGCAGTACTCTGACGGCGCAGAAAGAAAACATACAAACCTTACACTCGTGTCTCGGTGAATGCTGAACATCTATGGGAATGAGATGAGAGGTGGGTAGTAACGAGTTACATTTACTCCGTTACATTTACTTGAGTAACTTTTTAAAAAAATTGTACTTCCAAGAGTAGTTTTACTGCACCACACTTTTTACTTTTACTTGAGTTACATTTGTGAAGAAGAAATGCTACTCTTACTCCTCTACATTGGACAACACTCGACTCGTTACTTTTTTCCATTTATACATTAAACTATATTTTTGCAAGAGAGAAGTTGCCAATGGATCTACTGCATGACTGTTTCACCAATCAGACGTAGCCATGCAGTCACATGACCACACACAAACTTCCTGCGTCTTGCAGCCTGTGAGAGACTTTTTAGTCATGCGGGACTCCTGTCAACTGCTAAACGGTCACAGCTTGACTGCAAGAACCAGATCGTCGTTCCCAAGCCTGCCTTTCATGTCTTTTCTCCTTTTCTTTGATTCCCCCTTCTTTTTTTTGTGCTGACCCGTATATATGCACTCCGTCTCCATGGGCCTTAATCACGCGGCGCAGGAAGCCAATAAAACAATTGATAACGATCGGACCCGCACGTGAAGGTGCAACTCGCTCCAACTACTTCATTAACTCCCCGCGGTCGTGCAATTGCGCCCACACGGCTTTATGGATTTGAAACTGGCCTTTTTTTTTTTTTTTTGAAGCCGCGGACCCGCTACACCACAAAGTGCATATGTAGTATTATACTGTCAGTGTACAGGATATCTCGTCACTGTAAGTAGTTTGCACTGTTCACACATACATGTCACCTACTGTAGGTATCGGCTTCAAAAAGCTTTGTTGTGAAAAACTGAGATTTGGAGCTTTGTGTTATTTGTGCATCTTTATTTTGTAAAGATGTGATTTATTTTTATTCATTTTTTTATTTTATCATTTGGAAATAGCAGAATTTGCACATTATTTTATACTAGCCAACCCGCGGCGTACCATACGCCACATAATCAGGCCGGTTTTTTAATGATTTTTAAGCACAGGGAGAAAATTCACATTTGAAAAATCGGTAATGCAATAAATCAGCAAGAAAAGCAACATTGTAACAATGCACGGAACGAACCAACACACAATCATCCGTGACTGAAAACTGGCGGACCGCCATCACGCCTTCTCCTCCCAGACGGAGGGATGGGGGTAGACGGCGCTCAGGCACGGAGGGTGGAACGGGAGGAGAGGAGAAGGACGTCCATTCCGCTCTCTCTTGCTGTATGTAGCGTGTAAAACAGTTTGCTATGGTGCACGCGGTCGACTGCTTACTTCATTGTGTTTTAACCTCAGTTGTAAAGGATTGTTTTAAGGATCCCATGAGATACCCCTCGCAAACTGTTTTACACGCTGCATGTGTCAACTCACCTCTGCGAGAAACATGCCTCTATGAACAGTCAACGTTGCTCGGAGGTGCGTGTGGCCTCTACGACAGACGAATATAAATGACGCCGTTTTTTCTGTGTCGTCGCGTCCGAGTTGGTGGGCGTGGCTATACGAGTTGTCGTCGTATCCAATGGTCTTGGAGTTGGTGGGCGTGGCTCCTTCCTGCGTGCGCCATAGGTGTCTTACTTGTCAGCGGCTTAGTGAATCCACGCCCCTTCCGGCGTGCTTTCCATGGGTGTCTTGCCTTAGTGAATTATATATATAGATTTTTGTCTGTCTTATTACAACATTTCTGAAAAAATAAATCATTTATTATGTTCAAACAGTTACTCAGTACTTGAGTATTCTTTTCACCAAGTACTTTTTTACTCTTACTTGAGTAAGTTTTTGGATGACTACATTTTACTTCTACTTGAGTAATATTATTTTGAAGTAACGCTACTCTTAATTGAGTACAATTTTTGGCTACTCTACCCACCTCTGAATGAGACTGTGACTGAGAAATGGTGAGGCGAGATGAGACATTTGTTGCTGAGACACCGTGCTGCCGTTTCAATGACTAAAATTCTCGTATAGCGTACAATACCGACTGGTCGGAGAGCTGGTCATAAGTCCGCACGGTCGTTAAACAGACAGGTCGTTAAGTGAGGAGTGTCTGTCCAAAAAAATACTTTCAATACATAAAAGTTGTTAATTAAAACATTTCTACTGACTGTAACAAAATTTTATGTGGGTAAAAATCCAAGTTTTTTTTTTATGTCAGAGAATCCTTATTCTAAAGATAGAAATATAATCATCTTTATTTGCATTTCCTACTGCAGAAAACATTAGAACAAAAATAATAAACATAGCATGACCTCAGGGTGCAGGCAGGGGCCTTGACTAGAAAGATGGGCTTTGTTGTCAGTTTTTACATTTTTTCGACTGGTTAACCCGCTCAGACCAGGCAGCAATGGCAGCTACAACAGCCCACCCCGGATTGGCGACTGTAAGAAGTGTATGTTGTGCACATAACTTGAAGCTCCTCTCTTTTCCCAATTAGCATATACAGTGGACATAAATAAACCTCCATTATATATTGCCAGTTGAATGCATATTTTAAATGATCTTATTGATAAAATATAACGTTATGGTCCGACAACAGGCACGTATTTACAATCACCCCACTTTTCATCCTCTGATATGCTGCTGCTGCTGACTACACTCGGTTTCACTGCCTTTAAAAGTCTCAAAGTTCCAGACCCGCAAAATGAGCGCACCTAAAACTGTTCATTGCTTTATTTCAGATTTCTGCCGATGTGCATACAATTAGAAATGGGTAATGTAACTTCTGTGGAAGGTCAGCCTCGACACAGACAGACACAAAGCCTCAGAAGTCTCAAAAGCACACACATTTATTGTTCTTTTCAGCACAAATCGCCAATCCAATAACTCCTTTCCTTCTTCACTGCTGCCTCCACTCCTCTCTCGCAAGCTCTGTCCTCTGCCACCCGACTCCCCGAATGGAGTGAGGCGGCCTCTTTTGTACTGCACCCAGAAATGCTCCAGGTGCTCCCTGATCAACTTCTGGCAGCACTTCCTGGTGCTGCAGACCCAGGCTCTGGAGCAGTCTAGGCGCCCCCTGTAAACCGGGGGGCTGTCCTCTCATGTCCCAGGGGAAGTACTGCTCTTGACAAGTCCTCTCCCTGGTCCTCTTCCCAGAAGGGCATCCTGACCGGGCAAGGACCCCGGCCGTCTGTCACACTTCATTATCAACAGCAGCGACCAGAGATAGCAAGAATATTCAGCAAGGTGGGTACAAAAGAGGCATTTCCTCTTACACATCACTGTCGGTGGAGGCCCACTAAACTTACTAAAATGATAAATGGTGCTCCTTGGTCGCCATAGTGTACGCTCTGTGGGGAATGCTGGAGCGTACGATGTTTGAATTACATGAAGGCTCCCTTAGTGTCAATAGTATACATTCAGAATTATTAGACTTTGAGGACCAAAGGGGCAGGTCCCCCATGGTCCACAGTGTTTGGAGCACATGCCCCTTCAGTTACCAAAAGAATAAATGACACTCATTGGTCGCATTACCATGCATTCAGTGTTATTAAACTTTGAAGACTGAGGGGTATCCTCCATTGATGTCCGGAGCACACACTCCTTGAGTTACCAAAATGGCCTCCCTTGGTGTCCAGACTATGTAACCTTTGATTTCCTAAAAACGATAAATGGTGATCCTTGGTTGCCATAGTGTACGCCGCTCTGTGGGGAATGCTGGAGCGTACGATGCTTGGATTACATGAAAGGCTCTCTCAGTGTCAATAGTGTGCATTCAGTATTATCAGACTTTGAGGACAAAAGGGGCGACCCCACCCTAGGCCACAGTGTTTGGAGCACATCCACCAAAAGAAGAAATACAATACAATTTATTTTTTGTATATCCCAAAATCACACAAGAAGTGCCGCAATGGGCTTTAACAGGCCCTGCCTCTTGACAGCCCACCATCCTTGACTCTCTAAGAAGGCAAAGAAAAACTCCCAGATTGGCTGGGCCAGCCAGCCAATCCGATAAAAGGACCCCTCTACCTGACGATTCTACCTGACGATTCCTGTGATTCTCCATCAGGGATGACTTTACCTTAGGCAGGCAAAACAACTTGGCAGGTGGTCCGTGGCACCATGTGGCACATTTGAGTACCAAGAAGAGAAACAGAATAGGTGAGGGTTAGTAACAAATTATAACGATCATGTTTCTTATGTTTTAGTGCTAATGACTAACAACATAGCATGAATTCAGTGTTATTAGACTTTGAGGACTTAGGGGTATTCCAGAGCACACACCCCTTGAGTTCAAAATAGTGCCCCTCAGTTTCCATAGAGTGGCAGCATGGAAAGGGGTTTTGGGGGATTCTAGAGCGTGCAATGTTTGAATTACATGAAAGGCCCCCTCGGTGTCCATAGTGTACATTCAGCACTATTACACTTGGTGTCCGGTGTGCTCCTTGAGTTACCAAAATGGATCTCCTTGGTGTCCATAGTCTGGCAGGGGAGTTTGTGAGTAATTTCAGAGTGTGTGCCCCTTGAGTGTCCAAAGTGTGGCAGGTGGAATGAGGTGGGCTTCTGACTGCGGACCGCACACTGCTTGAGTTACATAATTAGCAACCTTCTATGTCTGGGACACATATCCCTTAACTTTCATACGTGGAGACCCAAAGGTGAGGGTGCCATAGGCCTGTGGCTGTGTCACCTGATGGATTGACCGGATCTGATATACACTATACACTATACCACGTGCAAAAGTTCGCTGATGACACTGCTATTGTGGGCTGCATCAGGTGTGGGCAGGAGGAGGAGTACAGAAAGTTAATCAAAGACTTTGTTAAATGGTGCGACTCAAACCACTTACATCTTAACACCAGCAAGACCAAGGAGCTGGTGGTGGATTTTAGGAGGCCCAGGCCCCTCATGGACCTGTGATCATCAGAGGTGACTGTGTGCAGAGGGTGCAGACCTATAAATACCTGAGAGTGCAGCTGGATGATAAATTGGACTGGACTGCCAATACTGATGCTCTATGTAAGAAAGGTCAGAGCAGACTATACTTTCTGAGAAGGTTGGCATCCTTCAACATCTGCAGTAAGATGCTGCAGATGTTCTACCAGACGGTTGTGGCGAGTGCCCTCTTCTACGCGGTGGTGTGCTGGGGAGGCAGCATAAAGATGAAGGACGCCTCACGCCTGGACAAACTTGTTAAGAAGGCAGGCTCTATTGTAGGAGTAAAGTTGGACAGTTTAACATCTGTGGCAGAGCGACGGGCATTAAACAAACTCCTGTCAATCATGAATAATCCACTGCATCCACTAAACAGTGTCATCTCCAGGCAGAGAAGTAGCTTCAGTGACAGACTTTTGTCACTGTCCTGCTCCACTGACAGACTGAGGAGATCGTTCCTCCCCTACACTATGCGACTCTTCAATTCCACCCGGGGGAGTAAATGCTAACATTAATTTTATTTTAATTTTTTTAATTTTTTCATTTTTATTACTATTTAATTTAATATTGTTTCTTTGTATCAGTATGCTGCTGCTGGATTATGTGAATTTCCCCTTGGGATTAATAAAGTATCTATCTATCTATCTATCTATCTATCTATCTATCTATCTATCTAT
>JANRMT010062797.1:18526421-18542019 GCA_026402145.1 Polypterus bichir lapradei | reverse complement strand
TCTATCTATCTATCTATCTATCTATCTATCTATCTATCTATCTATCTGTTATATAGTGCCTTTATCTATCTATCTATCTATCTATCTATCAATCTATCTGTTATATAGTGCCTTTATCTATCTATCTATCTATCTATCCATTTATTTTATAGTGCCTTTCATATCTATCTATCTATCTATTTAAAATTAAAGTCAGAGTCAATAATTACCCCTAAATGCGTTACCTCCGTCTTGACTTTTAAGCCTAATGGATCAAGTTTATGTCTAATATCCTCACTATATCCATTTTTGCCAATCACTAAGATTTCTGCTTTCTCCTTATTTAGTTTGCCACAAACCCTGACATCACGTCTGAAAAAAGTTGTACATATGCTTAAGTCAAACGACCGAGAATAAAAAAAAGAGGGGAGAAGAAAAGGCCTGTTGTTAAAACGTGCCGGTTATGGAATTGTTTACGACTGGCATCTATAACGGAAACTGAAATTAAAAATAAATGGGTGCCAGTGTTAAAAAAAGAAAAAAGAATTAAAAGTCTACTCTGAAACAAAACTGAAATTAAAAATAATGAGAGAGAATAAAATATAAACAAATAACACATCAAAAATGAAACTAAAATAAGCTTTCTGACTGCTATTGCTGAAATCAGCTGCAAAGGCTTTGGGTTAGTTTTGAAACTCTAGGCGGCGCTCTCACTGATTACAGCAGTTGACTTGAGCAAAATGTTTTTGGAACAATTTCAAGCCACCCATACAGTATGGGACACTAGAGCTGATATTAGCTACCACTGATTACCGCAGGTCTCTACCCTCACCTATAGTCACAAGCTATGGGTGGTGAGTGAAGATTTCAATCACGGATACTAGAGGTGGAAAGGAGCCTTCTTTGCATGGTGTGTGGGCTCAGCCTTAGAGATTTACAAGCCCAGCAGGCACGGGACTGCAGAAGGCTATTGGAAGACAAGGGTGTGGCCAACAACAAAAAAAAAAAAACAAAAAGAAAAGAAAAGCAAACATAGTGAGGTCAAAACCACAAGAACATACAGGATATCAGACCCCTACGCCAAAAATCACATTGAAGACATTGAGACATTGAGACAACATTGAAGTCTGACGCAGTGCAAAGAGTTCAAAAACCAGAGAAGAGACAAAACAAAGAAAAAGATTTCAAAAAGGTAGTTGGATGGGGAAGCACACCCCTTGCATGACCTTTGCTCTCATCTCATCGTGATTGACAAGCCACGACTTTTGATGACACGCCCACTCCGGGATCATCCTAGCAACAGGAATCAACAGTAGTGCTGTCAAAATGGTGGCGATGTAATGGCCTAAAACACTAATCAAAATTAAAACTATAACTCTATTGCAAAAATGAAATAACTTAATGGATACCTTAGGGTATAAACACACCCACCCCTCCACCCCATTGCCCAACTGAAGCAAATGATATTCAAAAGTAGGGGTCCCTGACAGAGATAAGGTGAGGACCACAGAAATTTGGGAGATGCTCAAACTAGAGCCACCCATCATCGAAAGAAGCCATTGGGGGCGGTTCGAGCATCTGATTAGTGGGGAGATGTTTTGCACAAGTCAAAATGGTAGGAGGCTTCTGGGAAGACCCAGGACATACTGGAGATGTTATACTGAGATCACCTTGGTATCCCATCTGACCAATTGGAGGAGATGGTGGAGACAAGCATGTTTGTTCAGGTTACTGCCCCCATGACCCAGACCTAGATAAGCAGCAGAAAATGGATGGATGGATGGATGGATGGATGATTACTGCAGGTAAAGTCAGCTAGAAGGTTAGGGTTAGGGTAAGATGATTGCTTCTTCACAAACTGCATTAGGCCCAAGTGGTCTTTCAGAAGAGGACTGATCTACTCTCCAGTACAGCCGTTCAACTGTCTTCATGATGTGAGACATGAGGGCCACTAGTTTGTCATCATTAGTTGAAGATGCTCCTACAGGATGTTTACAACACAGGATGTTTTTCACATCAGCCTCAGTGACACTCTGAAGAGGTAGCACAGGATACCACAAAGTTGGTCAGCACTAAGTACTTGACAACTGACTGACTCCTGTCATTCAAAACTGGATTAAGACCACCATGGGCCCCAGGTCATCAAAACTCAAAAGATGCCCCCACCACCACTTTCCCTTACTACCTGTACTAGACACATGCATTTACTGACACATTATGAACATCAGGTGCAGGAGCGAAAGTAGAGAAAAGTCCAAGACTTCACCTTTCTTTTTTGTTCATCATCGTTTCACAATGAATGTGAAGATTCTGTTGTTCTGGATTTCTCCAGTGCCTTCAATCCCATCCGGCCACCTCTGTTAAGGGGTACGCTCAGGGATAGGCAGATGGGTGAGAATGTGGTGTCCTGATAATGTTTGTGAGACCCAAAGACTGTGTGAGCACCCCAAGGAACAGTCCTGTCTCCTTGTCCCTTCACTCTGTACACCTCAGCCAGCTTCAAGTCACCTCAAATCTAGGCCAGTTGTTTCTCAACCATTAGGTAGTGACACTCTTTTATGGCACATGAAGCCACTGGTGGGTCACAATGCTTTTGTTTATATTGGCAGGGGGTCATGGTGACCTACAAATTTGGTCGCGGTGGGTTGACTATCACACTCTACCTCCTGCTAAACTGATCGCTGTCGATTCACCAAGTCACAAGGGGGGACAATCGCAAGGGCCCGAAGCAGGGTAATTCCACGCCAGACCAAGGGGTGGTGAAGTACACTAACCCTTTCCCCCTTTTCTCTGCAGACCAATTACCGTAAATCCCACCGGACTCCAATGATATAACATCCGGTTTACGAGACCGATGACATCACTTCTAGTTCTGGCTCCATTGACGTCACTGCCTCTGCCTCACCATAAAACCTAACACAAAAGGAAGCCATCCAGCCTCCATCAGTTGAGTCGGGAGGTAGAAGGCAAAGCTCACCTGGAGGAGCAAAAGGAGTATTATTAATTGGAAAATGTAGATTGGACTCTAAAAGGTATATGTGAAATTAAAATGTTTATTTTGCACCCAGGACTGTTTCAGTGTGGTTCTGTCTGGGGTTTTGAGGCTCAGTGTCTTTCACAACTTGTTGAGTCATGTGATTAAACACCATCAGAAAAGAGGAGTGGAGAGAAAGTTGGAAGAACAGAAGATAGAGGACTGAAGATAAATAGGAAGAAGACAGAACATCTGAGGTTTAATGATGATCAGGATTGAGATGTTTGCCTGCGTGGAGAGCCATTGAGGAATAGGGAGAACAAGAAACGGGACAACCAGAGGTACAACAAAAGTGGAAGAGAAATCTAAGAAAGTACAGAAGAGTGGGCTGCTATGGTATGAATATGAGATGAGGAGAGACACTGAATATGTGGGCAGAAGAGTGATGGACATGGAAGTACAAGGGAAGACAAAGTGAGGGATGCCAAAACGGAGGTGGATGGATCAATGAAATGAAGATTTGAAGGTAAAGGTTCTGATAGGCAAGGAGGTGCAGGACTGAGCTGTATGGAGAGGGTTCATCAAGCACATCTTCCCAACATAGAAGTGGGAAAAGATGAAGAGGAAGAAGAAGAATGCAGAAATTGAAAAATGAGCTTAAAGAGTATCAACATTTAGAGGAGGAAGCATTGAGTTGCTGGATAGAAAAGACAGAAAAGACCACCAGAGGCACTTCTTAGCACACTGTGGTAGAATGGGCCTATGGCATAAATTGGGGATGGAGGGGGTTTTTCATGAAATCATCCAATTTTGCCATCGCACTCCTTTCCACCACAGTTTCCAGTGTGTCCAGGGTTGGCTCTGTGATACAATACAATACAATTTATTTTTGTATAGCCCAAAATCACACAGGAAGTGCCGCAATGGGCTTTAACAGGCCCTGCCTCTTGACAGCCCCCCAGCCTTGACTCTCTGAGAAGACAAGGAAAAACTCCCAAAAAAAACTCTTGTAGGGAAAAAATGGAAGAAACCTTGGGAGAGGTAGTTCAAAGAGAGACCCCTTTCCAGGTAGGTTGGGCGTGTAGTGAGTGTCAAAAAGGAGGGGGTCAATACAATACAATACACAGAACAGAACAAATCCTTAATACAGCATAAAAATAAAAATTTTGGAAGTATGGAGCAGAATTTAACAGTAGATGACATCATATAATAAGATTTGGATATTTTTAGAGTCCTGGAGACCTCATCCATCAAGCTGCCTCCCCCATTTGGCCATTCCACGGCTAAAACAGTGCTGGGCCAGCCAATCCAATGAAAGGACCCCTCTTTCCCATGATTCCTGCGATCCTCCATCAGGGATGACTTTACCTTAGGCAGGCAAACAACTTGGCAGGTGGGTCGTGGCACCAATTGTCACATTTGAGTACCGAGAACAGAAACAGAATAGGTGAGGGTTAGTATTCAATTCTAACTATCACGTTACTTATGTTTTAGTTTTAATGACTAACAACAGAGATGCAGTCTGTACAGTTAATCAGCAGCTCTAGTCAGGGTGTGCTAAACTGAAGTAGTGAGTCTTCAGCCGGGATTTAAAGGCTGAGACCGAAGGGGCATCTCTTATAGAAGCAGGAAGACCATTCCACAGTTTAGGGGTCCTGTAACTAAAAACTCGAACTCCCACTGTTATTTTATTAATCCTTGGAATCATAAGCAGACCGGCATCTTGAGATCTTAATGTGCGCTCAGGTTTGTAAGTCATGATAAGTTCAGATAAGTAAGTCGGACCTTGGCCATTTAATGCTTTATATGTTAAAAGGAGGATTTTGAAATCTGCCCTAAACTTAACCGGGAGCCAGTGTAAGGATTTAAGAACTGGAGTTATGTGTTCGTATTTTCTTGTTCTTGTAATAATTCTTGCAGCCGCTTTTTGGATTAACTGGAGGCTGTATAAAGAACAGTTTGAACATCCAGTGAACACCGCATTGCAGTAGTCAATCCTACTAGAGATAAATGCATGAATTAATTTCTCAGAATCCTGTTTATTTAGAAAGCACCTTAATTTCCTAACATTTTTAAGATGGAAGAAACATGTTTTGGACAACTTTGTAATATGTGCTTTAAATGACATGCTAGAATCAAAGATAACTCCTTGATTGCGGGCTGATTCAGTAAAATTAATTGGGATTCCAACTGAGTTAAATGTCGACAAAATATTGCTGTGATCAGCGTCATTCCCTCCAACAATTAACATCTCTGTTTTATCTGTATTTAAAGACAAGTAGTTCTCATTCATCCACTCCTTTAATTCACTAACACAACTAATTAAAGACAACATCGGAGAAACTTCATTTGATTTAAATGAAAGGTATAACTGGGTGTCATCTGCATACGAAATGAAAATTAACATGATGTTTCCTAATGAGAGATCCCAGTGGAAGCATGTAAAGTGAAAACAGTAAAGGTCCCAGTACTGAGCCCTGCGGGACACCATATTGAACTTCTGTGTTTAATGATGGAGTACTGTCAGCACATTTCTGTTCATATTGGAATCGATTTGATAAATAAGAACTAAACCAAGCGAGCACGGGGCCTGTAAGCACAACATCGTTTTCTAGCCTGTGCAGTAAAATAGAATGGTCAGTGGTGTCAAACGCTGCACTTAAGTCTAACAACATAATTGATGGAGTGATGGAGTAGTTGATGAGTCATCTCATCTTTAAGGGCCCCACCATGGATGTAGTGCATGCACGACCGACCCACAACCTGTGAGAATTTGTAGAAGGGGTTACTTCTCCACACATTGTTGAAGAGTGGGCTGCATACATGCTATTAGTTACACCAAAAAGAAAAACTTAAGAAATTATTCCAAGTCACCCAAACTCTATGGGACACGCTAATGTTTTTTTTTATTCATGCCTAAAAATGTGAGATTTTGTTGTAAGGGGCAACTATTAATATATTGGAAAGATGAAGTCACACCCAAGTCTTACAAGACCACATTTTCCATATGAAGGAGGCCTTAGGGCCAATTTCAACACAGGGGGGGGGGGGGCCCCCCAAAACCTTGAAGGTACAACAATTGGCATTACACATTCAGCACAAACTGAATTTGAGAAAACGCCACACTTAAGTGTTATGTCAAACGCGGGGGCTCCTTGTATAAGGGTCAGATTTTTAACACATGTGCCTATGCACAAAAATTGTTTTAGAGCTAATTTTATTTTCCCTTTTTCCCAGGGCAGAATATTTTCCCAAAAAACTCAGTTTTCTAAAAAGCACACTAAGCAATGGTTTCACACATAAATCAACATAAAATACTTATTTATGACAAACCTCACTCTGTTTTATGTTCCATGTGCCCCTACAGTATCTACATTCATATACTTATTACAGACCTGTTATGAAATACCTGTAATCAGCCTTGACACACAAAAAAGGTTTGGGGCAGCCACCCGTGTACTTGAGTTGTTTATGCAGACTGAGTCCAAAACAGAACTGATTAACTGAAGGTGGTGGGCGGGGTTTTAAGGTCAGTTAGGAGAAGTGACGTCATCAAGGCATGAACCAGAAGTGACGTCATCTAGACAGCAACCAGAAAGTGACGTCGTCAGACCCAGGCGGGATATCCCATTTTGGGTCTGTAGTGATAATAGAGAGAGGATTAATGCACTCTGCCACCTCCTGGCCTGGCGTGGAATTACCTTCTTCTGAGTCCTTTAGCTGCCTCCCAATGCGCACGTGTGTGACACTGTTTATATCATCAATCATAAGTGGAAAGGCACTTTCTGGAAAAAAAAATAGCTTGAAGTAGCGAAGTGGATGGTGTCACACCCGTGCGAGTAGGAGGCAGCTAAAGGGCTTGAGTAATTGTAATTCTATACCAGACCAGGGGGTGGTCAGGTGCGTTGACTGTATCAACTCAGTTCCTTGCAAACCATTCTCAGGAAATCCCACGAGGTTCCAGCGCCTCTGAAGACAATATTTCCGGTCCCGGAACTTTTGATGACGTCACTTTCAGTTCCACCACCTCTGAAGACATCACTCTCGGTCCTGAAGACGTCACTTCCAGTTCCGACATCAATGATGTCACTTCCTCCACCAGCCTTTAAAGCCGCCATCTTACCTCCTCATAGTCAGTTCTGTCTTGGACTCTACACCAGACCAGGGGGTAGCGAGGTGCTTTGACTGTCTCTCTCAGTTCCTTGCAGACCATTCTCAGGAAATCCCACAGGATTCCGGCGCCTGTGATGACGTCACTTCCAGTTCCACCGCCTCTGAAGACATCATTTCCGGTTCCAGAACTTTTGATGACGTCACTTCCAGTTCCACCACCTCTGAAGACATCACTCTCGGTCCTGAAGACGTCACTTCCAGTTCCGACATCAATGATGTCACTTCCTCCACCAGCCTTTAAAGCCGCCATCTTACCTCCTCATAGTCAGTTCTGTCTTGGACTCTACACCAGACCAGGGGGTAGCGAGGTGCTTTGACTGTCTCTCTCAGTTCCTTGCAGACCATTCTCAGGAAAGCCCACAGGATTCCGGCGCCTGTGATGACGTCACTTCCAATTCCACTGCCTCTGAAGACATCATTTCCGGTCCCGGAACTTTTAATGACGTCACTTCCAGTTCCACCGCCTCTGAAGACATCACTCTCGGTTCTGAAGACGTCACTTCTAGTTCCGACATCAATGACTGCACTTCCTCCACTGGACTTTAAAGCCGCCATCTTACCTCCTCATAGTCAGTTCTGTCTTGGACTCTACACCAGACCAGGGGGTAGCGAGGTGCTTTGACTGTCTCTCTCAGTTCCTTGCAGACCATTCTCAGGAAAGCCCACAGGATTCTGGCGCCTGTGATGACATCACTTCCAGTTCCACCGCCTCTGAAGACATCATTTCCGGTCCCGGAACTTTTGATGACGTCACTTCCAGTTCCACCGCCTCTGAAGACATCACTCTCGGTTCTGAAGACGTCACTTCCAGTTCTGACATCAATGATGTCACTTCCTCTACCAGCCTTTAAAGCCGCCATCTTACCTCCTCATAGTCAGTTCTGTCTTGGACTGAAACCAGTGAACATCCCTGTTCAATTTACAACCTGTTTTGCAGCCGTGGAATAATATATAATATAATATTTGGCTGCCCAAAATCTTTATGATTATCTTTGTCTCATCATTATCACATTGGTAATCCGTAGTGACCGCTACCACGCCGTGTCGTTTGATGAAGTCCAGATGCCAGCTTGCCTCCCACGGATCTACGTCTGCGTAGTCTTCTCAGGGTGAACGTTGTCGTAGGCGCATCAGTTCCACAAGTATGTTCAGCACTACAATCAGCTGGGGACCGATCAGCTGATGCAGCTACCTGTCCCTTGTTTTCGATGTCCAGATCATTTACGTCAAAATCAGAGTTCAATAAGTGTCTGTGTAGTCCCCCCAAGGCCAACATTGGCGTACGTACGTCAGCTGCACGATCAGCTGGGGACCAATCAGCTGATGCAGGTACCGGACTTTTGTTTTCGATCTCCAGATCACTTGCATCCAAATCAGAGTCTGGTCAGTTAGAGTCTGATTCAGCAATACTCCACAAAAACTTAATAAATGAATAAATAATATGCAAGGCTGCGGTGGGCTGGTGCCCTGCCCGGGGTTTGTTTCCTGCCTTGCGCCCTGTGTTGGCTGGGATTGCCTCTGGCAGATCCCTGTGACCCTGTAGTTAGGATATAGCGGGTTGGATAATGGATGGATGGATAAATAATATGCAAGGAGTATTTTGCTTTGCACATTCTCTTTTCTCTCTCGCCCAGGTTGACGCCATTCTAGACGTCGTTTTCTCCACGCTACTCGCACATATTCAGGGATTCCACGTCACGTCAACGAGACTAACAGTCCTCCTAGCAAAGAGGGTCTACCTAAAATGTAATGGTGAGTTTTATCGACGTTTGCAGCTTTTTTCGCTCTCTGCCACTGGATGTCGACTTCAGCCTAAGCGTAACTAACGTCCAGAATCCTGTTATGTTGACAAAAGTCGATAACTGCCCTAAAAGAGATAAGCAACTTTACATGCAGAAGTCAGGATTAATAAAATAAAGTTTAAGCATATGATTACGGCACCTCTGATCCATCGGTATGCAGCATTTTGGAGAACAACACCCCTGATCAGGTTGGGATTGGCAGCCAAACCAGCATAATGACGACTTATGCGTATAATAATTCATATCACCGAGCTGTTATTATGATGTGTGTTGACGTGCCAAACGTTTTACATTTCGAAAGTGCACGGACATTATTTAAGAGAACTGAGGCAGTTCATTAGTACTGAAGAACGTGGTTTCTCATCAGTTTAAATCAGCTACCTGTTGTCACTTCTCGGGATTAGAAATCAAAGCAATCTCCTGATGTTAATAATTGCATGAAGGAAAAACACACCCAGGTGTGATTCACTCCCTGCGTATACAGAAAGCTCTAAATCTCATGCCCTGCAGCCAGCCCATTCATTTCATAATAGTTTGATACAACATGGCTTGTTTAGTGCTACGTGAAGAGTATGCAAATGGCCTAAGACAAAGGGAATGCGCTGGTAGGCACCAGCAGGGTTTTTGCCCCGAGTGATGACTGCCTTAGGAGTCGAGTTAGCCTTCCAGGAGCCACTTTCTTAGAAATGTGTGCTGAATTGGACCCTGCATTAGTAAGACAGACTACACCTCTACTATTGGTTTTCTGGCAGGGGACTGGCCAACAGGTCAGGAATATCTCAGCCAAGCTTCAACTCCATCATGCCCGCTGTGCTGAAAGCCATAAACCAACTGATGAGGCGCTGCATTCAGTTTCCGAATTTTGTGGGTGCGCAGGGCGACATAAAAATGTCTGCTTTTCTTCATATAATCGTAGCAACTGATGGCACACGTATCGTAATAGACCGTAGATCAGGAGTCCCCAACTCCAGAACTCCATAGGAGGCCTCACTAGTGTGTTACATGACTTGTGTTCCACACATCAGGGCGCTATACACCTTCTCATTCTATTAGCTTTCTTGCTGTGCTTCATTTTGATGTTGATAGTCTGCCATGACTCCCAAGTCCTTCTCATAAGGTGTGTTTTCAAGTCTAAAGACCCCCCAATGTGCATTAAGATCTAACACGTTTACTTCTTACGTCAAACTCCAGTCCTGGAGGGCCGTAGTGGTGCAGGTTTTCATTCTATCCCTTGTCTTAATTGGTGACCAGTTTTTGCTGCTAATTAACTCCTTTTCCTTTCATTTTAATGGACTTGTTTTTTAAGATTTGTTCCCCTGAATGTCTTCATCGTTCCTCTGAATTGCTTCATTTCTCTTCTTAAATGGCACCCAAACACAAATGAAGTGTGTGAGCCAACAGAAGACCAACTAAGTCAGGGCCTCAAACTCCAACCAATTTCACTCCATCTGGTTGCTTAATCAGGCACAGAGTCTTGTCGTTCATTAAACCCATTGCTGCCAGGGATAATATATGGGTGGCTGCCTCAAACCTTTTTAAGTGTGTCGAGTCTGATTTTTTCACACTGTTCTTTAATTCCGTGGCTTGTTGCTGCTCTCATTGTCCAATAGCAGACTTTTCCAAAATTGTTCATTACCTCTTTTCTAAGAGCACCGTTCAAATGTTTACGGGACCTGAGCAGATGAACATTCCTGAGACCTTCACCTTTCTTTATTTTCAGATATTCTATGATGGTCACAGTTTGCTGGTCCTGTTTTGGCTCTTTTTGTATCTCATTATTGTTTGGTTGCAAATTAAGGAAAAAGAAACAATGAAGGGGTCTGAGTCTTCAAGAGCAAATCAATTAAAATTAATTCAAAAGAAGTTCATTACCAGGGAAAGCAGGTCACTGATTAAGAAAAGGGTTAGAATGAAAACCTGCAGTCACTGCAGGCCTCCAGGACCAGTGTTGGGGACCCCTGCTGTAGACAGTTCATCATAGATAGATAGATAGATAGATAGATAGATAGATAGATAGATAGATAGATAGATAGATAGATAGATAGATAGATAGATAGACACTATATTATAGATATATATGAAAGGAACTATAGATAGATAGATAGATAGATAGATAGATAGATAGATAGATAGATAGATAGATAGATAGATAGATAGATGTGAAAGGCACTATATAACAGATAGATAGATAGATAGATAGATAGATAGATAGATAGATAGATAGATAGATAGATAGATAGATGTGAATGGCACTATATAATAGATACCTTTACAAATACCTGTGATAGCGAGGAGGAGGAGGAGCTTACCTTGTGGGCTGTGCCCATTCTGAAGAATGCTAAACAGGCATTTAATCCGATGTTCAGAATTCCAGCACAGACCAAAGCACCTAACCTGCATGTCTTTAGACAGTACATACTTGGGGGTTAATGCACCCCTGGATGCCAAATACTTTTTTGCTGCACTTTTTGACGCCATTGATGCAATTCAGTAAATCACTGAGCCAACTGCGCTTGAACTGGCTGTACGCAGACACACAGAGGCCAACACTGAGGCCGTCAGGCTCGTCTAGTGCAGCGGCTGAATCCCAGGGACAGTGATGCTGCAGTGCTGCAGGGGGCGCCAGTGGTCATGAGCTGGCTGCTCAACAAATGTACGGCACGGACTGATCAGATACAGCATGCTGGCAAATTGCACTGGGAACTGACTATAGCTAGTGGCGGTGGTTTAAGGGTTAAAGAGCAAGACGCTGTTGGCAGTTCAGTGGCAATCAGTGGATTGATTCAATGTGCTAATCCAGTGTATTACAGAGACTGATTAACTGAGGGAACATTAAATACAAATGATTGACTCACTGATTGATTGATTTATTGATTATCCATCCATCCATTATCCAACCCGCTATATCCTAACTACAGGGTCATGGGGGTCTGCTGGAGCCAATCCCAGCCAACACAGGGCGCAAGGCAGGAAACAAACCCCGGGCAGGGTGGCAGCCCACCGCAGGGCACAAACACACATACACACCAAGCATACACTTAGAATCGTCAATGCACCTAACCTGCATGTCTTTGGACTGTGGGAGGAAACCCACACAGACACTGGGAGAACATGCAAACTCCACATAGGGAAGCAAACCCAGGTCTCCTTACTGCGAGGCAGCAGCTCTACCACTGCGCCACCGTGCCGCCCAATACAATACAATTTATTTGTGTAGAGCCCAAAATCACACAAGGAGTGCCGTAATGGGATTGAACAGGCCCTGGCTACTGACAGCCCCCCAGCTTGACTCTCTAAGAAGTCAAGGAAAAAAACCCTAGTAGGGAAAAAAAAAATGGATGAAACCTTGGGAAAGGCAGTTCAAAGAGAGACCCCTTACCAGGTAGGTTGGGCATGCAGTGGGTGCCAAAAAAAGGAGGTCAATCCAATACAATAGACAGAGCAGAACACAAGTAATCCTCAATACAATAGAAATATTACAAGTACAGAGCAGAGTTCAACAGTAGATGATATCCCATAATACGAGTCCTGGAGACCTCGGCCATCTAGCTGCCTCCCCCTATTGGCCATTCCACAGCTTCCATTCAGCACTGGGCCAGCCAATCCGATGAAAGGACCCCTCCACCTAACGATTCCTGCAATCCTCCATCAGAGATGACTCTTTGTCAATAAAAGCCTTTGAAACTTGTCCGTGCTTTCCGGATTTCTCCTTTACCAAGGGGCTCTCAGATTACTGTAAGTCTGTGGGCAAAATGACTGCTCTGATGGCTTCCTCTTCGTACCCGAATCATATCTTAATGCCCCACAGCTCACCTACTATACGGCTTGAGAGACGTCATACGTTTTCTGAGGCTGACCTTCTCAGTCCTGGTGTGTTAGTTAGAGATTCATTTAGTGACTGATGTAAAAAGCCTGGGATGCTTTGAGTGGTCCCGCGAGACCACCAGCGTCCCCTTCTTTCAGATAATGCACATAAGCTGGAGAGTTCTTGCCGGGAATGCAAACGTGCCCTCTTATGTGGATGTATGGCAGCCTGGCATACGCTACCCTCACTTTATTGATCCTCCTCCATTTGGATGTGTCGATGGATCAAGTGGTGTGCAAAGCCTCCAGGCCTCCTCCAATGTACACGACCCACACATTTTCACGAATCTGACAAACATGATGAGACGTGTGTGTGTGTGTGTGTGCACAGAGAGAGGACACCTAGCTTGCAGGCCAGAGAAATAAAAAGCCTGGAGGAACATGGAGGCGGCTGCTAATCCCTAAATTGGTGCTCTTTGGAGGGATTTAATTGAATGCGTTTCGGAGCCTGCAGGCAGCACTTGCTTGGCTCACCTCATGATCTCTACTGAGATGCTGGCTTTGAGCAGGAGAAGCACTGCAATGGCAGAGTGTGTGGATGCTGGGAATCCCCCTCTGTCGTCGTCCATCCACCCGGCACCGATGACAGTTAGGTGGCCTCCTGTGTTCCCAGAAGGTCCTGCAGTGCCACATATTTGGAGTGCCGAACTGGCAGAGAGAAGGTCACGGATGTAACTTCAATTCAGATACTATTCCGACCCCTTTACTTTTATCACATTTTCACATCGGTGCTAAAATATTTTAAATTATTTTTTTCCACATTAACTCTTTAAGGGCTGAATAATTTTTCCAAAATCCTCAGTTTTCTGAAAAGCACACAAAGCAATGGCTTCATGCAGAAATCAACACAAAACGTCTGTTGTTTTCTTCTATCATCACTTAGATTAGATTAGAGTAGAAAAAGTTTATCTTTTCGAAATTGAAATTCACAATCACATACTCTCTCTGACATTCAACCAGAGCGGCCATTGGGTCCTTGGTTACCTCTCTTACCTAGGTCCTTCTCCCACGATTGCTCAATTTGGTCAGGTGGGCAGCTCTAGGAAAAGTTATGGTTGCTCCAAACATCTTCCATTTAATAATTATGCGGTTCACTCTTGGAAACCCATAATGCTGCAGAAATATTGTTGAAAATCCTTTCTTTGCTTTAACACAATTCTGTCACTGAGCTCTGCAGGCAACCTCTTCACCCTCATAGCTTGGTGTTTGCTAAACTGTAGGGACCTTCTATGTACAGATGTGTGCCTTTCCTTATCGTGTCCTATCAGTGGAACTGACCACAGAGGGAAAATCCAGACAAAGGGGTACAAACAACAAACAATCTGCCAAATAAAAGGGTTTGTGCATCTGTCTCTGCAATTCCAACAGGTGGTGCATCACAAACAATATAAGATAAGGCTGGTATTTTTAAAGTTATTCCTTCATGATTTCAAATAACAGAGGCATACGCATTGCATTGTGCACATTGCTAAGGTTTTACGTTGATTATTTAGATTCCATCCCATCTTACACGGGGAGCACAGCTAGTGATCGATAAAATGGGAGGCATCTGTGCCAAAATAAAGGGTCTGAATACTTCTGTTAATGCGAGATTTCAATTTTTCACTTCTAAAAAAACATACAAAATAATCTAAACTATTGTTTTTGCTTTATCATTCTGTGGTATTGAGTGTTGCTTAATTTAAATGTGAAATTATGAATTTCCCCTTGGGATTAATAAAGTATCTATCTATCTATCTATCTATCTATCTATCTATCTATCTATCTATCTATCTATCTATCTATCTATCTATCTATTATATAGTGCCTATCTATCTATCTATCTATCTATCTATCTATCTATCTATCTATCTATCTATCTATCTATCTATCTATCTAAATGATTTTAGCTCAAGCATGGCTATCTGAATGCACTTCATTCTTGCCCCCAGAGGCTTACTGTCAGCCCACTTGATCAGCATATTGTCAGGGCCGGGCTGTGGCACCACCCTTAATGGTCCCTTTTGCCCCTCTCATCTTTTTTTGTTCCTTAGCAACATTGACTATGCCATAGAGATGGAACTTGGCCCTCTTGATTCCAGTAAACGGTCCCATTACTGCTACAGCAGACAAAGACATTCTAACAACTGTGGGCCTCCAAGTTTGTGGCAACAGTTTGGTGAAGGGACTTTTTTTTTTGTTCCAGCATGACTGTGCCCCCGTGGACAAAACCGGGACCATAAAGACATTGAGGAACTCAAGTGGCCTGCAGAGAGCACTGACCTCAACCCTACTGGACACCAAATTGGAATGATGATTGTGAGCCATGCCTTCTCATCCAACAGCTCAACCTGACAACACAAATGGCTGAATGGGCACAGACACACTCCTCAATCTTGTGGAACGATGAATGGGGGCTGCTAGAGCTGCAAAGTGGGTAGCAACTCCATATTAATGCCCATGGTTTTGGAAGGCGATGTCCAACAAGCTCATCAAGTGAGTACCATATAAGAGATAAGAAAGGCACTAGATAGATAGAGGAGGTTAGCAGCACACACTGATAAAGGACCTTGCCACACGACAAACGGCAATATATAATAGGCACTATATAATAGAGAAGAGCCAAGCAAAATGACACCTCGAAAGCTTGCATATTGTAATCTTTTTAGTTAGCCAATAAAAGGTGTCATTTTGTTTGGCTCTTCTCTACATTCGTAATGGCTAACACGGTACAACACCCTTGCACTATATAATAGATAGATAGATAGATAGATAGATAGATAGATAGATAGATAGATAGATAGATAGATAGATAGATAGATAGATA
>JANRMT010062797.1:18478181-18491888 GCA_026402145.1 Polypterus bichir lapradei | reverse complement strand
GAAGCGCTGGTAACACAATAAACTACAGATCCCATAATGCAGCGCTTCAGCTGCCTTGCCGAACACTTACCGCGTTGCTGCAAGTTATTCCGAAGCTAGCCCACACGATGCCGAAGAGAAAAGTTGATTCTGAAAATAGAGCCTTTAAAAACCGATGGGAGGCTGAGTATATGTTTACTGACATTGCCGGTAAACCCGTGTGTCTCATTTGTGGAGCTAATGTGGCTGTAATTACAGAATTTAATCTTTACAACGACTGACAAACACAGAATGTAACTTGAACACAACACATCGTACAAATACGACCCTGATTGAAACAAATAATGATAATCGAATCCTTGATCACAGCAACACTCACAAAGCAATTACTGTATATTGACAATCATGTTACGTTATTTTTAAAATGTTCCCTTTTCTTTTTCATAGCTTCTTTAACACACTACGTCTCCTCTGCGAATATATATATATATATATATATACCCCGATCTACATACTCTCAAATAAATAAGCCACGCACCATGTCGCAATTGTAGAGGCTTTGCCTCTATCGCCTACATCTGAGGTTCGATTCCCGAGAGGGGATGTACTGAGTATGTACGCGTGCTTCTCGGTTCATTTTAACCTCGCATCTCCTTGGTTTTGAGACGTATGAAAAAATATGCGGTTAACGCAGAATCATGTTACGTTATTTTTAAAATCTTTCCTATTCTTAGCACAAGCACAGCTGAGAAGCTTCAATGCATGTACTCCATAACAAAAAATAACGCATTTAATCACATTTTCAATTCCAAGCAAAGGGGAACTTTTGTCAATGCATGATTTCCTGGTACATCGATTACACTGATGCACACATCACAGCTACAAAAATGTTACACTCGGAATGAAGCGCGTTCGTACGACTGATCGGAGGAAAATTTAATTTCAAAAAACTACCCGAGCGAAGCCTTGATAAAAGCATGATTTTGTGCACAGTGAAAAGCAAGCAAAATTAGATGCATTACAGAAAGCGGACTTTGTGGCTCTTACTGGGGATCATTGGACTTCCGTGACCGTTAGTAATTCTAATTACATCTAATTACAAAATGTTCAATGATCACACTGTTTTAGCCTAATGTACAAAATAATTTTGGCTAAGGTTACTCAGAGTTTAAAGATTAAGTTGGTCAAATTACCTTTTATGTTTCTGACTTATTTTTTTAAGAAGAAAAACTGCACTTTATGTTGAAATTTTGCTTATTATTATTTAAAGACAATACCATTCTGAAAATGTACTTAAAGTACTTAAACTACCACTTTATTTTTAAGTCTGCCCAATTTTAACCAGGGATGATATTTTTGTTTCTGTTTTGAATTCAAATGCAGTTTAAAAGCATTTTTTTTTTCAGAAATTAAAAGAGCTTGAGTTTACAATATTCATGTCCATGTCTATTATTTGATTCTGTCGCCCACTAAAACCCTTTTAAATTAAAAAAACACATTTGCGATTTGGGGCAAATTTACATGTGCGATTACATACGATTAATCAAGATTAATTGTTACACAGCCTCTAATTAATTGGATTAATTTTTTTAATCGAGTCCCACCACTAATATATATATGTAGATATATATGTAGATTTGTATATATATATATATATATATGTGTATATACAGTATATATGTAGATATGTATATGTGTATATATGTATATATGTGTTTGTGTGTATATATATGTGTATATATGTATATATATGTGTGTGTGTGAGTGTATATATATATATATGCCAGCAACACTCATGACAATGACAAAACAATTATATTGTCAATCATGTTACATTATTATTAAAATGTTTCCTTTTCTTTTTACTTCTCTGCTGCCAAACGCGGGTATTTTGCTATGTATATATATATATACTGTATATATATATATATATAGAGAGAGAGAGAGAGAGATGACAACAACACTCATATCAATGACAAAACAATTACATTAACAATCATGTTACGTTATTTTTAAAATATTTCCTTTTCTTTTTCATAACTTCTTTAACACACTACTTCTCCGCTGCGAAGCGCGGGTATTCTGCTAGTCTGTATAATATAATAAAACATATTTTGCTGCATTTCATCTTAAAAATGATATTGTCATCATATGTAAATACACGCTTTATAAAGTGGCTCAGGTTACGCAATATTATAACTATATTGCAAGTTTACAGTGAGGTAATTGTACTTATAAGTACAGACAGTTCTACAAGGAGCACTTGATGGACTGATTAGAGCTCTTGGGATGAAACTGTTTGTGAACCGTGTGGTCCGTACAGGAAAGGCTCTGAAGCGTTTGTCGTATGGGAGCAGTTCAAATAGACAACATGGCTGAGGCAGCGTGTGCTTGATGCTGTATATCGATAATTCTCTTTCCGATCAGCTGCTGTAGAGCTATGATTCACACTAATATACAGTGATATAAATACTCCGAGTGGTGCAGTGAGAGGAATATGGAAAAAGATGATCCGCTGTGGGATCCGAGGTGCAGTGAGAGTAACAACATTAAAGCAGTTAAGGTATTTAGAATAGTTTGACCATTCTGTGGACCATTATATTGTTACAGGTTAATTACAAGCAGATGCATTAAACTAATAAACAATATGCGGTGTCACGCAAGTGCGAGTAGGGGGCCGCGGACGGACCTACATAAAATCGGAAAGTCGTATGCCAGCAGGGAGTGGCGGGGTACTAACCTTTCTTTCTTTGTTTCCTACAGAAAAAAGGACGCACCGCTGCCATGAACCTACATTCACCAATGACCGCAGTACGCTTCTTCCGCCCTTCCTCTGTTCCTCCATCTACGACGTCACCAATCCCATCATCCATCTCGGTTCCTTCCCAGCATACCTCTACTTCCGGCCCCTCCTACATAAATACTCCTCCGCCGCCATCTTTGGGAGGTCGGATATGGAAAGCTTGATGTACTTGACCGCAGCAACAAATTTTTGCTATTTTGTTGATTATTGTTCAGTATATGGAGCCGGAAACCCCAAACCTTTATGATTGTTGTGTCATTTCTTTACAGCAGTTAATTTCAGTGTATTTATAAAGCCGCGTCAGGGATGTGGAACTAAAAAAGAAAGAACAACCACACAGGAACAGTAGCCCTGCTTTGATGCTGGGTGCCATCAGTCTGCAAAACCAAGCAGAGAACTTGCGTACGAGAGGGTATGAGGTACCGTGGAAATGTGCGTAGCTTTATACCAAGTTTAGATTTTATACATCGCGGTTTGAACGTGGAAACGTTCTTACGCAACATTTTTGTGCGTGCGCACCATTTATACATGAGGCCCCCGAACTGAAGGGTGTTTTTTTGCTGGAGCACTGTGTGTGTGTGGGACTTGGATTTTGGGACCTTGTTTTAATAAACGTCAGTGTTTTTTGGAACTGCCGGTATCCGTCTGCTTGTGTCCCGGCTTACTTCTCACATTGGGGTCTTGTCTGTTACCCCAACACTGCCTTTAGCTCTCCCTTGTCCATATCCTTGACAATTCTCACACACTTCTCTGGTCCTCTCTCATGCACTTCCTGACCTCTTGATTTGGCACTCTGTCATGAACCTTCAACACCAATTGCAATCGTTCCTTGTTTTTCTCGATGCTTCTATGAGTTGTCTCAATGCAAAGTCCTTATCAGCTGTTCCTTTCCCTGGCATAACACCAAACTGCTCCTACTATGTTGTGGTCCCTTCCCTAAGCTTTCTCTTTATAACCCTTTCTTAAATTTTCATTGTGTGTGACAACAAATCTGGGTTAGAGTTCTCCTGACCACGTGGTCACTTTCAAACATCTTCCTATTCTTTGATAAAGATGACTTTGGAAACCCCTTCTTCCTTATAACAGTTACAGAGTCAATACCAGCAGCAATGGATGCAAGATGGCAACCAGCCTTGAACCAGACTTCATCTGTTTGAACATTAGAACACTCTAGATGAGAACAAGCCATTCATCCCAACAAAGCTCGCCAGTCCTAACCAGTTATTTCTGCCAAAAAAAACATCAAGTCGAGTTTTGAAAGTCCCTAAAGTCTTACTGTCTACCACACTACTTGGTCGCTTATTCCAAGTGTCTATTGTTCTTTGTGGAAAGAAAAACTTCCTAATGTTTGTGTGAAATTGACCCTTCACAAGTTTCCAGCTGTGTCCCCGTGTTCTTGATGAACTCATTTTAAAGTCACCGTCTTGATCCACTGCACTAATTCCCTTTATAATTTTAAACACTTCAATCAGATCTCCTCTTAATCTTCTTTTCCTTAAACTATAAAGGCTCAGCTCTTTTAATCTTTCCTCATAATTCATCCCCTGCAGCCCTGGAATCAGCCTAGTCGCTCTTCTCTGGACCTTTTCTTGTGCTACTTTGTCCTTTTTGTAGCCTGGAGAACAAAACTGCACATAGGACTCCAGGTGAGGCCTCACCAGTGCATCATAAAGCTTGAGCAGAACCTCCTGTGACTTGTACTGCACACATCAAGGCGCTATATAACCTGACGTTCTGTTAGTCTTCTTAATGGCTTCTGAACACTGTCTGGAAGTTGATAGCTTAGAGTCCACTGTGACTCCTAAATCCTTCTCATAAGGTGTACACTCGATTTTCCGACCACCCATTGTGTATTCAAACCTAACATTTTTGCTTCCTATGTGTAATACTTTACATTTACTGCCATTATATTTCATCTGCCCGAGCCTGTATGTAGGGCACACACCACCACACCCAGTCAACTGGGAGTCTCCCATCAACCTAACCTGCATGGTTTCAGGTCCATTCTGGACACATGATTACAGTGGAGAATAAAACCTGAAGAGGTACCAGTCCACCACAGACCACACTCAGTTGCACACACACATTGAAGTAAACAAACTTGGGTAGAAGGGAGGCCATCTGCTGTACATGGGTAGATGAAGAACAAGCAAATCCCACACCAGAGGACTTCAGGCTACAACTCGGGTCCCTCAAAGTTTGAGGCAGTGCCATTAACAGTTTTGACTCAAGACCATCTACATAAATGGACGAGCTGTTCTAAGCCCCGTTGATATCACAGTTCAACCATTTAAATGAGCATGAGACCGTTTTGGAACATAAATGTGGATAATAAATATCTAACTGCACTTGTGTCCATATGAAATTTCACCTTTTTATTGTTAGTATATTTGCAAAAAATCCTAAAATCCTGTTTTCGCTTTCTCCTGCTGGGGTATTGAATGTTTGTTGATGAGGGAAACCAAACATTGATGTGGTTTTAGCACAAGGCTGCAACATAACAGGTCAGGTCAGGTCAGGTTGGGGAGCATGCACTGGTACACGCGTGTTGCCGCACCCTCCACACGACGAAACAGCATGGGATTCTGGTTGGCAACAGGCAGACAAACAGTCCAGTCCCACCCTCTGGAAATGACCCTCTATCTGCCACAGCCAGGTGTTACGTGTGGTGTGCCCTTGTCCTGGTCCAACCAGTCGGGTCCTCAACAATGACCCGGATCACCTTTGGTTATCTACCACAACCAAGAGTTACGTGGGTGTCCCCTTGGCCTGGTCCAACCAGTCGGGTCCTCAACAATGACCCGGATCATCTTTGGTTATCTGTCACAGCCAAGTGTTACGTGGGTGTCCCCTTGGCCTGGTCCAGCCAGTCGGGTCCTCAACAATGACCCGGATCACCTTTGGTTATCTGCCACAGCCAAGTGTTACGTGGGTGTCCCCTTGGCCTGGTCCAACCAGTTGGGTCCTCAACAATGACCCGGATAACCTTTGGTTAATCAAACCACATGGCTGTAGTTGCATATCTGAGGCTCCATCACAATGCAGGTCATGTGCCTCATTCGGGACTCCGTGAGCAACACAAAGTCACACCAGTGGTACCCAAGGACTCTCCAAAGAGACACAAGGAGTCCAGTCTTCATCTCAGGTCACTGGATAGCATCCATGTCTCACAAACAGGGACCACCAGAACTCTTAAGACTTGGACCTTTGTCTTTTGCAGAGATATTGGGACCAACACACACCCTTCTCCAGCAACCTCATGGTCCCCATGCTCTCTCAATCCATCTACTGGCTTCATAGGAAGAGTCACCAGAGACATGAATGTCATAAACCTCTCGTTGAGGTCGACTCTCTCTCCGCAGACAGACACACTGCTAATGGTCGTGCCCAAGACGTCATTTGGCTCTTGGTTTTTATCAGGACACTTGCAGGCCCAGACACTCTGACCCCTCACTCAGTCTCTCAAGAGCCTCCATCAGAGCCTCCATTGACTCCATGAAGATCACAGCATCGTCAGCAAAGTCAAGATCCGTGACTCTCTCTTCACCAACAGAAGCCCCCCAGCCGCTGGACTCCACGACCCTTTTCCAACACCCAGTCCATGCAGGCATTGAATAGAGTAAGAGCAAAAACACACCATAACAACATGAAGAAAATGAAACGGCCTGAAAGCTGTCTGAATATCATGAAGTTTGTAAAACTCAAATTACTCTAAATTTCCAAGTACGTTCATAAGCCCTGAGAGAGCAATTAAAGCAGCTGGAACAAAAATGCTTTTTTTCTGACAAGTTTTTGAAAAGGTGATTAGTTACATCATGCGGACCTTCACAAAAGTAAACCAGTCTGGCAGGATGAACTTGAAGGAAAGCTCAAGCAGCGGCTACAAAGGAGTTAAAGTGGCGGGCTCGGGTGCTCGCTCGTCTTGCAACATATCAGATGAGCACCTGCACCACCATGGCAGTTTTGCCGTAATTATGCCTGGAAGCCGTGGCCGCACCTTGCAGTATCTGACATCTGATACCACTAAGCGGTGGCGCGGGATCTGAAAAGCAATAAAAGAGACCCAAGACGGTTGGAATATAAGGAGAGGATTTATCAGCACTGAATGGAAGGCTGGAGATAAAAAAGGAGAGCTCTGATTACGTGGAGTCCACAAAGATCAAAGCAAATCCAGAAGGCCGGGCCTGGGCACCTCAGTAAATGAGCTGCGCACCGCCATCTCTGAACGCAGCAGGAGAGTGTAAATGCCCAGCGGCCACTGGGGTGTGGAATACGTGCCACCATCGCTTGTTTCTGCATCACCGAGTGCTCTGCTTTGTATTAAAAGTGGAGGAGAGAGATGCCAATGGGCACAATTTCACCAAATGGCTGACAATGAGCACTGCGTTTTTTAATTGGGCAGAATGGTTTGATGATTAGGTCCTAACATGGCTGACTAGCAAATGAAGAACAGAAGAATCTTATAAAAACACAGAGAAAAAAGTCAAAAAGAAGCTACAGTGTAGATTCTCAGAAGCAACAGAAAATGAGGCAAACCTGGCATTTAGGCCAAGTTACAGAACACTAAGCAGAATGGGAGTCTACAGTAATAAGATTGGAAAGTGAGACCCCATTATAGACAATATGGGTAGAGACAGGACTGCTTGATCATCCGGAAACGAGTTTGACAAAAAACACAGAACCTGTAGACCAGCTCACCAAGAATTGATTGTTACCAAAACAGACAAGAACATTATTATAGATATAATCAATAAATGTAGATATCATCGAAGAGGGCAGACACAGAGAGCAAGAAACTAAAGACTGGCATCACCTAGAGCAGGGGTGTCAAACTCCAGTCCTGGAGGGCAGCAGTGGCTGCAGGTTTTCATTCTAACCATCTTCTTAATTAGTAACCAGTTTTTGATGCTACAGTAATTCTTCTTTAGCCTTAGCTTTAATTAGCTTGACTCAGGCCCTTTAGTTGTTTTTTCCTTAATTAGCAGCCGGACAGCAATGAGACATAAAATAAGCAGGACATGACCAGCTCACCTGTACCCATCAAACAAAATCTGAAAATAAAGATGAAGGTCTTAGTAAGGTTGATCCCTCAGGTTACCAAAACATTTTAGGAGTTCTTAGAAAAAAACAGAATATTAACAGTTCTGGAAATGTCTGCTGTAGCAGAAAGAGAGCAGCAACAAGCCATGGAATTGAATAACGGGTTTAATTAACGGCAAGAATCAGCTTCTCAGTAAGGAACTGGTTGGAGTTTGAAGCCCCAATTTAGCTGGTCATCTGTTGGCTCGTTTCATGTCTCATTTCTGTTTGGCTGTCATTTAATGAATCCTTAAAAACAGGGCTATTAAAATAGATGGAAAAGAAGTTAATTAGCAGTGAAAATGGAAAACTGATAAGGGAAAGGGTTAGAAAGAAAACCTGCACCCACTGCTGCCCTCCAGGCCTGGAGTTTGACACCTGTGACCTAGAGGATGACCAGTGATGGCTGACCTGTGGCCTTCTCCTCTCACAATGATAAACTTCACGTACAGAATGACCAGCCACTGTAAAGCTGTGCTCATATCTTCTTCTGTGATGAACCTCTTAACTTAGTGAATGACCAGAGATGGTAGAGTTGTGGTCTTGTGCTTTCTAAAGATGACCCTCTTGGCTTCCAGACTGATCATAAATTGCAGATTCATGGCCTTTTTCTCTTCAGTTAGAAAATGGCCACTGACTACAGACCTGTGGACATCACTCCTTCCCTAATGAACCTGTTAACTTAGTGAATGACCACAGATAATAGAGTTGTAGACTTGTGCTTTCTTAAGATGACCCTCTGTACTTCTAGAATGAGCATCAATCTCAGAGTTATGACTTTTTCCTCTTTGTTGACATAATGACCAGCACCTACAGAGCTGTGATCATATTTTCTTTTGTGATGAACATCTTTACAATGTGAATGACCAGAGATTGCAAAGTTGTGGACTTCTGCTTTCTAAAGATGACAATCTTTACTTCCAGACTGATCATAAATCTCAGAGTCATGGCTTTTTTCCCTACAATTAGAAAATGACCAGTGACTGCAGGCCTTGAACATTACTTCTTCCCAAATGAACCTCTTAACTTAGTGAATGACCAGAGATTGCAGAGTTGTGGTCTTGTGCTTTCTAAAGATGACCCTCCTAACTTCTAAAATGAACATCTGTCTGAGAGTCGTAGCCTTTTCCTCTTCTCCTAGATAATGTCCAGCCATTACAGAGCTGTGGTCATATTTCTTGCTCTGATTAACTTTTTTAACTTAGCGATTGATCAGAGATTGTAGAGTTGTCGACTTTTGCTTTCTAAAGATGACCCTCTTTACTTCCAGAATGATCATAAATCTCAGAGTTGTGGCCTTTACTTTTTCGCTGACATAATGACTAGTACATGCAGATCTGTGCTCATATTCCCTTCTCTGATGAACCTCTAAAATTTGTGAATAACCAGAGATTGTAGATTAATAAACTTGTGCTTTCTAAAGATGGCCATCCTTACTTCTAGAATGATCATCAGTCTCACAGTTGTGGCCTTTTCCTCTTCACTTACATAATGACCAGCACCTGCAGAGCTGTGGTCATATTTCCTTCTCTGATTAACCTTTTAACTTAGCGAATAGCCAGCGATTGTAGAGTTGTGGTCTTGTGCTTTCTAAAGATGACCCTCCTAACTTCTAGAATGAGCATCAGTCTGAGAGTTGTAGACTTGTGCTTTCTAAAGATGACCCTCCTTACTTCTAGATTGACCTCCAATCTGAGAGTCGTAGCATTTCCTCTTCTCTTAGCTAATGTCCAGCACCTGCAGAGCTCTGCTCATATTTTCTTCTCTGATGAAACTCTTAACTTAATGAATGACCAGAGATTGTAGAGTTCTGGACTTCTACTTTCTAAAGATGACACTCTTTACTTCCAGACTGACCATAAATCTCAGAGTCATGGCTTTTTTCCCTACAATTAGAAAATGACCAGTGACTGTGGACCTATGGACATCATTTCTTCCCTAATGAACCTCTTAAATTAGTGAATGACCAGAGATTGTAGAGTTATGGACTTGAGCTTTCTAAAGATGACCCTCTTGACTTCTAGAATGAGCATCAGTCTCAGAGTTGTGGGCTTTATCTTTTCACCGACACTATGACTAGTACTTGCAGAGCTGTGCTCATATTTCCTTCTCTGATGAACCTCTTAACTTAGCAACTGACCTGAGATTGTAGAGTTGTGGACTTGTTCTTTCTAAAGATGACCCTCTTGACTTCTACAGTTTCAAGAAAAAGTAAATGAACTCTTTGGAATTCCCTGGATTTGTGCTACCAATAAAATGTGGTTGGATCTTCATCTAAGTCCCAATTCTAGACCACCACAAGCTAACAGAACTAATAACACACACACACACACACACAGTTGCACGTTCAGGTCCTTACTGAGCACACTGAGTAATCAATCATAGTGCAGGCTGGACAAAGTAAGTGACCCTCAGTGTTAATGACTTCTCCAAAAGCTAACTGGAGAAAGATGGTTCAACTAAGAAGATGAGGTGAGAAGTGCAGGTTGGACAGGTGCCTTACCCTCTAAGTAAGGGGACACAAGGCCTGTTTGCTGACAAGTCTGTTATCGTCAAGAAAGTCTGGTCAGTGTGAACCATGCTTTGTTCCAAGCAACGATCACAGGACCTTAGAGGATACATTAAATATATACGTATGGAAAAAGGCATTGCTAAAGACCAGGGTGTTCATCAATCCATGGTAAGACACATTGTCTACAAATTCTGCTATGCTTCCTAGCAGTGGGTGACCTGTAAATATCACTTCAATATCACAAATGGCAGCCCTGAAAGAGGTTCATAAGTACCCAAAGGGAACATCAAAAGACCTCCAGAAAAGTCTACAAACAGCAAAATCTTTCATCTTAAGAAGATGGGTGTTCATTGAAGGACACCACAAAGAAACCACTGCTGTCAAAAAATAAATAAATTGCAGTACATCTTAAGTTTTCTCAAGACGACCTGGTTGTTTCTCAATGCTTTGGGGAAAATGTTTTGTGGACAGAGGAGACAAATATTGAACTTTTTCACACCGACGCTAAACACAATGTTTTGGAGGAAAAAGGACAATGCACACCAACAGCAAAACCTCATGCCCAACTGAGAAGTATGGTGGAGGGAGCATCAGAGTGTGGACTTGCTTTACTGCCTTGGGGTCCAAACATCTCGTCATCATTGACAGGACAAGGAATTCAAAGATGTACTGTATCAAGACAATTGACAGGTGAATGTAAGGGAAGCAGTACAGGACCTCAAGCTTAAGAAAGGACAAAGACCAAATCACCAGTCTCCAAATATTCAAATCCTGAACTAGATTATTATAAAAATTTCAAAATCGCATCTTTCGATATCCTGGAATCCACCCACACACTGGTAGCCTCAAATCTTTACGCTATACGCTAATATCCAGTAGTTGTGCTGGTAGCAAACCCATCACTAAGATGAACACAGCCAGCGGCCACATCCCACGTGCCATTGGGTCGTTTCCGAACGTATATGTGCCGAGTACGGACTCTGCCACATTCTGCTTTTTTTTTTTGCTATTAAAACATAAGTTGACTGTTTGTTGAGACACCGTTCATGTTTCCCTCCAACAAGACAACAATTTCCTAACGAAATGTTCTTTTTGAAGAATTATTCAGTAAATCGTATCAGTCGATTCAGTGAAGCTCAATGTGAGTGCGGAGGTAACTTCAATAAGCTACTAGTTGATGTTAATGTCACGTGTTTCGAGTAGCTGTGATTGGTAACATTTTAAGTCATCTTACTTTCGAAAACCTTATTATGTAGACGTGCAGCATATAGTCAACATCAATTTACACTTTTCAAACACTTTTAAGGGTTTACTTAACTTTTCTAGTGATAAAATTAACACTAGTGATTTTACTGTGTAATTTTTTACCGGAAGCTTAAACGCTAAGATTCGGAAAAGTGTGATTTGTGTATTTTATTATGAGGATCACAGAAACACACCCAGCCTTGGCAAGTTCAGAGACACGCAATAACACAGTTCGAATGAATTCATAAAGTATATATTGTACAAACAGAAATGGGAAAAACAATTAGACAACTAATGCGTATACAAAAGTCTACCCAAATTCCTCCAATGGCAATAATTTTATAACAAACACTAGACGAATAGCACCCAATAAAACATTAAGCACCAAATAGTTAATGACAAACACTCACAAAGCAGTTCACAAACCATTCAGTAACACAGATGTGGGAAATCTCAAGAGAACAGCTTCCTGTGTGTTGTGAAAGCTTTGTCCCACCGTTTTCCATATATTGCGTGAAGATCTGTGGAAGATATGAGTGCTCCAGGGCAAAGATATTTACCAACCCACGTAAACGAGGTGACACAGGAGAAGCACACAAATCCAGACAGAAACTGTAATGCAATTGGGGGATTTGTAATCCAGAGGTCGGGCAAGAATCATGGAAACACAACAGATGGACAATTTTGCTGGCTTCCTCTGGTGCACCTTTAAAGTCCACGCCATCCCTTATTTCTACCAACAACATCCACTGCTGACTAACAGCTAAGTACTACCTGGGATGCTGGGATTTGTAGTCAATTTAAGTAGCACTGCTACAAGTTTATAACCAACTGATATGTTGATGTTCGCTTGATGAATCACCTAAGCTATAGAGTGGGCCAACGGGGGAAGTGGCGGGGCCTAGGCCCACCCAGACCCAATACTGGCACCACCCCTGCAGCAAGTGAACTTGTAATGTGGCCCAGAAGTGACCAAGCAGGGTCTTGATAGTCCAGCTTAAGGTTTTCATTCCAGTGAGTTGGGCAGTCAGAGCTTGATGACATCTGTGAAGGTATCACTTCTTTAAATGGACTCAAAAATCAATGGGGTTTCTGATTTTCAGTCACATAACAAAACAGACTGCGACCATAAATGACCAATGCTTGTTTTTTAGCCTCTGCCTATTTCTTAAACTGGCGAGGCCATCCAGAGATGGTTCAGAGTTTGAATTCAGTTCTGACTTTGGTGCTCACCAACCCTTTAACTGGATTTAGGGTCCCAGAAGATGGATGAATGGGCAGCCGACAACTCCACATTTAAGTGAGTGTGGACGTGCGGTGCCTATAGGAGCCTCATAAAACATTACTCTGTGCCCTGTTCTCCATGCTGCCAGGACTTGTCTAATTCTATAATGGAAAAATTGCATTCATAAAATGGATGGACAGATGTGAATGGCTAATTACAGTATTTATTATACTAGCTAAAAAAGGAACACATAAGTCCAAGAAATTGGCCTCTGGTGGACACACAGGCGTTTTATAAAAAAAACAGCATAGCGTGCTAAGCTGGCAAAGTGGCCCGTTTCACACAGAAAAATATAAAACGTAGCAAAAAGAAAAAAAACAAAAAATAGAAAAGTTAAAATGGAAGACTGTTTTTGAAAGTAGACATGATGTAAAATAAATTTACTGCTAAATGGAAGGCTGTAAAAAAATGTCCCAAAAGGGAAATAACTATCACTTTAGTCAGGGTTCGCTGATGCTGTCCTCGGCCAAGAAAAACACCCAAAAATTAAACAGCATATTACCTTTTTAGAGAAATGTGAGAGCGCAGTGGCGGGGCAAAAACAAGCCTGGTGGAACATGGCCAGCCAGTCTGTCAGCCTGTGCTCAGATTGTACATGTGCGGGCGTACGGGCACTCAGCAGGTTATGATCCTTGGCCTCCGCTCTGAGGCAGGTGTCACTGCGTGGCATGCGTCAAGAAGAAAGAGCCAGTTATTCATTCTTATATATAGAGCCTTTTATGGTGAAAACTGTAACACGTCAATCTGTAAAGCAAAGGAAAGAAAGAAAGAAAGAAAGAAAGAAAGAAAGAAAGAAAGAAAGAA
>JANRMT010062797.1:18446110-18456391 GCA_026402145.1 Polypterus bichir lapradei | reverse complement strand
TATCTATCTATCTATCTATCTATCTATCTATCTATCTATCTATCTATCTATCTATCTATCTATCTATCTATCTATACCACCGGCAACTCCAAATGACCTATAAGTTGTATTACATACTTTAACGCCTGCTGAGAATCCAGTCGACCAGCACTAGATCTTTTATCATCTAATGGATCTACCATAAAACATTGCATACGATCCATCATTGCCCTATGCATAAAATTAAACATTTTCATTTTTATTTCATTCTGTTCAGGTGTTTTAAATATAGAAGATACATAGAACCATACATAGGCTGCTGGAAAACAATTTCTTACCAATTTACAAAATTAATTTATAGTTGATCTCATTAAGAAGTAATATGTCTATTGTTCCAAGACAAAATATTATTTGTTGTATATGGAATTGTGGTAGCATATTCTGAAAAAATGTATTAAAATGCGATATAACATTAGCCCCAATCACCTCAACCTGTAGATCCGTTGCTCGAAATGGTTTCAAGTACGAGCACAACATCCATCCATCCATTATCCAACCCGCTATATCCTAACTACAGGGTCACGGGGGTCTGCTGGAGCCAATCCCAGCCAACACAGGGCGCAAGGCAGGAAACAAACCCTGGGCAGGGCGCCAGCCCACCGCAGGGCACACGCACACACCCACACACTAGGGACAATTCAGGATCACCAATGCACCTAACCTACATGTCTTTGGACTGTGGGAGGAAACACACGCATACATGGGGAGAACATGCAAACTCCACGGAGGGAGGACGTGGGAAGCGAATCCAGGTCTCCTAACTGCGAGGCAGCAGCGCTACCCACTGCGCCACCCCGAGCACAACATATCCCCTAAAAATAGGACCGGTTGTTTAAACCTAGGTTGCCAATTATTAACCGTACACCCTATGTTTGGTGTAACAATATTCTGTTCAATAGGGGACGATTGTATCAAAGGAGATATTTCAGAAGAGGCAATGTGCAACATTTTGTTTTTATGATAATTACCTTTCATCATCATATCTTCCTTTGTTTTATTAAAATGAACCTTGTTTGTTTTTTGTTTTATAGATCTCGAACTGGATCCCGACCACCCAGAATCTACAGATAAAGGAGATGGAGAAGAAGATGGAATACTCTCAGCTACAGGTAAGTCATCTGTTTTTAAACTACAGTTCTTATTAGGCGATAAATGAAGCACAGTTACCTGTTCCGAGCCAGGAGATACCGTTTGCAACTCAAGTTGAGGCTCAGCGTCCAATAGAGTCAGAACCGTGCCTTGATCTCTTGGACTAGAAGAGGATGTCATCAATTCAGATATGGCCATCATTCGTAAATATAATTTTTTTCTAAAGGTTTGAACAGAAGATGATGTTCATTTTTGTTTAAACCTATTTTTGACCTGTCTTATCGCCCTAATCATAGTTATTTCATCCACCTCAGTGATTTGATCTAACAACATTTTTATTACCTTCTAACAATGCTCTTTCAAGATGTTTACATTTGTAGCCATCCATACTTCTGTATTAGATTTGATCTTTTCTAATACCTCTGGGTTAGGAGACAATGGTTTCATAAAATGAGTAAGTTTGGTTACCTGTCTCGACATGCCCTTGGGTAATGAAGCTTGCTGAACGACCTCTAGGTGGTGAATCGCTTGGAGTAACTTGAAAGCAGATTTTATCTGGCACTGTCATTCTACAAAACGATAAATTTAAACCCCACTACTATGCCTAAAAAATTAATATTAAGGGATTAAACAAAGGGGAAAGTAATATATTATTATACACAAAGGAAAAACTCAGACCAAATTTAAATAAATAGAAAAAAAAAAGATTGTAACTCACCAATTCTCGGTTAACTATATTGGACCTTTTCCAGGAAGTCAAGTATACACTTAATACAAATAGCAGTAAGTATCTACTGTAGCTCTAACAAGGTATTTATTTATCTGGATAATTATCACTGAGGGAGAGGTTATACTGAAATAAATATATCTTTAGCACATGTGAGAGATGCCAAGAATGTATAAAACTAATTGTGCAAAAAAATAATAGTGAAAAAAAGTGTATTACAAGGGATATGTGAAAAAAATTTAAAAATACTTACTAACACCTGGATGGGGCCTCATGCATAACGCCGTGCGTAGAATTCGCACTATAACATGACGTAAGTACAAAAGCCGAAATGTGCTTACGCACAGAAAAATCCAGATGCAGGAATCTGTGCGTACTCCAACTTCCAAGTTCTTCCACTCCATAAATCCCGGTCAGCGTGAAAACTAACGCACGTGCATGCGCCTTCTGTCCCGCCCCAATTCCTCCCAGAATTACGTCTCTTTGAATGTGCAAATCAATATAAATCGCCCTTAAGCTCAGCGTTCTGTGAAAAGACAATGGGAAAAGCACGGGGGAAAATATCAGAATTTCAGCGAATACCAAGTGGAGGCAAAGGAAAAACATACTATTTGTTGGTTTAAACAGTGGTATAAACAACAAAAGGAAGTCGATCGAGTGACATAACGTGTCGGAGAAACTCGAAAGCTCAAGTTCACAAATTCGCACAGTGCCCAAAATAAAATAGAAGTTGTCACATATCAAAGTCGCTGTGAAAAGGAGAGTTGTAGCCCACCGTCTGAGTTTCATATGAAAGCTTATTAGGGTACAGAGAAAAAAAAGGCACACAGTAGGAAAAAAGCACGAAATGTCAACTTCAATCTCGAAATTTCCACTTTAATTACGTAGTTTATTTTGTCATTAAAGTAGAACATCATAAACTTCATCTTAAAATCGTTTAATTAACCAGTTTCTCATATCACATCGTAATTAAAGTAGCACGTCAAATGCTTTGTTTTGTATTTGATCTTTTGCTCTGTGTGTGCGAATCACTCCGTGCTTCCGCTTTCTCTACCTCCGACAGGACACAGAATCCATTACATTCGTGATATTACAGCTCTCTGAATAATTAAAATACTGAAATGTATACGTAATATCATTTTCATGATGATAGGAGTTAAAGCATGTTATTAAACAGGGGAACACGGTGCGTGATTGTGCGCGACCTTCGATGAAATTATTGTAGCAGTACTGTCTCTTTCAAACGTACTAACCTCCAATTCTTGTGCTTACTTTTCTTTCTCCAAATACCCAATCGCCAGACAATCAGCTCTGTAATAGACGTTAAGCCATCTGCAAGCTTACAAAGACGATTCTTGAAAGTTTTTAAGGAACATTGAAATATCTTTGTAGTTTAATTATTAACAATACAGATTAGTTAAATGAAGTTAAAGTATCTGTATAATAATCAACATATTTTGCTGCATTTCATCTTAAAAATGATATCGTCATCATATGTAAATACGCACTTTATAAAGTGGCTCAGGTTGTGCGATATTATAACTATAGTGCAAGTTTACAGTGAGGTGATTGTACTTATAACTACAAACAGTTCTACAAGGAGCACTTGATGGACTGATTGAGTGTGTTTAGAGTTCTTGGGATGAAACTGTTTCTGAACCGCAAGGTCCGTACATGAAAGGTTCTGAAGCGTTTTGCCGTGGCTGAGGCAGCATATGGTTGATGCTATATACAGATAATTCTCTTTCCGATCAGCTGCTGTGATTCACACTCAGATACAGTGATATAAATACTCCGAGTGGTGCAGTGAGAGTAATATGGGAAAAGATGATCCGCTGTGGCAACTCCTAACGGGAGGAGCTGAAAGAAGAAGAAGAAGGTGCAGTGAGAGTAACAACGCTAAATCAGTTATGGTATTTGGAATACTATGGCTATTCCCTGGACCATTATATTGTTACAAGTTAATTACAATCAGATGCATTACAATAATAAACAATATGCAGTTAGTTTCGGTGTATTTATAAAGCCTCGGCAGGAATGTGGATCTAAGAAATAAAGAGTAACCACACAGGAACAGTAGCACTGCATTGACGCTGGGTGCCGCCAGTCTGCAAAACCGAGCGGAGAACTTGCGTACAACAGGGTATGAGGTACCGTGGAAAAGTGCGTAGCTTTACGCTAAGTGTAGGTTTTATACATCACGATTTGAACGTGGAAATGTTCTTACACAACATTTTTGTGCATACGCACCGTTCATACACAAGGCCCTCATGAGGATCCTGGATAAAGGTAAAAAGGGTTAACCATTGTAATAGAAAAAACAGTTTAAAAAAATCAATCTTTATTTAAATAATCTAAAAAATAGAAAGGTTTAAAAAAACAGGTAAGTATACTTAGGTGTATTAAAAGAAACCCTTATCTGTCCCTTTTCTCAAAAATGTAAGAAGTAGAAAATAGGGAAGAGCAGAGTCAGGGATCCTAACATTTCAGGGTTAGGGTGACGAGAACAGGCCACTCAAACCAATAAGCTCGTCCAAAATAGCATCACATTGGTCCCTAATGTCTTGCTGTCCACCAACACTTCCTGGTAATTTATTCCACGTGGAGAAAAATTTCAAACGTTTGTGCCGAGATTTACCCTTCACAAGTTTCCAACAGGGTGCCCATGGTCTTGATGTTCTCACTTTAAAGTAACAGCCAGGATCCGCTGGACTTATTCCTTTCATAATTTTGAACACTTCAGTCATGTCAGCTCTTACCTCTCTGTTAAAAATTCAGCAATCTCTGCTTAAAATTCACATTTACATTTTGTTAATTGGAAATTACTTAAGAAGTAATTATAAAAATATGTGTATACTGGCTTGTAAACTGCTCAAAAAAATTAAAGGAACACTTTGAAAACACATCCGATTTCAATGGGAAAAATAATCCTGCTGGATATCTGTACTGTTATGGACTGGGTAATGTGTTAGGAACGATAGGATGCCCCATCGTTTTGATGGACATGAAAATGATCAACCTACAGATGGTTGAATTCAGAGGGTTGAAAAATGATGTGGCTGGCAGGCAAGTCCATTTTGCCGAAATGTCATAGCAGCAACTCCAAATCGTACTCAGTAGTGTGTATGACCCCCACATGCTTGTATGCATGCCTGACAACGTTGCTCCTAATGAGACGACGAAAGGTGTCCTGGGGGATCTCCTCCCAGTTCTGGACCAGGGCATTACTGAGCTCCTGGACAGTCTGAGGTGCAACCTGGAGACATCGGATGGACCGAAACATAATGTCCCACCCAGAGGTGTTCAATTGGATCGAGGTCAGGCGAGTGAGCGTAGGGGCCAGTCAATGGTATCAATTCCTTCAACCTCTCGCCACTTGAGGCCGGGTATTGTTGTGCACCAGGAGGAACCCAGGACCCACTACACCAGCATAGGGTCTGACAATGGGTCCAAGGATTTCATCCCATTAACCTTGCCGTTGTCTAGTCTGTAGAGGTCTGAGCATCCCACCATGGATATGCCTCGCTACATATACCATCACTGACCCACCAACAGACCAGTCACGCTGAGCGATGTTACAGGCAGCATAACGTTCTCCATGGCTTCTCCAGACCCTTTCATGTCTGTCACGTGCTCAGGGTGAACTTGCTCTCATCTGTGAAAAGCACAGGGTGCCAGTGGTGGACCTGCCAATTCTTGCATTCTGTGCCAAATGCCAATCGAGCTCCACAGTGCCCACTAGAGGATGTCGGGTCCTCAGGCCACCCTCATGAAGTCTGTTTCTGATTGTTTGCTCAGAGACATTCACACTAGTGACCTGCCTGCTGGAGGTCATTTTGTAGGCTCTGGCAGTGTTCATCCTGTTCCTCCTTGCCCAAAAGAGCAGACACCGGTGGGTCCCACTGATGGGTTAAGGACCCTCTACGAGGGACCCTGTCCAGCTCTTCTAGAGTAACTGCTTGTCTCCTGGAATCTCCTCCATGCCCTTGAGACTGTGCTGGGAGACACAGCAAACCTTCCGGCAATGGGAGGCACGTATTGATGTGCCTGCCATCCTGGAGAAGTTGGACTACCTGTGCCACCAAACTCTGTAGGGCCCAGATATGGCCTCATGCTACGAGTACTGACACTGACCGTAGACAAATCCAAAACAAGTGACAAAACAGATGAGGAGGAAAAAATGTCAGTGGCCTCCCTCCACCTGTAAAACCATTCATTCCTGTTTCGGGGGCCGTCTCATTGTTGCCCCCTCTAGTGCACCAAAGCAGCTGAAACTGATTAACAAGCCCCTCTGCTGCTTCACTGACCAGATCAGTAGCCCAGAAGTGTCATTGACTTGGTGTTATACTCGGATTAAAAAGTGTTTCTTTACTTTTTTTTAGCAGTATAGTACCTTCTTATATCTAGAACATCATCATTGTGGAAATGTGAAAATGAAACAGTAACAAACTCAAATTAATTCAGTGATATTTAATTTACAAATAAGTATGGCATATCATTTTGCTCTTCTATACTAAACATCCATCCATCCATTATCCAACCCGCTATATCCTAACTACAGGGTCACAGGAGTCTGCTGGAGCCAATCCCAGCCAACACAGGGCACAAGGCATGAAACAAACCCTGGGCAGGGCGCCAGCCCACCGCAGGGTGCACACACACACACCCGCACATCAAGCACCCACTAGGGACAACTTAGAATCGCCAATGCACCTAACCTTTATGTCTTTGGACTGTGGGAGGAAACCCACGCAGACACGGGGAGAACATGCAAACTCCACACAGGGATGACCCAGGAAGCGAACCCGGGTCTTCTAACTGCGAGGCAGCAGCGCTACCCACTGTGCCACCCCTATACTAAATATGTACATGTGTTATTGTAATATGGCTAATTAATTATTCTAATGCTTTACAAGACACAATGTTTTTTGTTTTATTGGTGCGGAGAAACATGCAACATGGCGTGGTGTGAAGTTGGGGGGTACGTGGCCAGAAACATCAATGTCTTAAATGTCTCCGTGGTATAGCGGGTCCACAGCTCTCTCAGCAAAGGCCAGTTTTTAAATAAATAATCACCGCACTCGTATCTTAGCGAGGGGGCGTGGTGGCCGTAGCAAGCCGCAGGGCGATTTGCTGTGTGGGCGTTTCTCAGCTAGTGCACAGGTGAGGGACTGCCCACATCCGTGATTGTTCCTGTGGCTAATGTGCTGCAGCTGCTATATCCCCTCTCAATATCAAGAAGCGCGAGTCGGTTAGAAGGAGAAGAACAAAACGGAAAGAAAAAGAGAAGTAAACGGAGGTTGCAGCAGGAAGCAGTGAGGCGAGCGAGCGACACATTTCATTCATGTGTCATGGGGATGAATTCAGAATGGGGGTCCGGGTTTCATGGTAACTTATCTTGTCTGTGTGGTCCTAGAGAGTAACTATGCAAAATTTAGTCCTGATAGGACAAAGGGTTTAGGATTGTATAGGGAGCGTACCGTCGTACAGACAGACATACGGACATTCTATTTTATATAGAGAGATTTGTACATATTGTCACACACGTGTGCATGGGAGGCAGCTGAAGGGCTCACAAACGGATACTTCCATGCCAGACCAGGGGGTGGCAGGGTGCACTAATCCTCCCTCTTTTTCATTGGCAGACCAACCAAGGGAAATTTCGCCTGGAGTCTTGGGCATCACTTACATTTCCGGGTCCAATGACATTATTTCTGGTTCAGTGGCCTGATGATGCCACTTCAGGTTCCGGTACTGATGACATCATTTCCGGTTCCTGCCTCAATGACATCACTTGCCCTGCCCGGCTTTAAAACCGTCATCTTTGCCTGTTATGATTGTTGGGCTGTCAAGTCTGTTGAGACCTGTACTGTGGAACCAACCTTTCAATTTTGGCAGCCTAATTCAAGTATACGGGCGGCTGCCCCCAAACCTCTTCCTGTGTCTGTCTAATCTTTTCACAATATATATTTCATTGGGTATATCTTATACTTGCAATATTAATATATTAATAATACAATATTACATGCATCTTGCATGTTAATTGCTCACATTACATTGTCCCCATATGTATAAATGGTTGTGTGCCATAAGTAAATAAATAAATATAAGTATATAATATAAATAAATGTATTACCCTATAAATGTAATTGTGCCCTGTGCCATGTGATGAACTCTCATCCCATCCAGACTTGATTGCTGGCTTGAGCTTAATGCTGCCCACATTGGCACACCAGCCTATGGGTGTGATATAGATGGATGGATGGATGGATGGATGGATGGATTATGCTTTGCCTTCTTCTTTCTTCATCATTTTCAGTTGCCTTCAATGTATAAGTGTATAGGGAGCTGGGCATACTAGTGCAAGCCTAATTTATAAGAATGAATTAAACTGAGGTGAATTGTAAATTGCATGAGTCAGTGTGGCCGTGTGCCTCCTGTCCAGTGGCTGATGTCATCTTGTGCACTCAGCTGCTGGGATATTCTCCAGCTTCCCATGACCCTGGTCTGGCTAGGGGTTTATGCAATAAATGGTGCCAAACAAAACAAAAAAGTCTGAATTAGCATAAGTGGCCTACAAATGAAGGATTTTAGGGTCTAGAGGGGCTGTAGTAGTAGGGTGTTGTACCGCGTTAGCCATTCTGGATGCAATGAGAAGTCAAGCAAAATGGTACCTTTGATTGGTTAACTGAACGGATTACAATATGCAAGTTTTCGAGGCAGCTCAGGCTGGCATATTGTAATCTTTTTAGCTAGCCAATAAAAGGGGTCATTTTGCTTGACTTCTCATAGGGTCTTTAATCCAAAATGCTGCTGCAAGAATTATTACAAGAACAAGAAAATACGAACACATAACTCCAGTTCTTAAATCCTTACACTGGCTCCCGGTTAAGTTTAGGGCAGATTTCAAAATCCTCCTTTTAACATATACTGTAAAGCATTAAATGGCCGAGGTCCGGCTTACTTATCTGAACTTATCATGACTTACAAACCTGAGCGCACATTAAGATCTCAAGATGCCAGTCTGCTTATCATTCCAAGATTTAATAAAATATCAGTTGGAGGTCGAGCTTTTAGTTACAGGACCCCTAAACTGCGGAGTGGTCTGCCTGCTACTATAAGAGATGCCCCTTCGGTCTCAGCTTTCGAGACTCACGACTTCAGTTTAGCACACCCTGACTAGAGCTGCTGATTAACTGTACAGACTGCATCTGTGTTGTCAGTCATTAGCACAAAAACACAAGTAACATGATCGTTAGAATTTGTTACTAACCCTCACCTGTTCTGTTTCTCTTCTCAGTACTCAAATGTGGCACTTGGTGCCACGGCCCACCTGACAAGGTGGTTTGCCTACCTAAGGTAAAGTTATCCCTGATGGAGGATGCCGGAATCGTAGGAAAGAGGGGTCCTTTCATCGGATTAGCGCTATTTCAGCTGTGGAATGGCCAAATGGAGGAGGCAGCTTGATGAATGAGGTCTCCAGGACTCTGAACAAATCCAAATCATATTCTGTAATATCATCTACTGTTAAATTCTGCTCCGTACTTCTAAAATTTTTATTTTTATACTGTATTGAAGATTTGTTCTGTTCTGTGTATTGTATTGTATTGACCCTCTTCTTTTTGACACCCACTGCACGCCCAACCTACCTGGCAAGGGGTCTCTCTTTGAACTGCTTTTCCTGAGGTTTCTTCCATTTTTTCCCTACATAGTATTTTTTGGGAGTTGTTCCTTGTCTTCTTAGAGAGTCAAGGCTGGGGGGCTGTCAAGAGGCAGGGCCTGTTAAAGCCCATTGTGGCACTTCTTGTGTGATTTTGGGCTATACAAAAAAATAAATTGTATTGTATTGTATTGTATAGGGTCTAGAGAGAAACTGCAAAGTGCTTAATGCCTTGCATAATCAGACACCATGATGAGTTGAACGCTATATCATATGTGGGGTTTTTCTCACACAGGTGAGTCAGGAGTTATCAGACAAAAAAACTGAAGTGATTTCAAAGCGTTCAGAAGTAATTCTTATGAAGACAGTAAAGTCAGCAAAAGGACTTGGGGTGCCAGCCTCATAACCCGTTTTAACTGACAGGAAAAAAAGTTGAAAATAAAGTGCAAAAATATGAATAGTTCAAGCTGACTTATAAAGAAAAGAAAAGGCACTTCTCAGAAGTCTGCACTGATGAGACGCAGGTTCGACGATGACCACCTACCACTGCCTTCTGGAAAAGATGAAGCTTTGAAGGACGTGGAAGTGATGTGACTCTTCTACCTGCTGGCGTCTCTTTGACGTGCAGGGTGTTAGTGAGAGCGCCCCCTCTCGAGTCGCACTGGTATTGCTTACCATTTCGGTAAAGGTAAGATGTCGCCTAAGCACTTGTGCGTGATAATGAATAAATTGTGAAATCTGAATTGGTCAGGTGTGCAGTACATCA
>JANRMT010062797.1:18419252-18430529 GCA_026402145.1 Polypterus bichir lapradei | reverse complement strand
TACATGTTTGTGTGTGTGTGTATGTGTGTGCTGCTAATGTGTGTGTGTACTGCTAATGTGTATGCGTGTGTGTGTGTGCTGGTAGTGTGTGTGTGTGCTGCTAATTACATGTTTGTGTGTGTGTGTGTGTATGTGTATGCTGCTAATGTGTGTGTGTTTGTGTGTGTGCTGGTAGTGTGTATGTGTGTGCTGCTAATACATGTGTGTGTGTGTGTGTGTTTATGTGCTGTTAATACATATTTGTGTTTTTCTATTGTTTTGTGTTGTTTTAATGGGTCCTCAAGGCCACACAGTGTTGGTGAAGAGCAGAGCAGATTACAGAGCAGCAGCAGCAGCTCTCCTCTTCTTTTACACTGAAGGCGCTTTTGTCTGTCTAAACCAAAACAATAAATCCCAGCTTGTACTGTAATTAGCATGTTTGTGAAATTAGTGCCAGGGCGACTGAGCTTTCCTGTGCAGGGAAACGAACCGCTTGAACTTGTAAACAGCGAGACCCAAAGGCCCAGCTGATCTTAGCCTGTACAACGGCTCCCCCTGCTGTCCAAACGCTCCCGTATGTCTGCGAGTGTAAGGCTCCAGCCTCAGTCTGCTGATCCCGTGCCAAGTTCAAGTATTGACAAAGAAAATGCAACTCTTAGCTGATTTTCTGATCAGGGCAAGAAAAGATACCCCAAACAAAAGTGCCATGCATTTATCGTAAAAATGTGCACAGATCTTACACAGTTCTTGGACTGATATTTTTATGTCCAGATAGGTCCACTGCTTCATGTACTTCTTGTTCTAATGCATTACATGAATGCGAGAGACGATTTTTGAAGTTCTGGACAGTCTTACTAGAATGGAGAAGACGTTCTGTCCAACTTTACTGCTCTTGTGCTCCCTTCTACCTACCTGGCAAGTCCAACTCTTGGTGTCTCAGTGTTTTGATACAAGTTGCAGGCTTCTTGGCAAATTTTGGATGGAAGTTTTGTACCTGCATAGAGTTTTCCTGTTGAAGGAATCCATTAGTTTCCGTCTTAGAAAAGTAATTAAAGCTCTAAAAACCGATTCACCATTTTGTTTCGCTTCAGAACAGCGCCATTTTGTCAGCCCTGTCTTTAGGATGGCGACGGGGGTCACGGCCTAAGAGGACGCAGCTCTGAAATTGACGCTTGAAAGCTCAGCGGTGCCCTTCTTTCTCCGTCTGTGAGTGCGGATTAAAGCAACTTATTTATTTTTTACCTTTATCTTAAAAGCTTTCCTGGCTCATGATTCCCTTTCTATAAAGTTTAAACGATTCTTGTGACACATGTTGCTTTTGACGGTTGTATTTTGATCCTTCTGGTTACGACTTTAGTTTGGTGTTCTCTACGTCCATTTTTAGAAGCTTGGAAAGGTTCCGATGAGAACAGACCATCCAACCCAACAAGTCCGTCCATCCCATTCCCTGAGATTGTCCAAAATAAGCTCAAGTCAAGATGCGAAGGTCCCTAAAGTCCACCCCACTCTTCATCTGCTCTCCTACAGTAGTCCTAATAAACTGCTAGCGAGCCGCCTCTGATGTATTCAGATCGTATTATGGGATGTCATCTACTGCTGAATTCTGCTCTGTACTTGTAATATTTCTATTGCTCTGTTATTCTGTATTGAGCATTACTTGTGTTCTGTTCTGCTCTGTCTATTGTATTGACCCCCTTTCCTTGACACCCACTGCACGCCCAACCTACCTGGTAAGGGGTCTCTCTTTGAACTGCCTTTCCTGAGGTTTCTTCCATTTTTTCCCTACAAGGGTTTTTTGGGGAGTTTTTCCTTGTCTTCTTCTTAGAGCAGGGGTGTCAAACTCCAGTCCTGGAGGGCTGCAGTGACTGCAGATTTTCATTCTAACCATCTTCTTAATTAGTGACCAGTTTTCCTGCTAATTACTTCTTTTAATTAACTTGACTCAGACCCCTTAGTTATTTCTTTTTCCTTAATTAGCAGCCAGACAATAATGAGACACAACACAAGCCGCTTCATGACCAGCTCACCTGTGCCCATCACACAATATCTGAAAATAAAGAAAGGTGAAGGTCTCAGTAAGGCTGATCTCTCAACTCACCAAAACACTGACAATGTTTTTATGAAAAACAGAAAATCAACAGATTTGGAAATGTCTGCTATGGCAGAACGAGAGCAGCAACAAGCCATGAAATTAAATAACGGGTTTAATTAACAGCAAGCATCAGCTTCTCATTAAGAACCTGGTTGGAGTATGAAGCCCCAGTTTAGCTGGTTATCTGTTGGCTCGTCTCATGCCTTATTTCTGTTTGGCTGCCATTTCATGAGGGAACGAATCAATTCAGAGGACTGAATCCTTCTAACTGGGCTATTAAAATGAAGGGAAAAAAAAGTGAATCGGCAGTGAAAACTGATCACTGATTAGGAAAAGAGTTAGAATGAAAACCTGCAGCCACTGCGGCCCTCCAGGCCTGAAGTTTGACACCCTTAGAGAGTCAAGGCTGGGGGGCTGTTAATAGCCAGGGCCTGTTAAAGCCCATTGCGGTACTTCTTGTGTGATTTTGGGCTATACAAAAATAAATTGTATTGTATTGTATTGTGTAACACCGTAAGTTGGACTATTCTGCAGCCCAGGGCTTTTATCAGTGCTGCAATAATAATAATAATAATAATAATAATAATAAAGAGTGGGGCAGTGGTAGTGCTGCTGCCTCCCAGTAAGGAGACCCGGGGTCCTCCCTGCTTGGATTTTGCATGTTCTCCCCGTGTCTGCATGGGTTTCCTCCAGGTACTCCGGTTTTCTCCCACAGTCCAAAGACATGCAGCTTAAGTGCATTGGTGATTCTAGTGTGTGTGTGTGCCCTGCGGTGGGCTGGCGCCCTGCCCGGGGTTTGTTTCCTGCCTTGTGCCCTGTGTTGGCTGGGATTGGCTCCAGCAGACCCCCGTGACCCTGTGTTAGGATATAGCGGGTTGGATAATGGATGGATAATAATAAATGTTATTTATATAGCGCCTTTCCCAGGGAAAAAGTATGTCTAAAAAGATCTGAAATGGTATATTCATTATGGCATAAGTTTCTCTTTGTCACTTTTTTCCAGGGATCTGTTGGGTTTCTGCTATTCCTCGAAGCACATGAAGGTTGTCTTTCCAACACAGCCATTCGCTCTCGGCCACCCATCCATAAAGGCAGCTAGTGACTCATCTGTGTGCGGCATTTCATATTTTGGTGCATCTTGATGTGTGGCGTTGACGATTCCGCTCTCAGGGTTCTCAGTCAACCGTAGATTGAGATGCCATCTTACTCCCTGCACCAGGGATTCTTCTTCAAAGTCATTCCCCTGTCCCCTTTGGTGGTTCATTTCTTCGGTGGTGTTTGATGAGTACACCAGCGGTTTCTTTCGTTGATGTAGGAACGTATGGTTTCTTCTTTGCCATGTTTCTGGGCTGTGGTTCACTGATCTGAATTCTGCTTTTATTTGTATATCCAAGTGGCTGCTCTTTCTGTAATCGACATGTTGATTTTGGGCCTACAGAAAGACAAAGGCTAAATCCAGCTCTACACCTGAATCTGAAGATGAATCTGAATATGGGTCAAGAAACAATTGACCAGGAGGACACACCTGGTAGTTGGAACTCAGAAATTGCACAAGAATAGGCACAAAAAGACAGAGAAATAAATGACAAACCTCTGCATTTCTGCCATCTTGTCATGATCTCACCTAATTGGTTTGGTATACAGAAAAAAATGCTAACAATACAGTGCGGTATGTGAACAGGTCTGTTTCCAGTCCTGCACCCTGAGCAGATGTCAATATCTCCTTATACAGTTGTTCATGTGTGTATGTACGGTGTGGACTGGGACTTTGAAAATACAGTACTGATATATTTATTAGTGCAGCAGAGCAACATGTGGATAGGCAGTTGTATGGAAGGCATAAGGTGCTGTGTGTAGAGTATACGCATATTATACAAATGCAAAGTGAGGACTGCCATGTTACAGTACACTGTTAGCTTGGTCTGTGCTACAAATGTATGTGTAACTACAGTATATTCAGCTGTATAGCATGCGTCAATGCACATACAGTATGCATACATAAAGCAGGAGTGTGTGCACATGTGTATATGTACAATATATGCAACATGTATATTTTGCAATTACCAGTATATTGTGGCCAACCAGGGGCCACACCACCCACCCAAACCAAACACAAACAGATGCCAGGCACAAGTCCTGAACACACAAAGGCTTTATTCAGTGGGAAACGCTTCCCAAATCGTTTCCCACTAGGGCACATTACAAAAGCACCAATCAGCACAGATAATAAAGCACACAGCCCTTTTCTTATCTTCTCTCTCGCGTGCCTCCTCTCCTCTACCAGCAAGCTTCATCCCTCTTCCGCCTGACTCTGGCTCCCTGAATGAAGGCAGCAGCTCCATTTATGCCCCATGTGTGTCAGAAGCCCAACAAAGTAGGTTGCTGCAGCTCCCCCTGGTGGCACCCACAGAACCCAACAGGGCGGCGTCGAACTCTAACTCCCATGGAGCCCTAAGCGAATCAAATGCACCGCTGCAACTCTGTCATCCCTCTCAATATATATGCAGTATATATATCTATCTATTATATAAAAAAATTTTGGGTCGAGACGTGATCATCTCGGGGAGACACTTTGAAGTCCCGCAAGACTACTTGCATGTCACGCCCTACTTACAAACAATTTCTCGGAGACACTTTAACGTTCTGCGAGACAAGGAAGTGAGACAAAAGGACAGCTGCTGTACAGGCTTTTAAATGATCGTCTCACAGCGAGACATGCAGAACACGCAGCTCGGCAGCAGCAGCTGATTCGTCCGTGTCTCCTTAGCGTGCGTTCAGCTCCCCCCCCCCCCCCCCCCTTCACAACAGCAGAGATGCGAAGTGGCAAGCGTGAAATGTGCCCCCAGAGAGAGGGGTTGGGGGATGGGCGAGTGTGTGCACGTGTGTGTGTATTGTCAGGACGCCAAGAAGAGGAAGGATGGGGATAGGCAGCCTCCTTAGGGCACTGAATCCCCCAGAACGCGAGATGGAAGCTTCCCTGGAGTGTAACGGTGCCCCGGATTCCTACAGGGCACGATGGGACTTGGAGTTCTGTGTCTCAGCCCTTTTGGGTACTGTGGGTGCTGTGGGGGGTGGGGAGGGGGCAAAGGCTGGGGTCCTGTGCTGGAGAAGAACCATGGGGCATAAGGTTTCCACCTGATCTAGAAGTGCTGGCAGACCATGTGGGCAGAAGAGCAGAAGCACTTCTGGTTTGGACAATATAAAAGGACTAGACTGACTTCACAAGGACGAGTCAGAGTCGGGGGGAAGACAGACACAGCTTGTGGGAGGAGTGGAGAAGAGAAGACAGAGAAAGAAGTTTAATTGTGTGTGCTGTTTATTATTTACCTGTGGCTGCGGTGGTGGGAGGCGCTGTGTGAAGAGCTCTTTGTGCTTTTAACTTGTGCCTGGTGTCTGTCATGTGTGGTTTGAGGAGCAACAGTGCCCTCTATTGTTCACAATATTTATATATATATATATATATGTGTGTGTGTGTGTGTGTGTGTGTGTGTTATAATAAAAAAATCTTGGTTTGAGACGTGATTTTCTCAAAGTCTCTTTAATGCTCTGCAAGACAAAGCAGTGAGACAAAAGGACAGCTGCTGTACAGGCATTTAAATGTTCGATGCGCTGTGCGACAAGTAGAACACACAGCTCGTCACAAGCAGCAGCAGCAACAAGCCAGCTGATCGAGCATAGAGGAGGTAAAAAAAATGTATTTGTTTCCCATTGTATCACCGTTTAAGAGGGGGTTTCGGAAGAGTGACCGCATCTCCTTAGCATGCGTTCAGCCCCCGTCTCCACAATGCGAGAGGCAGAGACGCGAAGTGGCTGGCGTATAGCGCACCCCTTGGGGGCAGGGGGAATAACTCATTCACTACAGCTTTATTACTAGAAAATATCAAGAAATAAAATAAAAGATGAATGAAAATGAATGAAATGAAAGTAAAAATCTCTTTAAAAAACCTGGGGGTGGGTGAGCAAAGCAAACAGGGGGCAGAGTCCCCTAGAATGTATGTGTATATATATAGTCACAAAGATGAGACATACTCAAGAAAAAGGTTTGGGGCAGCCACCCGTATAATCTCGTATCCCGGCTGCAAAGTCGTTCTTTTTATAAAGATACAGCACTGAAGTGCATACAACGAGTCCAAGACAAGACTGAGGGAAAAGGGAAAAGGGCAGGCTTTTAAAGAGGAAGACAGGAAGTGAGGTCATAAGGATCGGGCACGTGGTCTTCGATCATTGGATCACATCCGGACGTGACATCAGAGGGGCCGGAGCTGGTAAGGTCTACCTCCATTGGCTCGGTCCCGGAAGTGACGTCAAGAGAGCCAGGTGGAATCCCCTGGGAATGGTCTACAGGAAAGAGAGAAAAAGAGTCAGTGCACTCTGCCATATCCCGGCATGCCTCTGAACTGTGTTCACTCAAGCCCTTTAGCTGCCTCCCATGCGCACGTGTGTGACAATAGATATATATATACAATCAAGTAGAGGAGTAAAGAGAGGCAACATGCTTAGCAACAGCACCCCCTGTTGTGCAGGAGTGGTATGACAGCTCTGATGTGCTTCACCGACATGCCATTGTGACAATATATGTGTTCAGTTGCACAGCCAGCAGTTGTATAGTAGGTGTCAAAGGATGTACAGTATAAAGATGTTATTTCAGAGTTAAAGAGTATAAGAAAGTGTACAATGCATTCATATGTTTGGCATATACTCAAAATATGCTTGTATTTTGCAAATATACTGTATACGGTATATGTGTATGTATATGTATATGAGTATATTGTAAAGGGAGAGTTGCACAGCTGTGCTGTATGTGCATATACAATTGTATACACACAGTCATTGTAAATATGCAAATTAAAAATCTGAGTTTATAAATATATGCTTCTATAAAGTATGTGTATATATATACAATAATTGCAAAAATATCTTTTGCAAATATATATATTCAGTTGTACAGTTGGCAGTATTTGCATAGGCAGTTTTTTTTATTTGTCATTGGATATAATAAGCATGTGAAACATTAGTACAGGTACAGTATGTGTATATACACAACATGAAGCACAAATATACTTGCAGATTATAGAAAATATTAAAATAATAATTTAAGCGCTGTTCAGCAAAGAATGATGATGAAATATTTCAAACAGAACACAGAATGTGTGGTCAACACCATTGTGTCCTCCAGGGTCTCAGCCAACTATATAAGTGACACCTCGATTTCCCATTTTCCTGCATTTCTAAATTCTGCTGCGGAAATTGTGGAGTTGGAGGCGAGGCAGAGATGATGTCACCGGTCTTCTTCCGAGGTATTCTTGGAAGTAGAAAATGGATCAGAGACGGTGCATCACCATAAGAGACTGACCAAGCCCGAGGACATGTGTGTGTGTACGTGTGCACTCTTTATACTCTCTGGATAAATGTGCAATATGGCCTGAGTCAGTATGTGGATAGCGTGATATTTTAGAATTTGTACTTGGTATGTGGGTGTTGTACCACGTTAGCCATTATGGATGTAATGAGAAGTCAAGCAAAATGGCAGCTTTGATTGGCTTACTGAACAGATTTTAATTTGCAAGCTTTCGAGGCAACTCATTAATTACATTTTACCTGAAGACGGGGCCTGAGTTGCCTTGAAAGCTTGCATATTGTAATCTGTTCAGTAAGCCAATCAAAGCTGCCATTTTGCTCGACTTCTCATTACGTGGTACTTGTAGAATATGCATGCAGATATATTCCACAGTGCAAATATATTTTGTTAATATGAATCTTTTCATTTGTACAACTGAGTTACAGGCGCATAGACAGTTGCCTAGCGTGTGTATGAAGAGGCTAAGTAGGAGTTTTGGAGTAGGACCCTGTAAATCTGTAAACCTAATGTATATGCAGTGATGCAGTGCTCCGATATGTGCCCGAGTACTTTAGGGGTAGCAGTAAATATGCAGCTGTATACTTGTATAAACCATATCTCTCTGTATGAAGTTGTATTAGGCGGCACGGTGGCACAGTGGGTGGTGCTGCTGCCTCGCAGTTAGGAGACGTGGGTTCGCTTCCCGGGTCCTCCCTGCGTGGAGTTTGCATGTTCTCCTCATGTCTGCGTGGGTTTCCAAAGACATGCAGGTTAGGTACATTGGCGATCCTAAATTGTACTTTGTGTGTGTGTGTGCCCTGTGGTGGGCTGGCGCCCTGCCCGGGGATTTGTTCCTTACGCCCTGTGTTGGCTGTGATTGGCTCCAGCAGACCCCTGTGTTAGGATATATCGGGTTGGAAAATGACTGACTGAAGTTGTATTATGCGTTACTTTCAGAAGCACGTACACTTGTGTTTATGTTCCCTTGTATGGTATGTGTACTGTTACATATGCAGTTGTACCCTTGCATATTGTACTGATGTATGTAGAATTTAGAGTACAGTAAGAGTTAATGAAGTGTTCAGTTATACAGTATGCCAAATAGTTAAATGTACAGGCGCATATTTATAGATGCACACTTGCATCAGTGTATCAAACTTGTATATGCAGTCTTAGTCATATTGCAGGGTGCAGTGCATTTCTCACTTGCATGTCTGGCCAACATGTACCACGTCGCCATTCTCCAGCACCATGACAAGCATGTATCAATGTATAGAGCTGCCCAGTATGTAATATGAATCTGTATCGTTATGTTTGTACTGAGTATACGTTTGCAGTCATTCTGCGGTCACTGATTGTAATGGACGTCCTATTTCAGACCGGAAAATGCAGTAAAAGACACAGGAGTGGCATGTTCTTCTCAAATGCATTTGCAATTTCTATCCACACATATGGCTGAGGCATCACAAGGAAGAATAAACAATCATGAAAAGCCACATTGCAATTACGCATCAGACCCTTCAAAAATGCCATCGCGTGTGGGCACCTGCAGCACGGCAGTCAAGCAGGGTCCTGCCACTAGAGGGCGCCAAGCACAGCTTTAACAGGGAGTGAGAGAGAGAGAGAGAGGTTGGGGGCATGCACTGACACACCACACGATGGACCACCTGGATTGGGACCAGAGTGCAGCGGGTGACACCTCAGCACCACTGTGAGGTTTTTACAGTGGCAGGAGTGCCAATCTTACCACCAACTCCCAAGTTTTCCCTGTAAATTGAAGGAGCAGGATGCAGAATAACATCATACCCAGGATGAAGCAATTGTAGGTTAGGGGTCTTACTCAAGGGCCCGACAGAGTAGAGTCACTTCTGGGATTTCAACAGGAGTGAAAGCAAACCCAAAGGGACTGTGCCCATATTCCACCATGGAGTCTGTGGCTTCTGACTACCTACTGCTTTTGAGTCTGTCGCGGACACACACACACACCTGCATACTGCACGTGGCAAAGGACTGCAGGGGCAAAGGGGACTGGACACAGACAAATGGGATTGACTCGCCCATTGGAGACTTCACCTCATGCTTGTGTTGCCAGGGGATGGCGAGACTCGTTTTTATTGAAGTTACAGAAAGTCCATGGAGAACTGTGAGGAGGGCTCATTAGAAGCTCCATAATATGCAGCAGTGTCCCACTCGCATCAGGACGGGGCTACATGGCAGGAGAAAGCCCCGTCCTGATGCGAGTGGGACACTGCTGCATATTATGGTGGTCAGGCGGCCTCAAAGCTTCTTAGGGCACTCCACTCGTTAATTACAAAAGTTTGCTCCATGATGGGACAGGCTGAAGAGCATGAAAGAGAGCACCTGAACCATAAAGTGCAATGGCTTCAACCAGTGGGTGTGGGTGGTTAAGTTGGCACACGGGCTCACCGGGTAATTGGGAAGTGAGTGGGAGAGGGTTGTGGGACACCCAGGCCATCTCACCTGATAGTCCGATTGACCAGACCTTCTGCAGTCGAGCTAAAAGGAGTTGCCAGGCTTTGCTTTCTTTCCGCTTTGAATTTGTATTCATGGTATAATCGCTCCTTCCTTGAGGGTCACGACTTTATTTAAGGGTCTTCTTGCAGAATATGTGCTTAGGAGTGTTTGCACAGGGCAGTAGTTTTTCCACCATCTTCATCCTCTTCTTTCTGAGTTGCCATACCTGTTGAAACACAGAAAAGCCGCTTTTGGGAAGGAGTTTGGACAGGAGACAGGGGATTAGACGGGCAGCTCACATCAATTATCAGACACAATGCATGCGTCCAGACGCAGAGCTGAGCCCGCCAATTTCTCCGAAGGTAAGTACGTGCTAAACAGAGCGGCTAAGCCAGGTTTTATCTCCTTTTCTCCGTTTTCAATTGGCCCCTCCGGCGGTTCTCAGCTGCAGCAGCACAGGCAGCTCGAGCGCCCGGAGGAAAACCTTGGCAAGGCTCTTCTCGTCGGGGAGCCACCACATTCTTGTGCAGGCTGAGGCTTCTTCGGCTGTCAAACACGATACCTGCTTGTTTGCTTTGCCTCAGCCGGCACAATAGCAGAGTAAGAAGATGTAATCTTAAACTCAGTCGGTCTCCTCCATTCAAACAGGGAAAAAAAAAAAAGTCCTTTTCAGCCGGCAAGGAGCTCCAGAGTTCAAAGAGTCCATTTTGAAAAGCAAAGCTGACCTCATCCTTCCATTCATTCTCTTTCTCCCAGCTAACCCACGGCTGTCGTCTTTATTTGCTTAACTTATTGAATACTGGGGCAACTGTAAGATGAATCCAGAAAACACACAATTAAAAGAGCGGCCGTGGGTGCCAAATGACCTCGTGGCCTCAGATCCACCATGAAATGTTCTCTTCTTTATAACAGATAATGCCAGCTGATGCCACTTTATATTATTTCTGTAAATCAGGTCATTTCAACATTTACTTAAACTGCTTGTCTTGTTGTCTAAATCCAGACAAACGGGCAAATTGACATTGACTACTAACTGAGTTTAAATTCATATTTACACTTATTCCTATTAGTTGTTGTCCAGTGCCTCAAATATAGTGGAGTACTGAGACCCCTTCACTTTCTGCGCACATTATTGTGTTGTAATTTCATTAAAATGGATACCTTCTACATGTTTGCCAATCAATCTACACTCAATCCACCTTAATAGAAGGATAACTGTCAGTGTGTCTGTCTGTGTGTCTGTCCCGCTGCTATGTCTCTGTTATTCCAACAGATGGCATATCACAAATATTAAACCTTCTTTTTCAAATCCCATGCTAAATGGCATATAACAGAAACAGACCGTATGCATTGCATTTTTCATTCCAACAGATGGTGCATCACAAACATTTGT
>JANRMT010062797.1:18391819-18412110 GCA_026402145.1 Polypterus bichir lapradei | reverse complement strand
TCCTCTTCTTGATCTTCTTCTTCTTCCCCTTCTTCTTCTTCTTCTTCTTCTTCCTGTTCTTGTTCTTGTTCTTCTTCTTTATCTTTTTCTTCTTGTTCTTGTTCTTCTTGTCCTTGTTCTTCTTGTCCTTGTTCTTGATCTTCTTAATCTTCCTGTTATTCTGCTTGTTGTTGTTGTTGTTCTTGTCTTTGTTCTTGGTCTTCCTTTTCTTCTTCTTCTTCTTCATCTTCTTCACTATATAATTAAATAAGATTTGGGGTCCCTGAAGTCCTGCCGTCTGCCACACTATTAAAAATGTTCTAAAATGTTGTTGTGGGAAGGCTTCTTTGCATATTAAATTCACTGGGCTTTGAAAATGTTTGTACTGTAATATGTGGACACACATACAGTACGTATATATGAGTGACATTCAAAATGCTTCTGCACTTTTTCTTAACTCTGTTTATTAAGAATTTCAATCACTTTTCTCCACAGTCACCTTCCTTTGCAATGCATTTTTCCCAGTCACATGACACTCTCAGACACGACCAATGACTACTCCTCCCGCCTTCACCGCTTCCAGTGAAAACGTAAAAGCGTGGAAACTTGTTGAACGTCCCTCATATGTATAGCAGGGCACAGACAAACTAAATCTGCATGTAGCAAGAGCCGTTTAAAACTCAGGAACTGACGGGTATTTCACAAATCTGCTGTCATCTATTCAGGTAAATAAGTAAAAGTTCTTTCTAGAATGTTCATGTGGATGGTTCTTTTGGGAAACAAAAATGGTCCCCCTATGGCAGTGTTACTCAACCTGTGGGGCGGGGCGGAAGATATCTACAAGTGGTGGGGGCGTGAAACAAAATGGAAATCAAAGTAGAAGCCATTTATTGAAACAAACTCACTTATTGCAACCGTTTATGGTAGAAAAATCACACCGAGTATGTCGACTATCGGCTCTGTGGTATTCGTGTAAATGACCGCTGTCACAGGTGGCTGGGGGTGGAGCCCAGCCGGGATGCCCGAGGGGACCAGAGGAGGGCTGGTGCCTCCTCCCGACCACGAGGGGGCGACCGCCTTGGTTTTGTTGGTGGCCTCGGGTAAGGGGCTTGGAAGCCCAACCCTGTAGGGTGGCGCCCCGGTGCCTGAAGAAACCTGGAGCCCAGCACTTCCACCACACCAGGAAGTGCTGGAGGGAAGAAGACAGGGGACATCCGGAGGGCTTCCGGGTGTGCAGCCGGCACTTCCGCCACACTGGGGCGTGTCCGCGGAGGAATGCCGGGAAGCAGCTGGAGCCCATCTAGGGTGTGATAAAAGGGGCCGCCTCCCTTCATTCGAGGGCGGAAGTCGGGTGGAAGAGGACGGAGCTGGAGAGAGGACTGGAGGCGGCCTGAAGGAAGGAAGGCCTAAAAGGGATTGTGAAAGGCCCGGACTTTGGGGGATCGGTGCTGTAGGCACTGGGTTCGTGCACTGAACTATTTTGTACATATTTGTAAATAAACGTGTGTGTGGTGGAACAAACGATGTCCGTCTGTCTGTGTCCGGGTCCCGTTCACACCGCAAAATCATTCTGCAAGTCGGGGACGTAATGACCGGGAGTGTGGAGAAACTGTGAGGAAATAACGGAAGGCAAATGCTGATCTCTAAAACGGTAATCTTGAAAATTGCAGCACATTTGATAAATGTAGCGAGGTAGGCAACTGATTGTATGTTGTTTCATTTATTCATTAATTCTGTTTCTTTGTAAAATGTTAAAAAAATGTATGTTTATATTTTTTGTTTCCAGTTGCTTGTGACAACGTTAATAAAGAATGTAAAGTTTGAGATGTGAATAAAAGTAAAGGCACCAGTCAGTCTGCGACTCTCTGTGTGTCGATTCAATTAAATCAGGGGGGCTGCTACCATTAGCGGCGTCACTTGTCGTTTCCGGACTCATCTAGACACGTGTACAGATAGGCCTGTCCGCCCGTAAGCAAACATCAGAATTCAAGTTACAACTCATCCCTCTCTCTTACCGTTATACGTAACTTCTGTAATCGCTAATATGTTGCTTATTGTTTTTAGAAACTAGGGGGCTCTGCCACCTGCTCGCTTCGCTCACCGACCCTCTGCCACTCGCGTGTAGGAAAGCGCATGTACAATTTAAACAGATTGTTGTTTTCATGGGAATTGTTGCATATGCTTAATAGAACTAACTATTTTACATTTCAGCGAATAATTAACCATAGTAAAACACAGTAAAACGTAATACAGTAATCCCTTCTCGATCACGGGGGTTGCGTTCCAGACCCCCCCGCGATAGGTGAAAATCCACGAAGTAGAAACCATATGTTTGTATGGTTATTTTTATATATTTTAAGCCCTTATAAACTCTCCCACACTCTTATAAATATTCCCCGCAGCGTTATACAGCATAATCCCTTTGTATTCTCTTAGATATTAGGTAAGATTCATTGAAATTATGTATATAAACACACTGTTTATATACAGTAAAACCTAAATATTATTTTAAAGATATTGAGTGTCTCCGATATCACATATGTTACAGCCATTACGATAGACAGGTCGCCAGCAATAAATACGTGCAATGCAAGAAAAATAGTATACAGTAAATGTGTGTACAGTGACACTAAACGTACGTACATGTACTAAGCACTGTAAGAAGAAAATTAATTATGGTTACTCACCAACAATGACACGATAACTTGTCCGATAACAATGAGTTTAATTTTACTGCACAACAAAGGAGAGCGTTACAGCCCTTGTAAAGGAGCCACTTCAGGCGATTGTGTAGCACTGCCGTTGTTCTTCTTCCGGCAGTCTTCAATCCAAATCCCTAAAGCAGATTCCATCCAGACTACTGCCTTATTACATCCACTTACAACTCGTTTTGCACCCTGGTTAAAAGGACACTGCGGCCGTAGATCTTATATTCCTTTCCTACTTTTTAAATAAAAAGAATCATAGCCTTCAACAAATCCAAATCGTTTACCTTTTCGGCAATCGTTAACATCTTCTTCTTGCGCTTGGGCACGGCCCCTGAAGCAGTAGCAGATCGTTGTGGAGCCATAATGAAGGGCTTGACTATGCACAAAGATAAACACAAAAGAGCACAACTCTTTACACAGCGAAACACGTTGATGCTGAATGAGCGAGACGAGACTTCCTGGTTAACACTGCATTCAGCACGCAGGAACTTAACTGCGTGCTCTGATTGGTTAGCTTCTCAGCCATCCACCAATAGCGTCCCTTGTATGAAATCAACTGGGCAAACCAACTGAGGAAGCATGTACAGGAAGTAAAAAGACACATTGTCCGCAGAACCCGCGAAGCAGCGAAAAATCTGCGTTATATATTTAGTTATGCTTACATATAAAATCCGCGATAGAGTGAAGCCACAAAAGTCGAAGCGCGATATAGCAAGGGATTATTGTACATTGAAAGAAAATTATGTTTCATGTTGCGTTAGAGGAATTCCTTGCGTTATACGGTTTTATTCTGTTTGGATTTGAAATTACCATGCAAATACTTTTTAAACTTACACTTTTACTGTAAAACTTCAGTAAAAACAGTTTTTTTAATTAACTTTTCGTCAATATCGCATTGAATTTTGATTCGGTGTTTGGACTTTCATTGTGACAATGCAATTTATAACTGCCCGTGAGTAAATTTTGTTTCTTTCTCTCTAATACATAAACTGGATTTTTCGAATGTTTGTCCCAGAGATTTGTTAATTGTCTTAGATAAAGCTATTCTAACGGGAAACTGTAAACGTTTTAATACGAATGTCATATCAAGATCTCCTTTGGTGACTAATGGTATCCCCTGAAGATGTCCTACATTACCTTTCTTGTTGCCTGTTAAAATTTTACATGTCAGAATTGTTCGACCAATTTTCAATACAACTAATCTTGTCCTGTCGCATAGCCCATCACTCAGACATAAATTACACAATAACATTACGATACATCCTTCTTTCTACAGTAATTCGGCCAGTGGAAGACCGTATGGTATTAACGGTTGTAGATATTCTTCAGAATATTGTAAGTTGATGTTTTCATCTTCCACATGATCACCACCAACTGTTTCAGCAGAGTCTATCAATACGCATTTAACCAATTTGCCGTGTAACCGATCGACAATTTTCTCATTAATTTGTTTGACTTCATTGTTTCTCTGTGCTAGGATTGCCCGTGTACTCATTTCTTCTGTTGATAACCCTTCATGATGAAATTCTTCAATAAGATTTGGACAAAATACGTCTTCTTTAATTGGGAACTCAAAGTGAGGAAAACGTGAAAATTTAGAAGAGCTGAGAGCACAGGAACTGTGTCTGACAAAAGCATTCACATGAATGAGAGGTGAGGGGACCGCGGGCCGTCAACCGGAAATGGTGGAGAGGAGGGCGGGACTTGAATAAATCTCATGGCCAAAGTCTCATCTCACGGGACTTGATAAAATCTCTTGGCAAAAGACTTGTCTCAAGATTCTCTTTTATAATAGAGAGATAAGAAGTGCTAGTATTCTACAGACTATTTATCCATCCATTCATTATCCACCCCGCTATATCCTATCTACAGGGTCACGGGAGTCTGCTGGAACCAATCCCAGCCAACACAGGGCACAAGGCAGGGAACAAACCCCAGGCAGGGCGCCAGCCAACCGCAGCGCACACACACACCCACACACCAAGCACACACTAGGGACTATTTAGAATCACCAATGCACCTAACCTGCATGTCTTTGGACTGTGGGAGGAAACCCACGCAGACACGGGGAGAACATGCAAACTCCACGTAGGGAGGACCCGGGAAGCAAACCTGGGTCCCCTAACTGTGAGGCAGCAGTGCTACCACTGCACCACCGTGCAGCCCCTATTTATAACATCCATCCATCCATCCATTATCCAACCTGCTATATCCTAACTACAGGGTCATGGGGGTCTGCTGTAGCCAATCCCAGCCAATACAGGGCGCAAGGCAGGAAACAAACCCCGGGCAGGGCGCCAGCCCACCGTAGTATTTATAACATTTTTTATTATTATAAAATGGAATCATTTAAAATATGGAATTATTAAAAATTATGACATTTTATGAAATCTAATGAAAACCGTATACTTGACATATATTTTATCACATGGATTTTAATTTTAAATGTGTCACATGTGTGACTGTATATTTTGATGATTATACATTTTAAGCGATGCCCCAGTCTGATCCAGACTTAATTAATTCTGCCAATAGCGCATGCCCACATTAAAATTTTGTGTTGTTGGTTGGGTCTCAATATAATCAAAAATCTGAAAATGTGCATAAAAACTGTAGAGGGGCGCCACAGAAATTAATATGAAAAATTGGGGCACACATGGAAAAAGTTGAGAAACGCTGAACTATGGCATCGCTCTGAAGAGCTACCCTCTTACCACTCCTGGTTCTTCAATGGCACTTTATGGTTCTTTACTGGGCTGTTTGTTTGACAAGGAGGGTTTCTTCTCATATGAAGTTGTTTTTCTTTGTGCTTTGAAAAACTTCCAAATATGTAGAAAAAAGCTGAAATCTTTCATGTATGGTGGGCTACTTAGCAGGAAGCTAACAGATTAAGAAAACCTGCACTTGGCCTGTGGTGTCGAATGCAGCAAGAGCCGTTGGTATTTCACAGATCTCTAGTCATGGGTATTTACTTTGCTACGCATCCCAATAACTTAAAGGGTTCTTTCTGCTATCTTCATGTGGATGGGTGTTTTAGGAACCAAAGATGGTTCCCTTTATGGCATCGCTCTGAAGAATCACTCAGGCTCCCTCATTTTTAAGAGAGTACCTTTTGATTAATCTCATGTGTGGAGACAGTACCTTGGTATGAAAAAGCCAAAAATAAAGTGGCAGGACTTGGTGTGCCCTCTCCGTCCGCCACGTCACCAATGCTCCCCACTTGCTCTGTGATCTCCAGCTGCCCCCTGTGAGATCGAGGCAGGGCCGGATCAGCGTGTCAACCGATAGCAGACTGGAAAAAATGAAGCTCAGTTAAGCGTACGAGAGCAGTTCCCTTTTTTTTCTAGTCGGGCTGCACTTATAATATTCTGAAGACAGCGAGCTTTAACACGCCACACTGACTCACAAGTACAAACAGGCTTTTGGTTTTGCTGCATTGACCCCACGTTTCGAAAACAGCTCATTTGGTCACAGGATCAGCATACCAAGTCTATGGAGCAACCCGGCACATAAGAAAAAAAAACATACCATAGCGGCTTTTAAAAACCTGAAAGGAAACACTCCTTCCCCCTCTTCTGAGAATTCAAACACGACACGCAGCACTGAGCTGTGCTGTGTCACCTTTCCGCAAGAGTTGTGCAATTCGGAGAAGCGAGCAGAAGATGCTGCAGCGCATGTGAGGTACCTTCACTGTCACACGTACTTAGCGCCGTCTTTACGGCATGATAGGCTCCCCCCGGGCAAAGTAATGCGCTGGGGGTCCCTGTTTTGATAGCAAAACCGAAACGTACATAGGCATCAGAAACATCATGGGCACCTGTGCTCCTGGGACCCCGATGTTAAAACTGGCATCCAGATAAGTGATGTGCAGAGTACAAGTCAAGTGAAGTCAAGTTGGGGTGTATGCACTGGTACAGCACGTTGCCGCACCCACCACATGACAAAACAGCTCGGGATCCCGATTGGTTAACCCCCCAGGCAGACACGCTGTCCAGTCCCACCCTTTGGAAATGACATTCTATCTGCCACAGCCTCAGGGAATCACACCACATGGCCGTAGTGCCATAACTGACGCTCCCTCACAATGCAGGTCATGTGCTTCACTCGGGACTCCATGAGCAAGACAAAGTCAAACCAGCAGGACCCAAGGGTTCTCTGAAGAGACACAAGGAGTCCAGTCTTCATCTCAGGTCACTGGGTAGCGTCCATGTCTCACAAATAGGGAGCATCAGGACTCTAAAGACATGGACCTTCGTCCTTTTGCTGAGATATCAGCAGCACCACACACACCATTTCCAGCGACCTCATGACCCCCCATGCTCTCGTAATCTGCCTACTGACTTCATAGGGAGAGTCACCAGAGACGTGAATGTCATAAACCTCTCGACGAGGTTGACACTCTCTCCGCAGACAGACACACTGCTGATGGCCGTGCCCAAGAGGTCAAAATGGTTTTATTGCCACATGGAGGAGTAAATAGTAGCCCACCAGGCACGTTGCCTATCGCTGCTTTTTCGCTGTTTCTTACCACTTAAGAAGGGGTGCACATGTGCTCAAATGCCATCGATGGTGTCCTAACTGGAGAAAAGAGCACAAGGGTCAGTTGGGGGGGAAACGGGCAGGGGCTTGAGCCAAAGTAGGCACCCCTTTGAGCACATCCCTGATCCAGATGGTAATATGGTATCCTCTCTCTCTGTCGTATGATGCCCAGTTATGATATTGCCACACCCATCTGTAATGACACAAGAGACGGACCACCAAGTAGTTCAAGCGTGGTTTTAGAGAGGGTCACATGCTTGCACATAGGGGGCCGCTGAAGGCACCTAGTAACTGCAATTCTACCTCCGCTCCAGAAGCTGGCGTCGTGTCCTAATGCCTCGCTCTCTTTTTCCTATTTTGATTGACAGCTATGAAAGAGGCGGGTCCAGGTGGACGGGCACCATTAGTGACGTCAGAGGTGTTCTTCTCACTCAAAATCTCCATGATCTAATAGAGTGGAGCTTTTCAAAACTGATGAGCAGAAAAATTCATGGAAACACATCTCTGAAAAGTGAATTAGAAATATTAAACAAAAAGTAATCGACCACAGAAGTATTCACAGCTTTCAAGTCACCATTTAGGAGATGCCCCTTTGAGCCATGTCAGCCTTGAGTCTGTGTGCTCAGGTCTTTTTATCCAAGAGAGCTTTGCACATCTGCACTCCCCCTTCTTCTTTGCTCTGCTCCATCAGGTGTCATGTTGACCCTGAGTGATCAGCCCTTTGTCAAGTCCAGCCACAGATTCTCAGTTGGATTGAGGTCTCGACTCGGACTCAGCCCCACCAGGACGTTCACATTGTTGTTTTGAAGCCATCCTTGCGTCACTTTGGCTTCATGCTAGTGGTTGTTGTCTTCCTGGAACACAAATCTTCTCCCAAGGTGCAGGTTTCATGCAGACTGCATCAGGTTTTCCACCAGGATTTCTCTCAATGCATTCATTTTACCCTCATAAGTGCCCAGTTTAGGGTGGGCGACCAGCTGGCCGAGGTCAATCTGACTTTCATGATGCAGAAGCTGATCACCCTCAGACCTAACTATTTGATTTGCTTGTTTCTGGCTTCCGACTGTGGCCCCCCCAAAGGTTTATTTTTCTCCTGTGGCCCACCGTAGGAGTTTTTTGTTTTCCTCTCCTCCGTGTCAGCTGGTCAGACACATTCTGAATCTTCATCTCCATCCTAAATCAACCCGGTATGAACTGTTGTATTTGATTTGGCATTTTTTCATCTTTAATAACATCAAACTGTTTCTACTCAATGGGTTGCCATGTATATAAGCCTAGGTAAAGTGTAGACATATATCTTGTCACACACGTGCGCATAGGAGGCAGCTAAAGGGTCTAAATGAGAGTAATTCCACGTCAGACCAGGGGATGGCGGAGTGTACTGACCTTTTTTCTTATTTTTCTGAAGACCATTCACGGAAAATTCCGCCTGGCCCTGATGACGTCACTTCCGGTTCTGGACCCTTGGATGACGTCACTTCTGGTGAAGAACCCATGACTGAAGAGACTTCCTGTTCCGGCCAGGGCCAGATTAAGGTGGGTGCTATTGATGCTGCAGCATTAGGCCCATTCCTGAAATAGGCCCAGATGAAAACAGATGAGAATTTTCCGGAAGCTGAATAGTTTTCCTTTGCTATATTAACCTCAAAATAATTCTTAGAATGAAATTTGGAGTCCGACTTTCGGACATCTAGACACAGCGTTACTTATTATACAGTTACTATTGTTCTTTGCGCTGTGACGTAACTATAATGTCGTTGTGTTTATTGTTAACCGAAGATTTCAAGTTAATGCTATCAATTTTACGTTAAACAGTTTACTTAGTAATTTAGCTGCGTTTTTTGCAATATCTTGGGGATTCTTGCCACTTTATTATTGTTCGGTAAGTGCCACGTAGTACATTTTTCACCTTGAAAGTTAGTTGTACAGTAAAAATCGATGGCTATTTAAATGGTTATCTGTAAAGGTAAAACTAAAAGCCAGCCTGCGGGCCCGGCATGGGTGTTTAGAATTTTTTAAATCCTCGGCAGGATTCTGGTCTATTATGAAATTTGAATCGTGGACCAATTTTTACCCTCAAAAGGCTGAGCTGAGTCACTTTGACCCAATGTCTCTGCAAATTCATTTTTTCTTACTCTGTTTCGTAAGAGAATTGTGAAATTTTGTGTATTTCATTGTTAGGTTTTCTGCATTAAGTGCACTTTTCAGACAATTGCTACTGAATGTTGATGTTACATAGTTTGATGTTAATCTTGAGTTGTTACAATACTACGTCATTATTATTATTCATGTTCAATAAAGGCTGGCTGGTTGCGTCGCAAGCAATTAAGGCTTCTTGATCGGTCTGAGTGCGCATGTACGGTGAGTGTCAAATGCACGTGCGCCAATGGCGAGAAAAAATAGACCTTTCTTGCGCTGCAACATCAGGCCCAGTTTTGTCTTAATATGGCACTGGTTCCGGTCCTTTTGATGATGTCACGTCTGGGTCCAAACCTATGGAAGAGGACCCTTCTGCTTCCGCCCTCGATGACTTCACTTCCTTTTCTGGCCATTAAAGCCACCATATTTGGCTAACCTAATCAGTTCTGTTTTGAACTCCGTTCTGAGCACATTTACCCATGTGTAGCCTGGGAATATTATACAGATGGCCTTATGTCTGCTTTTTGTGACAATCTATATATATATATATATTGTAAAGATCAGCCCTTTCAACAGATGGACACCGAGATACATGAGTCCCAGAAGCACACATTTAATTGCTTTTTTCCGCAATGCACAAATCACGCCATCAATTAATTCAGTCCCATCGTCCTTCCTTCTGCTCTTCACTTGTCTCTTCACTCTTCTTGTCACTTTATCTTCAGCCGCCTCCACTCCTCTCTTCGCAAGCTTAGTCCTCCTCCTCCTCTCGACCCCGGCTCCTTTAATGGAGTGAGGCGGCCTCTTTTTATATTTCACCCAAATGAGCTGACTTCCCTGCAGCACTTCCTGGTGTGGCGAAATCATCTAGGTGCCCCCTGGTGGTGGCCACAGGCCCCAACAGGGTTGAGCTTGTAAGCTCCAATCCCGTGGCCCCGATGCAAATCAAGGGGGCTGCCCTCTCGTGTCCCAGGGAAGGTACTGTCTCTCTCCCAGACCTTCCATCCTCCAGGCATTCCTGCTGGGCAAGAGCCCCAGCTGTCTGCTACAATATATAAATGTCTGTCTTTCTGTCTCTCTGTCTGTCTGTATGTCTTTCCGCTTTTCACAAGAGAACTACTTAACGGATTTGGATTGGGTTTTTTTCTAGAATTTGCTTGAAAATTCCGGTTGATTTCATTGCGCTAGATATCATAGATCGCTTGTGGTACCGATTTATTTGCACGAGAGGCAGTGGGCCGAGGGGAGGGGGGGGTGCTCTCAGGAAAAGGAAGGGGGTTGGACCTCAAAAGTAAGGAGGGGCGGGGCCATCAGGAGTAGGAAGGAGGTTGGACCTGAAGAATAAGGAGGGGGCGGGGCCCTCAGGAGTAGGAAGGAGGTTGGACCTGAAGAGTAAGGAGGGGCGGGGCCCTTGGGAGTAGGGAGGGGGTGGGACCTCAAGAGTAATGGAGGGGGCGGGGCCCTCCTCACTCATGCGCCAGCCTCCGTTCAAGTCACTCTACCTCTCGCCACGTTTTGGAGCGCACCTTGCCTCTGCTTAGCTAGTGATACCAATTTGTTCAGCAGACATTATCATCTAGAGATTGTGATGGAGTAACGGTTGACGTTTTTGAAAGAGAGATCAGACCTACGTGTGTTTTAGAGGGTAGCTTGTCATTGGCAGAGACATCACGGCATCATGTGCTTTTCTCCCCACGGGGGATGCTCTTGCATCGGAGCTGAACACAATCAGATACAGTGGCAACGCTTGACAGTGGAGCATGCCTACCTTCCACTTGGCCAGAATTACATTTTTTTTATTTCTTTATTGGTTTTTAAAGTTTGTCCTGTTTCACTACTATGTGGGCGGAGCCACATGGGACAGCTAGTCTGCATACAGTATATTTATTTTTATAAACTGTATATTAACTAGATCTGGGTGTTCTCTTGTCATCCTTAATGTATAAATATTTTCATTAGAAAACCTTTATCTGATAAGAGTGAAGGTTTGCTTTGCACTATAGTGGTATGTATTTAGTATAACATTTATTAGAAATTATGATAGTATTAATGATAATAATCAAATAATCTAAATATGGTATAAATTTGTTTTTGTTGATTATTCTGTGGAAAGCACCTGGAGTAGCATGTAAATGTAAGATAAGGTGACATATTATTATTACTATTATTACTATTATTATTATTATTATTATTATTATTATTATTATTATTATGGGCAGCACGGTGGCGCAGTGGATAGCGCTGCTGCCTTGCAGTTAGGAGACCCAGGTTTGCTTCCCGGGTCCTCCGTGCGTGGAGTTTGCATGTTCTCCCCGTGTCTGCGTGGGTTTCCTCCCACAGTCCAAAGACATGTAGGTTAGGTGGCTTGGCGATTCTAAATTGTCCCTAGTGTGTGCTTGGTGTGTGGGTGTGTGTGCCCTATGGTGGGCTGGCGCCCTGCCCAGGGTTTGCTTCCTGCCTTGCGCCCTGTGTTGGCTGGGATTGGCTCCAGCAGACCCCCATGACCCTGTAGTTAGGATATAGTGGGTTGGAAGATGGATGGATGGATTATTATTATTGTGTTTAAAAGCTTTCCAGGATCTGCTGCAGAGAGGCAGCCCCAAAGCAGGGTGCTGCTGCCACCACCATGCTGCTCGGCCGGGTTGGAGTGTTTGTGATCATATGTAGTGTAACACAGCATTGAGTCTCATGGCTAAACAGTGAAATTTTGCTTTAATCGAAGCACAGCACCTTCTTCCAGCTGACTTCAGAGTCTCCCATGTGCCTTCTTTCTTTCTTGTATGTTGTTTTATCTCTCATTGTTATTCTTCCAAAAAGATGTAACTGGTGAAGCACCTAAATCAGGGCCATCTTAATGAATGGGAACAATAGGCACTGGCCAGGGGCCCCCAGGAGCATAGGGGTCCACGATGTTTCTGATGCCCTACGTATGTGACTGTTTTGCTCTCAAAACAGGGTCTCCAGTGTGCTACTTTGACCCGGGGGACCATTTGATGCTCTTAAGATGGCCCTGCTGGTCCTAATCACAGTTTTCTGCCATCTGAGTAACTGTAGCTTGTAACTCCTTTAGACTTTTTGCAGGTCCTTTAAATGGCCTCATCTTCTCACTCACCTTCTTTGGATTTTGTGTTGAGATTTCCAGCTCTGCCACATTCTTACAATAACATCCATCCATCCATTATCCAGCCTGTTATATCCTAACTACAGGGTCACAGGAGTCTGCTGGAGCCAATCCCAGCCAACACAGGGCGCAAGGCAGGAACCAAACCCCGGGCAGGGCACCAGTCCACATCGGAGGGCACCACAGGGCACACACACACACCAAGCACACACTAGGGACAATACAGGATCGCCAATGCACCTAACCTGCATGTCTTTGGACTGTGGGAGGAAACCCACGCAGACACGGGGAGAACATGCAAACTCCACGCAGGGAGGACCCAGGAAGTGAACACAGGTCTCCTTACTGCGAGGCAGCAGCGCTACCCACTGTGCCACCATGCTGCTTACAACAACAACAACAATTTATTTCATTTAATCACACAAGGTATGCCTCAATGGGCTTTAACAGGCCCTGTTCTTTGAGCGCCCCCATAGCCTGGACTCCCTAAGAAGAAAATTGAAAAAAGTACATGTAGGATGAAAATGGAAGAAATCTTGGGAAAGGCAATTCAGAGAGAGAGACTCCTTACCCCTTTCCGGGTGGTTTGGGTGTGTAATGAGTGTCAAAAAACATGGGGTAAATGCAACACACAAGACAGAACACAAGTAATCCTCTTCTCAGAGCTAGACGGCCAATCTATCATGGCCACCTCAGGAATACAATTAATAGAATGTACTTTATTTATTGAGATTTGTTTGTCTCCTACATATTGTATTATTATATTGAAAACGTATGCAATCATTTATTTTTATTGTTTAATTTTGACCACTTTGCAGAGATCTGTTTTTACTTTGACAGTAAAGATTCTTTTTCTGTTGATACAATAAAATACAATACAATTTATTTTTTTGTATAGCCCAAAATCACACAAGAAGTGCCGCAATGGGCTTTAACAGGCCCTGCCTCTTGACGGCCTCCCCAGTCTTGACTCTCTAAGAAGACAAGGAAAAACTCCCAAAAAATACCCTTGTAGGGAAAAAATGGAAGAAACCTCGGGAAAGGCAATTTAAAGAGAGACCCCTTACCAGGTAGGCTGGGCGTACAGTGGGTGTCAAAAAGAATACAATACAATACACAGAACAAATCCTCAATACGGTATAAAAATAAAACTTTTACAAGTACGGAGCAGAATTGAACAGTAGATGATATCACAGAATAGGATTTGGATTTGTTTAGAGTAATGGAGACCTCGGCCATCAAGCTGCCTCCCCCATTTGGCCATTCCACAGCTGAAACGGCGCTAATCTGATGAAAAGACCCCTGTTTACCACGATTCCTGTGATCCTCCATCAGAGATGACTTTACCTTCGGCAGGCAAAACAACTTGGCAGGTGGGCCGTGGCACCAAGTGCCACATTTGAGTACTGAGAAGAGAAACAGAATAGGTGAGGGTTAGTAACAAATTAGAACGATCATGTTACTTATGTTTTAGTGCTAATGACTAACAACAGAGATGCAGTCTACGCAGTTAATCAGTAGCTCTAGTCAGGGTGTGCTAAACTGAACTAGTGAGTCTTCAGCCGGGATTTAAAAGCTGCGACCGAAGGGGCATCTCTTATAGTAGCAGGCAGACGACTCCACACTTTAGGGGCCCTGGAACTAAAAGCTCGACCTCCCACTGTTATTTTATTAATCCTTGGAATCCTAAGCAGACCAGCATCTTGAGATCTTAGTGTGCACTCTGGTTTGCAAGTCATGATAAGTTCAGACAAGTAAGCTGGACCTCGGCCATTTAATGCTTTATTTGTTAAAAGGAGGTTTTTGAAATCTGCCCTAAACTTAACCAGGAGCCAATGTAAGGATTTAAGAACTGGAGTTATGTGTTCGTATTTTCTTGTTCTTGTAATAATTCTTGCAGCAGCATTTTGGATTAACTGGAGTCTGTATAAAGAACAGTTTGAACATCCAGTGAAGACCACATCGCAGTAGTCAATCCTACTAGAAATAAATGCAGGAATTAATTTCTCAGAATCCTGTTTATTTAGAAAGCGCCTTAATTTCCCAACATTTTTAAGATGGAAGAAATATGATTTGGACAACTTTGTAATATACGCTTTAAATGACATGCTAGAGTCAAAGATAACTCTGAGATTGCGGGCTGATTCAGTAAAATTAACTATGATACCAACTGAGTTAAATGATGACAGAATATTGTTGTGATCAGCGTCATTCCCTCCAATAATTAACATCTCTGTTCTGTTGATCACTGTCAATAAAAAGCCAAATGAAATCAGAATGATATTCAATGATATTGAACAATAAAATGTGAGCACTTCAAGGGGGCAAATTCATTTTATACACACAGTAGCTATAACTGATGAAAAGATGCCCCTAGACCGCCCCTGCTCTGTTGTTTCTATTAGGTTTTACTTGCACATAATCGCTCTTCAGATTACACCTGATTACGCCACAACACTACATGTCAAGGGGGCCCCAAGACATCAAGACAGGGTCCCATGGTGCCTTCAGCTGCTGCGGTTAGAGGGCTTGCCGCACGACTTTATCTACTACGAACACCCGCCTGGAATTGTGGTGGCACTGCTGAAACAGGAAAAAAAAAAACAAACGGCAAGAAAATTCAAAATCATCCGCAGCCACAGCTGCCTGGGAAATGGGCGCAGTTTTAACAGCATTTCTCCAGGGAATGCGGACCACTACTTACATGAAGGGGTTTGTTTAGCGTGCAGATGACGTTTTGCACAACCGTAGACTTTATTGGTGTGAACTGGCAGTTGGAAAGGGTTAACTCAGGTGCGGAGATAAGGAGGGGCTGGGGAGGGGGGGTCACAATTTAGAATGTAGAAGGTCAACTTGAAACACTAACAGGAAGTCTAATGGACTCGTGGGCTTCTAATTAGGAATATGGAATGCCATCCTGTGCCAGTCCCGTTTTACCCAAGCAATTCTTTCAGCGCCCAGAGTGTCAGAATTACTCCTTTCACAGTGAGGGGCGTTGTTTGCTTCTGCTGTCTCTTTACCTTTTTTTTTTTGTTTTTCTTACCCGGCAGGAATCTCTTTTATCTCAGGAGATTTTAGAGAAAGTCTAAAGCACTTTGGGAAAAGTCCCGGGACATGCGTGTTTTTAGGGACTTTTAAGTTTCTGGCCGAAGACGTATTCCTGTTAGCCTGTTAGTGAACTGCTGGGCTTCTAATAAGGAATACAGAATTCCTGCCATCCTGTGTCCTGTGCCAGTCCTGCCCTACCCAAGCGATTCTTTCAGTGCCCGTATTTATCCAGAGTCTCAGAATTACTCCTAGGAATGGCACCACTATCCTGACTAGGATGATCTTTTTTCTTAAATTAGAATAGGACTTGCGAAGTAGCTATGAAGCGTCCTGCACCAAATCCCAGCGACGAGTAGGAGGTTACGTTTGACAATGAATGATGTCACAATTTTAGGGCTGCAAGCGCGCTCTATGGACACTCTCTTACGGATTCCACGTCAGCCAGCTGTTCACTTCAGGCGCGGATATCAAAACAGACGAGTTTTTTCACGTGGTTACTCCACCCAGACTTACTGTAAAATGACATAAGTCGCATTATTCAAACATTATACCAAACGTCATGAGCTAAAAAAGAGAAGGGCTTCAAACTTTATGTTTCAGGCTACATCAACAATTACAAAGGGGTAAGAAACGGACGTACAGTAATTCCTCCTCCATCGCGGGGGTTGCGTTCCAGACCCCCCCCCCCCGCGATAGGTGAAAATCCGCGAAGTAGAAACCATATGTTTGTATGGTTATTTTTATATATTTTAAGCCCTTATAAACTCTCCCACACTGTTAACATTATTAGAGCCCTCTAGACATGAAATAACACCCTTTAGTCAAAAGTTTAAACTGTGCTCCATGACAAGACAGAGATGACAGTTCTTTCTCACAATTAAAAGAATGCAAATATATCTTTTCTTCAAATGAGTGTCTGCATCAGGAGCAGAGAATTTAAGAGAGAGAGCGAGCGCTCGCAAAGAAAAGCAAACAATCAAAAAATCAATACGTGTGCTTTTAAGTAAAGCGGCATTTTTCAGAGGAGCGTCAGTATCTTCTAAGCAAACAGCCTCTGTTGAAACAGCCCCTCTGCTCAAATCTCCTCCGTCAGGCGCAGAGAACGTCAGAGAGAGAGCGCGAGATTAAAGCAAACAATCAAAAAATCAATACGTGTGCTTTTAAGTAAAGCGGCATTTTTTAGAGGAGCGTCAGTATCTTTTAAGCAAACAGCTTCTGTGCAAACAGCACCTCTGCTCACACTCCCTCCGTCAGGCGCAGAGAATGCCAGAGAGGGTGAGATAGAGGCAGAGACAAGCAAACAAACACCGCGCGGGATGCATATCTTATAGCATTGAGGAGTTTTAGTTAATATGTAATACATGCTCTGATTGGGTAGCTTCTAAGCCATCTGCCAATAGCGTCCCTTGTATGAAATCAACTGGGCAAACAAACTGAGGAAGCATGTACCATAAATTAAAAGACCCATTGTCCGCAGAAATCCGCGAACCAGCGAAAAATCCGTGATATATATTTAGATATGCTTACATTTAAAATCCGCGATAGAGTGAAGCCGCGAAAGTCGAAGCGCGATATAGCGAGGGATTACTGTATTACAAACTTGTGTTTACTATGAACTCCCGTGGGACTACATGAGGCTTCTTTAAAAAACAGAATTTCAACACTTAGTCATTACACCTTATTCAGGGACAGCTGAAGATGTATGTAAACTTAATCTCTATATCTGAATAAAATCCAACATCTGTCTGTACGTCTGTCTGCTTTTTATGAGAGAGAAAACTACTTCACGGATTTAGATCGGGGTTTTTTTCTAGAATTTTCTTGAACATTCCGGTTGATTTTGCGACTTCTCTCATCGCACTAAGTATCAGAGTTCACTTGCGGGGACGATTTATTTGCATGAATCCAAGAGACACACAGCGGGCAAAGGGGGGGGGGAGCAGGGCCCTCCTCACTCACATGCCAGCCTCGGGATGTACCTCACCTCGAGCGAGAGAACTACTTCATGGGTTTAGATCGTGTTTTTTTCTAAAATTTGCTTGAAAGTTCCGGTTGATTTTGTGACTGCTGTCATAGTTCACTTGCAGGAGCGATTCAGCTGCAAGGCTGAGGTGTGGGGCGGGCCCCCCTCACTGACGCTCCAGTCTTAGGGCGTATCTTACATCCGCTTAGTTAGCGAACGAGAGAACTACTTCATGGATTTAGAATGTGTTTTTTTCTAGAATTTGTTTGAACGTTGATTTTGTGACTTCTCTCATTACGCTAAGTATCAGGGTCCACTTGCGGTGCCTATTTATTCACGCTAATCCGAGAGAACAGCCGTGGGCCGAGGGGGGGGGGGGCCTCCTCACTCACGCGCCAGCCTCCGTTTATTTTGCTCTACCCCTCGCCACGTGTTGGAGTGCACCTTGCCTCCTCTTAGCTAGCGATACCTGTTTGTTCAGCAGACATTATCATCTACAGATTGTTAAGGAGTAACATTTGATGTTTTTGAAAGAGAGATCAGAGCTCCGTGTGTTTTAGAGGGTAGCTGCTGATTGGCAGAGATATCACGGCCACGTGCTTTTCTCCCCACGCGGGGGACGCTCTAACATCAGAGCTGAACACAATCAGATAAAGTGGCAACGTTTGACATTGGAACATACCTACCTGTCGCTTGGCCAGAATTACATTTTTATTGATTTTTTTATTGATTTTTAAAGTCTGTCCTGTTAAAAGGAGGATTTTGAAATCTGCCCTAAACTTAACCGGGAGCCAATGTAATGATTTAAGAACTGCAGTTATGCGTTCGTATTTTCTTGTCCTGTTTCACTACTACTACTAATACTGTGGGGGCAGCTAGTACATAATAACACGAGTCTGCTGGACATCTCACCCTGTAAAAAAGCGAATGTCTCTGTCTGAGCCAGGAAAATGGTGAACGCCAAACCGCTGCTTCATTGTAAGGCTCTCAGTTTGTTTCCTCAGCTGGAGGATCTCCTCTCTGGGATGACATGTTTTCATGAAGCGTTAGGTCAACAATCAGGAGCCAAAGCGTAGTCTTGGTCCTCAAGGATTTTATTACCCTCCTCCTTCTCCTCGCCCGGTGTTTCATCCTCCGTCGGTCGCTTTCTCGTCTCCAAAACCCCCTGGTCATGAAAGTCAGTCAGTCAGTCATTATCCAACCTGCTATATCCTAACACAGGGACACAGGGGTCTGCTGAAGCCAATCCCAGGGCACAAGGCAGGAACAGATCCGGGGCAGGGTGCCAAACCACCGCAGGGCGCGCACACACACACACACACCAAGGACAATTTAGGATCGCCAATGCACCTAACCTGTGGGAGGAAACCGGAGCACCAGGAGGAAACCCACGCAGACACGGGAAGAACATGCAAACTCCACGCAGGGAGGACCCGGGAAGCGAACCGGGGTCTCTTAACTGCAAGACAGCAGCGCTACCCACTGCGCCACCCGTCATGAAAGTGACGCCTGAAACACTCCTTTCTTCAACAGTCACCTCCTGTCTCTGACCCTGGTTACTAACCGTAAAGCTCTCTCTCTGGATGGCGACAATCCATTTAGATCGGGTTTCTGCACACACTACCATTTTCCACAAATCTTCATTTCTATAGCTCCATCACAAGGCACTTTCTACGTCTTGTGCACCACCTGTAAGAGTTATATGGGGAGTCAGAAGCCGTCAGGTTGCAACCATGAACTGGGCTCTAGTCCAGAGACTCGTGTGCTCATGCAGACCAATTTAAAGTCCTCGGTAAGAATAACATCAACCCGTCTTTGAGATGAGGAAGGAGTCCGGATTGTCCACAGTGAAGTCACTCAAGCGCTTGAAGAACACACAAGCTTCACACAGAAAGTGGCCTGAAGTCAGGAGTGGTAAGGAAGCTCTCATGGAGTTAATTAAAATGCTCTAAAGCGTAAAGCCACACCATGACTTGTACTAAATGTTAAATTCTGCTGCACCAATTCACAATGAAGATCGTGCCGCAGTGATTCCCACCTTTCTTTACTCCAATTTTATTTTCCCTTCTCAATTCTCCATCATAATCTGTACTCTCTGGGACCCACACTCACTCACTTTGATTTATTTGCTGCAACAACCAGTCTACACAAGCAGCCTGTGCTGTTCCAAAATTATACCCGGCAAACGCTACTGTTTATCCTAATTGAGGAGCCGGAGGGATCTTTATGAAGGCCACAAGCGCAACAGATGAGCAGAGCAGTTCTTCATGCCCATCGCACCAGTAGGTGCAGCTGGCTCTCATTCCATGCCAGTACGCACACGTCGAGACGGAAAAAGGGTGTTAAGTGCTTCCCCAAAGCAACAGAAAGTTGGCAAAGACAAGAGTTAAAAAGAGGTAATGAGACACTGGCGGTCGACGCCGACAACTGGCATTGGCATCAAATAATAGGCGCTATATGTCCCGAGGAGCTGTAAGGAAAAAGTGCTGTGCCTGTCCTCTATGGAAAGTTTAATTAGAAGTTTATGTGGCTCGCAGGGATAAATAAAGGAGGTCTGCGTACTACTTGTGCTGTGTGGAAAGCTTCAAAGTCGCCTGCTAAGGAAGGGTGCAAAAAAAAGGAAGAATACGCACAGGAATAAACAGATTGATATGGCGCATCAATAGTCCTCGGTTCAATCAGGCCAAATAAAGGAAAGTATGAAGCAGATCAATATTACAAAGGATAGATAGATAGATAGATAGATAGATAGATAGATAGATAGATAGATAGATAGATAGATAGATAGATAGAT
>JANRMT010062797.1:18379517-18391629 GCA_026402145.1 Polypterus bichir lapradei | reverse complement strand
GATATATAGGTAGATTTGACCCCTTAGACTAGTGGAAAGATCTTCGAGGATGTCAAGAAAGTGTTGGGGTGCCGTCAGGGCTGTCCCATTTATTCCCAGCTCAAAAAGATTGATAACGATGGCACCAACAGACAAAGTAACAGAAATAAGCTGCCGTCTTTGTGACTCTCAAATGCTAACAGCTTGGCAGAGCAGGTCCTTATGGGAGCTCCATGTTAGTTGCAGTGTGGTCCTGATTGAGAGGCCTCTTTCTGGGATATTCGGACTTTTATAGGACTCCGGATGGAAGGGGCGGAATCATTTGCCCTCACTGGATGTCTTCTTACCACTGTGGGTGAAGAGAGAGAGATGACAGTGTTAGTAACAGCACCCCCTTTCACCATGGGGTGGTATAGCTTGCCTAAGATAAACCCAGATGGTACTCTTCTGACATGCATCTGTGAGAATCAATAGAAAGAAAGAAAGAAAGAAAGAAAGAAAGAAAGAAAGAAAGAAAGAAAGAAAGAAAGAAAGAAAGAAAGAAAGAAAGAAAGAAAGAACGTATTGTGTAATTAATAGGTAGACAGAAAAATAAGGTGCACACTTATTCTGCCAACAACCGAACTGCGTCAACTAAAAGCAAACAAGTGCCTTAAGATTATGTTCACTTTCAAAAGGCACTCTATAGTGCCTAGTGGTCATGATTTTGGACTTCAAACCCTGAGGATGTGGGTTCAGATCCCACTGCTGAAACCACTGTGTGACCCTGAGCGAGTCACTTCACCGGCCTGTGCTCCATTTGGAAAAATAAACACAATGAAAGTGATTGTATCTCAGATGTTGTAAGTCACTTGTATGAAGGCGTCTGCCACATAACTAGTACAACTACACTATAGCCGCTAGTGACTCGGGTTATGACCCTCAGTGGACTGGATTGATTATCTTTCCTGTGCTTTGATTGCCTTTAAACAATTGCGCTATAGTGTTCTTGTTCAGTGTAGAAAAGCAATTCTTAAAGCCACAAGAGTCTGAGCTCCGTTCTTTCCAATCTTTAATTGTGTGATCAGAGTGAGTCACTCCACTCACCTTTGCAGCCTGTACATAAACAGTTATATTATAGTATTGCAAGGCACCTTGGGATGGCGTGGTTAGTTTTTTTGTATGTAAAGGTGTGATATAAAACCACAAAGCTGCTAGCGTAATCCACACCAGTGACTCCCTGTGTGACCCCACGTGAGTCACATAATCCTCCTGTGCCACTGCTGTTCAGCGACTATTGTTTGCAAATGAGTGAATTACAACTGGTGTTTGCTATATAAAGCTGCTCTTTGTGACCACAAGGGTGCCAAATTAGGCCCCACCACCCACATTCAGTGAGTCACGTATCCTCCTCCTGCAATTGTTTGTGAACTCTTGCACTGGATTGCTGCCCTTGCATTGTGCCTTGCATTGGAATTCACGATGGAAAGATGTTCCTTAAAACCACAAGAATGAGAATTCACATCTTACTACTGACTAAGGATGACTTTGACTGACTCACTCCTCCTGCCCGTGCTCCATTTTTGTGTATGAACTACTATATGACTTGTGATGGAATAAAGACACTTGCAGACTTGCAAAGAGTTGGGGAAATTGCCCTGTATAATGTCCACAGGATCTGCCAAATAAATGATGACTTATAGTCATTTGACATTTGACAACATATTGCAGGTAAATGGTGGTTTTTATAAAGAAAATGGTGACCGTAAGGAAGTAAGAACGGTTACGGTAAGAACGGATATGACATAATCATTCTTAGACTGGAAGTGATGTCATCAGGCTGGGGCAGAAGTGATGTCATTAGGCTGAGCCGGAAGTGACATCATCAGATGAGCCAGAAGTGGAAGTGATGTCTTATTTTGGAAGCCATTTTGTGGATCAGGAATTGTAGATGGTAAGTGAGGTTTGCCCCGATATTTTCCTTTGGTAGTTTTGTTGAGAGAAGAGGAGAGGCATTATTACTCGATAATAACCCTTTATCCCACGAGGATTCACTCACCTTAGAGCTTGCTGGCTGCCTCCTAAGCGCTCGTGTGTGACAGACTGAACTTGCCATCTGTGATGGATTGTCTGTTTCACCTTCTAGCTGGGGTGCCCCAACAATTAAAAGATCTGTACAAATTATAAATCGGGGAAAGCCCATATTAAATTGACCTTAACTTTCTTGGTTTGTGGTTTGCATGTGATAATAGACTATTTTTCAACAAATAACTCAAACACGCCTGCTGAAATAAACCAAATATTACATTACATAAGGATAGCAGAAGAAAGATATGTACAAGTACATATAGATAAGAATTTATATCAATATACTGACAATAACAAACAGCACAAAACACAGAATCACACAGGCTATAGGAAAAGGCACATGACTTATGAATTCAGATCTTTCAATCAAAGTGGTCAAGATGGATACATTCTTTAGCTAGTTTGTTAATTTTCTAGTACCTGCATTGTGACAGCTGCATTGATTTCTTCACAACTTGTCTGCACTGGTTTACCCCCTCCGACACACACACACACACACACACGCACACAGTTCCTGTGTGTATGAGATTTGGCTCTGAACTTTCCTACTGAATTTAGAGAAAAAAACTTATGGTGCATTAGGCTAAAACTCAGAACTTGTAACTTCCGCCCTTCGACTGGATGGAAAACACACCCCAAACTCGGAATTACAATTTCAAACTCAGGCCTGCCCTCTCAAGCCTGAGTTGGTCCGACTTCAGATTATAACGTCATTCCGAAATGGAGACGTCCACCGCAAACGGAAAGTACAGTGACACTATTGTGGTTTAATTGGGACAAGACAAGATTTTTTTCAAGAGATTTTTTTTCAAGTCCCACCCTCTTGTCAACCATATTCAACCACGCCCATGGCACTCTCACCTCTCATTCGTGTGAATGCTTTTGACAGACACAGTTTCTGCTCTCTCAGCTCACTTTATGTTCCCAATTAAAGATGACGTATTATGTTCAAACCTCATTGAAGAATTTCATCCCGTAGGGTTATCAACAGAAGAAATGAGTACACGGGCAATCCTAGCACTGAGAAACGATGAAGTCAAATGAATTAATGTGAAAATTGTCAATCGGTTACACGGCAAATTGGTTAAATGCGTATCAATAGACTCTGCTGAAACAGTAGGTGGTGATGGTGCGGAAGATGAAAACATCAACTTACAATATCACATAGAATATCTACAAATGTTAACACCGTCCAGTCTTCCACTGCACGAATTACTGTAGAAAAAGGATGTATCCAAGAAAAGTAATGTAGTACATCTCCCGCGGATAACATCAGACAACAAAGGAGATCTTGATATGCCATTCGTATTAAAACGTTAACAGTTTCCCGTTAGAATAGCTTTTGTAAAGACAATTAACAAATCACAGAGACAAGCATTCAAAAAAGTCATTTTATTTAAAAGAGAGAAAGAACCGAAATTCACTCATGGGCAGTTATACGTAGCGTTGTCACAATGAAAGTCCAAACACAGAATCTAAATTCAATGCAACATTGATGAAAAGTTAATTAAAAAAATTGTTTTTAATGAAGTTTTACAGTAAAAGTGTAAGTTTAAAAAGTATTTGCATGTTAATTTCAAAGCCAAACAGAATGAAATTGTATCACGAAACAAATAACTCCAACGCAACATGAAACATAATTTACTTTCAAATTATTACGTTTTACTATTTTTTAATATGATCAATTACATTCTGTAATGTAAAATAGTTAGTTCTATTATACATATGAAACAATTCACATGAAAATAACAATCTGTTTAAATTGTACATCTGCATCCTCATACGCAAGCAGCAGATCCGTGAAGTGGCTAGCGTGTAGCGCAGGCCCAGGTGTTGGCAAGCAAAGTGAACAGGGGGCAAAACCCACCTAAATGTTTATTATAAGTATTTAAACGAGTCACCTCAATCCATAATACTGAATATTGAAGGTAATCCATAGACACCTGGGATAAACTACAGCAAGGCTGAAGAGAAAATCTGGTTTGCTTCCTTTTGGCTGCTGGCACAATATTACAAGAACACTGAAGGAGAATCCATTCAGGCAAAGTAGTCGATGGCTAAGTTGGAGGACCCCACTTGGTAGGATCTCCAGCTGCCTAGGGCAGGCTTCATGTTACTATGACTACCGGGGCAGGAAATGGAACCTTTCAGTGGGAAACTTTTTTTTTAAAGGACAGCCGCTAACCGAGAAGAGGGAAGAGAAAGGAAAGCAGCAAAGCAAAGGGCTCAGCTATCTAAGCCGAGGAAGATGTCGGAGGCGAATTTCATCTAGAGGACATCTGCTATTTGTGGGGATGCCACCCAGAAGAAAGAAATGGCGAGGTGAATAGTCAAAAAGACTTGGGGGTTTCCGATGTTCTCCGGTTGATCCTGTTGGTAAGTCGGACTCGCTCTCTATTCCTTGGAATAGAGTGAAATCAGCCATAACTATCTGCTGTTTTCTTACGTTATTCAGCGAGAACTTTAAGACGGGATATTCATCGTCATTTCACCCTGTCTTTAATCATTCCCCTTCTCGTTTTCTGTACTATCTTGTGGTTTGTATATCGTACCGACAATAAGGTGTTTGGTCGGGGAGAGGAGTGTATATGGGAAATAGGATCATTGAACGAGAATTAAGTTAATTAATACATTATCTCTTTATTGATTAAATTAATACTTTTTTTGTTATAAAATTAATTAAGTTATTAAATCAATAAATAAATACATGTATACTGTGTAGGAATTTCATAATAAATTTAACAAATATGTGGGAGGTAGCATTGAATTGCCTGTTAGCAGTGGCCAGAAAAGAAGCAATTCTTAACACACCATGATGGAATGAACCTGCAGCTAAATGTGCTTCAATCTCCTGAAAGAGATTTTTCATGATAACAACCAATTTTCTCCCCCATGCTCTTTTCCACAACAGCTTCCAGTGTGTCCAGAGTGGGTCCACCCTGTGATTGCGCAGGCTTTCTTGATGCGTTTGCTCAGGTATTGTGTTCCTATTGAGCTCAGGAGGAGACCACAGTGTAGGACGCCACACTGGCTACTATGGACTGGTAGAACATTTCCAGCAGTTTGCTGAACACATCAAAATACCCGAGTTTCCTTAGCAAGTCCTGTCCACTTTAGCTCTTCTTGTGTTGTCAGACCAGTCTAGTTTGTCGCTCTTGTGGACTCCCAGGTACCTGTAGCTCTGCACCACTTCCACATCCCTCCTCCTGAATGGTGACTGGTCTCAGAGGCTTCTTGGCACACCTAATGTCCACCAGTAGCTCTTTTGTCTTGCTGATGTTGAGTTTCAGGTTGTTGTCCCCAAATCACAAGATGACTTTCCTGTACTCCTGTAACTTTCCTGTAGATGGTAAGCGCTGGTATTGTGCTGCATAGAGGGTCAGCAGGAAGGGAGACAGGAGGTGCTCCAGTATTACCCACCACCATTTCTGACACACACAGTCCCTCAGCCTCACAAGCTGCTGACTGTTGGTCAGGTGGTCCATGATGCAGGAGATTGTGGGGGCATCGAGATGCAAAGCCTTATGGCTTTTTCCCCAGTCAATGAGGTGTTAAAGGCATTAGAAGAAAACAAGAAGTGGGAAGCGGCTGTGCCCTTGGTTCGGAGCTGGTTAGCTGGGTTGGGGGTGGATCTGGGGGGTCTGTGCCACGCCACTAATCTTAACCCTTATCTGTCCACTTTTCTTATTGCTCTGTCTTCTCTGGGGCTCACTGTTTCTGAGTGGCTTCTCTCACTGGTCTACACTGGCATCAGTAAATCTTAATTATATTTGGACCCCCATAACAGGGCAATTTTTGGAGGTTGGACGTGGGGATTGTTAATGCCTTCTGTTTTTACAATTTGTGTCTCTATGCTCCCTGCTTATTTTTTTTCTGCTTGTTGACATGAACGCTATCCAATGACCTGAGACGAAGACTGGACTCCTTTGGTACTGTGTCTCTCCGGAAAATCCTTGGGTACCGCTGATATGACTTTGAGTTGCTCACTGAGTACCGAATGAGGCACATTACCTGCATTGTGAGGGAGCGTCAGTTACGGCACTACGGCCATGTGGCGCGTTTCTCTGAGGGTGATCCGGCTTGTAAGATCCTCATTGTTGGGGACCCGAGTGGCTGGACCAAGCCAAGGGGTCACCCACGTAACACCTGGCTGCAGCAGATGGAGGGTCATTTCCAGAGGGTAGGACTGGACCGCGTGTCTGCCTGGGGGGTTGCCAACCGGGATCCTGAGTTGTAGTGGGTACGGCAACACACCGTACCAGAGCATGCTCCCCACCTTGACTTGAATTGACTTGACTTGTTGAACTCAAAATGAAAAATGTTTATCATTATAAAACAGGGGTGGGCAAAGTCATTCCTGGAGGGCCGCAGTGGCTGCAGATTTTTGTTCCAACCCAATTGCTTAATAAGAAGCACTTATTGCTCAAATAACACTTCTGCTTCATTTTAATTGCCTCGCTTGTTAAGATTTTGAAACCTTTATTGCTTATTTTAGTCTTTTTTAATTGCACCTTATTTTAACAATAAGATGCAAATGACAAAAGAAACCAGCATTTCTCCATTTAGCTTATTTCCATTTACACCTGTTTGATTTATTTAAATACTTGAAAGAAAAGTTAAGAGAAAAAAAAGTAAAGGACTGAGAATTTCTCCTCCATTTTAGACTTCAAATCCATCCATTACCCATCCCGCTGTATCCTAACTACAGGGTCACAGGGCTCTGCTGGAGCCAATCCCAGCCAACACTGGGCACAAGGCAGGAAACAAACGCCGGGCAGGGCACCAGCACACCACAGGGCACACACACACCAAGCACAATTTAGGATTGCCAATTCACCTAACATGTATGTCTTTGGACACAGGAAGTGAACCCAGGTCTCCTAACTGCGAGGCAGCAGCACTACCACTGTGCCACCGTGCCACCCCAGACTTCAAATCATTTGAGTGATATTCTTAAAAAGGAAGAAAAAAATCAAGGATATGAGAATGACCTGACATGGCAAATTTAAAGCAGTAACAAGCCATGAAATTAAATTATTGGCAAGGATTGTTTTCTAATTAGGTAACTGGGTTGGAATAAAAACCTGCACCAACTGCGGCCCTCCAGTACTGGCTTTGCCCACCCATGTTATAAAAGGAAAGCTAGCAAGAGAGGCTGAACGAGCTTCTATAAGTGGCATCACCTTAACAGCCATAACATGAAGGTTTGCTCGCCTTTCTTTTAGGGGAGGTGTTTGCATCTTAATTATCTTTCAAATTTGAAGGCGGTGTGTATATAAGTAAATAAAGACGTTTATTCAAATTGCGTTTGTAAGAGGTTGTAGACAGCAAGTCTTTCCAGGGCAGCGTGACACATCGCATGATGAACGACACGAGAGGCTCTGAACGCTTGCCAACGCAGCCGAGAACAGTTTGAAACTGTCTTCATTTTTCAACTGTTTATGCAAATGTCCCATGAGCTGATAAGCCGACATTTTAGTCAAGCGCTAAGCACCTTGTTACTTGGCCACTCCCTGCACTCCTCCATGGGAGATAACATCAAGCCATCTGCTCACTCTCCACGGGCTGGGCACGTGCTACAGGTGGTGGTGGTGGTGTGAGGAGCTGAGGAGTTAAAGTACCCAACAGCTATACTTGAGTAAAAGCCTGTTGATTCTATGAGGAAGCAACAAAAAGATAAGATCAGAGATTATTTATCTCAAAGTTCAGAAAGCATCTGATAAGGTACCATGTGAGAGTTGGGCATCAAACTAAAAGAAGTGGCAGTGCATTGTGGTGTGTAGATGGGTACAGAATTGGCTCAGACACAGGAAGCAGAGGGTGATGGTGCGAGGAACCTCATCAGAATTGGCCGATGTTAAGAGTGGTGTCCAGCAGGGGTCAGTGCCTGGACTCATTGGGGCAGGATTGAAAGCTTTAGATTTGTCAAAAATCTTAATCTCTGGTTTTCGATGAATCTCAACGCTTTAGGGTCCCCTGATACTGAAAAACATTGGCATCTCGATGATGGGTGTGTACATGTCACAGTGTCTTGAGGATGGTTGAGAGCTAAAACGGCTAGACGGAAAAATAGCAAACTCGAAACTTAAGCCTGCCACTAGATGACGATGTGCTGATTAATTTTTGAGCCAAATCGTGCAAGAGAAAGACGGTTAGGGTTAGGGTTAGGGTTAGGCTTTGGGTTAGGGTTAAATAAATAATGTATGTAATTCTGCAATGAATTATGAATTCATCTTGTCAATTGCTGTCATAATGACCTATTTTATGAATAGGAAGTGAAACTCAGGGCGGCACAGTAGCGCAGTGGGTAGCACTGCTGCTTTGCAGTAAGGAGACCAGGGTTCGCTTCCCGGGTCCTCCCTGTGTGGAGTTTGCATGTTCTCCTCATGTCTGTGTGGGTTTCCTCCCACGGTCCAAACACATGTAGATTAGGTGCATTGACGACCCTAAATTGTCCCTAGTGTGTGTGCTCTGTGGTGGGCTGGTGCCCTGCCCTGGGATTTGTTCCTGCCTTGCGCCCTGTGTTGGCTGGGATTGGCTCCAGCAGACCCCCTGGCCCTGTGTTAGGATATGGATGGTTGAAAGTGAGACTCATGCTAAAATTGAACACATCACAACATGGTTTGAATAGAGACAAGAGTTTTATGGCAAGATATGAGGATTGTTTGCATCTCTCAGACTGACACAGACAACTTGACTACAGGCCCACATTGTATTGAAATACTCATCAGAAACTTCAAAAGACTTTGATGGACAGTTACCTCCTCTTGCTTTTTGACTCTGATCAAACCTGTCCAGCAATAAAATAACGTCTGAAATTAGAAGTGTTATCCAGAACTTGAATTTGAACTTGGGCTCCATTACTCATTCATTTCTTTGTTTTCCATATGAATTCCAATATACTGTAGGGCTACAGCAGCTATTGGGTCTTGCATGGCAGCAAGTCCTGGATGGGATGCCAGTCCACCATTGCCCATCTTTACTTACAGACAGTAACCAGTAGGGGGCACCACTGAGCCCAAAACCCCAGATACAATCACACCCAAACCAGTCACACCAGTTCACATTGCAGTCCCTTTTAATTAACAAACAGTATAAAATAGCCAAAGTATAAAGAGCCCAGAATAGAATCCTCTTCCTCCTCACTCCTCTCATCAAGCCTCGTCCAACACCACCTAACTCTGCCCGCTTGGTCAAGAGGACGCGGCTCATTCTATCTTTGACCCTGCAGTACATCCGGGGCTAGGACATGGCTTGTAGGAAGCACTTCTGGGTCAAACAGTAGTGACCATATTAACCTACAGCACCCCCTGGTGGCACCCAAGGCTGTATTGTATTGCAGAACTCCAATTCCCATGATGCCCTGTGGGTATCCAATGGGGACCCTGCCCTCTAGCATATTAGGGGACATAGTACCTGGATGTTGGTGTCTTTCTCCTGATCCTCCCAATATACTGGCCTCTTAGTCCCATCTGGTCAGAGAGCCTGTCCTTCTACTTTCTTTTAGCATGGCTCCCATCTGGGCAAGGAATCACCCTCTGGGATGCCCATCCATCTCCTGCAGCACCCACATTTAATAACAACAGGACACCATAACCTGCACATCTCTGCTATATGGAGCCAAGGTAGAGTATGTGGAGAAATACTATACTCACACCAGAATAACACGCAGGCTTCATGTAGATAGTCACAAGTCTGGTTTTGAATGACTGGAGCTTTGAAATAGCAGTGCCAACCGTTCTACCAGCAATGTGTGCAAGCATATGTGTGCAAATGAAAGCTATCACCCCTGGAGCCCACCCTATCGCTTATTTGTAAATAGATCCTGTGAATTAGACGATATATAGCGTCCGACCCGGCACAGACTCACTCGGAGGCACGTGTATTTTTCTTCACCTGTGGGGCACGTCTTCCCCGTGAACCCCCTAGCCACAACACAGTCCAAATAAACACAGTAAGCACAAATCACAACTTTTTCTTCTGGCATCATCACTCCTCCCTGGCAACCTCATCCTCTTCCTCCCCATTCTGGCCCCCAAGTGGCAGTTGCCGGCCCTTTCTATAGTCCACCCGGACTTGATCACCTGCTTCTGATTGCACTTCATGGCGGGGCTGCAGAGTTGTCCAGTCTGGCTCAGGAACCCATGCAGCACCCCCTGGCAGCCACTCCAGATCCCAACAGGGCTATGGAGAACTCCATCTCCCATGGAGCCTTGCGGGAAACTGAGGCACCACCCTCAGCCAGGGAGGCTGCCACCAAACTTCCCGGGGGAGGTATTGAGCAGTCCATGATTGCTCCCCCAGAACATGTATAGAAGGGGCATCCTGGCCAGGCATGGGACCCAGCCGCCCGTCACAATCCAAATTGTGAGACAACCCTCCTCCACCACCACCACCACCTGAAGTAAATGAACAGTAAGATGAAGTTAAGGATCGTCCCTAGCTATTTTCTTTTTGCTTTCGTGTTCATGTGCAGGGCCCAACAGGTCTTCTCAGATGGTTGGAGGCTACAATTTTGTTTTTCATGGCCTGACACGTTCATGCGCTAGGCGTGACGCCGCAGATGTCGGTTGGTATTGTAAATGCCTTTAAGTCATTAAGTAGTAAATAAATAATCACGCCGGCCTCCGGCAGTGTTAGAACTTCGATGCCATCTCTCGGGACGGGTGACCTCACTGGCGGTCAGATGCGTCATTCCAGTTCCGCTTATTGACGGTTAAACAAATCAAACAATCGAAGAGAAAGAAACAACTGGAAAGGCAAGGTCAGAAATGTGCCAGAAAAACGAAACTGAACAAGAGGAATAGGAGGGGCGCGGCAGTCAGCTGGGAATGACTACGGTCAGAGAGAGCTGGAGGGTTGCACACCCTTAACGTAGTATGCAGTGCTGAAGTGGAAGGCGAGGAGACTTGGCCCAGGGACATCAACAACTGAACATTATGCCATTTGGTTTTTAGACTGTTTTTCCTTTGGTCCTCATCGGTCATCACTACCCAAGTTAGGGACTTTTTTGACTTTACTTGCCAAACACAAGCAGGCAGATGATGAATGAGAAGACTGATCTGGCTCGGATGGCATGGAGAGTACCATACGTACAACTGACAGCCCCCCGGTCTCAGATCAGTTACCTATTGGGCTTCACAGGCAGTCAGGGGCTGAGAGAGGAGATGAGGTTTTCACCCAGGAAATAACTTCATTGGAGATAAGAAAGGGCATAAATCACAATTCTGTCTGTAAACAATCAGTTGGAGCTTTCATAAAATATATTTTCATGGGGGTCCAAACCAAAATCCCCGGAGTTAGGCCTATTGAATTAATTGTTTGGCGCAGAAGTATTCAGTACCTGAAGAAGGATTGCCCTGGCTTTGTTTCCTTTGCACACTGTGCTACACAGGCAGACAGAAGATGAACTAGAGGGTCTAAATACATGGCTCATGGGTACAATTTGGTGGCATGAATAGGCGTCAACTGGTTTTCTATTAATTGACCATTTCAGCTACGCCTGCAGACCAGAACTTGGAGCCTCCTAGCATTATTCCTTTAACCCACTATGTCACAAATGCAAAACAGTGGTTGGGTTAGGAAGTAAGGTGTTGGCACATGGACACACATGTATAGATGCAGTGGGTGAACAGGGGACCCCCTGTGGTTCATTTACTCTTTAAGTCATATCAGCAGTCAGCATGTACTGTAAATAAGTATCTGCTGACTTTATGGACTTCTACCTGTGCTACCTGTCTAAGATGGGATGACATCTAAATAATCAAAGTAGACCTTAGCTTTAACTTTTGCAATGTACATGTCTCTGTTATGTACCATTTGATATGGGACTTGAAAAACAGGGTTAATGTTCATGATACACCATCTGTTGGAATGACAAAAGTGATACATTTTATTACTAAAAATGTGTGTTAATGTTTGAAGTGTGCCATGCAATGCATACGTCTCTGTTATATGTATTTTGTAAAAGCAGTTTTAATGTTGGTGATGTGCCATCTGTTGGAATGACAAATGCAATACCTATGTCTCTGTTTTATTCAAATTTGATAAGAGATTTGTAAAAGCA
>JANRMT010062797.1:18355795-18369736 GCA_026402145.1 Polypterus bichir lapradei | reverse complement strand
TCTATCTATCTATCTATCTATCTATCTATCTATCTATCTATCTATCTGTTATATAGTGCCTTTCATATCTATCTATCTATCTATTATGTAGTGCCTTTCATATCTATCTATCTATCTATCTATCTATCTATCTATCTATCTATCTATCTATCTGTCTGTATGATTCATCTAATTGTCAAGCTACAAACATGCAGATTCATTTGTATTGAGAGTTGCCAATTAAATCATGAAACTTTGAGGATGTTGGTGATATTCCTCTACAAGCAGAACATGCAAACTTCATGCAGATGGTGGATGGCCAGCGATTCAGACCTTGTCTCCTGTATCACAATGCAGCAGCAGTAATATCGCCACCTTCCACTTTCCTGCACCATGATGAACAGGAATTTGTTAATTGTAAGTCTGCCATCACTGGCCTATACCATCCATTTTCTAAACTCATTTATTCCCAGCAAGTACAAGGCACGAACAATATTAGGACAGGGCACCAACTTATTGCAGGGTGTACACACTCACATTAGGGGCAGGTTAGCATCGCCAACCTACCTAACCTCTATGTGTTTGGAGTGGAGGATGAAAGCCGAACTTCCAGATTAAACTGAGAGAACATGCAATCTCCACACAGTGAGTAACAGATTTACCACTAAACCACCGTGCCACCCACCACTCTTTCCAAAGTCATATACGTTGTCATCTCAAGCTGTCTATCCACTCCCAGATTATCTTTAAAGATTTAGACTCATCCAAGTTTTATTTTTTGTAATTTATATTTTTCAATATACTCTATTTAGCTCTGTCCTCTTTGTAAAGCGCCCTGTTGGAGAGCTCTGTGATGGATGCAATACAGAATTAATACTGGTTGGTTAACTGATGCTGCCGTAGCGCTATGATGTATCTGTTTTTATTACTAGTTGCAAATTAATTATCAAATCATTGGCCTGCCTTTAATCACAATTGTGCATCACTAACATATTTACAGCAGGACTTTGTTTTTGCAAAATATTATTTGCTTTTGCTCCCGGCACCCCTGATCTGGATAAGCAGGTTAAAAGTAAATGGATCGACAAGTTGCCTCGGGTGTTTCAAATGTTAATCAGATGTTAAAGGGAAAGGAAACACCCAGAGTGACATACACAGGCACTTTACACGGATAGCTAGATGGCATGGTGGCACAGCGGTGAAGGGTTAAGGGCTCACAATGCTAGGAATCTGCATGTTCTCCCTGTGCCTCTGTTGCCAAGCTGATTTTAATAGTTCAGTGTATCTATGTAGAGGATAATAATAATAATAATAATAATAATAATTACTTTGATGTTGATCTTTCCTAGCTACTTGAAGTGCTATACATTGAGAGTGGGGCACCACTTTGACCACCACCAGCATGCAGCACCCACCTGGGTCATGTGACGGCAGCCATTCTTGCACCAGTACACTCAGCACACATTAGCTATGAGAGAGAGTTAGCCAATAAGGGACAGCAGATGACTAGTCACCCAGTAAGGACAAGGCCAACTGCACCTGCACTTGCCCAAGTGCTTGTAAAGGAAGAAGCAAATGGAATGCCCCATGCAGAATTAAAGCAAACTTCGAGTTTGTAGATTTAAAAGTAGAAAATTCAGATATGCTTCAAGTACTTCATATATTGAAGATTACTAAAAGCCCCTGAACCTGATGTTTTTTTACAGAGAGATTTTGTACAATTCAAAGATTCGCAGTTCGATTTTTTTTTTAATTTTATTAATTTAATTGTAGTCATTCCATACAAATCGATCAATTTTTACAAAAAAAAAACACGACTGAAAACTAGTCGACCCCTACCCCTGAGAGAGAGAGCATGGCCAATGGGGTAAAACTTAAGGTTTTTAAACATACACAGAGCTGCTGCTGCTGGAAAGGCTGCCACTTGCGTCGGCGCCTTATTTTGTTTTTGATACTGGTGATCTGTGTAAGAAAGGACAGAGCCAACTATACTTCCTTAGAAGGCTGGCGTCCTTCAACATTTGCAATAAGATGCTGCAGATGTTCTATCAGACGGTTGTGGTGAGCGCCCTCTTCTACGCGGTGGTGTGCTGGGGAGGCAGCATAAAGAAGAGGGATGCCTCACGCCTGGACAAACTGGTGAGGAAGGCAGGCTCTATTGTAGGCACGAAGCTGGACAGTTTGACATCTGTGGCAGAGCGACGGGTGCTGAGCAGACTGCTGCCCATCATGGAGAAACCACTGCATCCACTGAACAGGATCATCTCCAGACAGAGGAGCAGCTTCAGCGACAGACTGCTGTCACCGTCCTGCTCCACTGACAGACTGAGGAGACCCCACACTATGCGACTCTTCAGTCCCTCCCGGGGGGTAAACGTTAACATCATACAAAGTTATTGTCTGTTTTTACCTGCATTTTTATTACTCTTTAATTTAATATTGTTTTTTGTATCCGTATGCTGCTGCTGGATTATGTGAATTTCCCCTTGGGATTAATAAAGTATCTATCTATCTATCTATCTATCTATCTATCTATCTATCTATCTATCTATCTATTATATAGTGCCTTTCACATCTATCTATCTATCTATCTATCTATCTATCTATCTATCTATCTATCTATCTATCATACCTAAATTGACGAGTTTAATAGGCCAATAGAGATGAAAGGAGAAGAAAAAGAAATGTGGATGTAATTGGTTCCTCTGTGCTTTAAGAGCTTATTCTAAAATATTATTGATGAGATCCTGCCATGTTTTGAAAAAATTCTGTACAGATCCTCTAACTGAGTATTTGATTTTTTCCAATTTCAAATAGTATAACACATCGGTTTCCCACTGACTTAAAAGAGGAGAGTTCGGGTTCTTCCAGTTTAGCAAAATCAGTCTGTGTGCCAAAAGTGTAGTGAATGCAATCACAGTTTGTTTGTCCTTCTCTGCTTTAAACCCATCTGGACGAACCCCAAACACAGCTGTTAGTGGATTAGGAGGGATTGTGACCCCCAGGCTGTCTGAAAGGCACTTAAAAATTTTGCTCCAAAATGATGTTAATTTGGTGCAGGCCCAAAACGTGACCCAGTGAGGCTGGGACTTGATTGCAGCATTCGCAGGTTGGATCTCGGCCCTGGAAACATTTTGGACAGTTTTAGACGAGACAGATGTGCTCGATATATAATTTTGAGTTGTATAATTGTATGCTTTGCGCATATGGAGCTCGAGTGAAGTCTCTGCATTGCTACTTTCCACTCCTTTTCTGATATATTAATTGAGAGATCTTTTTCCCACTGTCCTCTTGGATCTTTGAAAGGGAGGGACTGCAAAATAATTTTATATATTGCAGAAATGCTGTCTAAGTCCTCGAAAATGAGCTATATTTTTTTCCAGCATGGATGAGGGTGCAAGATGAGGAAAATCAGGCAGGTTCTGTTTAACAAAGTTCCTAATTTGACGATAGTGAAAGAAATGTGTAGCTGGAAAGTTAAATTTGAAGTGTAATTGTTCATAAGGTCCAAAGATGTTGTCTATATAAAGATCTCTGAGCAATTTAATCCCAATTTTTTTCCAGATATTAAAAACTGCATATGTTTGCGATGGTTGAAAGAGGTGGTTCTATTGCAGAGGTGCCACAGATAAAAGTTTCTCCATCTTAAAATGCTTTCTACATTGTTTCCATATTCTGAGTGAGTGACGCACCCTTGGGTTATCAGTATACTGCCGATAACTTGCATTTATTGGGCCACAAAGCAGGGAATACAAAGAAGTACGGCAGGATTTTATTTCTATTGCGGACCAGGCCTGTGTCTGTTCATCTATTTGTGTCCAGGTTTTTATAGCTTGTATGTTTGCTGCCCAGTAATAAAACTGAAAGTTGGGTAGAGCCATGCCACCTTCTGCCTTAGGTCTTTGTACGGTGGCTCTTTGGATACATTCGTAGATTTTAAAGTAGAAGAGTCAGATATGCTTCAAGTACTTCATATATTGAAGATTAATAAAAGCCCCAGAACATGATGGTTTTTACAGAGAGACAATTTGTAGATTCGCAGTTCGTAGATTTTAAAGTAGAAGAGTTAGATGTGCTTCAAGTACTTCATACTGTATATTGAAGATTAATAAAGCCCTCTGAACCTGATGGGATTTCACCAACTGTATTGAAAGAAATGAAAGACGACATCCATAATCCTTTGTTAGGCACGCTGGAGCAGTCACTTGAGAAAGGAGAACCACCGGAGTATTGGAAAGTTGCACCTGTCACTCCGATCTTCAAGAAGGGAGACAGCTGGCAATTACAGATCAGTAAGTCTTACTTCTGTACCATGTAAAATTATGGAAACTATAATATGAAAAAAGTAAGTACTGTGAGAGCAACAGAGGACAGACAGGCATCCCAGCTGGACAATGACATGACTTTGGGATAAAATGGAAAGTGCCAGGGGATGGACAAGCAGAAATCTGAGGCCAGGAGCAGTTCCATCCCTCATATGTTGGGTAGCAATGGTCCACAGGAGGCGTCCCGGCTTTGCAACCTGCAGGGCTTCATGGGAAATGGAGCCCTGCAGGCCTGTTGTCACTGGCGAGGTAGGACTGCCCTGGCTCCCAAACAACCCAGCTGTACTCCCCACAAGTTATGCCAGGGCACCAGAAGCTGTTCCAGGTCAGGAGTCAGAGTCGGGAGGCAGCGGGCCACACTCAACTGGAGGTGGAAGGAGAGGAAAAGGGTCCCTTGTTTAAATGGTCTTTGCTGTGTTTCGTTGTGTTTAGTGCTTGATGGAATTTAAAAGCAATCCATTGTTTGAACCTGTGACTGTGTTGAGCATTAACGGGTCTGGGGTTTGGGACTAAGTGGTGCCCCCTACTGGTTACAGTAGCACTATGAAGATAATATACTAAATAACATCCAGCATATGTTTATGAGAGGAAGGTCTTGCCAGAGCAGTGGTTTAGATTTTTTTGAACAGACAATACAAGACAATTTATTTTTTCATAGCCCAAAATCATACAAGGAGTGTCACAATGGGCTTTAACAGGCCCCTCTTTTGACAGCATCCTACCCCCCCAGCCTTGACTCTCTAAGAAGACAAGAAAAACTCCCAAAAAAAACCCTTGTAGGGAAAAAATGGAAGAAACTTTGGGAAAGGCAGTTCAAAGAAACACCCCTTACTAGGTAGGTTGGGCGTGCAGTGGGTGTCAGGGGGTCAATACAACACAATACACAGAACAGAACACAAGTAATCAATCAATACAGAATAATAAAGCAATAGAAATATTACAAGTACAGAGCAGAATGCGGGAGTAGATGATATCCCATAATACGAGTCCTGGAGACCTCGGCCATCAAGCTGCCTCCCCCTATTGGCCATTCCACAGAGGAGTCAGCGCTGGTCCAGCCAATCCGATGAAAGGTCCCCTCTACCCAACAGTTCCTGGTAGTCCTCCATCTTAGGTATTTTAAACAACTTGGCAGGCGGGCAGTGGCACCTAGTGTCACATTTGTGTACCAAGAAGAGAAACAGAATAGGTGAGGGTTAGTTAGTAACAAATTCTAACTATCATATTAGTCAGTGGTGGGCCGGCCAATATGATCAAAAGAGCAAAGTGTATGACAGAATTTACTCAGAGTGGCAGAAAACCTTTGACGAGGTCGATCAAACGCCGAAGATTAACTGTGAAACTAGAAGCTGTAGGCATGAGAGCCAACTTGCAAAACTGGATCTCAAGTTGGTTGGCCACAAAGAGGAGAATGAAGAGAGGTCATCAGTGGGGTCTCTCCTCAGATTTCATTTTGTCCTCTTCATCTTATTGACACTGATATTGGGGTTAGGTGGATGATTAAAACGTGAAGGACAAATGCAAATGACAACATATTGATTAGCTATGGCGCCCCCAAGTGGTCCTTGCTGTTGATTTTGTTTTCTGTCGTATTAGTCACTCATGATGGGAGACACACTTTTTGTGTGTGTGCTGTACCCCCCCCATCCCCTTTTTTTTTTTGGTCTTTTGACCTCGTGAATTCCTTCCACGGTCATCTCGCCATGCCAACGGCGCGCCCAGGCCTTCTTCTAGCTGTCAAAAGGTCACTGAGGGCCCAGGGTGGGACTGTGCAGTGCACATGCAAGACTGCGGAAGGGGCAGGCAGGGTGCCTGAGTCGTGTCCTCCCTGCTGAGAGGTTAAACTGCTCGCTGTGGTCTGTCTGTTAAAGGTGGAAACTGCCAGCTAAGCGGTTCTCATATTTTGACTTCCTGTGCGGCTCGCCAGATGTGCTGCCAGGCCTCTGGTTATTTCAGCTCCTGCCCCACCAGATTCTCAGTGAATCATGCATTTTTCCATTTTTACTTCAAATGAAACGTTTGTTTACTATACGCTGTTTGGCGGCCCAAAATTGCCCATGTGCGTGCGTGTGTGCGATGGGCAGGCAGGTTCCTGAGCCCAATTCAGCATCCCGAAATGCTTTTGCGTAAATGGCTTCCAGACACGACTTTCAAGTTCAGGCAAGGATGCCGCTGCTTTGAGAGGCAGCAGCACCACCATCTGGCAAAGCAAGAAGCTGGGCTCAGATTAAAACATGTCTGCGAGGGCATCTGCATGCAGAACGTAGGGGATCTGTTATTAGTAGAAGTGAGGGTGTGTGTAAGTGTGCCTCAGCCTGGCACCCAGGTGTGTGGGCGAGAGCATGGGCATGTCAGAGGGTGGACATCAGGTGGTCACAGGTATTTGGCCTGAAAAGAAGGAGATGATTGTTGACTTCAAGAAGGCCCTCGTCGCCCACGCCCCAATGCAGGTGGAACTGGTGGTCAAGAGCACCAACTTCCTTGGTGTGCACCTAGAAGATGACCTTACTTGGTCAATTAACACCACCACCATGGCCAAAATGGTGCAGCAACATCTCCATTTCTTTCAGTAGGTGAGAAAGGCAAGCCTACCTTCTCCACAGGGGCACCATCAAGTGTGTTCTGACCAGCAGCGTCACCGTTTGGGTTTTGGAACTGCAGTGTCTCTGACCACAAGGTCCTTCAATTATAACAATAATTATTATTTACATTTATATAGTGCTTTTTTTACTGCTCAAAGTGCTTTTCATAGTAAGTAGGGGGGCACTTCAACCACCACTAATGTGTTGCATCCCCTTGGTTTGAAGATTAGCTCAAGGTGCAGTTCATCCAGGGGCTACTAGGTGGCAATAGTAATAATAATAATTCATTACATTTATATACTGCGGTGGGCTGGTGCCCTGCCCGGGGTTTGTTTCCTGCCTTGTGCCCTGTGTTGGCTGGGATTTGCTCCAGCAGACCCCCGTGACCCTGTGGTTAGGATATAGGGGGTTGGATAATGGATGGATGGATGGATGGATTACATTTATATAGCGCTTTTCTCATTGCTCAAACGTTGTGGGGGGGGGGGCACTTTGCCCACCACTAATGTATAGCATCCCCTTGGTTTGAAGATTTGCTCTCTAGCTCTCTTTCTCATGGGTGGAGGTCCATTTGTTTTGAACCTAGTTTTGTTAAACTTGACTTGCTTCTATGGAATGTTATATGATTTTAATAAAATGTTAAAAAAAAGGATTTGCTCAAAGGTACCGTACCTCCAGGGGCCACTAGGTGGCAATACTAATAATAATTCATTACATTTATATAGCGTCTTTCTCCCTACTCAGAGCACTTTTCAAAGTAAGTGGGGCGTCGGGGGAGAGGCACTTCAACCACCACTAACGTGCAGCCTCCCTTGGGTTTGAAGATTTGCTCAGAAGTGCAGTTCCTCCAGGAGCCACTAGGTGGCAATAATAATCATTCTTTACATTTATATAGTGTTCCTTTCACTGCTCAAAGCACTTCAGTGAGTGGGGAGCCACATCAACCACCACTAATGTGCAGCATCCACCTGGATGATGTGACGGTAGCCATGTTTGTGTCACTATGCTCACCACACATTAGATGTTAGGTAATGAAGTGGTGAGAGGAAATAGCCGGTTAGAGACAGGGGATGATCAGAGGGGCAGAATGACTAAGCTATGGTGGGCAATTTAGCCTGCTCTTTACAAAGGATGCCCAGGAATGTTTGTTAACCACAGAGAGTCAGGGCCTTGGTTTTATGTCTCATTCGAAAGACAAAACCATTTTTACGGGACCTTGTCCCAGTCTCTGCACACAGCCATTGGGATCCACACATAGACCACTGGGTAAGCACCCCCTCAACAACACCTCTTCCAGCAGCAACCCAAACTTTTCCTAGGTGGTCTCCCATCCAAGTACTGGCCAGGCCTGAACATGCTTAGCTTAGGATGACCTCTTCTGAAGCACAGGTGGTATGGCTGGTGGATAGTATGGATAGTACGCACAGCAAAAAAGATTATGAAGATCTCACTACCCTCCCATTAAGACAACTTCATCAGATATTCCATCTGGCAGAAGGTTCTGTAGCATCTGAGCCAGCTCTGCCAGGTTCTACAACAGCTTCAATCCCTTCACTGTCCAGACTCTGAACTCAGTGCTATCCCCTACCTTCAGATCAGCTCCTAGCATTTTATTTATATGCTACACATTTGTTACTACTGCTGTTTAATTAGTTGGTGTTACTATTTAGTTATTAATTACTATATGCTCTGAATTATTACAAGAAGTTACCACAATTATGGAAACCAATCAGACACAACAAGAAGAAATCCTGGACTCCTCAGAGCAGACAGATTGGTATGAGAGGTGAGGTAGATGACAATTGGGAACTCAGCAGTGACAAAAGGGCCAACGTTTTAAAAACACACGAAGATTTGCTTTCTTACGGTAACCCATTATACAAATCTGCCCGGACATCATAAGTGTGTGTGGATGTTCTTCGATGAGTTTATATGTGTGGGTTAGTGTGTGTGTGCTTATATGATCGGGTGGGATTGTGTGTGGACTTTTATGCAGGGGCTGCACAGGGGAGTGTGTGTGGGTATGTGCATACAGTTGTAAGTGTGGGTGAGTGTGGGTATTTGGGCATGAATGTGTATGCCCACCAAGCCGTGACCATGCTCAAGTAGATCACGTTTGTCTGTAGGCGCTGTTCACAAATAGGCTGAATATGTCAACAGTTTCCATGGGGTGTACTTACTTTTTCACTTGATTGTTATGTGTGGGTGCACATTAACAGCATCGTCCCTGAGCTCCTTCTTTCTGTAACTGCTGTGCCATTATAATAGTCATAAATCCACACACCACCCCGCTTATAACCTGAATTTTAATAGACTTCAAAGAGCAAAGAATGCTGGGAAAGCAGACTGAAGTCAGCTACAGTGTGCCAACTCTTTGTGTCTTTAATGAGGTGGCTTGAATTCCTCACAGAATCCCACCCACGGCCCCCCATTCACTTAGCTATTCAATCCCCCACCCCTCCACCCCCCGCCATGATTTTCCTCGTTTTACCTAACTGCTGTTTTGGGTCCGCAGCCTGCTAATGAGTGCCTGCCAACGCAATTACTTTGCAGAAAGAGATTAAGCGTTAAGAAGCCATAATACCAAAGAGACAAAGCGTCACACATCAAGGCAGCAACCAGAATCAACCGGTGGGCTGCAGAAGGAAGGGCTCGCCACCTAGGTGGACAGTGTGCTCTGGTTGCCCTTTCTGTCTGCGTTTGACAAAACCAGATAGTAAACCTTCTCCCAGTCTGCTCACCACTTCTACTCTCCAATGAGCACTGGTGCCGCTGTGCAGAGCCATCTCGAGGGCCACTCAGCCTGGGCACACTCTTTGTGACAACTCAGAGAGACTTAGGTGTAGACCAGGACCTGATGGCACTTGTCCACAATTTGTTCTTGTTTGTCTTGCTTAGAATTTGGCACTTTTTTGGCATCTGGCACTGCATTGGGCTTTGGCACCCGATGCTGGGTGACCCCCTCAGGCGATCACTGCACCTATTCAAGTGACGCTACCATTTACTGAAGGGCTGGGCTTCTTCTCTTAAGAGTTCCTAGTGATCATCTTGATTGCAACTTTGGAGACTCACATTTGTCAGGTGAACCACTTGCTGCTGCTTTCACCAACAGCTACCATTTAGAGTTATAGCGCCTTTTCACAGTTTAGAAGAGTGCCATACTGCAGATGTGGTAGCACCAAAGACAAACAGGCAGATGCTGTCAAAGCTGATAGATCTCCGTTCCAGTTTCTATATGAGGAGGTGATTCCCACCAGACCACTCAGATTGCCCACCAAACCTGGCCCATGGTTGTTTTAACTAACAGAACAAAAGTCCTTTTAAGGTGTATAGTACCTTTTCAGGGTTGCCTCCAGAACTTGAGCATCATGTTGTAGTTGTGGTAGCACCAAAGAGTAACAGGCTGATGTTGTCAAAGCAGGCGTTGCTGATGGATCTCCACACCACTTTCTATTTGAGTCCTTTTACTGTAAGGTGTATAGTGTCTTTCGGAGTAGCATGCAGAACCTGAGGGTCTCAGTGTGGTTGTGAAACAACTAGAGAGCAGCAGGTTAAACTTGTCTACTGTATGCTCAAGTCACTGATGGATCTCCATGTAACGATCGGCATGGGGCGACTTCCACTGGGCCACTCTGATTGGTCTCTGAAGCTGGCCCATTGATGTATTACCTTAAAAAATGAGTCTTTTTAAGATGGTACCCCTTGGATTTATGGTGCCTTTTTGGGGGGACATTTAGAACATTGTGGTTGTGGAATTAGCAGAGAATAACAGGCTGGTGTTGTCTAAGCACAAGCCACTGATAGATCTCCATGTAAGGATTGGCATGGGGGGATCACTTCCATTGGACCACTCTGATTGGTCACTGAAGCTGGGCCACTGGAGTTTTAACTGACAGAATGAGAGTCTTTTTAAGGTGTAGCCCTCAGATTTATGGTGCCTTTTGTGGAGGGACATTTAGAACATAGTGGTTGTGGAATCACCAGAGAGTAACAGACTGGTGTTGTCTAAGCACAAGTCACTGGTGGATCTCCATGTAAGGATCTGCATGGTGGGGTGACTTCCATTGGGCCACTCTGATTGGTCACTGAAGCTGGCCCATTGTTGTTTTAGCTTAACGAATGAAAGTCTTTTTAAGGTGTAGCCCTTGGATTTATAGTGCCTTTTGTGGAGGGACATTTAGAACATTGTGGTTGTGGAATCACCAAAGAATAACAGGCTGGTGTTGTCTAAGCGCTTGTCCCTGATGAATCTCCATGTATGGATCTTCGGAGGGGATTTGACTTCCATGGGACCACTCTGATTGACCACTGAAGCTGGCTCATTATTTTAAGAATTAAGGTCTTTACAACATTTAATAACATTAATTCAGACTACTTTAAACTAGAACGTGGTACCAGATAAGGATGTCTATTGTCACCACTTCTTTTTGCAATCGCCATTGAGCCACTGGCAGTCCACTGTCGAAATGCTTATGAGATAAAGGGGATTATCAGAGAAGGACTGGAAGAGAAAATTTCTCTCTATGCAGATGATATGGTACTGTATACTGTATATCAGACCCACAAAATACTGCGCCCGCAGTCCTAACAGCACTAACAGAATTTCAAAAGATTTCTGGTCTCAGAATTAATTTGACTAAAAGTGTGCCCTTGCCAGTGAATTCTCAAGCACACAATATTAGATTGGACACCTTCCCTTTTATCATCGCAGATCAGTTTAAGTACCTAGCGGTAAACATCACAAGTACACATAAAGCTCTCTATCAACAAAATTTTGCTGTCTGTATGGAAAAAATTAAGCAAGACTTGCATAGACGGTCAACTCTTCATCTCACTCTAGCTGGAAGAATTAACGTTGTTAAGATGAATATCCTTCCTAAGCTTCTCTTTTTATTCCAGAACACTCCAATATGAATCAATAAATCATTATTCAAGCAATTAGATTCAACCATAACCTCATTTATTTGGAATTCAAAACATCCACGTATCCAAAGAGCGACCCTGCAAAGACCTAAGGCAGAAGGTGGCATGGCTCTACCCAACTCTTAGTTTTATTACTGGGCAGCAAACATACAAGCTATACAGTAAAAACCTGGACGTGGACACAAATAGATGAACAGACACAGGCTTGGTCTGCAATAGAAATAAAATCCTGCAGTACTTCTTTATATTCCCTGCTTTGTGCCTCAATAAATACAAGTTATCGCCAACATACTAACAACCCAAGAGTGCTTCACTCACTCAGAATATGAACCAATGTAGGAAGCATTTTAAGATGGAGAAGCTTTTATCTGTGGCACCTCTGCACAAGAACCACCTTTTTCAACCCTCTCAAACATACACAGTTTTTAATGTCTGGAAAACATTTGGGATTAAATCACTTAGAGATCTGTATATAGACAACGTCTTTGCATCCTATAAACAATTACACTCCAAATTTAACTTTCCAGCAACACATTTCTATCACTCCCTTCAAATTAGAAACTTTGTTGAACAGAACCTGCCTGATTTTCCTCATCTCCCACCTCTCTCTATGCTGGAAAAAAATATTGCTCAGTTTCAAGGACTTAGACAGCATTTCTGCAATATATAAAATTATTTTACAGTCCCTCCCTTTCAAAGATCCAAGAGGACACTGGGAAAAAGATCTCTTAATCAATATATCAGAAAAGGAGCAGAATACACTCGAGCTCCATATGTGCAAAGCATACAATTATTCAACTCAAAATTATATATCGAGCACATCTGTCTCGCTTAATTTTGCCCAAAATGTTTCCACGGCCGAGATCCAACCTGCGAACGTTGCAATCAAGCTCCAGCCTCACTAGGCCACATGTTTTGGGCCTGCACCAAATTAACATCATTCTGGACAAAAATCTTTAAATGCCTTTCAGACAGCCTTGGGGTCCCAGTCCCTCCTAACCCATTGGCAACTGTGTTTGGTGGGCTCACAGATGGGCTGAAAGTGGAGAAGGACAAACAAACTGGAATTGCCTTTAATACACTATTGGCATGTAGACTTATCTTGCTCAACTGGAAGAATCCTAACTCTCCTCCTTTAAGTCAGTGGGTAACTGATATTTTATATTATTTGAAATTGGAAAAAATCTAATTCTCACTTAGAGGATCTGTGCAGAACTTTTTAAAAACCTGACAGCATCTAATCAATAATATTTTAGATTAAGCTCTTAAGGCACTGAGGAAGCAGATTCTCTCCCCATTTCTTTTCCTTCTCCATTTATCTTTATCCGCTTATTAAACTCATTGATTTACTTATTTTTACTAGCTTTATGATTTACTCTGTTGGCCATGCTCTCTTTCTCAGGGGTGGGGGTTGATTTGTTTTCAATCCTATTTTTGTAAAAATTGATCAATTTGTATGGAATGATTACAATAAATTCAATAAAATAATAAAAAAAAAGAATGAAGGTCTTTTTAAGGTTTAGCCTTTAGATTTATAGCACCTTTTCTAAGGAGTATCCAAAAATAGAGTCCATCCTTGTTGGTGGGGAGCACCACAGAGTAAGAGCCTGATGTCAATGCAGATGCTGTTGATGTATCTCCATGCAAGTTTCCCACTGGACCACTCGGATTGACCACTGAAGTTGGCCCAATGTTGTTTTAAGTGACAGAATGACAGTGTTTTAATGGTGTAGCCCCTGGGTTTATAGTACCTTTTTGGAACAACATCCAGAACATTGTGGATGAGGAATCAGAGAGTAATCTGTTGATGTTTTCTAAGCACAAGTCACTGATGGATCTTCAAGTAATGATCTGCATGGAGGGATCACTTCCATTGGACCAGTCTGAGTGGCCACTGAAGCTGGGCCACTGGAGTTTTAACTGACAGAATGAGAGTCTCTTTAAGTGGTAGCCCTCAGATTTATACAGTAGTGCCTTTTTGGGGGGACATTTAGAGTATCAGAGTTGAGGAATTACCAGACAGTAACAGGCTGGAGTTGTCTAAGCACAAGTCACTGATGGATAGATAGATAGATAGATAGATAGATAGATAGATAGATAGATAGATAGATAGATAGATAGATAGATAGATA
>JANRMT010062797.1:18340663-18351199 GCA_026402145.1 Polypterus bichir lapradei | reverse complement strand
AGATAGATAGATAGATAGATAGATAGATAGATAGATAGATAGATAGAAAGGCACTATATAATAGATATATATAATAGACTTGCTCTTAGGTTGATTGTTGACTCCTACTTGCCTCAGCACATGTATAATAAGTGTGCCCTATAGTGGACTGGCATCCTTCAAAAAAAGGGTAGCTGCCCTTTTCCACTGTTGCCAGGACACATTCTGAACAGATTGAGTGACGGACCTCACAAACAGAATAGTAGCTCATCTGGCTGACATCTTGTGTTTTATGTACCATGACAGAATGGGAAGAAGAAGGGGCCGGAGGTTATGACTGAACTGTTAGTAGCTATTAACCCTTCATACAGCGCTGGCTCCATTAGGCAGCACACTACTGGCTGACACAAAATAAGGGCGAGGACGATGGCACCAGAAGGACGGCACTCTGTTGGTAAATCTGACACGTCCAACAAGTGACCTGGTCCAGCGACACAATCAGCAAACGTACTCGGCACATCAGGCATATCCAATGGCTAGAAGTCACGTACTGTAACATCAGTTTGCTCAGGATCATGTAGACATTATACCAACTGTCTGAGCCTGTGTTTCCTCTCTAACTGACCAGGATTGCTCTTACGACAACACAATCATCAGTAAGATACAACCAACCTTTCTCACGACAGTCCAATCACAGCTCACGTTCTCTGTTAGTGGCTGAACACCCCAACGCTTGGTGAAGAGCCAGCATGAGAGGATCAAAAAGTGAAGTCGCTATGAAGGCAAGGCCATCGTCACAAGCCATTTATCCCTGTGGTAACTTTTCTGACACCTCCTGCTTGAAACCGAAAATGCCAGAAGGATCGTGAGGCCCCACTTTTACAGACCATACTCATACTGAAAACCAGGATCAAGTGAGCTTTGGTACTCCTGCTGGCTTCCCCAAACTCACCTTCATACTTGACACCTCTACGGAAGGTGTGTTTTGGCCGCGTGATAAAAATGACACAGAGGCACACTCCCATGCTTTCATCACGTGCTGCGCAGACCGTTTTTCTATTTAAAGTCTCGTTTAGACTTACCGTATGATGTCTGGATGTGCAGTGAGTGACCAAAGCACATTTCTATTTGTCACAATCTGTTCGATCAGCGTGCTGATATTCTCCTGGTCATTAAGTGACAGTGTTTGGCCAGTGTCACATAGTTAACAATGTCACAGCAGATGATGCGATACTGTGCCGATAGAAGTAGAGCTGTGCCTGCAATTACTGACTTTAAGAGGAAGAAAAGAAGAAGGTGGGGTGTCAGACCAATTGAGCAACAGCAGTGAAGGCTGGGTGAGAGTAATCTTCTCGTGAGTGGGGACCATCATGATGAGCAGATGCATTTCTGCTTTGCGTTTTGATGACCTAGTGCGTCACATTGAGCCCTTCATTCATCATCCTGGCACCCACGTAACCAGACACACCATTATGGACACCAGACTGCTGCATCCACTGACCGTGTTTGTGTGTTTCTCTAAAGCTGATGCCATCGTTGAGCGGCCTTTGAGACCAACGCAGATGTGTCAAATATTAAGTTACGTGGCACCGTGTGTCCAAAGTGGTGAATTCCCAGGAGTGGCTGGTTACGTGAGAGCCATAATGATGAATGAAGGGCCAAATATAACACAAGAGGTCATCAGAGTGCAAGATAGTCCTGCAACACTATCTGAAGCTCATGTCTTTATCATGTAAGACCCCCCAAATCACGAGAACATTATGCATCGCCCTTCCCTCATCACTTTTGGACATGCCACTTTCTCCTTTTTTTTTCCTTTTAAAGCCACCAATAACTGGTACCACTTTCCTTCCGTTGTCACATCTAACCTCCTCTGCTGTGACAGTGCTAAGTATGTGACTTTGACCCAAAACTGTCACCAACTGACTAAAAGACAATCAACGTACAGATTGAATGGGTCTCCACAAGTATGAATGTTTTTCGGTCGCCGGCAGCGCGTCTGCTTTGGTTTGTGGTCTGCAAGCCGACTTCACCCAGGAAGTATAAGCAAGCCCTTAGGACACCTGGGATACGGTGCGACAGGCGTACCACCCCAGTCAAACACCCCACCTGCCACGGTCCCCAGAGCGGGTCGCACCAAGTATATATTTCTGCAGCCCGGATCCTCCACCCTGGAGTTCCAAGTAGGTGGAGTTGATGCCAGTGGGCGGTCCACATTGGCGGAGGTGGGCACCAATAGAGTCGAGCTGCAGACCTCGAGAGCTCCGTCCAGTTTTGCCGTTGTTAAGGTTAGGGTGGTTGGGAGGGCGATTTGACGACTTGACTGTCGTGTAAGTTAACTCCACTTACTCAGGGTGGAGGCTCCGAGCTGCAGAGATACCAGATTTGGACACACCCAAGGAGGTTTGGGTGCTTGACGCCAGAAGTGAGAGTCCCCAGTCTCGTCTCACCGGCTGAGTGAAAAGGTGAAAAGAGTAGTGGGGACTAAACCTGTGAACGAACCTGTGCTGCACAATCCAAAATTTCTGGGTATTGAGACACACAGTCCATTAAAATTAAATCTGTCTTTACTTTATATAGCGCCTTTCTCTAGTAAACTCCATTCCAAAGTGACTCAAGGCCCATAGGCCAATAGGAATTCGCCAGGCTGATATCGTGGATCACTTTAAAATACTGCTGAAAACACATTACTGTAACATGGCTTTCTCATAACTTCATTTTAATTTAATCCTGATGCTCTGCATATTCAATTAATTATCATTACTGTTCATGGTGGCTCCAAACTCCGTACTAACCCCTACTCTCTCTTCTGTTCTTTTTACGGTTTTCTGGGGTGGCGATCTGCGCCCCCACTTCCTAATCCAGTGTTTCTCAACATTTAAGTATTTGTGACCCGAGTTTTCATAACAGTTTTAATCGTGCCCCCCTAACGTTTTTTTGAAAGGAGCCCACTAATACCAATTTGTTCTTTTTTAATTAATGATATATCATAGATGCATATTTTATTATACCTACTTAACGTTTATCGACATTTATCTAACTCTGTATTTATTTTTCTAGTATCAGAATGTAGTTTAAGTTAATTTGTTTTGGTTTCAACAGATGTATTTTTCATATTTTCGATTCTTGTTTTCTTTTTTTCACATCTTCGCGCCCCCCTTTTTGTTACTTCGCGCCCTCCTAGGGGGACCCGCCCCACAGTTTGAGAACCACTGACCTAATCAAAGCACCGTGATGTCCCTACATTGATGGATTAAAGGCCAGAAGTCCACATGACCGCCATCATCAAGTCCTTCCATGAGAACCCAGAAAACCATGAGGACTGATTGAGATCATTGATGTCAGGTAGAATGCCTAGAGGGAGCTGGGTGGTCTCATGGCATTGGAGCCCCTGCAGATTTTATTTTTTCTTCGGCCATCTGGAGTTTTTTTTTTTGTTTTTCCTGTCCTCCTTGGCCATCGAACCTTACTTTTGTTAATTAGTGTTCCCTTATTTTAATTCTTATTTATTTTGTCTTTTTTCTCTTTCTTCATCATGTAAAGCACTTTGAGCTACATTATTCGTATGAAAATGTGCTATAGAAATAAATGTTGTTGTTGTTGTTGTTTATACGTGGGGGACAGGCAGCTGCAGACACACTCGTGCACTTCCCCGGTCTGTTTAAAGTTTAATAGTTAATAATAATAATAATAATAATAATAATAATAATAATAATAATAATAATAAATTTTATTTATATTGCGCTTTATATTTAACAATCTCAAAGTGCTACAAAATAAGAATAAATTAACAAACAAGATAATCTATAGAAATAATTTAACAAAATGCCTTTCTAAAATGATAAGTTTTTAAGTTTCGTTTAAAAGCATCAGTCGACTGTGGGGCTCTCAGGTAGTCAGGGAGAGAATTCCACAGCCTCGGCGCCACCGAACAAAAGGCCCTATCACCCATACTGCTAAGCTTAGTTCTAGGAACTTGAAGAGTGTTAGTATGCACAGAGCGGAGGGTGCGTGAGGAAGTATGAGGGATAAGGAGGTCCTGTTAATACAGGGGAGCAGATCCATAGATGCACTGATGGGTAAAGAGGGAAACCTTGTACTCAATTCTAAGTGGTACAGGGAGCCAGTGAAGGGCTTTCAAGATAGGAGTGATGTGGCTATGCTTTCGCACCCTCATCAGGATCCTGGCAGCGCTGTTCTGAATGTACTGGAGTCTCTGGATACTCTTGCCAGGAATCCAAATGAGGAGCGCATTACAGTAATCCAGCCTGGACGAGACAAAGGCATGGACAAGCCTCTCTGCATCTGCCAGGGTAAGTGCTGGACGAAGTTTAGCAATGTTCCTGAGAAGGTAAAAAGATGACTCACAAAGATGTTTAATGTGGGTGTCAAAAGTGAGTTGAGAGTCCATTTTAACACCCAAATTGGTAACAGTTGTAGAAAGAGGAATGTTTTGACCAGAAAAAGTGATACTGGTGATGGTAGAAGAACGAAGATGGTGTGGTGTGCCAACTAAAATGGCTTCTGTTTTAGATCTGTTTAGCTGAAGGAAGTTGAGCCTCATCCATGCCTCTATTTCCTCCAAACAAATAGTCAGTGTAGATGTTGGCAGAGGAGCAGTAGAGGAGGTGGGAGTATTCCTAAGATAAAGCTGAGTGTCATCGGCATAACAATGGAAAGATAGACCAAGTCTGCTAATGACACTTCCAAGGGGGAGCATGTAAATGATGAAAAGGATGGGGCCCAACACAGAGCCCTGTGGAACACCACAGGTAACATTATGGGTGTGAGATTTTGCGCTGCCAAGAGCGACATACTCAGTTCTACCGGTCAAATTTGAACATTTCCTGAAAGTCCAATGGTGTATTGCAGACGGTGAAGAAGAATATTATGATCAATTGTATCAAAAGCAGCTGTCAGGTCAAAGAGAATGAATAAAGAAGGAGAACCAGTATCTGCCGACATCAGAAGGTCATTTGTGACCCTGACCAGGGCTGTTTCGGTGCTATGGCCAGGGCGAAAACCAGACTGAAACTTTTCAAACAGGTTATTCAGTTTGAGATGATCATGAAGTTGTACTGCAACTATTTTTTCCAGAACTTTAATGGAAGATTAGAGATGGGTCTATAATTAGACAGAACTTTAGGATCCAGGGTGGGTTTTTTTCAGTAGAGGTCTGATGACAGCAGTTTTTAGTGCTGAAGGAATATGGCTGGCCAAAAGGGATTGGTTTACAATCCTGGTGATAAGTGGAGAAAGAGCAGAAATGTTGGCCTTCAGCAAGGCTGAGGGAAAAGGGTCCAGGGAACTGGTAGACGGTTTCATTTTCCTGATGATGTCCTCCACCTCTTCCCGTGTGACAACAGAGAAGGAGCAAAGGGGCTGGACAGTCTCAGGCAGCGGGTCGACAGTTGGGGGGAACAGAATATCCATGGTAGAGAGGTTTAAGCGGATGTTATAAACCTTTTGTTTGAAAAAATCAATATGCAAATTATACCTCTCATCAGTGGCCTCGGAATGAGCACAGGAACGAGGTTTAAGAAGATGATTTATAGTAGAAAAAAGTTTTTTTGGATCCCTGGAGCTATTTGTAATGATGGTAGAATAGAACCTGGACCGTGCAACCTTCAAAGCTTCTGCATACGCCCTCCTATGTTCCCTGTTCAGTTCAGTGCGCGGACCCTGTGTGGTAGCAGAAGCCCCCATCTATAACCCCCACAAAATTTTTATCTTCATCTTTACATCTCGGTCTCCCAGATATTTTCATTTCTGCCTTCATAAAACTTTCATCTCTGCCAAGGGTTTGGGTGATTTCTCACCATGAATTTCGGCACATTTGGTTATCTCTGTGTGCTTTGAATGTTGGATTTTATGTGCGCGGGAAGCGACGAATTGGGTTGCCACCTTTAAGGTGAAGAAATAAGGAACAACACTCCCTACCGCCACAACCATCACCACCACCACGGGCGTAACATTATAATACATACGATTTTATTGAAAAACAATACACGGGTGTTTTCTTCCTTGAAGATTTTGCCCGAATCATTTAGTAACCACAAAGTATACAAAAATACATAAAAAATCATGTTCTGTATCAGCTCAACACAGAACACATCTTTTACTTAACAATTATGGGACGATTCCGTATTTTAGGATGGTTGGCACCCCTAACGATGACTCACCTCACACAACTGTTTCTCGAGTTAGCCCAGGTTTTTGTTGTCGAGCGCCTGGCCAGTTGGACCGCGCAGACACGACCCTAACCCTAACCCTCATGGTGATGAGAACGCGGCAGGTGTGGTCATTTGAGGTCCGCGCCTGATTGCCGCAGGAGGGGATGTGGTAGTGTGGCTGGAGCGGTTTCCGGGCACAATGCGGCGCAGGCATTTCCACACTTAAGTGTACAAGTGAGGAATCACCCGTGTTTTTAATTGATGCCAGGAGCTGCTAATCGCCACAGCTGTGCCACGTCCCCACATATAAAAGGAGATGTGCAATGGAATGAAAAGAGTCAGAGGTTCAAATGTGGTGGAAGAGCAGTCTCGGGCAGGACGATCCGGCCAGCTAGTGTGGAAAGGCAGCACAAACTGGGGTCCCGCATAGGAGCGTAGGTTGTGACGCTCTGCTCCACTGATTACTGGTGTCGAGCATGGCAGATGACCTCCCCAGGGTTCTGAGGTACGACTGCGAGAGCGTGAAGGATGACGGGAGGAGTGCCAACCTCAGACGGTCTGGTTTTGGTGTGTTGAGGCAACCAAGATGGGGGCGGGTTGGTGGTTGAAGATCACGGCTACTGAGTTTCCACCAGCTGGGCGAGTTATGGGTGAGCCAGGGAGGAGACGACGAAGGAGGTGGGCTGGGATTATCTGTTTTCGAAAGAGAACATGACGGTGCCAGTGACTGAGTTTTTCATTTGTTGTGATTTTATCCCCCACTTTTCACCTCGTTTTTACGGATTCTTTATTCTTGAATCACGGCACCATTAATGTGGGCACTGTTTCTGGTTTGGTTTGGATTCTTTTTAATAAAAGCACCAAACACTTTTTACACCATCCCCTTACTCCATGTGTGATTTGTCCCCATCTGTCAGCTCATTCGGTTACGCTGTCGACAGAGTTGGGTTCTTGACGCCCCAAAACGAGAAGAGGGAGCTTTGGAGTGGGACCCCCACCATCACACCAGGTACGAACGGGCCTTTACAGATTCAGGATACGTGATTCCACAAGTTCGCCAGTGAGAGGACCATCTCGTTAAGTAACTTGCTCCAGGATCACCCAATGAGTCACGGAGGGTGGGGATTGAGCTTGTATCGTTGTCACTGTACTGTATATAGCGCCTTTCCACGGTGAATACCATTCCATTACAAATGCCCTCCAGTGCCACCCTGCAACTAAACACAAAAATACCTCAAAACTATAAAAGTACCAATTCACGACAGGCTCAGCTCCACAGCAAATCTCACAAAGCTGTCTACGCTTTTTGACGGATCCTTAACAAACGACATGGCACAGGGATGTGCGCGTAACGGCCAGACGGAGAGAGGGAACCACTGGAAGCTTTAAGAGCCGTTAAATATTAATCTGCAGTTTCCCCTGACCGAGCAGATGTAGTGCAGGTCAGGTTTCCCCGGCCAGCTTTACGACAAGGTAGCAGCCACGACATTAAGAGTTCTTATAGGGCTGCCGGGTCCACCGGTGTGTGGGAGGCTTTCAGTAAAAGTGAATTCTCTCCATTTGTGGAATTAGTCACAAGAACGCCAGGCAGAAGCGAGAGCAAATCCCAAACCAAAGCTTTTATGAAACTGCGCTAAAGGCCCATAAAACACAACAGACTCCTCCGAAATCACAATTATTAAGGGAATGGAGCCAAGTCCCCGAGAGCAACAGTGCAAGTGGGTGGGGTGGCCTGCAGTATTCACATCTTCTGCCCTGCACCACTGAGAATAACCGTGTTGGGGAGACAGCAGGTGCCAGGCAAAGGCGTGGAATACAAAAAAAAGGCATTTCTGACATTGTGCAAAAAGACGGGCCACGAGGGGGTCATAGGTTAGAATTTAAAAAATGAACAGCCTACAAATTTGAGGGGACAGGCAGAGTCTCAAAACTTGGGCCAACATGCCAGCGACTTATTGCAAGAAGATTGTGAAAGGCGACCCTAAACGTTAGGCTCATGTTAAACCATTTAAAGGCGATGCGACCAAATATTAACAAAGTGTATGGAAACTTGTGGTCCACTGGCATTGAGATACAGTCACGAGAAAGTGAAATACTCTTAGGTCTGTGAACGTTGGTGGAAACAATTAGGTTAACCCTACACAGTGTTGATATCTTAAACAATACGTCAAATGTATAGTTTGTTAGCATAGAATTTATGGGGGGCTCATAAGGTGACTGTTGAAGAATTCACTATTGATGACTTAGACTGGCAGCACAACTAGTCCACCTTAATAAAAGGACAAGTGTCTGTCTGTGTGTCCGTCTGCTATGTCTCTGCTTTCCAACAGATGGCGCATCACAGACATGAGCACTGCTTTTGCGAATCTCACACCCAATGGCATGCAACAGAGACACAGCACCCTGACGGACAGGCGGCACTGCTAATGTTCGTGCTGAGGTCTGCGTTGATTTGGATTTCAACCCGTTCTTAGACAGGTGACACAGCTAGAGACCCCCTAAAACTGTAACTATAACAGATTACACCTGTGTTAATGTTTAAGATGAAACAACCTGCTTTACACTCCTTCTCCCAACAAACAGCACATCAAGAAGCAGAATAAGAGAAAAATCCCAGTGTGCTGAGCTCTAATACCCTCCCACCATTGCTAAAGACCCTTCAGACAATTAAAGGGCAGCCTCGTGTGGACCACCAGAGTTGTAAAATGAGGCAGAATTGAGACAGCATTGAGACCAGCTGTATAAAAGCATATTGAGAGAAAATAACAGACACGTCATGTGGTAGAAGAATACAGAGCTGGGCGGGAGGGGGCGCTATACTGTGTAAACACTGACCCTCAGATCCCAGAATCCTTTGCTTCCCGTGTCCGTCTGGGATTGCGTGCTACAAAAAAAATGAAAATGTTGAGGAGCTGACTGAGAGTGCACAGAGGAGATCAACTCGACCCTCATTTCTCAGGTGCTGCCCCTTTCCAAGCCCACAAAACTGTCCTCTTCCCACAATGCACCTGTCTCCACTTTTGAGGCCTTTTACTTGATGAAGGTGAACTTCATCTACAGCGCCATGTTTAAATTTTCCAGCCTCCGTGTAATAAAGATTTCTGGGGTCACTTAACTCCTAACTCATCTATTTCGGGTTCCTAAATGCTCAGAGGTGACTTTGTAGCAATCCCATCTCAGCTTAATCGGCTATGCCAATGCGCCGCTAGGGGGAGCACTGAAGTGATGCCTTTATCAGAGTTCCGATGGTGGTCTGGGCAGAAGTGAGCAAAGAGGCTTAATCCACACTGAGGGGTCCCAAAATGACCAATGTGCCCAGGCCGTCATCCTCTAGAATTCCAAACCACAAGGCAGGAATCTGCATTTCCTTTGACGGCACCAGTTCTGACATTCTGGCAGATCAGCTTGCCGACAGAACATTTTGTCACATCCATCCACCTGTTGGCACACTCTGTGCTCAGCTCTGTCGGGTAATTCAGTCCTAAGAAATAACACGACACCGGCTTGGGGGGCCACGCAACAGGAGGGGACAGTCTGTGACGTCCATTTAAGCAGGCCGAGCAGTTAAGACGTGAAGGACTTATCAGACGTCAGCTGAATGGAGGCTCATGACACGACGCGATTAAGACGCTCCGAGTTCACCCAGTGAGAGCGGTGTGGGCTGACGCCGAAGTCTTAGCGCTGCATAAACAGCACAACTAGACGGTAATATTTCTCGGTGTTTGTGATGCTTCCTTACACTTTACTGTCAATTAGAGCCCAAAGTGCTGATGCGGTAACGGCTACCAATGTGCCAGTCTCACAGTTAAAAAGTGGAGGCCTGGTGTGGGCAGGGCCTGAAAATCTACATGGCGACAAGAAGAAGGGGATCAAAGCAAAGACCACCAGCACCTCTGCCCCACACATGAAAGGATAGAGGGGTCCGCTTGGGCAGAAGAAGTGGCAGGTAGTCTGAAAACCAGGGTGGGGGCTCCAACTAGGGCTCAGGCAGGCTGGGTTTGGGCTAAAGTGTCACCTTATAGAACACCAACCAAGTGCCATTGTTTAGGAGCAGAGAAAGATTAAGCGACTCCTACCAGGTCAAGCAGGGAGGCAGAACATCAGACTCTTATTTTATATAGCGCCTTTGTAGGATGAACCCCATCCCATGGTGTTTATCACCAGGACACTTTTAGAAATGACAAATTCACTTCAGAACAAACTGTAAGTAAGACAGCAATGGCACCTGTGTCCGTTACTAGATAGATAGATAGATAGATAGATAGATAGATAGATAGATAGATAGATAGATAGATAGATAGTGTAGTGAAAGGCACGATAGATAGATAGATAGATAGATAGATAGATAGATAGATAGATAGATAGATAGATAGATAGATAGATA
>JANRMT010062797.1:18309957-18322703 GCA_026402145.1 Polypterus bichir lapradei | reverse complement strand
ATAGATAGATAGATAGATAGATAGAGGAAAGGCATTATAGAATTGATATAGATAGATAGATAGATAGATAGATAGATAGATAGATAGATAGATAGATAGATAGATAGATAGAGGAAAGGCACTATAGAATTTATTGAGATATATATATAGAGAGAGATAGAGATAGGTAAGGCACTATATAATTGATTGAGATAGATAGATAGATAGAGGAAAGGCACTATAGAATTGATTGAGATATATATATATATAGAGAGAGATAGGTAAGGCACTATATAATTGATTGATATAGATAGATATAGGAAAGGCATTATAGAATTGATTAAGATAGATAGATAGATAGATGAAAGGCACTATAGAATTGATTGATATATATATAGAGATAGAGATAGGTAAGGCACTATATAATTGATTGATATAGATAGATAGATAGATAGATAGAAAAGGCATTATAGAATTGATTAAGATAGATAGATGAAAGGCACTATAGAATTGATTGATATATATATATATAGAGAGAGAGATAGATAGATAGAGATAGGTAAGGCACTATATAATTGATTGAGATAGAGATAGATAGATCACTATATAATAGTGATAGGAAAGACACTATATAATAGATAGATAGATAGATAGGGCACTATATAGTAGAGATAGTAAAGGCACTATATAATAGATAGTTAGATAAATTAAAATCATTATGTTAAATGAGTGCAATACTATGTTGAATTCAAAATATGTGATAAATCATAAATAACACCCAAGTACAGTAAATCACATAATGTAGTAGAATCAGTAACAGGGTGTCATGTAGGAGTAGTCTCTGTCCTCATTTAGGATATGGATGGCCTATGAACTGAAGCTCTTCATCCTCCTCCTCCTCCTCAGTCTGTCTGAACAGGTCCTTAGACAGCCATAGTGTTGTGTGCTGCTTTTCCAAAGCTGGCAGTAATACTTCCTGTCAGGATATTTTTGAAGGTGGTAAAGATGTCGTCATGCCTTCCTCAGCAAAGTTTTGCTGTCCTTTTGACAAGGTCAGGTCCTGTGTGATGTGGACACCAACACTGTCCACCTGTTAGGATTTAGTCTTGCGGTTTGACTTTTAGATAAGTGGTGCGATCCTGTGCTTGAATTGGGGTATTTTTGAGATTGAGAATTCCTTTCCTGTGATTATTTGTTCAGTTGTTCAACAGGCACTCAGTGTTGCTGAAATAAATGTCAATCGCCTCAATGGCTATAGCTATAAAATGTCTGAGGAGCTCCGTCCTTGTCAGAGGTTTGGGTCTAAATGAGTCTGAGGCATTTGGGGGTGTCACCCTTTTATACTGATCCTGCCAGAAGGGGCGTGGCCAGTTTTCTCTTGCCTGAAGAAGAAGAAAAATAAGAAAGAATTGAGCCTGTTAGAGACGGTGCCCCCTCTCACCCTGGCATTGTATTACATACGAGTCATTGAGGTGACCCTCATATGCACATGAGTGACAACTGCAATAGGCAATGAATTCTCAAGAATTAAGGTGTAAGCAATTGGTCAATGAGGTGGTCATTTTAAATCGCAGTGTCTTCTAAATCAGACAACTATGGGGACATGATGCCACATCCTAGAAGATGTGATCCAGTGGCTATCATCTTAGCTTTTTCCAAATCAAAGGCCACCGCAGTGCACGTTGGTCAGGTGGCAGTGGTGCATGGAGCCATCACAGGATAGCAGAAGGATAAAAAGGAATGATTAGAAACTGGGAAAATGAAATATGACTTGTCTACTCGTATCTATGAAAACAGCCAGGCCCACCCCGGGAATAAATGGAGAGCTTAAAATATGCAATGAAACAGGATTAATTTTAGTCTAACAGAATAGATGTGCTATAAATAAGTTATGAAAAGACTAAATTTAAAAAGGGCGTCTTAGCAGTTCCTTTTTTTTAAAAAAAAAAAAAAAAAGGTTCAACAGTACTAGTCTGAAATGCTAAGATCTTTGTTGGTTAAATATTCAGAATTTTTGGAGAATAAGAGGCAAAGGCCAAGCAGCAGTTCTTTTATGCATCACTCGTGGATGTGACCGATGTGAGACGATCTGAGAGGACATTGACGCTCTTACAATACTGGATCTGAAGGGGCTCTTGACTGGGTTGTGTGGTTCCTCGTTGAGCCATCGACTGACAAAGAACCATTGCATTCCAGGAAGGGTTCTTTTTGTATGAAGTTGGTTCTTTGGGCTTTGAAAAGGTTCCTAATATGTGGACAAAACAGAAATCTCTAATGTACAGTTGGCTGCTGCATATGGAAGCCGAGAGAGAGGACGTCCAGTATCATTTTTTTTTTTTGATTCTCTTAATAACAGAACAACTTTCTCAAGATCTCGAGAAAACAAAATGTTTCTCATTGCAACCAAGATAGAGAGCCACAGCAACAAAAAAAGAGGAATGCTGGGGCACCAGCCGGATTACCCCTTTGAATAAGCTAATGGAATTAAAATAAAACAGAGCCCCGGCCACGTACAACAAAAAGGTCCTCAATATGGTGTTCTCTTCACATAGCAAATAAAGCTTCATCGGGAGCTCAGTCCACGGTGAGGCAGGTCCAATACTGACGCCGTCCTCTGGCTCTCGTGCGACTTTATGGCAGCTGCATTGGAAGGGGTGTGGCAAATCTGGGCGGAGCCTGGGAAACCTCCTCAGACTTCAGATCTGGACTGAGGCAAAAGAGAAGACATTGTCAGCCACAGCACCCCCTCTCGTCCTGGAGTGCTGCGGCTTACCGCATCAGAGCCAGGAAAAGGATCCTCAGATGAGCTCAGGTGAACAGTCAAGAGAGGATGCGCAATATCTTTACTCTTTTTATTATTAACTCAAAATCTTGGAATAATATTTCAAATGGTTCCCATCCTATGAAAGTCGAGACAGGATGTACAATGTCATTACTTTTCTTTTATCGTTTTCTCAAAGTAACAGAATCATTTTCCCCAAGACCGAGAAAACAAAATGTTTCCCATACTACAAACGTCGAGAGAGGATATACAATTTCATTACTTTTTTTTTTTTTTAAATTGTTTTCTCGAAATAACAGAATCATTTTCCCCAACGAGATTGAGTAAACAAAATGGTTCCCATACTATGAAAGTCAAGAGAGGATATATAATTTCATTACTTTGTTTTTTCATTGTTTTCTCGAAATAACAGAATCATTTTCCCCGAGACTGAGAAAACAAAATGTTTCCCATACTACAAACGTCGAGAGAGGATATACAATTTCATTGCTTTTTTTTTTTTTTTAATCGTTTTCTCGAAATAACAGAATCATTTTCCCCGAGATTGAGAAACCAAAATGGTTCCCATCCTATGAAAGTCGAGACAGGATGTACAATATCATTACTTTTTTTTTTTTATTGTCTTTTCAAAGTAACAGAATCATTCCCACCTGAACCCCAGGACTGAGAAAACAAAATGTTTCCCATACTACAAAAATCGAGAGAGGATATACAATATCATTACTTTTTTATTGTTTCCTCAAATTGACACATTTTGTTTTCTCGATCTTTTGAAAAAAATTGTGTTATTTTGAGAAAACTATAATAAAAAAAAAATTAATGAAACTGTATATCCCCTCTCAACTTTCATAGTATGGGAAACATTTTGTTTTCTCGATCTCCGGAAAACGATTGTTTCCCATACTATGAAAGTTGAGAGAGGATATACAGTTTCATTACTTTTTTTTTTTTATTATAGTTTTCTCAAAATAACACAATTTTTTTCAAAAGATCGAGAAGACAAAATGTTTCCCATACTGTGAAAGTCGAGAGCGGTTGTATGATATCCTTACTTTTTTTTATTGTTTTCTCAAAATAACAGAATCATTTTCCCCAAGATCGAGAAAACACAATGTTTCCCATACTATGAAAGTCGAGAGACGTTGTTCAATATCATTACTTTTTTCTTTTATTATTTTCTCTAAATAACAGAATCATCTTCTTGAGATCAAGAAAACACAATGTATCCCATACTACAAAACTCAAGACAGGATATACAATATCATTATTATTATTTTTTTTTTATTGTTTTCTCAAAATAAAAAAAATCATTTTTCCAAGATCTTGAGAAAACACGTTTCCCACACTACGAAAGTCGAGCGAGGTTGTACAATATCATTTCTTTTTGATTGTTTTCTTCTTCCTGACATCTCAAGAAAACAAAACGTTTCCCATACTACGAATTTCGAGAGATGATTATCTTTTTTAAAGTTTTCTCAAAATCCTGGACTAATAACCCATAATCCATGCTGTGGAGTTACACCACTTATTTTTTCGACTTCAGCCATTGCCCATAGTCATTCCTAGTCGGCCAACACGCACATCCCTGAGACGCGGACTCTACAGCGGTCATGACGAGCTTTGGAATCCAAAGAAGGACTCTACATCTGTGAAAGCGCCGCTAAACGCTGTGTTATCGAGCTCCTGGAATGGCACCGGCAATAGTTGTTAATAAAACAGAAGCCTGAAGATTCCAGTCAGCTTTTGTCCTGCAGAAGTGTTTGTAAGGGGGAAAGAGTTCTCTCGGGGTGTAAAATCATTGATTTTAAAAAGTGGGTTGAATTCTCTAAGTGCTGCTGTGATTCTGTCCGAATACAGAAAATACCAGAAATGATGTCAGAAGTGGGCCAAACAGCTGTCGTCAAGGTAACGGAGAGGCACAGCAGCCCTTGCCGGAGGCGTTAGGACGGGGTACTCGGCGTGGATCCTTGGGAGCATCAGCGGCTCTGACTTTTCCACCGCAATCCTTTTCCTTAATCAGTGGCCACTTGATGCTTTGAACGGACTCCATTCTTAAATTAGACTTCTTGTGGCTCAGTTTCAGTGCTCCATTCAATTTCTTTAAGCCCGACGCTGTGCTCTCTGCTGAAGGCAGGCTTACCCTGTGGATTCAGAAAGTATTCAGGATTCTGCACACTTCATTATCTTGTAGATTCAATTTGAAAAATGATAAAATGTGCCGCCTTTGCTCCTCGAACCACAACCAGTTAACCCATAGATGACAAAGGGAATTCGGGTTTTCAGAGAGGATTGCAAATTCATGAAAAATCAAAACTTGAAGTCTCTCATTCCCTGACGTATTCAGACCCTTTGCTGTGGCACTCCAAATTGTGTTCAGGTCCATCCTGTTTGCTGTCAGTTGTCTGGAGAGAGGTTTCTAGAACTTGACTGGAGTCCACCCGTGGCTCCTGTGGCTGGACATCGTTCAGAAAGTCACACAACGTGTAGTTGTGAATATGACATCTCACAAATCACACTGCATGTCTGGGCCTACACCAAGCCGTGAAGTTCAAGGGACTCTCTGTAGACCTCAAATGATCAAATTGTGGTGAGGTAGAGATCTGGGCGAGGGGGTAAAACCATTTCTAATGTTTAAAGTGTTTCTTGGAAGCACAACAGCAAAATGGGAGAAGTTTAGAACCACTAGGACCGTTCCTAGAGTTGGCCATCCAGCCAAACTGAGAAATCTGGTAAGAAGGGTCTTCATGAGGGAGGTGGCCCAGAAGCTGAAAGTCACTCTGACAGAGCCTTAGGAGTTCTCTGTCGAGATGGGAGAACCTCGTGGAAGGATGAGAATCACTTCAGTCACTCCATCAATCAGATGTTCACGGGAGAGTGTCTGGACAGAAGCCACTCCTGAGTAAAAGGCAGTCTGAAGGACTTTGAGAAAAGGAGAACAAAGACTCGCTGGTCAGACGAGACAAAAGTGGACCTCTTTGGGCTGAGCTCCAAGCACTAGGTCTGGTGAAGACCAGGCACTGCTCATCAGCTGCCTAATACCAATTCTACGGTGAAGTATGGTGGTGGCAGCATCATCCTATGGGTGGGGGGGGAGGGGTGCTTCTTCCAAATGACCAAAGGCTTCTTCTTCTACAATGCAATGCGTGTCTTCCCTTTTCTCTTCCACTCTGCCAAGGTGGACTTTGCCCAACTTCACTCCCAGTTCTAACTCATCCTGGGGAGGTAAAGGCCTCTTTTATAACCTGGACCCAGGAGTACTTTCAGAAGAACACTGCCACCAAGAAGTGCTTCTGGGTCGTGGGAGCGACCTCCTGGCATGCAAATAACCCTAACAGAAATCCTCACCAGGACTACAGTTTCCCATACTGCCTTGTGGTTGCACAAATGGAAGCTCCACTACAGGCATGCTGCCAACCAGCACACGGGGGGAACGCACATCTTGGTGGGGTGGGGGCACCTCTAACTGTCCCTCTGTTATAAAGACGTGCTGGCTAGCTGGGTAAGGAGCCGCCCTCCATCTTGGTCAGGAAGTAAGCCCAACCTCGCCTTCTGTGACAACACTTAAGTCATAATGTTACCCTGGTGAATCAAGAGCAGAATTCTAGTAGCGAGAGGCCAAAATATATCAAATAAAATCAAATCAGGGAGCAGACCACAGAGATCAGCACAAGTGGGAAAAAAAAATCAAACCAGAACATCTTGAGGGTACGGGGAGCAATCGGAGGGTGCAGAAAAATGAAAACAACAGGCTGGCATAAGTTTTATCATTAACAGTCCAAAGAGTGCACGGTAAAAAAAAACAGAAGAAACTCCACACTGGATCAAGTTTATAAAAAGAGTGAAAAAGAAAACATAAAGGGAGGCCCTGTCAAGCAGCAGGATACAAACAAAAATGAAAGTGAAATATAAAACAGTCCTGACTCGTTGAATGACAAAATAGTGAAGAAAAGAAATTTACATAATAATGCTTACCACTGAGCCTTTTAGAGTCAGGAAGGTAGAAATGACAGGTGCTGGAAAAGGTTGTGCTGTTCTTTAAAAACTGAGACATTGCTACCAAAAATCTAAAGAAATGTTATCTTCAACTGAATAGATAGATAGATAGATAGATAGATAGATAGATAGATAGATAGATAGATAGATAGATATGAAAGACACTATATAATACTGTAGATGTGAAAGGCACTATATATTAGATAGATATGAAAGGCACTATATATTAGATAGATATGAAAGGCACTATATATTAGATAGACTGACAGACAGATAGATGGATGCCCAGACACAGACAGACACTGAGACAGCCAGATATCCAGAAAAGCACACTTTTATTCTTCTTTTCTTCACACACAACACCAACCACCACAACACTCTCACAATTTCTCAGTCCTTTACTTTCCTTCTACTGCCTCCACTCTTCTCTCACAAGCTCCGTCCTCTTCCACCCAACTCCGGCTCCCCGAGTGGAGTGAGGCAGCCCCCTTTATACTGCACCCAGAAGTGCTCCAGGTGCTTCCTGATTAACATCTGGCAGCACTTCTGGGTGTGGCAGAAGAGCTGTATGCCAAGGCCCCGGAGCTGTCCAGGTGCCCCCTGGCGGTGGCCATGGACCCCCACAAGGTTGAGCTTCCCAGCTCCTTAACTGTGGCTCTGATGGTATCCAGGGGTGCTGCCATCTTGCACCCCAGGGAAGGTATTGCCCCTCTCCTTGTATCCGGGTGGGGCAAGATCCCTGGTCGTCTGATACACTAGATAGATTAAATTAGATACATGTGAAAGGCGCTATATATTAGATAGATAGGCCATATTATAAACTCCTCAAAAATTAAATGCAGGAACATTTAATCATGACAGTCTCACACCAAGTCCGTGAAGCCTCAGATATTAATGTGTCCGGTTAGGAAGCACAAGCGATTGTAAATCAACTTCACCTGCTTTGATGCAAATGAAAGTGACAACAGGGGCACTGGTGGGGCAACAGCAAGACACCCCCAAAAAAGGGAATGGTATCTGGTCATTTGTGAGAGGAGGAACTCTGCCAGAGCCTATAAAAGTGACCTCCAGCTGGCTACTGGTGTGCATGTTTCTGACCAAACTGAGGCTCAACGTCCTTCAGTGGGACCTGCGCTCACAGCCCGTGCAGCTCAATTGGCAGCTCCACCATTGAAGTTCTCTTCACAGATGAGAGCAGGTTCTCCATGACCACACGCGACAGACTTTAGAGTCTGGAGACACCATGGTGAATGTTATGCAACCTGCAACATCATCCAGCATGACCGGTTTGGTCGTGGTTTCAGTGAAGTCTGGGTAGGTATATCCTTGGAGGGTCACACAGACCTCAACACATTAGGCTACGGTACTCTAATTGCTGTTAGGTACTGGGATGAAATCCTCAGTGCCATTATCAGACCTGACGCTGGTGCAGTGGGCCCTGGGCTCATCATGTGGCCAGAGTGTGTAGGCAGTTCCTGGATGATGAAGGTGTTGATGCCATTGACTGGCCACATGTTCCCCAGTCCTGAATCTAACTACAAACCTCTGGGAGGGCACTGTTGGTGATTTGGGTTTCCACTGACAGTCATTACTTCATTTTGTTCTCCATGGATTACACGGGAAAAGATTTTCCACTTGAATATTTCGGTCATCAAGATCCGAGGTGTAATTTAAGCATTCCCTTAATTTATTTTTGAGCTGTGCTGATAAAAGAAATATAAAAGAAACAAATTCCAACCCCTTCAAACACACAAAAGAATTACAAAAATGGGGGGAGACACACAATGAGGGACTGTAAGGGCGTACTACAGTAGGTATGTAGGAGGTCTCTTCGCGTTTCTTGACAGACTTCTGTCATCTAAACGTCCTCAATGCGATGATGTGCAGCGTGATGGCACTCGGGATCGTCTTCATCCTCTCCTCCTCCTCCTCTACCTCCAGCAGGTCCAGAGTGTGTACCCTGACCAAGCCTATGGGGGAGGAGCGAAAGCTTTAGAATCATCAAAAATTGTGTTCTCCGTTTTTCAACATTTTAGGGTCCACCGATACTGAAAACGCCAATATCTCGATGATGGGTGTCTGTGTGTCAGTTTCTTGAGGTCAGAAGAGAGCTAAGATGGCTGGACGGAAAAAATCCCAAACTCGAAACTTAAGCCTGTCATGACAGGACGATGTGCCAATTAGTTTTTGAACCAAATCGTTCGAGAGAAAGAGGCGCTCGAGAGGAACCCTCAAATACCGTAATTCTGCAGTTAGGAATTCTTCTCGTCAATTGCTATCGTAATGACCTCTATCGTTCCTCCCCCACACTATGCAACTCTTCAATTCCACCCGGGGGGGTTAACGTTAATATTATACAAAATTATTGTCTGTCTGTTATACCTTCATTGTTATCACTCTTTAATTTAATATTGTTCTTTATCAGTATGCGGCTGCTGGAGTATGTGAATTTCCCCTTGGGATTAATAAAGTATCTATCTATTGATCTTGATGATCAGAAAGATCAGCATCAGAGCAGTAAATAATTACTGAAGTATTGCAGAACAGCTCGGGTAACTTGGTTCTTACAACACAAAGCCCACGGACGCCGACGTCCAAATTTCTTTTTTTTTGTATTTTACTTCTGTCCTCCTGGCCACCTGACCGGACTCATCTTTGGAGACTTACACCATGACACTTTATATAAGGGTGCTACTCTTCTACTTGATGTTTGAGATTTATTTGTGTTGTGTTTGTTACTTATTCTTTAATATTCTCACCCAATCTTATTTGTTTTCTCCTTGTAGGTAGGTAGGTAGGTAGATGTGAAAGGCACTGTATGATAGATTGATACAGTGCATCCGGAAAGTATTCAGAGCGCATCACTTTTTCCACATCTTGTTATGTTACAGCCTTATTCCAAAATGGATTAAATTCATTTTTTTCCTCAGAATTCTACATACAACACCCCATAATGACAACATGAAAAAAGTTTGATTAAAGATAAAAAAACTGAGAAATCCCATGTACATAAGTATTCACAGCCTTTGCTCAATACTTTGTCGATGCACCTTTGGCAGCAATTCCAGCCTCAAGTCTTTTTGAATATGATGCCACAAGCTTGGCACACCTATCCTTGGCCAGTTTCGCCCATTCCTCTTTGCAGCACCTCTCAAGCTCCATCAGGTTGGATGGGAAGCGTCAGTGCACAGCCATTTTAAGATCTCTCCAGCGATGTTCAATCGGATTCAAGTCTGGGCTCTAGCTGGGCAACTCACGGACATTCACAGAGTTGTCCTGAAGCCACTCCTTTGATATCTTGGCTGTGTGCTTAGGGTCGTTGTCCTGCTGATGAAAGATGAACCGTCGCCCCAGTCTGAGGTCAAGAGCGCTCTGGAGCAGGTTTTCATCCAGGATGTCTCTGTACATTGCTGCAGCCATCTTTCCCTTTATCCTGACTAGTCTCCCAGTTCCTGCTGCTGAAAAACATCCCCACAGCATGATGCTGCCACCACCATGCTTCACTGTAGGGATGGTATTGGCCTGGTGATGAGCGGTGCCTGGTTTCCTCCAAATGTGACGCCTGGCATTCAAACCAAAGAGTTCAATCTTTGTCTCATCAGACCAGAGAATTTCTCATGGTCTGAGAGTCCTTCAGGTGCCTTTTGGCAAACACCAGGCGGGCTGCCATGTGCCTTTTACTAAGGAGTGGCTTCCGTCTGGCCACTCTACCATACAGGCCTGATTGGTGGATTGCTGCAGAGATGGTTGTCCTTCTGGAAGGTTCTCCTCTCTCCACAGAGGACCTCTGGAGCTCTGACAGAGTGACCATCGGGTTCTTGGTCACCTCCCTGACTAAGGCCCTTCTCCCCCGATCGCTCAGTTTAGATTGCTGGCCAGCTCTAGGAAGAATCCTGGTGGTTTCGAACTTCTTCCACTTACGGATGATGGAGGCCACTGTGCTCATTGGGACCTTCAAAGCAGCAGAAATTTTTCTGTTACCTTCCTCAGATTTGTGCCTCGAGACAATCCTGTCTCGGAGGTCTACAGACAATTCCTTTGACTTCATGCTTGGTTTGTGCTCTGACATGAACTGTCAACTGTGGGACCTTCTATAGACAGGTGTGTGCCTTTCCAGATCATGTCCAATCAGCTGAATTTACCACAGGTGGACTCCAATTAAGCTGCAGAAACATCTCAAGCATGATCAGGGGAAACAGGATGCACCTGAGCTCAATTTTGAGCTTCATGGCAAAGGCTGTGAATATTTATGTACATGTGCTTTCTCAATTTTTTATTTTTAATAAATTTGCAAAAGCCTCAAGTAAACCTTTTTCACGTTGTCATTATGGCGTGTTGTGTGTAGTATTCTGAGGAAAAAAATGAATTTAATCCATTTTGGAACAAGGCTGTAACATAACAAAATGTGAAAAATGTGATGAGCTGTGAATACTTTCCGGAGGCACTGTACAATTAATCCGTTCCGGACCGTACGAGCTGTATGTAAATATATATTTTTTTTTAAAGATTTTTAAGCACAAAAATAGTTAATTATACATTAGAATGCACAGTGTAATAATAAACTAAATGTAAAAAAACATTGAATAACACTGAGAAAACCTTGAACAGAGAAAACTAACCTTGCAGTCTCTTTAAAAACAAGCCCAGTGCATTCTGTAACTGCCTTCTCGCCCTCTCTCTCTCTCTCTCTCGCTCGATGCACAGCGAATGCACAGGGAGAGACTGAACACGTGCAGAAATCATTGGCGCGTACGAACCGGAAGGGAAACTGGCTTGTTCGTCACCCGAGTGTGTGGTCGTGAACAGATGCAAAAGTTGGGTGAACTTATGGTCGTAACGCGATTTGAACGTGTTCAGAGACGTTCGTGACCCGAGGTTCCACTGTAAGTTGAAACGTCAAGACTGGGCCATGAAATATCTGAAGACAGATTTTTCAAAGATTTTATGGACTGATGAGATGAGAGTGACTCTTGACAGACCAGACGGATGAGCTTGTGGCTGGTTCAGTAATGGGCACAGAGCTCCACTTCGACTGGTGGAGGTGAGGTACTGGTATGGGCTGGTATTATAAAAGATGAGCTAGTTGGTCCTTTTTAGGTTGAAGATGGTCTCAAAATCAACTCCCAAACCTACTGCCATTTTTTTAGAAGACACTTTCTTCAAGCAGTGGTACAGGAAAAAGTCTGCATCTTTCAAGACGACCATGATTTTTATACAGGACGATGCTCCATCACATGCATTGAAGTACTCCACCTCATGGCTAGCCAGTCAATGCCTTTAATTCAAAGAATAATGACATGGCTCCCTTCCTCACCTGAACTAAACTCTATTGAGAACTTGTGGGCCGTTTTTAAATCGGAGATTTAAGGTGAAAGGAAAATAGTACACCTATCTGAACAGCGTCTGGGAGGCTGTGATTGCTGCTGCACAAAAAGTCATCAAGAAACTGACAGACTATCAATGGAAGGCTTGTGATTGTTATTGAAAAGAAGGGTCCCTGTTTTTTTTTTTTTGGAAATGTCAGAAATGTTTCTTTGTAAATTTTGAGTTTCTTATTCTCACTTTAACAGATTAAAACAAACAAATGAGATGGGAAAATTTTAGTTTTTCCTTTAGTTGTGTAATAATTCTGCACACTAGTACTTGCCTAATACTGTTTTTACTCGTGTACCACGTGCCCTCGTGTAAGACGCGCACCCTAATTTTGACAAAGAAAATCGTGAAAATTGTTTTGCCTTGTGTACGACGCACGGTGTGACTGTATAGGAAGCGTTTAGAGAGAGAGAGAGAGAGAGAGAGAGCGAGCGAGCAAGCGAGTGAGCGCGAGCGAGAAAGAGAGGGAGAGAGAGAGCACGAGCAAGTGAGAGAGCGTGAACAAGCGAGTAAGAGAGAGAGCAGGAGCAAGCACGCAAGAGAGCGAGAGAGAGAGCGCGAGCGAGCAAGCAAGAGAGAGAGCGCGAGCGAGCAAGCGAGCTAGAGAGAGAGCGCGAGC
>JANRMT010062797.1:18287415-18309947 GCA_026402145.1 Polypterus bichir lapradei | reverse complement strand
AGAGAGCGCGAGCGAGCAAGCGAGCTAGAGAGAGAGCGCGAGCGAGCCAGCGAGCGAGAGAGAGAGAGCACGAGCAAGCAAACGAGCCCAAGCAGAAGTAAACATTACAGAATTACATTTTCTCGTGTATGACGCACACCTGATTTTCTAATGCTAATTTTCGGAAAAAAATGTGCGCGTGGTACACGTGTAAATACGGTAATTGTTCACACATATGTATTCTCCTGAGAATGTTCACGCCAACATTTCCTTTGTAAAACATTTAAGTATCAGGTTTATTAACATTTTGCATTGACTGATAGCACTGTAGTTGTTCCATATTAAAATTAATCCTCAGAAATTCAACTTGCCTAATAATTGTGCACACAGTGTAATGAGGTCGCCCATCAGGGTTGTCAAGAAAGTTGCCTGCATATTCTACTATTTTTAGCAGACAAGGGGAGATTCCAATACACAGCAAACACCTTTGGGTTGTGGTTTCTGAAATAGTAAGGAGAGTGTGCGGAGCAATCACAGTCCACTTGGGCCCCAACTGACCTGTTACAGAGTCCAAACTAGAGGAACTTCTAGTAGGGTTTCATCGAGCCCATGGTATCCCGCAAAGTAAGCCCCACAGTGGACAAACTCTACCCCACTCCTTTCAACCCATTAGAGAATTCAAAGAAAAAAATCACTGCTTGGACCAAGCAGATGCGATTTAGGCTTTGATGTGGACACACCATCTCCCCAAGCCCCCCAAACCCAGAGCTGTTTCATATGCTGGGGACTCTGCATCCACACCGGAGAACTGAAACTGTAGCTTTTGGCAAGGCAGGGAGGTTGACGTTTATGCGACACAACAGGTGCTGCGTGTGTCTGTGCAGCACACCGATCAGGCACACAATTGTGCGACTTGAGTTATTTATTATTTGTTTCCGTAGCGGTACGGGGATCTGAAAGGTGGTATCATTATCCATCCATCCATCCATCCATTATCCAACCCGATATATCCTAACTACAGGGTCACAGGTGTCTGCTGGAGCCAATCCCAGCCAACACAGGGTGCAAGGCAGGAAACAAACTCCGGGCAGGATGCCAGCCCACCACAGTGGTACCATTAGCAAAGTCAAAATGTTAGGGCCGATCCAATACTACTTGGGATCTAACCCTTTATGGACCTCTAGCAGAGGGTGAAAAATCAAACTTCTATTACAATCGAGAATATTTCAACTCCAAACAGTTAACACGGGTGTTGACAAAAGTCGACGCACTGCTAACCGCCAAGAAATATCACCTAGAATGTATTCTATGGCTTTATCCACTAGATGGCAGCAAAGGCCACAAGCTAAAGATGAACCATCATTGGTTTTCATTACAGCTTGGCGTCAAATGGCGGCAGACGCTCTCGTCAGAAGAAATCTGCTGCCATAGATGTGTTGTGGATTGTCAATGACTCATTATTCTGTACTGTCAGAAGAGGATTTTGAACTGGCAGAGGAAAGACACAATAAGAATACTGCTGAAGAAAAAAAAAAAAAGCTTTGTTAGTTTAATTTTTTTTTTTTTTTTTTTTAACAATCTGGGTAATACAAAAAGGAGTCTGATGAAACCAAAAAATAATTAAACCTTCAAAGTGTTAAACTGAAGCATAAAATTCAGTATTTCATATGTCTGATGCACTTATGGCTTGTTATGGACTTCTACCTCATGAAGTAAATTTTCATATTTCTTATAAACACAGAGGATTAGGGCGGCTTGCACTAATTCAGACTTTTTTCTTTCGTTTTAACCTGCTTATTTATCCACTGAGGAGATCTCTTTAATTTCTTACTTCTTCTATCTCCGTTTTAAATGAGAACATGGGATTAAAATGTTTCTCAGCTATCACTACAAGTAAAAAAATAAATAAATAAATAAATGAACAAACGGGTGAAATATTCCTTTAATGATCTTCCTAACAGACTGCAGCAAGATAAACGACAGCGTGAGTTGTGTCACTTGGGGGCATCAAAATGGCCCGACTGTAAGGCAGGGCTGAAAGCGATCACTAACCACCTCATATCTCTTCCCTGAAGAACAGAGGATGTGTCCCGGAACTGGCAATAACATCATTTTCAGTACGCTTCCAGAGGGACTGATCCTTCTGCACCAGTAGTTACTGTAGTTAAACAACCGTGGCGCACAACATCACTTACCATTTTAGACCCTGCTAGGGTTGAAAGCAAATCTCAATGAAGAAGAAACCTTTGAGCAAGAAGCTTACAAGGACCCAAGACATCTTACCCTTTTGATTCTTTCCTCTATTTTCAGTTTCGTTATTAAGGGGTGTGCCTGGTCGGTCTCCAACCTCTTACGGTAATATTTCTTAAACTTTTTTTTCCTCGCAATCCAACCTTGCCCAGACTGGTTCTCAGTGACAGATTATGGCAACTGTCACCTTGTGGGGAGTCCTCCTTGTAGAATTGGTAGCGGCACTGCGGGTGTGTAGCAGAGCAGTGTCAACTGCTTAAACTACCCGTGGCAAACCCATCATGAGACAGCTGGCCAACTGAATACGACCCATTCCCATAAAATAAATTGGCGAGTCACAACCCTACGTGTCTCAAAAGGTAGCAAACCCATAGTTTAAGAAACTGTTATCCTACTTTTAAACTGGCAATTGCATGGTTAGCAACATTTTAAAAATGCTTTGGAATGAAGAAGTCTTAATGAGATTAAATGTACACTCACTGGCCACTTTATTAGGTGCGCTTTGCTAGTACAGTAATGGACCCCCTTTTGCCTTCAGAACTGCCGTAATTCTTCATGGCGTAGATTCAACAAGGTGCTGGAAACATTCCTCATTGATTTTGGTCCATATTGACATGATAGCATCACGCAGTTGTTGCAGATTTGTCAGCCGCACATCCATGATGCAAATCTCCTGTTCTACCTCGTCCCAAAGGTGCTCTACTGGATTGAGACCTGAGGACTATGGAGGCCATTTGAGTGCAGTGAACTCCTTGTCATGTTCAACAAACCAGTTTGAGATGATGAGTTTTGTGACATGGCGTGTTATCATGCTAGAAGGAGCCATTAGAAGAGGAGTACACTGCAGTCATAAAGGGATGGCCATGGTCAGCAATAATACTCGAGTAGGCTGTGGCATTTAAAAGGTGCTCAGTCTGTACTAAGGGGCCCAAAATGTGCCAAGAAAATATCCCCTTACACCATTACACCACCACCACCAGCCTGAACTATTGATACAAGGCAGGATGGATGCAGGGTTTCATGATGTTAGGGCCAAATTCTAACCCTACCATCCAAATGTCACAGTGGAAATTAAGACTCATCAGACCAGTGAACGTTATTCCAATCTTCTGTTGTCCAATTTTAGTAAGCCTGTGTGACTTGTAGCCTCAGTTGTCTGTTCTTAGGTGGCAGGAGTGGTACCCGCTGTGGTCTCCTGTTGCTGTAGCCCACCTGCTTCAAGGTTTGACGTGTTGTGTGTTCAGAGATGCTCTTCTGAATACCTCGGTTATAAAGAATGATTATTTGAATTACCGTTGCCTTTCTATCAGCTCAAACCAGGCTGGCCATTCTCTTCTGACCTCTGGCATCAACAGGCAAACTTTCCCCAGAGAACTCCTGCTCTCTAAGAATTTTTCCTTTTTTGGACCATTCTTTGTAAACCCTAGAGATGGTCGTGTGTGAAAATCCCAGTAGATCAGCAGTTTCTGAAATACTCAGACTAGACCATCTGGCACCAACAACCATGCCACGTTTAAAGCCAATTCAGTCGCCTTTAGTAGGTTGTCTTGACAATCTCTACAGGCCAAAAGGTGTTGAGTTGCTCCCATGTGATTGGCTAATTAGATATTTGGGTTAACAAGCAGTTGAACAGGTGGTAACCAAAAAAAGAGGCCATGAGTGTATATCGTATGTTTCAGTAATTCATTTGGTGGTCCTTTTGCAATGCGCTAAGCATCCATTATCATCATCACTTCCACAAGAAACAACTCGGTTCCCAGTGGACTAATTTTCGTTCGTATTCGCAAACCGTACATGACCCACTGAATTCCCACTGAATACGGTGGCGAGTCACGACCCTGCGTGACCCAAAAGGCAGCAACCCACAACCCGTACTTTAAGAAGCTACGCATTCTGTCAGTTTTGATTTACAGAGATACAGTAGGAAAACATTGAGGTCAAGACAGGTAACGCTTAGAGAGAAGACAAAGACCAAGAAAAGAACTTAAATAACCAAACACCTGTATTTAATAATCCCTTTGAAGTGTGGACACAGGAGTATGCAAACTTTGAAATTCAACATACAGAATAAATGACCAGCGGTAACAAATACAAAATGGGAGACTTCAGGTGTTAAGCACATGCTGATCCCAGAATCTTAACTTCAAAGTTACACACGCTGCAGTGCAATACTGTCACAGGTTCCATGGATTTCTTTGTTTTAGAAGGACACAGTCTTACAAATTAGTGGATGGGTGCTTACCGTAAAGGAACAGGCCCACCGTAGAAGCATGATGGCAGATTTGAGGACCGTCTTTTCCTTTTTTTTTTGTCTTTTTCTTCACTTGAAAGCGAGCTGCCCAATGAGACTTGGCGGCACATATTTCAATTTCCTTCATACCCCACCTCAGAGTATCACTTCAGTTTGAGTGGGCAAGAGGGATAAAAAAATAAAGCGTGATAAGTTACAGGTTATTGGTCAACCATAATTGTAACCAACCACAAGTATTGAAAGAAACAAAAAAAAGGAATACAGAAGGAACAAAAGAAATGGAGAAAAAAAAAAAAACAAAGTCCAGAAGAGTGCCTGACTCTGGCACCTTCCAACAGCGACTCCCTGTTGCATCATTTCAGGAAGATGTCTTCAGCCACCACTTAGGAAAAATGTAACTTCTTGAATCTTTTCTATTTATATATTCACAAGAAAGCGAGAGAAACGAGTTTTATACTTAAATTACACAGTTTGAGACCAAATGGGTAAATTAGGAAGAAGGAAACAAAAAAAAACAACAATAAAATACAACGTTCCTCCATCAATCATTTCTCAATAACTTAAACAGACTTTCAAAGAAAACTGTTCACAAAAACAATTCAATTAAAAAAAAAAATTACAAATATAAGACAAAATATCTGTGAGCAAATTCAAAGCAATTAAAGTCACTGCAGGTTTGTTTCTCTTTTTTTGTGTTTTTGTGTGCGTTTTTTTAAAAAAATATGCACGCAGCCTATGATACAAAGTAAATATCCTTCACCCAAACCTCTGGGCTTGCAATGCAAATAATGTCCCATCACTGATCCACAGTTTTAGATTTATCATCCAAGGTTTAAAAAGAGGAAGGGAAAGGCTGCTGTCCCATGTGGCCTATCTCTCCGTATTGACCCAAGACAGGTTTCAGTCCTCAATGATTACTGACTCGCCTCTGGCTGATGTGATCCATGACTGGACAGGTCTGGTGGACAGATCGTGTAAGGCTACCTGGCGGCATACTTGGTCTCAGTCAATGAAAGACGCTGCTCTATTAACCTGTTGGAAAAGACAAAGAAAACAAAACAACAATAGCCATCAATTCAATCTCAAAGAGCCACATGATCAGGAGGAGTTAAAACGTCCGACACTGAAAATTCATATTGCTGTCCATCAGGCTGACATGTTTCGGGACTCTACCCCTTCATCAGGGCTGAACAAACTAGAAACTAAAATGAAATAATTTTCAAATCTCAAGACACTACATAAATACATACTCAGAAAGGGGTGCTCACAAAAATACTACCAGAAATACAAGATTTTGGAACACTTCTCAGGCAAGGCATCGACAATTTCAAATGACGGACATCTACAATTTTTTAAACTATTTTATTTAACTGGACTCCTCTGTCTCTGTTTGACTGGGTCAAATCGTGCAGCTGATTTTAAACCCACTTTTGGCGAAGCGAATTTCTTCATATTTTGCATTTGTGTTCAGTATCGATGACAATACAATAATCTGTCAAAACCGATGCAATTATGTAGCAAAATTTGCCGTAATCAATGGTTAAGTGATTCCAATTAACGCACACAACAATGACAGAGAGAGAGAATATAGCGAGATATAGGAGCATACATATGATAGATGCATCTGATTGCCCCCACTTGCCTCTTCAGAGTGGAGTGTGTAAATATACGTGCCGACTCTTGGGAAGGAGTAGCCTTAATGATCACAGTGAGGAAGTACTGGCGTAAGTCTGACGTTCAGTCGTCGATATACACATTTTTTTTTTTGCAGCAACTGAGCGCTAATCCCATAAGAGCCTGAACTGAAAAATAGAGACCAAAATACAGTGTATAATTCTTTTTAGTATTCAAATAATTCTACAAAGATATATTATGTAATACTTTTAAAGAATCTTCCCGTTCATGGAAAATGATTAAAGAAAAATCATTTGCAAAATACTCAAAAACTAAAAAGCAAAAAAAAAAAATTTTTTTTTAAATGTTTATAAGTAAAAAGATTTTAATTGTTTTAGTTATAAACGCACTAAAAAGTAAAAAAATACATGTTTCTTTAACCACAATTTTCGTGGTTATATGTGACTAAATAAAATTGTGGAGTGTACATAAATTAATTTATACAATTAATAGAATAGCTACTTTCATCATAAAATAAATAAAAAATAAGACTAATTCCCCACCATGCTAAAAAAGTTTCAAAAATTGTTTGAAATCAATTAATTTATGCACCCTACGATTTTAATTGTGGTTAAAGAAAAATGTATTTTTTGCTTTTTAGTGCATTTAGAATTAAAGTAAATAAAACTGTTTTACTTAAAAAAATTTTTTACTAAAAAGAGCACTAACTAGGTGTGTTAAAACTCCTTAGCATTACATTTTTTCTTTAAAAAAAAATAAATAAATAAATAAATATACAAAACATGTTGCATTTTTTGGTTTGAAAAATGACAATCTCATATAAAACACTAAAAGTACAAAGTCAGAAGTGTGGAGAGCATAATAATGATACAAAAAACAATATTAATGATGAATAATAATAATAATGATATGAATGGCACACTGCACATGTGCGAGTGACGCTTGCGTTACTTTCATAATCACCAGAATCTCTTCCTGTTTCACTGACCACTTCAACTTCATTGCCTCAAGACAGATACACCTTGTGATCACTGCTGATAAGAGACGTTTCTAATAAGACGCCATTATGAGGCTAGGAGAAGACGCGTCTACGCTGTTGCCCAGGTAATGCTCAGGTCTGACGCTTAACGCAAGACACGCCTATACTGTTGCATGAGTAGCGCTCGGCATTAACGCTTTTAGCACAGTTTTTACAGACAGAGTGACGCTTGGGTCTAACACTAAGGAGGTCATGCAATCACTATGACTGCTAGCCAGTGATTCTCCAAGTGAGGAACTGGATGGTTGTCATAGACTGGGACTCAAAGACACTAAGAAGGGCAAGACTGGATCGCAAGGGGAAAAAAAAAAAAAAAACCTTGAAGAAACCCTGTTGTAGATAATGTAGATAACAACTGTCAAGTGCAAAAATGTGGCTATGAGATAAAGGTATAAGTTATTCAGAGCAATAATGAATTTAAAATGTGTCCCCAGACTCCAGATGTTTATCTGCATCATTTGAGAGGCTACCAAATTAAATACAATCAAATTATCTCTACAGACCTCACAAACACACCCGATTAAATGCAAATTTTAGCACAACACCCTTTAACTCATCTAGATTTAATTTATTATAAAGTAATCTTGATGTGTGAATTAATTATTCTCGTGGACGAGAAAACAAGAATGCTCGTTAACAAACAACTTTATCCCTATTTGACTCCTTAGAGTGAAACAGCCACACTCTCAATCATGCTATATCTAATTATCACTCTCGGTGTTGACATTAAAAACCACTGGCAGCTTCCCCGTTAATTAGACCGTTTCAGATCATTATTTTGTAAGTTCTGATCCCCTCTCATCCTTGACAAAAATCCACCAGCAAACCCTCAAGTATACTTCTGTAAAGGCCAAAGTACTCTTATTATTATTCCGAGAACCTGCAGCCTTAGCTATTAGGTCATCCTGGAACAAATTACAAATACCTGCCACTCTTTCCTGAAGCATGGCTTAGAAGTAGAAGCTGAACACAGAAGGAATACAGATAAAGTGAAAAGGAACTCTGCAAGGTTTCCCATAAATTAGTAGGCTGAAAAGTACAGATAAGGATGAAGAAAGAAAAAACACTCGCACGTACATATGTATTGTCATGCATGTGTGTCAGTGGTCTTCCTCACAGTCTTGTTCACTCGAGGTATGTAGTAACCTGCCAAGAGAGAGGGGATGTTGCTGCTAAAGTCTGTCTTCTCCTTCTTTCCCTACAGCACTGAGAAACCGCCCAGACATTTATTAAGCCTGCCCCCTTCCTGTCTGGCCACCATAAAAGTCCCAGGTATCTTGAAAGGAGGTGTCATTTACTAGCCTGAGCAACTGCTGGATGGAGCGCCGCTAGAGACGACCGCTTGCCATTACCTTGCTTATTATTTCCCACATACGGGCTGCACGCCAAACAATTTTATTTCTTTTTTCCTTACTTTACCGTTTGTCCACAGGCAACAAAAGAGACGACCTGGTTTCACCCCAAACTTGCTTTTGTTGTTTGGAAGATGTGTCATTGAATCTGTCAATTATGAGCTTTATACAGTGTATAAAACCCTTGATGTACAACTCCAAATACCAATCTAACAGGTAATTAGTAATTGTGGAAATGAAACAATGTTTTCTCCTTTAAGAACTGCCAACCCAACAAATATAAAATCTCAGCTAGCAGAAATAATTCTCCCAAATATAAGTAGCAATGATTTTAACATTTTTTTTTTTTTAAATACAAATATTAGGGCATAACACACAATATAAGGAATATTCAGCTTCATAGTTTCTTAAACTATGGGGTTGTCGTGAGTGGGCACCTTTTGGGCTAAGCAGAATTGTGACTCACCGTTGTATTCAATGGCAAAGGGTCGCTTACGGTTTGCGAAGTGGATCACCGTGTGCAGTTTAAGCAATAAACACTGCTATGGTATGACCATCCATGTCAATCCCTACCCCCTGTCCTCCAATCTCACAGTCGTCATGGATTGGTATTCAAAGACACTTAGAAGGGCAAGTATGGGTCGTGTGGAAGAAAAATGTTTAAGAACAACTGCTCTACAAGTGTGAAGTGAAGTCTCCAGTTTAGTTGGCATAATTTGGTTCCAGGATTTGGTGCTCATCAATATAAATAAAACTGCAATCCATTTGTCTGTCTGTCACAAAATTCTGTATGTGTATTATACAGGTTATATATGGCATATCGAGGAGAGGGGACTTAACGTAGCAGGACAACCTAAAAACCTGTGCAGACATGGGGACTACAGGAGTGTGCTGATGGGAAGACACATGAAGATCTGTACTGCTCAAACTGACATTTTTTTCTCAACTTATTTATGTAACAATTTAAATGCCTTGCTGGATTGGAGCTTTTGTCTAAGATTACATCATTTTGTCTCTTCGTGGGTTGTGTTCAGCCATGTTGAATTTCCGAAAAACAGTTTACCTCAGTTTCTTTTCAACCAGAAGCCTTTGAGAAATATATGGGTCCAAAAGAGGTGATTGTGTGGAAACGGATTTACATGAATATTTCCTGGATATTTTTACATACTGTACTATCACACGCTGGATAATTAGAATACAAAGATGGCAAAATGTCAAACAGGTGTCAGCTATGAGCACAATGAATAATGAATGTGAAGGGCATAATTTATTAACCTCCTTAATGTTAGACCTGAGCGTCACTTCGACTGTAAAAACAGTGCTAAAAGTATTATTCGCGAGGGTTACTCGGGCAACTGTATATATGTGTCTCGTGTAAGCGTTAGACCCGAAGATTACTCGGGCTGTAAAAGTTCCAACAGCGTTACTGTGGAGCGTTGCTCAAGAAACAATAGAGTCGTGTCTTGTGAGAGCAACATGCCCGAGTGTTACTCAGGCTAAGGTGTAGACACAGCTTCATAAAGGCGTCTCATAAGAAACAATACGAGCAGTGGTGATAAGGTGAATCTGTCTTTAGGCAGTGAAACTGAAATGGACAGTGAAATCTAAAACGATTCTGAAGAATCTAAAAGGGATGCTCGTGTCAATCACACATGTGCAGTGTGCTGTTCAAAAGCTGTACAGTCTAGAAAGAAAATCCGCAAGGAATCACGCTACTATTGTCCCTTTGGATTGTGTACTACACCATGCTTCAAGATATACCACACAAGCGACACATTTTGACAGTACATACGGTATTTAGCATTTATTATTATTATGCATTATTATTCGTATTATACTTTCTACATTTTTGACTTTGTACTTTTAGTATTTTGCACGCTTTATAGTAGAAAGAGGAGATTAAATAAACATGTAATGTTTCAAGGCAAAAATGAAAAGAGAAAAAATGCGACGCTAAGGAGGTTAAGGTGGGCCTGACTGATCGCACTATTAGAATAGCTGCCGTGTCAAGGTATGAAATCTATGTTAAGCGGTGTATAAAAATCTCTGTGTTCAGGAAGAGCAGCTTTCTTTGCAGCCAGAGCAGAGAATCTTTACTAAAAGTCTAAACTGAAACCAGAAGGCTTTTGGACTCTGTGTGATTTCCTATGCTTTGGATATTTACTGGTTTGGGATTATATTCTATGACATATGGTGTTGCCAAACCCTTAAGGACCAATGTTCCTTTCTCGCAAACCCCCCCCCCCAAACAAGTTTTATAACTACAAAACTTCCCAAGTGATGGGATAGATGGAACAACTTTAGGACTTTCAGAACTCAACTTGACGTTTCTTTGGAGGAATTCAGTGGATAGGACTGGCGAACTTTGACGGGTTGAACGGCCTGCTCTCATCCAGATTGTTCTAATGTTCTAAAAAGGCTCTTTTTAATAGAGAGTTTCACGGTAATGAAACAAAGTTTGACATTAGCATCAGGACAATCTACACAAAAGGAAAATTGGCTGTTTTGCTCACCACTATGTATTATTTTGTGATGTTATATTATATGCAGATTTTGATAATGAATGGATAGTTGCAGTGCGACTCAGAAAGGGAATGATGAGACTACATTTTTTTTTTATTAAAGCAAAACCTAACATTTTTGAAAAAGCCAATGCTGTCATACATCTGCACATAGTTACTAAGTGTGACAGAGAAAAGCCACGATGAAACAAAATGAAATGCATTTTTTTGTGCATGCCAAGCTGCTGTTAAGAATACTTTAGTAAAAGAACTGAGGGCATTGTTAGTAAATTCTGCAGTTTCTTGATGATAGACATTTATTCAAGACTATCTTATGATGAAGCACATATATTTTAGGCATTGACACCAATAAAGCATTCATGATTTTAAGCAACTTATAATAAATGAATGAACTTTGGATCATCGTTATAATATTATCAAATACTGCCGCCAGCACTGTCTCCTGTAATAGTTCAGAGACAAGCGATGTCCGTGAACCCCACTCACCACCCCTACTATAGAAGTTTTCCACAATCCACAGACTCAATTATTCAACAAGCCATTCAGTTTATGTGTGATTAAACACCTCTGTGTGGAAGCCACACTAAACCAGAAAATACAATTAATGTTTACGACTCCAACCCAGAAATTAGTTATGGCAAAAATGCAATCCAATCAGACCAAAAAAAATACAAAATTCTCGACCCATTAGCAGAAGCGAAATTAATATACAAGTAGTGTAGATGACAGATGGGTGCAATAAGAGGACAGTGGTGCCGTGCAAGTTTTTAAATAAATAATCACATCCCAAGAGCGTGCAGGCTTGGAATGGGAGCGGAAGTGTACACGACAACGACACTCTGGGGTTGATGGTGGTGCTTGGCTAATCACAAACTCGCTTACAAATGCGAGTGGATCAATCAGTAGCCTCATTTATACTTCAGAGTCTGCACTTGATCAGGCCATATAAAGAAGCCTGCGTGACAGAGAGGGAGGAAAACAAGACAAATTACAGAAATTCAGACAGATCGAAAAGGAAACAATGGAGGCTAACATGAAAGAAAGAGAGAGAGAGAAAGAGGAATAGAGGCAGGTGGTCAGGTGTGAGACTCAGGGAGAGGAGCCTAGGGCCAAAGTAGGTGCGCTCCTATTGAGCGATGCTGGGGAGCAGGAGCAGCCCATTATGCAATGTCTCCCTCAAGACCCCAAAGGACCGGCGGCAGGAGATGTGTGCAGTTCAGCATGGCACCTCATGGAAACCAAAGGACTGGCAATGGAGTCCTGGGGCAGGTATTGACTGCACTGGTCAGTGAGTGACTGCTGAAAACACATTACTTTAACATGGCTTTCTCATAGCTTCATCTTAGTTTAATCCTGATGCTCTGTATATTCAATGAATTATCATTATTAATATTCATGGTGGCTCCAAAATCCGTAATAACCCCTACATTCTCTTCTGTTCTTTTTCAGTGTTTTTGTGGTGGCGATCTGCACCACCACCACCTAATTAAAGCACCATGATGTCCCTACATTGATGGATTAAAGGCCAGAAGTCCACATGACCATCATCATCAAGTTCTTCCATGTAAACCCTGAACACAATGAGGACTGATTGATGTCATTTATGTCAGGTAGAATGCCTAGAGGGGGCTGGGTGGTCTCGTGGGCTGAAACCCCTGCAGATATTTTTTTCTCCAGCCGTCTGATGTTTTTTTTTTTTGTTTTTTTCTGTCCTCCCTGGCCATTGAACCTTACTTTTATTCTATGTTAATTAGTGTTCCCGAAGTTTAATTCTCATTTATTTTGTCTTTTTTCTCTTTCTTCATCATGTAAAGCACTTTGAGCTACATTGTTTGTATGAAAATGTGCTATAGAAATAAATGTTGTTGTTGTGACCCCTCTGGCTGTAAGGTTCAGGTAGGATAGACGGGGGTGATGCAAGTTTGTAGAAGGAAGCATTGGTGTTCATATTTCTGAAAAAACTGTCTCTGGCTCTTAACCATGTTTTATTGGATTCATTTAATTTTTTTTTTTGATTTTACTAGCCTTCACATACGTATCACTGGTTTTATGGATTTATTTATTTATATGGAAGAAATGATACACTGCACTTTTTGAACACTGTTTTGCTTTCATTAATATTAAATAAAACCACCTGGCATTTTTGCACCAACCCCTTGTAAACTGCATGTGTACTCATTTGCCCAGCTCATCACAGTCATGATTATCGGCAGTTTTGGGTTAAACATCTATGTTAGGTAGAATGCCCAGTTCAGGCTGTGTGGTCTTATGGCCTTGGAACCCCTGCAGATTTTTTTTTTTTTTTTTTTATCTAGTCTAACTGGAGTTTTTCTCCCCCCCGCCCCCCCTTCAGTCCTCCTGGCCATTTGACCTTACCTTTTTCTTTGTTACATACTATATAATATTATTGCATAATCTTATTTGTTCCGGTTTTATATTAACTTCCTTTTATTTCAAATTGAAAAGCACCTCGTGCTACACTGTCTGTATGAAAATGTGCTATAGAAATAAATGCTGCTATTGTTAAAGAGTCGCTATTGTTAAAGAGTCTCCCGTAAGCGTCAAGGAAGCATGGAGCCAGTGCCTGGACCATCACAATGGGACACCTGTGTTTCAGTCAGCAACTCATTTGCTCATTTTCTTTCACTTTTCACCCTAAGTGGTGGTACTTGGTCTACTTTGATTTGCATGTGTCGCCACAAAAGATGGATGTATTTTTCAGACAATTTGTGCTCAAATGCTATTTTTTGGAATAATCACTTTCATAATGTGACAGACCTAGGATAGCCGAAATGGCACTTTTAAGCAAAAACAGAACACTCTTGCATTTATGAAATATTTCTTTGTAAATATTGCATGATACCTTCTCTGTTTGATTTCAAATTTGGATGTGTGTTCATGTTTGTCTTTTAGCTAAGCTAGATTGGTAATTATCAGATAGAGCCCTGGGCTCTTAAGTGGAAGCGCACTTAGTAAGAATAAATTAAACTGAAAATTTAATAGCATAGTTGGCAAAGAAACATGCATGCAGAAGAAATGAGAAAGCATCATCTCATTTCATGAATTCATAATTCATGCTGATGGGAGCAGTAATCCTAAGGGTTCAAGGATCCATCCTGTCGGGTCTCAACAACTGCAGCTTCTGGTGACATTGTAATGGTGCTGATGGAGGCAGGAGGGCTTGAATATCACAGGGTATCGCAAAATGCTTGCTGACATATCCTTTCTAGGGTGCAGTGTACCCAGCTGCAAATTTAATTTTTCAACAGGTTAATGCTCCACACAGTAAAGCTGGAAAATATTTCAAAGAGCATGACTACGAATTCAGCTTAATGAGCTAGCATGGCCAGTTAGCAAACCTTGATCTAATTGAATTTGTAATGGCTGAGATTTAATGAGCTATTCTGAGAAGAGGTCCTCCCAAGAGCTTAAAAAAAATCTAAAGAATATGTTGGGAGTTGATTTGGAAGAACATCCTTGAACCATCCTTTCCATACATGGAATTCACGCCTTGATGAATTCAGGTGGTTCTGTGAGTAAAAGGGAAAACACACACACACAGAGTTCAGTTTTATGGCTTGATTCCAGGATAGACCAAGTTTTACCACGGATTCCTTTCTTCCATTGACTTCTATCATGCGAATCAACATCAGCTTTAGCGCAAAACTGAATCCCATTCAATACTGTACCTATTGAACTGACCACTGAATGTTTTCATCCATAGGTGACTGCTTGGGTTCGATGAATCTTTTTATATATCACTCACTTAATGTCTTTTGTGGTGATGGCCAGGAAATAATTTGAATCTCATGTTTTCCTCCAGAACGAACACAAAAAGAAATTTTACAATACAATGTCAGGCGGTATGGTGTAGTGGTTAAGGCTTTGAACGTCAAACCCTGAGGTTGTGGGTTCAAATCCCAATACTGACACTGTGTGACCCTGAGCAGGTCAGCAGGTCAACTGGAAAACCAGAAGAAATGTAACCAGTTGTATCAGAAATGTCATAAGTCGCCTGGGGTAAAGGCTTCAGCCAAATAAGTAAATGTAAATGCAATAGAAACCAACGGTGAACAATGCTGGACAGCAACAAATGATGTGGAAAAACATCCTGGGGGAAACAAATCTTATGTTGCTCTTCTCCCAAATTCACATGTCAAGTCATCCAGTTGTATTCTCACAACAGGAAAGGCACATGCATTTTTTTTTTCCTGAAATACTGTTAACTAAAAACTTCTGGAAAATCGTTCACAGGGGATCGAGCTTTTGAATTGAAGACCACGCCTCCCCACCTCATTTACTGGTCAATTTAAAAGCTTGATCCCATCTGAACACACTTCCTGTTTATGCACCAATTTCATTTTTCAGATGTATTTATCAAAAATATTTTAGCAAAAACTGTATGTGTTTTGCATGTTGTGAGCATACAACTGGATGACGAAGTGGATTATATGAAACGAGTATCGTGAGATTATTTTCATGGGCATTTTTTTTGAGATTGTATGTGTAACACAAGTGGATTATAGGACATAAAATCTTTAGTTTTTTAGAATCATTACAGTTTAGTTAGAAAATACCAATCTGATGAAGATTAAGAAATATATGGTGCCTCCATAGCACAGAGATTGTAGAAATGTACAAATATGGCCAAACATGTTGCAGCAAGTGCCTTATTGCTCCATTATCTATACAGGCAGTATCTCCTGAATGTTTTATTAAATGTCTCTCACTTGTGTTGTAGCACTTTCCATCTGTTCAAGGAGCATGCTGCTTAAAATGCTTACTTAGTGCGGCCAAAGTAATATTTTGCAAAAATGACACACAAATGGTTTAAGAAATATGACCAAAAGTTCAAAGAGTTGACTAGGCCTCCAAATTCCCCAGGTATCAATTCGCTCAAACCATGTGATGGATCTGCTGGAAAAACAAGTCCAATACCACAACTTACAGGACTTAAAGGATCTGCTGCTAACGTCATAGTGTCAGATACACAGGACAGGGCACCTTCAGAGGTCTTGTGGAGTCCATGACTCGATGGTCCAGAGCCATTTTGGCAGCACGAGGTGGACCTACACAATATTAGGCAGGTGGTTTTAATGTTGAGGCTGATCGGTGTGGTTTTCCAATATTTTATTTACAAATTCAACCAATGCACTTAAGACTTAAACGTACACAAGAGGCTTTTCCTTTTTTTGAGTGTATTAGCAACTTTCTCTTTTAATTTTTTGTGTGAACAATTTGCTTTGAAGTTCACCCAATTTTTTTAAAACAAAGCAGCAGACTTTTTGTATAAGAGTATTAGAAATTGCTCAAACCTTTCTAGTAGCTGCATTCACGGCTACAATTGACATTTTTTACACTCAATAATTAACTATTTCACCACAATGTACTTGGTGGTTGTGTTTTTTTTTTTGTTTCCCCTCAGTGACATGAAAAGCCTCACCTAGCCGTAAGCAATTTGTTTTTACCTCATCTCATGGCTGATGAAGAGGTAGTTATCAAAGCCATCAGTCCAGTTCATCATCATCATCATCTTGGTGTGCAGCAGACAATCTCCCTGAATCAGCCACACGCTTGCATGAAAGGATTTCCCATTGAGGCACCACCTTGGGCTTGGGTCCTGACAGGGTGGAAAAGCGAAAAGAAATGGACCAAGTAAGGATAAGCAGTGTGCAAATTTTAAACAGTAACATCAGTTAAAACATGAAGGAAAACTTCATAAAAGCTCAAAATTCACAAACCACATAGTACCTCACAAATAACATTTTGTTCCATAGAATGTAATGTGTTTAAATTACTGTTACACTTGGGCACAATGCAGTTTCAGCAACTAGCACTTTGGTCCTCCTAGTGGCTACACATAAAAAATAAAAAGTCCAAAAGGACACATCTTACAGATTTCATACTAAGTAGAAATACGAATAAATCTTGAAAGTTAATTTATAAAGAGTAGTCAATACAAAATAAAACTCTGCTGCACTGTTTCCTTCTACATCAGGGGTGTCCAACTCCAATCTTGGGTGGCAGCAGGTTTTCATTCTAACACTTTTCCTAATCAGTGACCAGTTTTCACTGCTAAAGTTTTTGATCCTTCATTTTAATAGCTCCGTTTTTAAAGATTCAGTACTCTGAATTGATTCTTTTCTTCATTAAATGATAGCCAAGCAGAAACCAGATGTTAAATGAGCCAACAGATGAGCAGCTAAATCGGGGCTTCAAATTCCAATTTCACTCCAACCAGTTTCTTAATTAGAAGCCCATTCTTACTGTTTATTTAACCCATTATTTAATTCCAGGTCTTGTTGCTGCTCTCATTCTGCCACAACAGACATTTCCAAATCTGCTTTTTTTCTAAGAACACCAACAAAATGTTTTGGTGACCTGAGCAGATCAACCTTACTGAGACCATCACCTTTCTTTATTTTCAGATAGTGTGCGATGAGCACAGGTGAGCTCGTCATGTGGCGACTTGTTTTGTGTCTCATTATTGTTTGGCTGCTAATTAAGGAAAAACTAAAGGGTCAGAGTCAAGTTAATTAAAACTAAGGCAAAAAAAGTTAACAGCAAAAACTGGTCACTAATTAAGACGATGGTTAGAATGAAAACCTGAAGCCACTGCAGCCCTCCAGAACCGAAGTTGGACACCTCTGTTCTACATGCCACATGATCGCCAGGTTGGACGTATGTAAGCGACACCTGGATATGGCTACTTTTAGTCATTTTGAACTTTGCCATTGGTCTGCATGGTCACATCTCACATGCAACTTCAATTTTGGACAGATGATCATGAAGAAAAGTGGGCCCTCTACTCACATCAGTGTTGGGCTCCCTATACTACCATCTTTTTGGGATACCATAAAAATACAAAAGGTTTAGTGATATAATGTGCATTTTCAGTGTCAAGGAACATAAGGGAAATCTGTAACAGGTACTTGAAGACACACTCCACGCCAATGGTAATAATTAGTTCAGTTTAAGGCAGCAGCTACTAGCGTCTCCATTTTGTCGGTTAATACTGAACCTCAACAATCAATATTGTACTGACCTCTCTCTCCAGCCTAACTGGAGTTTTTGTTTTTTTTTTGTCCTCCTGGCCATCTGACCGTACCTTGTTTTGTTGTTACTTATTCTTTAATATATATTGCCTAATCTTAATTGTATTCTCTTCTTTTAACTTTCTATTGTCATCTTGTAAAGGACTTTGAGCTAACTGTTGTATGAAAGTGAGTTATACATAAATAAATGAAGTTGTTGTTCATGGCTCTGATCATATTAAAATGTGTATACTGTAATTCCAGAAACAACAAACTACAAACTCATGACAGCTTGGAAGGCCAGAAAAATTGAGACACTAACTATGACAGCCTTCTTATAAACAGAATAGGAGACCCACAGTGTTCAACATGCTCTTCTGATGAGCTAAATTGCCTTCACATCCCCTTACAAACATACAGAACTAGACATTACTCATTTCATGATTTGGGTTTACGAATGCATGAAAATAATACATTATTTTGTTTAAAAAAAAAAAAAAAAAATAATTATGTATATATATATAATGTCATATTACACGACTATTCCTGAGATCATCAGTCGTAGACTTCATTTATATAATCTTAGAGAGTCCGAATCAGTCCTCCTGTGACCAACAGTCATGTAGTCTGACCTACCTAGTGACTCCATCCAACCATTCAAATAGGTCTGATCTTGTCTTAAGTCAAAGGGGCAAACTTACGTGTATATGAGAGCTGACAACCAATGAGAGCTCATCAAGAAGTACAATGCATATAATGCAGCTTCAAGGAATAAGAGTCTGTTTTGGACATGACAACAGAGGAGTAAATCATCTATCTGATGGCTTGTGTTTTACATACCATGATAGAATAGGGGGAGGAAAAAAAAAAAAAAAGTGGTTGAAACCGCGTGGTCAACAGCTCAGTCAGGCAGCACGCTTTTAGTGGTCAGAAAAATAGGAGTGATCTCTTGATACTTTGGAAATGCGAAAGTGTGCTGTAAAGTCATCAGGCAGTATTCTAATTTGTCACCTCCTGTGAGTTCTACTCATAAAATCTGAAATCTAAAGGTGACAAGATTAGGAACAGCTGTCGTCAATTTTGACATCCCCTCCGATTAGAAGTCATGTATTGTAACATTGGCTTTCTGTGGTCTAATGGTAACTATATTTTTCATACGAGGGACAATCAAAAGTTTCTGCACTTTGTTTTTTTAACCTCTATTTATTAAGAATTTCAAAATCAAATTACATCACTTTTCTACATAGTTAGCTTCCTTTGCAATGCATTTTTCTCAATCACGCAACATTCTCAGACACGACCAATTACTACTCATGCCTTCACCGTTTCCAACGAAAATATAAAAGTGCGGAAACGTTTTGAACGTCCCTCATATAAGCTACAATAAGTTTCAGCATTTAAAAAAGAAATCAAGGGGTAATAAACAGTGCATCAACATAAGAGTCTCACAGCAAATGGATAAGTATTCCAGACTATTCCTGACACACACACACCAACTGCCATGATGGGAAGTAGGTACTAGGTACTTCTTAGGCTGCATTCACACTGCTTGGCTAAAGAGACTCAAATCAGATTTTTTTGCATTAATCCGATGTTTTCAGGTGTGTGGAGACAGAAATCCAATCTATTGGATCAGATTTATGTGACTTTCATATGTGATTCCAGATCAGATAGGTATCCGATTCGTGGCCAGGCGAAGTGAACGGGAATAGCCAGATCAGAATTGATGTTTTTTTTTGCCTGTATGCATGGACCAAAAGCTTCTATCACCAGCCAGCATTGGCAGCACAGCAAAACAATAATGAATGAGAGCTACAGCCGTGACAACAGTCACAGTCCCACCACTGTTGGCTCCTTTCTTGTACACTCACATCTCTAGGTGCCAGCGATTTTATAAAAAAAAAAAAGGTTCTGGCATTTGTTCACCATTACGACCTAATCATGAACAGCTGACACACCGTTTGCTGTCCTCCAGAGCAAAATGCGATGCATAAAGTAGCTACTAGCACGTCCATTTTGTTAGTTAATACCAGAAGTCGTCTCACAAATATGACATTTTTTGTTGCTGGTGACACAGATGACTCGTGTACAAACACACCAATGGGTGCATGTGTGCCGTTTCAGAGGACAGTTACAGCAGGTCACTTGTAATTATGAATGTGAACTGTTAAGATGGGCAAATCCGATGAAAGCAAAACAAAACTGTAATTAAGCAATGAGGCTTGTAATGTGAACGTAGCGTTTCGTTTAAGGCTCAAATGTCTTGATTACATCTCTTAGAGTTTCCATATGTTATCACTTACACTATGACCTATGTTTTGACATACATAAGGACAACTATATGTCATTATACCTTTCGATCTAACAGTTCACATTTCTATTTAGCTGTTTAACAATCTGAAATCACTCCCGAAATACAGCACAACATTAAGACTATTCCGATAATTTTATTTATAGGGGTAAATGGAATCTTCAATTATCTATGCAGATATGTGAAACTTGCATTCTATTCAAATTAAGCAACCACTTATGTAAATTTACCATTAACATTAACTTAATAGCTTTGACTCTTGCAGTATTAAATCAGTCATTCAATGTTCAAGATTTTTTACCACAGTAGCTAGCAGTGCACCCATTTTGTTGGTTAATCCCAAGGCTTATCTCAGAAATATGATTTTTTTTTTTGTTATTGGTGATGCAGATGACTCGTGCACACAATGTGAACGTGTGTGTGTGCCGTTTCGGAGAACGGATGCGTTCACATTACAGTTCGACAAAGCAGGTCACTTGTGCTTATGAATGTGAACCATCAAGATAGGCAAATCCAATCAGTCAGAATTGAGCAATGTGGCTTGTAACGTGAATGGGGTGTTAAAAAGTCTATATAAAATACAATAGATTGTTTAAATAAGAATGTGGGGACTCATTTCAGATTTATGTTATTTAAAGAGCGATATGGAACAGGAAGCACAAAGCACTGGATTTTTGCTGTGTCAGCAGCAGTCTCTCTTCAGCATATTAAAGTAATTTGATAAAAGGCTGTGACAATTGCAGCAATTTGTTTATAACATTACCAGTGCCAAATGTCCAAAAAATTAAAATGTATTACATTTTTTAAACATATTGCACCAAGTATTTATTTTAATTGATGCTTATTATAATATCAACGCCAGTGCAGAAACATCTAACCCACAGCAACAATACTGTGCATTGTACAACATATAGCAAAGTAGACACAGATCTGTAAACAGAGCAATGGCAAACAAATCAATAAAGTATATAAAAATACCAAAGCATCAAATTAAAAATAGAAAAATTTCAAAAGATGTCCAAATTAAAAATTCGGGAGTGCTCTCCCCCTCGACTTTCTCGTATACTCTGATATGGGGGTGGATATTTGAGGAGTAAATTGCAAGACAATGATTATATTTTTATATTATGTACATTAAAGAAACCATTAAAAACAAATCAAATCAAATGAATGATATATTTAACAATTACTATAAAAGTTGAATAAATCGGACTCTGCAGCTGCGTGAATAAAACATTACCACTTCCGGTTAGCGGAAATAGCTCAAAAGTTGATAGGAATCTACGTTTTGTACCTAATACTCGTATGCAAAATTTGGTTCATCTAACTGAAAGCATATTCAAGTTATCGCGTTTACACAAAATCACACACACTTCCAAAAATGGTATTTTCAGACTCGGGGAGGTCTAAGACGTCAGAACTCAAGAAAATCGAGGTCACATTTTTGGACGATTACAATACTTTCCCAATACATCGTATTCGAGAAAGTCTTCCTTCTTTTTCTTCTTTCGGCTGCTCCCGTTAGGGGTTGCCACAGCAGATCATCTGTCCACATATGGATTTGGCAAAATTTTACATCGGAAGCCCTTCCTGATATAACCCTCCCCATTTATCTGGGCTTAGGACCGGCATGAAGAACACACTGGTTTGTGCATCCTCTGTGTAAATAGAAAAATTCCAAAACATATCCTTTAACTAAACGCCTACCATATAACATGAAGGGCAGTGAACATGCAAGCAGCTTGCTATGTGGCTCTGTAGGAAATAAGCAGTGTGAATTAATACTACCACTTGTTTGTCTAAAATGACATATTTATAAACCAACTAGCAAAATACCCACGCTTCGCAGCGGCGAAGTACTGCATTAAAATTTTTATTAAGAAGAAAATTTAACCTTTTTAAACGGAGGGAAAATATGCCAATAATTATTTGTTAAGGATCTCTTTGTATACCACGTTGTCAGTTCGGCCCTCCGGTTGCAACATGACCAAGCTGTACTCTTGAGCATGCAACTTATAGTTGGCCATGTGAACAGTAATCTTGTCTCAAATCTCACAGCTTGGATTGCTGCTGTCATAATCAGTTTGAGGTTCATGGTTTGTTTCAATTACGACAGTATTTGCAGGACTTGTGTTGAAGTGACATTCGGCATCTGTCAA
>JANRMT010062797.1:18268030-18279996 GCA_026402145.1 Polypterus bichir lapradei | reverse complement strand
TATATATATATATATATATATATATATATATATATATATATATATAAGCAAAGGTCTGCCAAACGGTTTGCATATTTGTAGCTAGAAATCCACAAAGGGAGAAAACGAGTCACGTATCTTAAAACAGTTTTTTTATTCCCAAGCTTTTGACAACCTACCAGGTGTCATTATCAGAGGAAAAAGATTAGACATACAGAAATCAAAGGCAATACATAAAAGATGAAGGGTGGGGTGGAGGGGGAGTAGTAAGGTGGGGTTCAGAGGGTGTTGATCTTTTTTTTATCATTTGGATGTTTTTTTTAAGCCTTCTGGGAAGTTGCTGGGTTGATGGCGCTTTCATTAGCGAGCCACGATTCAGCCAGATCTCTAGCACTCTTAGTATTGGCTCTGAATTTTACTTTCAGTGTCCAACTTAAATGTTTGGTGGAATTTGTATGTGTGTAAATCAGAGACCTTGGGTCTTTTCTTCCAATGGTGTTGTGTTGTTCCTGTATGTGTTGAGAGTCTTTTAGATGTTTATCCCATGTATAGTGCTGAGCATGCACTGCAAGGAATGCTGTAAACTGCGTTTCTTATCTCTCTGGTCAAATTGGCATTGAAAAGCACAGTCTGTAAAGTGTCTGCCGGTTTGTGTGCTATCTTGTTACCACAATAAACGAAATGCTCTCTGACACCCCTACCTATATGAGCAATTAACCAGCGACCCTCCAAAAACTACCTCAAATAAAATCAACACCACCCTGGGTAAACTCTGAAACAACCACCGTTTATTAAAAGATCACTGTAAAATGAAACAGAATGGTGCAATCTGCCCGGAATTCTACGGCCTCCCAAAAATCCACAAAACCCCATTAAAATACATATATATACATATACACACACACACACACATTTTTTTCTTTTATTTTTCCTACTTTTTTAAAGCCAATTGTTTCATATAAAGTTAAGTTCTTCAAATAAATAAAGTGAAATTAAATAGTGCAATAACAGGATTGGGAATCACTGGAGAACACAGACAAATTATTAAATGCAGTTCATTACACACGTACTAATAAACATGCAACACATCTTTTATTATGGTAGTGCAGACAGTCGCGATAATGGAGTCCAAATAAGTTCCAAAAGCACTTTCCAAATCCCTGCTAATAATAAGAGCAAACAATGAACCTTCATAAAATAAAAAGTTTCTTCTCACAAAATGCTCTTCAATAACAATGAAGCTTCATGGAGCACTAGAAGCAAAGGGATTAACAAAAAAAAAAAAAACAAAGAAAATCCACTGCTAACAAAGTCCCAATATAGTGATCTAGAAACGTAGTCAAACACAGAGCATGAAGGTCAAAATTCCAACAATATACCAAAGGCACAAGCACAGAAAAAACACAAAATAATTCTCCATCTCCAGAGTGCCTTCACAATGAACGACCAGGATCTGTGGAAGATCCTACAGATTTATAGGGAGGAGGGCTGTTCCTGGTGGTGACTGGCAGTTGGGCCCCGCCTCTTGGAGGACAACCCACAAAACACATGGAACATAAAGGCAGCTTGAGTACAAAGACAATACCAAAAATAAGGAATGATGTACATAAACAAATACAAGAATCAAAACTGAACACAATATACAAAAAACACAATTTTGAACACCAGCCAAGATATGATATAGATAGCACATGTAACTTAATATTCAAGATTTGCATTTTAATACTAAAGAAAAAAAAAAACAAAAAAGACATTACACCTTATTTGTACACTGATCTGAATTTATTTTATAGTGTTTTGAATGTAGGAATGCCTAAATAACAACATTAAACATTCAGTAAATTTCCTTTATGAAATTTTCACATTGTGATGCCTGACTCACAATATGAATTGTATTTTGGGATAAGAGTATTGTCTCATGCCTGCTTGACTGTATTTGTTCCTCTGCCCAGGGAGGTGACAGGACAACAGCTGGCCCACATCTTTTCAATGTTATTTTTATGCAAATAACTGCGGTGTGGCAAAGGCTTTTGTTTTGTGCAAGATAAGCATCTGGGCTTCTCGTTTTCCTCTTTCAGACTGCTACTAGAATTATGTTGTTGGGAGGTTTGTTTCAAAATTCTATGTATGTGCTGTATTTTTGAACATTTTTTCTGTCTGACCTCTTTTTGTGTTTGGTGGGAAGATCAGCAATTTGGGTATTGTAGTAATGTGAAGAAATTAAAACTGCTGCAATACAAACTTTAGTGTTTTTCCTGTTACTGGTGTCTAAGCCAACCACTAACAGTGCAGAATTCTTCTGCTCACATCAAGTCATATAATTGAAAAAAAAAAAAAAAAATATATATATATATTCTTTTTTTGAACCCTTTGGAATTACCTAGATTTCTTTAATAATCGATAAAAATAATATTGTAACCATTGAGACTGTCCAATCATGGAAGAAAACAACTGAACCGATGTTCACAAAATCTGCATGTGCATCAATCGTTGGTTCAACTTAAAATACAGGCTTATATGGAGTATCATTTGTCATGGAAGTGGGAATCTCAAAAAGCAGTGCTGACACTGGGACTACAACTCCCATCAGGCAGCAGAAGACACCAAGGCTGACGAAAGACACCATTATCAGCACATACAAAGTACCAGCCAAAGCTAGACCGCAGGTAGTGTTTTCTTTTCCAATATTATGGAAAACAATTTTATTGCTTTGCTGCAATACAGTTTTGTCTAAGAGTCGGCCATTTAGTCTCATCGTGGGTTTTATTTTTTTTTCAAGTGACTTCTTCGATCTATGCAGGCAGGCAGTGTCATGTAATGGTAAAGGCTTTGGAGTTCAAACCCTGAGTTTGTGGGTTCAGATCCCACTTTTGACACTGTGTGACACTGAGCAAGTCACTGGACTTGCATGCGCTCTGATGGGAAAACCAAAAGAAACGTATAACCAATTGTATCATAAATGTTGTAAGTCACCTTGGATGAAGGAGTCAGCCAACTAAGTAAATGTAAATGATCTGAAAGATGGCAAAAAACAGCCGTCCGCTTTTTTACATTTATCTAACTTTCTTTTTACTTCCTCCTATTTTTTTGGTGCTGACTATTGTTTAATAATCTTGTTCTTTGGGTTGTTTTTAGCCAGGCTGAATTTCTAAAAGACAATTCTTCCCCCGTTTAATTTCATAAGAACATTTTCTGAAAAATACAGTTTTTAAAGAGATGTATAGTGTTGCCAAATCCCAAAGGAGCAATATTATTTTCTTTCAAGTTATCCAAAAAGCTATCAAAGTGGCAAAACTCCCTTTGTTTAGGTGAGCGTCACATTGGCAGTAATTGCATACTAAAGAAAGTTTAGCAGTGGATTCACGAAACTGTATGTGGAAAGAAACTCGCCCATTTCAGACACCATTACCTATCACTATGTGATCTATACTAATAAAAGGCAAAGCCCTCACTGACTCACTCACTCACTGACTCACTCATCACTAATTCTCCAACTTCCCGTGTAGGTAGAAGGCTGAAATTTGGCAGGCTTATTCCTTACAGCTTACTTACAAAAGTTAAGCAGGTTTCATTTCGAAATTCTACACGTAACGGTCATAACGGTCGACAACGTCCGCCATGTTGAACTTTCTTATTTATGGCCCCATCTTCACGAAATCGAAATCACCATCGATCAAAGAACTGTCACTTACCGAGTGTTTTCCATGCCCGGAGATGGCACCTACCTTTTCCATTCTCTTTGTTACATATTGCATGGCCATATCAGGCTCACTCTTGATATCCGGAGGAACATTGTGTCTTATGTATTGAATGACTGGGACAGGATCAAGGTGTGGACTGATGACAGTACAGGAGATAATTATACTACACAGGAGCACTATAAGAGTGAAATGCTTAAGCCCTTCACCTATGGTTCTGCATGTGAGTTGATGGCTGCCGCTGAATTGTTCGGTTGTCGCTTTCAAGTGTACCGAAATGGCCAAATATTTTACACCTTTCGACAACCGCCAATGCCTCTTAAACATCTTAGATTCACAGGTGACGATTTCAGTAGTGGACACTTTGATGTTTATGAATGTTTAAACTCTCAAAAGCTGGATGTGAAGTTATCGATGAAACTGATTGTATGCTTACAACGCTTGACAGATGCCGAATGTCACTTCAACACAAGTCCTGCAAATACTGTTGTAATTGAAATAAACCATGAAACTCAAACCAATTATGACAGCAGCAAGGCAAGCTGTGAGATTTGAAACAAGATTACTGTTCACATGGCCAACTGCACGTTGCATGCTCAAGAGTAAGCTAAGCGCACAGCTTGGTCATATTATAACCGGAGGGCCGAACTCACAATGTGGTATACAAAGAGATCCTTAACAAATAATTATTGGCATATTTTTCCTCAGTTTAAAAAGGTTTAATTTTCTTCTTAATAAAAATTTTAATGCAGTACTTCGCCGCTGCGAAGCGCGGGTATTTTGCTAGTGTGATAATATAGATAGCTAACAGAGCGAAATTCAGACAACCGCACATGGACAGTGGCTGCCTGCTCTGTGATGGTCAAACATTCAGGTGGGAATTTCACTGCACTGTGTACAAGTGACAATAACTCGGACATGAACTGATGACAGATTTTTAATTAAAACAAAACCTTACATTTTTGAAAAACTCCAGGCTATTGCAGACCTGCATATCATTAACTAAGTGTGTTATGTATCAGCCAAGACGAAACCATTTTTTTTAGCACAATCTGATTGGCTATTCAGAATATTGTAGCTTAAAGAGCATTAGTAACTTAACAGCTTCTTGACGGTAGATATTCAAGTCCATTTTATGATGAGATATAAACAGAGTGTCATTATTTGCAGCAATTTTTAATCAAAATTGAATGAAGCAACTTTATAGCATTATTGAATACCGCCACTGGAGCTGTGTCCTGTAACTATATGGAGACTTCAAGGATGTCTGTGATCCCCAATCCTTCATAACATCCCTATACAATAGACGCTTGCCCATGGATTCAATTATTCAACAAGCTCATCCAGTTCATCAATGTGGAATTAAACTAAGCAAAGAAAAACAAAGAAATGGTGCTCATCTCTTCCACCAAGCAAGGTATTACGGTAATTATGGAATCCAAGGATATACAAAATGAACAAATTCTCATTTCAGCCAGTACTGATAAAAGGGTGAGCATTTTAAGAAGGAAGGAAGTACACTCACTCCTAGTAAATTATTATTTATGATTATAAGGTTCAACGGTTTATTTTGAAATCAACTTTAATCTAATCCTCACTTTCAGAATACAGTAATATTAGATATACATTTAATCACTCCACCTCAAATCAATACAAAAAAAAAAGCGGCCAAAGAAAGCAAAACCTATAAATTAATCATAATTTTACTTAATTTCAGACATAGCATGGCAAGAGTAATGGTAGGGGGCAGTGGTTAAGGACCTGCTGAACCACAATCTCACAGGTTGGTTCCCGATAACTTTCTACATGCCCTTAAGGAGGTATCATCTCTATATATAATCTTCATTTAGATCTTGATCTTTGTTTGTCCGCGAATTCCACACATGCGCAGACCACCTTCCAGTTTAGTACGTTGTTGTTACTCATGGATGTCAACAATGTGCCGGAATAACTAACATACAGTGGGGCAAAAAAGTATTTAGTCAGCCACCAATTGTGCAAGTTCTCCCACTTAAAAAGATGAGAGAGGCCTGTAATTTTCATCATAGGTATACCTCAACTATGAGAGACAAAATTATGATAAAAAATATCCAGAAAATCACATTGTCCGATTTTTAAAGAATTTATTTGCAAATTATGGTGGAAAATAAGTATTTGGTCACCTACAAACAAGCAAGATTTCTGGCTTTCACAGACTTGTAACATCTTCTGTAAGAGGCTCCTCTGTCCTCCACTCGTTACCTGTATTAATGGCACCTGTTTGAACTCGTTATCAATATAAAAGACACCTGTCCACAACCTCAAACAGTCACACTCCAAACTCCACTATGGCCAAGACCAAAGAGCTGTCAAAGGACACCAGAAACAAAATTATAGACCTGTACCAGGCTGGGAAGACTGAATCTGCAATAGGTAAGCAGCTTGGTGTGAAGAAATCAACTGTGGGAGCAATTATTAGAAAATGGAAGACATACAAGACCACTGATAATCTCCCTTGATCTGGGGCTCCACGCAAGATCTCACCCCGTGGGGTCAAAATGATCACAAGAACGGTGAGCAAAAATCCCAGAACCACACGGTGGGACCTAGTGAATGACCTGCAGAGAGCTGGGACCAAAGTAACAAAGGCTACCATCAGTAACACACTACGCCGCCAGGGACTCAAATCCTGCAGTGCCAGATGTGTCCCCCGTTTAAGCCAGTACATGTGCAGGCCCGTCTGAAGTTTGCTAGAGAGCATTTGAATGATCCAGAAGAGGATTGGGAGAATATCAAATTGTCAGATGAAACCAAAATAGAACTTTTTGGTAAAAACTCTACTCGTATTGTTTGGAGGAGAAAGAATGCTGAGTTGCATCCAAAGAACACCATACCTACTGTAAAGCATGGGGGTGGAAACATCATGCTTTGGGGCTGTTTTTCTGCAAAGGGACCAGGACGACTGATCCGTGTAAAGGAAAGAATGAATGGGGCTATGTATCGTCAGAGTTTGAGTGAAAACCTCCTTCCATCAGCAAGGGCATTGAAGATGAAATGTGGCTGGGTCTTTCAGCATGACAATGATCCCAAACACACCGCCCGGGTAATGAAGGAGTGGCTTCGTAAGAAGCATTTCAAGGTCCTGGAGTGGCCTAGCCAGTCTCCAGATCTCAATCCACTAGAAAATCTTTGGAGGGAGTTGAAAGTCCGTGTTGCCCAGCGACAGCCCCAAAACATCACTGCTATAGAGAAGATCTGCATGGAGGAATGGGCCAAAATACCAGCAACAGTGTGTGAAAACCTTGTGAAGACTTACAGAATATGTTTGACCTCTGTCATTGCCAACAAAGGGTATATAACAAAGTATTGAGATGAACTTTTGTTATTGACCAAATACTTTTTTTCCACCATAATTTGCAAATAAATCCTTCAAAAATCAGACAATGTGATTTTCTGGATTTTTTTTTCTCATTTTGTCTCTCATAGTTGAGGTATACCTATGATGAAAATTACAGGCCTCTCTCATCTTTTTAAGTGGGAGAACTTGCACAATTGGTGGCTGACTAAATACTTTTTTGCCCCACTGTATGAATGAAAGAAACACAGTGGGTAAAATGAGTGACAACGTAGCAGCACGTTCTGGAAATTATTACTGTTACGTTGTAGCCGGCGAGTGCTGCGCGTCTCACAGTTGTACCGTGGCTTGCTCACATGTCAGTGAAGTGATCCCTATTTATGCTTTAAAGAGCCTGGATACCTATGTGTCCCCCTTTTATAACCATTGCTCCGTGTATATTGCCTTACTCTTTGGATTGCCACAAAGCAACCTGTGAGATTAGAGAAAGGTTGAGAAGAGATCGTGAGAGGAAACGACAGCATCGTGAAAATGAGACGGACCATGAACGGACAGAAGCAGAAATGCTCCTACACCACCACATAATTACACTTCGGACAGTGATTCCGAGTAGGCCGTTCCTATCGAATCAAAATCCAAGGGTTTTCTTTTGTAATTTTGTTTCCCTTATAAAAAATCATAATGCTGTGCAACGAAGGGCCCAGTTCACGACTGGCAGCCGCGTTTAAACAGGGAGCCCTTCACAGACAACTTTAACACGTGTAACGTAGTTGGGCGCACATGGCTAGTAATATTATTTTAGTTTAACTAATACATCCACTATTGTACTCTTGCACAATCGGCCCCAAAGGCATAAGGGCATTACCCAAATCCTGTTTAAGCATTGGTTCAGTAGTTTTCTAGTTTCTTCACAATCATGGTGGATATTAATTTGCCACATGAAATTGTGTTCTAAAGTGAAGAATTTTTTTTTAAATGTTAGAAAATACCCTGTCTGTTCTTTGCAGTTTACATTGGGGATGAATGTCTTTTTAACTTGCCCCCAGCCACTTTATAAAGGGTCTTAAAGTTCTGTTGTACACTACCACAGAAAATGAATCTAAATTCCTCTCACAGCCAGAAAGGAAGCAAGGGCACTTTTGATTTGCAGCATTCATGATCGGCAAAAAAAAAAAATAATAATCAACAGCAGAACTCATTGGATGTGTTTAACAGTAAAAGTAGGAGCATTTCCACATGTACAATGCAAACTCAACTTATTGGGACTAAACAGCTGTGTAGCCTTAAGAAACCACGTATCAGTGAGGCTAATTGGGGGGGAAGGCGCCAGTTTGCTAGACAGCTGAAAGATTGGAATGTAGAGCAATGGAAAAAGGTCATGTAGTCTAAGGAGTCCAGGATTTACTGTGTTCCAATGTGATGGGCACATCAGGGTAGGAGGAGAGGCAAATGAATTGATGCACCCCTCGTGACTAGTGCATTTTTTGGCCAGGCAGTTTTTAAAAATCAGTAAACAAGGGGCAGTAGCATTTTTGCTACTTTAAACAGTTTTAATAAAGGAACATTTGCAAAATAATTGGACTCATTTAAAGTAAACCAATTTCAGTAACATTAACTCAAGGCCTATAAATGTAACACTGTAATGGGCACAATGGGTCAATAAACAAACAAAACAACTTCAAATCCTTTTACAGGTTGTTGTTACTTTTCTATTTTCTATTCAGTCACTTTTTTTTTTTTTTTGGTAAGTTTTGGTGTAGTACAAATTTCCGAGAGCAAACCAGACCTTTTCTTGGAAATAAAAAGTAAGGCATTAAAAACCAGGACAACACAAATACTAATCCATTGCACACGGCAATCTCATGCCTCCCATCTGATTTAGAATCAGCAATCAATAGAATGTCCTTGGACTGTGAAATTAAGCCAGAATCCGAGGACACCCACTGGTATGTAGAAATCTGCATACAGACTGTACCCTAAGGAGAAAGAAGCTGAATCCAAGCAGTGTGAGAAATTGCAGAAAAGAGAAAAATATATACAGGTAGCCCCCAGGTTACGGACATCTGACCTACGACTTGCGAACGGGGCCGCAGCTGCGATGCATGCACCTCAGTAACTGCTGCTTCGTCATCTTTGGCCTGGGGACAGTGCAAGCGGTGGCTGGAGCGGGGTGATTTTACTGCTCGCACAGTGTAGTGTCCCTCAGGCAGCAAGCGGTGACCCGTGGTCTATAGTCACCGGGGCCACAGCTATCGCTCGTGTGCAGGTTGGAGGCTTGATAGGGTGAATCGCTGCCTGCCCACTACGCTGCCACAGCTACTGCTCCTGATTGGACACAGGCTGGATGGAGCAGAAGGGGGTGTTTCACTGCCCGCCCATCACACACGGCTGCCCCGATCGTTCACGGTGGGCAGCTGGTAATGCTGCAAGCATTGACCCAGTTGTGGCTGAACGGAGGCCATTGAGGGTGAAGGGGGCGGCAAGGGGGTAGCATTGTAGTGTGCTTTGGATGGCTGCCTGTTGAATGGGGGTGGTGGTGGGCGATTCACTGCCCGCCTTTGGCCGCACCGTGTTCGTTCTCCGTGGGCGGATGCTGCAGGCAGCATACTGTAGCGGAGGTGAGTGTGGTGGGTGAGTGATGAAAATTCATGTCTAAGGCTACATCCATACGACCCAAAACTGAGTTTTAAAAATGAAAGTGATCACTGGCCACACTGAATAAAGTTTTCACATCGTTAACAAAAAAGTATCCCAGTCTATACAGAAATGCTCAAAAAACGCATATGACGTGGACCTTTGCCAACACTGGGAATGCACACATTGGGCGGAAAATCCATTCAAATTTTGTTTAAAATTTATTTTTGTAAACATTGTGAATTTTTTTTTTCAGAGGAAAGTTGGAAACAGAAGCACCTCTCCCAGAATGCATGCAGAAGCCTCAGTAAAATTGTATTTCTTTTAACTCTCCCAGCTACTGATTTTGTGAATACATGTGCGACTGTCTAAATTGTTAGCAAGTACGAATTTGGCTTGCTGGACAGAAAAGTTGGAAACAGAAGCATGAACCACCCCTCTACCCTCAATGATGGAGACTCCTCAGTTAAACAGTATTTATTTTTACTCTCCCAGATGTCAAGGAAATAAAACTTCGGAGATTCAACAAAACTGATGAATAGTCTTTTGTATTATCTGACGTGAAGAGACTGAAAATAGCAGTGCAGCAGAAGATTACACAAGCCGCTCCACACGCACCATGGAAAAAAAACTCTTAATTCCCAGCCCTCTATATTGAATTTTTTTTTACGTGAAAGATGATAATCAGTGAATGAGATCATGTAATGAGCAGAATCTAATCAGGGAAGGGACACACAATAATCAAGAATCAAGCAGAGAGCGATTACAGTATTGACACATTTACAAAAGTATCCAGGCTCTGGAGAGCATTTTTCATTTTCAGGAGATGAATACACTGGCCTATTGTGGACTAAAGGCAAAAAATGAAAACACACGAGATTTGTCTCCAAGAAAACGTGGTAGTACTGACGAGGCCTTAGGCTGGGTTTACACTTCACGCGACACGACGCATGCTGCAGCGGACACTCCTGCTACGCAAGCGTTTTACTGTTTATACTTGCGTGCACACTTTACGGAAAGGTCTTTTGGAGGAATCCACCAGGTAGCAGTGCGAGATATCATCACAGTGAGAACAGGTTCGGCTTCGCAGTGTTGCGAATTGCCTGGAACACCCATTAAATTACGATGACACCTTGCCGCAATATTTCTGTAAAGGATGTTTAATGATTAAATCCATCAATCCAGGGATTTGTCCATTCCAGCAAGCATTGGGCACGAGGAAGAAACAATTCTTAGATGGGGCATCAGCTCATCGCAAGGTAAATAGGAGCACTCACATACACTTGCATCATTTTAGCGTCACCAAATCTGCATATCTTTGGAAGGAAACCGGAGCTCACTGTGGAAACCCAGAAGGAAAACACGCAAACTCCTGGCAGAGAATATCAGTGACGTGACTCCCTCGAGACAGCAGTGCTACCACTCTATCACTGTGTCACCCCCATGTGTGTAATTATTAACAGTATTCATTATTTAAACGAAACTATCTGTAAAATGTAACATACATACTTTATTGCATTTCATCAAGAAAGTAATATCAGTTATAAATCTTAGGATTCTAAATGTGCAAAGAGTTGGAATATCATACATTTAATGTGGTCTGTGTGGCGATCTACTGCTGTATGCCACTGTTGTCAGGTCCGGTGAAAGCCCTAGAGAAAGAGAAAAAAAAAAAGACTGCACAGAAAACAGTATGTGAGACTTTTAAAATGTATTGTGTCATTACGATCGGGAATATGCGATCCTTGAATATTAAAGCACTACGAATGTATTTGTACGTCGGCATTTTGCTTCATCATATCGATCCATTCATCAAACATCGAAGCGCGCACATCAATCTCGTAGGATCTGCAAAGCAGTTTTCTGTCACATGTAGATCGTAACCGGAGACTCTGATGTCCACATTCCAACTTTTAGCTGGTACTGCAACTCGCGCACGCGTCGCTTTAATTTCTGTGGACCTGCTTAGAAGACGCGTCAAATGAACACTGGGAACACGTGGCAGCTATGATACGGGCGCGTACGCCTTCTGAGCGTGAAGTATAAACAAGCCCTTAGTGTTTTATATTAACATTTTCAAACAAACGCAGAGATTATATCTGATGGCAAGAATATTATAAGGCCAATTTTTCCAGTGAGTTATTTTCAACAGCTACACCACATAAGAACTGGTCATCCACCTGAAGCTAAGCTTGTTCAGGTCCAGCCAGTACTTGGATGAAAGACCATCTAGGAAAAGCTTGGGCTGTTTCTGGAAGAGGTGTTGGAGAAGCCAGCACAGGGTGCTAACCCTATGGTCTGTGTGTGGATCCCAATGCCCC
>JANRMT010062797.1:18215630-18263030 GCA_026402145.1 Polypterus bichir lapradei | reverse complement strand
GTCCTGTTGAAAAATAAATGATCGTCCAACTAACCTGACTTCTGCACAACACAACTGCTGGTCCCAACCCCATTGATAAAGCAAGAAATTCCACTAAATAACCCTGATAAGGCACACCTGTGAAGTGAAAACCACTATAGTGGTTCTCACTGCAGATGTTTGTTCCAAACAGCTTCATTTTTTAACTGGATACCTAATCCTAATTAAGCAAACTGTCATTTTCCAATTTCTATAGTGTCAGGTCACTGAGGAAATAATAAAAAAAAATGTCCCAAGCAATTATGTATGCTACATGGCATTAAATAAGTGATTTTTTTTTTTTTTTTTTTAAACTTAATTTTCAAGATTTTCACTGTGCTTTTCTAGGTACTCTGGCTACCATTTAGTTCATTTTTGACCAGTGAGCACATTAGTGGGTCTGACACTGCAGTAGCTGAAGTCTTTCAGCAATCAGTGCCATTTGCCGAGGGGTCTGCTCTGCTTGTCCTTAATTACCATTATTAGGATACAATTAAGGGAGAGAGCTACACAGAAAAAAAGCAAAATTGAATAAAATAAAGTTAAAGCATTTATCGCTACAATAAAACACTTATGAATGTTAAAAAAAAATACCATCTAAAACAAAATCAATTAGAGGTAAAATGACTTCACTAATTATAAAGCTGGCTAGAACAAAAAGCTGCAGCCACAGCAAATGACCCAGGACTGAGTCTGAGAACCACAAACATTACTGGGGGCTACACTGACTTGACCATATGGTAAATGAAACTAAAAGAAAGTGGGGCAAACCCAGTAACAGTACAGTAGGTAATAACCAAACCCCAAGAACCCTGGAAAACAGAATAAGCAAAAGATTATCAAAAGATATTATATGCAATTCTGCTCCCTACATTAAGAAATTACAGCAACTCTTGAAGTTGACTGAAAAAAAAAAAATTCTGGATTAAGAACACGACTTCAAAAGAGAGAACTTGATCTACTTGGTAGCAGATTAAAGAGACACTATCAAGATAATAAGGCTTGACTGGCCCAATGCAAGACCAAACTAATGGTTTACGATGGACTGGTATCTCACTCTGGGACTGATTGATGCCTTCAAACTCCTGATTCTATATTCTAATGTACCAATTGGACAAGGAAAAGGCAAACGTTACATATATGGAAGCCACTTCTTACATAGCGGAAGTATAGAATGAAATATCCTTTAAGAAGAGAAAGGAAAACATCCTTAAAAATACATAAATAAGCTTTACAGACCAAGTGAAATGGCCATAGGTATCATTATTCATACATTTAAAAGGCTTTCTTGGGCATTCAGAAAGAACTCAATGAAATCAGCTTACCCACAGGTGAAAACATCTTAAGGGTAAATTTCACATAAACATTACTGATTTTTTCTTTACAAAGAGAACCACAGAGACTTGGAATAAATTATCAAGTAGTATGGTGGAGGACAGTTGATATTTAGAGACCTTCAAAACTCAACATGATGTTCTTTTGCAGAAATTAGGATGACAGGATTGGCAAGCTATGTTGGGCTGAATGGCCTGATCTTGTCAAAATGTTTCTAATACAACCAAATTATGCAGAAGGCTCCCTTTGGCATACAAAAATATCATTGATTATATAGAATTAGTAAACTGCTGTGCAATTGTGTTTTTGAAGCATTTATCAAAGAACAGTGGACAGAGCACAAAAACACTAAAAAAGGAACAAATCGTGCATTGGCACAGACCTGGCTCAACTGCTTGATGTGCGAGGCGCACACCAGCACTAATTATAGATATGTGGAGTTTAAATCAAAAAGCAAAACACTGAAATGTGTGCAAATAAAGAGACATCTGGGTCCATGGCCCAATCTCTGACAAACCACTGCTGTCGAAGGTTGTGGCATAAGAAAGTCTTTTATTCATCCTACTACAGCCACGTCTATTTTTAACCACAAGATGCCGACTCTGTTGGTATATCACAATGCATACAGTTTCTGTAATTAGAAACACAGAAGCAGATTCGGGTGGATCCTGATATGTAAATATATCCTAAATAATTCATACACACCACTCTGACTTTTGTTTGGCTGTCACAGCAAAATGTGGCACTGTGACAGACGTACAGAAGCCTACCCAAGTCTAAATAAGTCTGTTTAGTCCCAAGAGTAACACACTTTCTTTCATCCGCATAGCAGGTTACAAATACTCACCGTCCATGCCGTTGTGCTGCTCATAGTTTCTCTTGCCCAAAATAGTGGGAGAGCCATTGTTGAGTATTGGCATGGATTTGATGGGCGTTAAACTGGCCATAGATATCGTCGAACTTCTAGGTGGGTCTGGTTTGGGACAAGGATGTGCTTCTAGAATAAAAAAAAACAATATCGAAAGTTAAGTTACACAGCTTAACAAACCAGCAGTAACTTATAGAGACAGAACAGCAGAAAACTGTACAAGCTACACAGGGCAGAACAAAACACTACAGTCATTTTTAAACTCATAATAGTGACAATTTGGAAACAATCTGAACCATAGTTTGTGGATTTGGTTGCCAATGACATGTAATATAATCCATGTTTTGGAAGAGATGTGAAAAATGACTATCTTTGTTTAAAGCAACCCCAGAGTTAAAGGTTCCCACTTTCATTTAAAAACTATTCAATCTGGGGAAAAATGTAAACACAGATTTTAAATAACAGTGGATATACCTACAGTGATTACATAATGATTGTTCTTTTCATGTTTTAAGAGGATTAGTCAAAAATAATTAATGATAAAAACACTGAAAGGCACAAGACATTATGCTGTTGAGATATATTGAAAACAATCTGGTTGCCACTTTCAACATAGGAATCACTTAAACTTATACTTGAATGAGAAGACGCCACCTGTATATACTCCAAAAGGCAACATTAACAAATACTTGGTCCATACGGAAAGACCAAAGAGAATGAGATAATGCTGAAAACAAAACATTTAAGAAAAAGGAGCTCCTTTCTTTTGAAAGTTTCCAATTCTGAAAGTAGTTTAAGTAAACTTTAATGATAGCAAATACCAAAAACCTTGGAGAAGCAGAGCTTTTTGGCATATGTGACATTACCATCCATGATGCCTCCAAGTGGAAGGTTAAACTATCTAATCATTTTTTTTTGACAAATTTCCTATTCCAAAATCCAGTAATCAATTCAGAGAAGGTTTTACTACATCATATTAAGTGGACCAGGATGCTAGTTGTGCCATGTTTCAGGGTTGTATGGTGATGGAAACATGCTTTTAGCGACCAGCAGCAGGATTGTCTCCCTTGGTTTTTTGTTAAATCTTTGGTTACATTTTTCTTTTATATATCCTATACCTATTATCACACACATGCGCATGGGAAGCAGTCGAAAGGCTTAACTGGGTGTAAGATGCAGAGCCAGGGGTTGATGAACGGCACTAGTGCCTTTGCTCCCTCTTCCACAGAACACCAGAAGGAAAACCCACCTAAGACTCTGCCTACTTCTGCTGCTTCAACACACCCTCCTGCAGACATTAGTTCCACCTGACATCCCACCCCTTCCTGTCCTTCACCTATAAAACCCAAGCCTTCCCTCTCCTTGTCAGTCCTATCGTTACTCAGTCACTTATGACTACTCTGCACATTGGTGGTGGTGCTTATAATATATGTGGTGGTGCTTATAATATATGTAATCTTCATAATTGTTTTTTTCTGTTTTGTTCACGCTATATATATATATATATATATATATATATCTCTATCAATATAAATATATACACACACATATATCTTTCTCATATCATATATAATAAAAAATCCTGGGATGAGACAAGACTTTTTCAGAGAGATACTTTCACGTCCCGCGAGACCAGATTTTGTGCCAAGAGATTTAACCATGCCCGGGGCTGGAAATAAAAGACAAACAGTAGATGACAAAATAGAACATTGTAAAGAATTCAAAAACGTTGGCACGACACATATGCAGAGCAGGTTAGGGATAATGAAAGTACTAAAATTTGAAAGTCTCAAAAAAATGATTGTAAAGATTGCATTAGCGCAAACAAACAGAAATTACTCTGTGAAATAATGGAACAGCAAAAGGAGATCAAATAAATTGTTCGGAATGAAACTTTACGTCGGAGACTTGTAGATTGTCTAATTTGTGTTGCCATCATGGAAAAGTAGTGTTTCTTCCCAATGAAGAGGCGTATCCTCAAGAATTGAAAGATTTTTTTGATGAAAGTGAAATCCACACTTAGGTTTCTAATAAATTCTTTTTATTCCCCAGAAAAATAAAGGATCACAACACAAAACAGAGAAAAATCCAACCTTTAATTGAACTATATTTATTCATTTGGGGGAAAAAAATCCCACATTAAGAAAAATTTTTTTACATGAAATCATGTGTGTCAATTATTGGCACCCCTAACAATTCCTATAAATGTAATTCAAGCATTTTTGTAGTTTCTAGTTTAGTTTTTAAAGTTGATCAGAGTAAATTGGAACTTTTAATTAGTAATTAATGACTCCCTGTGTCTCTGAGGTATAAATATGACGTGAGACAGTCTCCTATTGCTCTTAGCCACTCTTCAACATGGGAAAGACAAGAGAACATGCCGTTCAAGTAAGGCAGCTGTGTGTCGACCTTCATAAGCCAGGTAATGGCTACAAGAAAATAGCTACTTGCCTAAACCTGCCTGTCTCTACAGTCAGAGGAATAATAAAGTAGTGTAAAACAACGGGAACAGTGACAAACAAGGCTGGATGAGGACCCAAGTTTATCTTGCCACCACACAAAGTGAGGAGGATGGTAAGAGAAGTAAAAAAATCTCCAAAGCTCACTGTTGGAAAACTGCACCAAAGAGTGGTATCTTTGGTCGGGGGGGTGGGGGTGGGGGGGGGTCACAAAGTCTCCATGACAACCATAAGATGCTATCTCCATGCCAACAAGCTGTTTGGGAGACATGCAAGGAAAATTCCTTTTCTCACCTACAATCACAAACGTTAATGTCTGGAGTTTGCTAAGCAGTACTGGGGCTTCAACTGGGAATGTGTGCTTTGGTCAAATGAGGCTAAAATTGAGCTTTTTGGCAAAAAACATTCTAAGTGAGACTGACATGAATCCAAGAATGAGTATGCGGAAAAGCACCTCATGCCCACTGCAAAGGATGGCGAAGGAGATGTGATGTTGTGGGGCTGTTTTTCATCCAAAGGCCCTGGGAACCTTGTCAGGGTGCATGGCATCATGAACTCCTTGAAATACCAGGACATTTAAAATCAAAATCTGGTGGCCTCTGTCAGAAAGCTGAAAATGGGTCATCATTGGGTCTGTGAGGTGAGCTGAAGAGAAGAGTGCATAAGATAGGACCCAGGACTCTGGACGATCTAGAAAGACTGTGCAAAGAGGAATGGTCAAAAATCCCTGTCTCTGTATTCTCCAACCTTGTAAAATGTTATAGGAGAAGATTAAGTGCTGTCTTGTTGGCAAAAGGGGGTTGTACGAAATATTAACAGCAGGGGTGCCAATAATTGTGGCACACATGATTTCATGTAAAAAGTGTGTTTCTTAATGTGGGATTTTTTTCCTAATGAATAAATGTACTTCATTTAAAGGTTGGATTTTTCTCTTTTTTGTGTTGTGAGCCTATATTTTTTTGGGTTTAAAAAAAAAAAAAAAAAAAAAAAAAATTTATTAGAAGCCTAAGAACACATCTTAACCAGGGGTCCCAATAATTGTGGCTGGCGCTGTATTTACCATCTGATTTCTCAGTGAATCCAAGGACAATTAGTAACAGTGTAACTTGCGAGAATATTCGCATAACCTGGAAAAAAAGGGGAAAAAGAGATGGCATTCGGGAAAGACTGAAAAAACTGCATAGCATGCGACTCCCCGATTAACAGCCGTTATAATGGGAAATGTTCAATCTCCCTGAAATAAGGGGATGCACTTCAAACATGTGTGCGCTTTATGGCATTTACAGAGACCTGGCTGAGCAGAAACAATTCGGATGACCACCTGACAATTGATGGATTTGGTGCATCAATTCATTCGGACAGAGAATTGGTCTGCACCAGTCAGTCACACGTTAGAGGTGTCTGCCTTTATATAAACAATGGTGTAAATTGGTGATAGAAAAACAGTGTGCACGAAAGATGTGGAAGTTCAGTCTGCCTCGCTGCGCACTGTTAATCTGCCCAGATTGCAACGATCTTGTATATTCACCAGAGGGCAATGGCGAGCAAGGCCATTAACACCATCCCCAGAGTGATACAGTGACTTTAATCGCTGTTTCCTGACTCTAAAAAATTTATTTTGGGAGACTAACTGGTGTGCACTAAACAAGACACTTCAAAATCTTTACCAATATGTCACTTGCCCAAATCACCACAAGTGAGTGATCAATCAAAACCACCTCTGGATTCATCAGATCATTACTGTGTCTAGTTAATTCCAATCTATAAGCTTATTTGTAAGAGAAAAAAAGCCAGAAAGCAAACAAGTTAAAGTCTGTGATTCGGACCCTGTTGAGCACCTGTGTGGCTATTTTGAATACATTGACTGGTCAGTGTTTGAAAAGTCCTGTGCTGACATCGATGAACTGACAGACACTGTAAGCAGTTATATACAATTCTGTGAGGACACAATAATACCCATGACATTAGCCAAAATATATCATAACAAGAAGCCCTGGATTTCTAGAGATCTGAAAGAATTTATAACCCCAAAAATTAGAGCATTTTAATGTTGAAGAACATTAACCGAACAGAAGGAATTACAGAAGGAGGTGAAACAAGAAATAAAGCAGGGAAAGCTCTATAAAGGACAGGATGGAGAATGAACTGCGGACTGATAACCCGAGCTCATGAAGATGATGGCTGGCATTCATACAAAAAACAATAATTTAGTTGAATTGTCAGGGGTCAAAACTGACTATCAGTTGGTGCAAATGTTCAATGACTTCTATGCAAGATTTGAAACACAGGACTTCGGTTCAGAAGTAAGTTAGTAAAAGAACAGACAGGACTGGAGCTAGGAGACAGCCCTTCTTTGACCAGAATGATGTCAGAAAGGTCCTTAAACAAAAATCAAAATACTGGGTCCGAACACAATAAGCAGCTACCTGTTTCACTACTGTGCAGAGGAGCTCTCTCTAATATTACACTCCATATCTGAAATATCCTTGGATTTACAGCAGGCGCCCAGCCTATGAAAACGGGCAACTGTTATCCCATTGGCAAAAACTTACGTGACTTTAACAGGTTGTCCCTAAACATGTATTATTTTATTTTTTAACAATATTTAAATAACTTCAACTGAACACATTTGTATTGTGAAACATTCAAATGTCAGTTACTGGTTTGGTATAGAGCCTTATGGAAAGCATTCTGAATATTCATGAGGGAAAAAGGTCTGATATGGTCACAAATATCCACCTAAAATGAAGGATCAATTAGTGGCATCAGCACCATGAAAAAGGTGGCTGGGAAACATACATAAAAGAACAGTATTAACTTTTAGAATTCTCTTTACAATACTGTGCCCTCTGATGGACTGGAGTCCAGTTCTGAGCTTGTACCTGCCTAGCACTCTATGATAGCTGGGAAAGGCTCCAGCGACTAGGCTGTTATCCTATTTAGGACACAAAAGCTTAGAAAATGTCTTACTGATACCAATAGCGTAAAAAGTGTTTTATCTCACCTAAATAACGAACGACAGACTCTAGAGGTTTCCGTCTAGTTTGTTTCAATGGTAAGAGATTCTTGGGAATCTCTGTCAGCCTTGCAGTGCCTGCAAAGAAAGTGAAGGACCAGACACATCAATCACATTTTTAGGTCAAAAGCCTTGCGAAAGCAATTAGTACCATAATAAACAAATACATCAAACTTAATATATACTTTGATTACATTTTATGCATAACACTGAAATACAAATTTTTTCAAATGTTTTGCTTCCTGAAAAATATTTGGCGATTAAGATGGACAGCTTCAAGCTGAACACAGCTATCATTTTAGAATGACTGCATCATGTAAGAATTTGATGAAAGATGAAATTAGCTTTTTCTTTTAATTTAGTGTATTTATTCACTTAATAATGCTGATACATTGCATTAGTTCATCTGAACTAAAATGTTTTGCTGCCGATTTTCATTTGTACACAGCATCTGTTTGTCGTTTCAGCATCCAACAATAGTCGACCAACATTGACAGATTCCACTTGCAATGGTACCATTTTCCATCATTACAATGTTCAAGTGAAACCTTTTACCAGGTTCATCATTCACTGAACCAAGATGAGAAACGAAGAAGTCAAAGTGAATGTAGAAATTAATCTTTAGCAACATCTTGCATTCCATGGTTTTGTCCATTTGAAGGATATTGTTAATCAGCTGAATGTAGATTGCTGGTTTGTAGTTGCCCAGAAAATTTCAGCAACATCCTTGAATGCCTTCCATGTGATTTCCTTCGGCCCTGTTACAACAGATTTTTGAACTGCTTGTCATTGCTGACATGTCTGATTTATGAACCAACAAAAATGTCTTCCTTAATCTTGGCATCAGTTATTCATGGAAACATCGAATGTGAAATCCTTCACATTCCTTATCATTTTTATGAGATTTTTTTTTTGGAAGTCCAATTTTCATAAGAACAGGAGGCATAAATATCATTGCTGGGTCAAAAAGTGGTTTATAGGTCACATGTTTCTGTCCTGGACCCCAATTGCTTAAGGAATGGAGAGTTCTTTTAAGGTAATGAGACTTTTTAGCATGGCAAACAAAGCCACAATACTTAACATAATCGATTCAAGCTGTATTTCCAGCAGCAGGGCCACTAATTTTAAGTCACCACAGATGTTATAGTTGTAATTATTGTATTGTATATCTATGCTTAAAATATGAGAGGGAAATCACAAAAACAAATGATCATAATAAAAGGTATGTGATTGAAAACATTACAGACAATTTTTCAGGCCAAAATCCTTTAGACACATCCTAAAGAGTTCAGGAAGGAACATCCTTGTTGCCCAGTGTAATACAATAATGTGGCTCCCAAATAGCTAACACTTGGACTGCAAACCTTATAGTATCCTGTTCCTTTTTCTATTTGTTAGACTCTTCTGAACTCTACAAATTATCTTAAGAGTTGATGGGAAAACAAAATCATGTTGCTTTGAATAAAAAAAAAAAAAACGGTAACATAAGTGTAATTAATGTGGTAGGAAATTCTGTGTAATACTATCAAGAGCTTAAGAATACATTAGATAAAGTCCAACTCACACTCTGCCTTAAGGGAAGCACTGTTGATGGGCGTGTAGGGATGCCGTGCCAGGAATCGCGGCCGGAACACATCACTGCACAGACGTCTAGCAACTTTAGTAAGTGCTGTTGTTTGAAGGAAGAATGCCTGCCGTGTCTTCACTGCAAACTTTGGGCTACCACTGTGTCTCATGGGCAATCCATGAGGACTCTATAAAAGGAATTAAAATCAAATTAACACTTACAGATAACAAGAGTGACACCCTCAAAAAAAAAAAAAAATAAATAAGAGGTATTTATTTCTAAAGGACAGCTCACAGTAGATTAGCGTAAAGTGGTCACGATTGTCAAATGCAAATTGTAAGAGAGAAAACATTAATAATAGACTGCAAAACTAGTATACAATGATCGTATCAAAATTAATGAACAACCATGCTTTTAAAAATAGGGAGTTAAATGCTTGAGAAAAATTTCCATTTCATTGGACACAATTCCCCCACACCCCCATCATTACTGTAGTTTGGATGCCTGGAACAAAGTTCTTCTAAAAGGGTATCTTCAAAGTCACTGGCATGCAGCCTGCTGGACTGTCTGTATGCTCTCGTATTGTCAGCCTTGCATCTGGTCCTTTATGATTCCAAAAAGAAGGTAAATTGATGGGTGCCAAATCAATACTTTAATAAGTGCATCAAACCTTTCCTTATTGTGTTCTATAGAAGCAGTTTAAATGGCAGTCACTAAAATGCTGATTTTGGATGTCATTGTGCGAGCATCTTTAAAATGCATTGTCTATCTTCTCACAATACTAGCATTCATATGCATTACTGAATATACACTGAATATACTACATGGTGCAGGTGCAGGAATTTTCTCTTCACAAAAAATTTAATTACCTCATGCCAATGGAAAGATATATCACTGTCAGGCATTACGTTTAATTTCTGTTTGGATTTAAGTGAATGACTTGACTAGTAGCTCATGGGCACAAGAAGAGTTGGCACTACCTGTCAAATAAAATTCATTCTGCTGTTACCAAAAGTATTTTAAATGCAGCTTTGCTCATTAATTTTGGTACAACCCTTGTACACATTTTTTTTTTTTTTTTTTTTTTTTTTTTTTAATATAAAAGCCCAAGGTGCAATGCAAAACAAATGTGGATAGAATAATCACATTGAGGCAGACAGTCATGGAGATATAGACGACAACACATTCTCTTAACAGTTTCCACTGTATACATTACCATGTTGTTGCGATTAGGGCCTGGTCTCTCCCCGTCTAACCGCGTTGGCATTTTAAGGCCTCCATATTTTTTCCAGTAGGTCCAGCAGGAGGCACAAAGTCTGCACTGCATGTTAGGGGGACCCCAAGAGTACCACTGATAAGAGTATGTGGCTGTAGAAAGCAAATTTGCAAGAGGTTATCAACTTTTGCAGATAAGTGTAAAGCACAATGGTATGAGCAAAGGTCCTAGTCTATCAACTCCATTCTCTGCTCGCACTGTATGGAATACCAAAGCAGAACCGTACAGTTGGAAGTCATAACTTTCCATACACTAGGGGTGAGTTCTTTAGAACTCACTTTATAACCCTTCAACAGATTTTATGCTAACAAACTATAAATTTAGTATATCATTTAAGTCATCTACTTTGTGCAGAGCAAAAACTCTTTCCAACAATCTTCACAGACAGAGTATATCACTTTTTATTGACTAGATCACAATTCCAGTGGACCACAAATTTACATAGACTTTGTTAACTGTGCCTTTAAACAGCTTGGAAAATTCCAGAAGATGATGTCAAGCCTTTAGGCAATTCGACAATTAGCTTCTAAAGACCAATTAGTTTAATTGGACCTAACATGTGGATGTATGTTAAGGCATACCATTAAACTCACTGCCTCTTTCCTTGACATAATGGGAAAATCAAAATAATTCAGCCAAGACCTCAGGGAAAAAGAAAATTATAGACCTCCACAAATCTGGTTCATCCTTAGGAACAACTTCTAAACAGCTGAAGGTTCCACAATCATCTGTATAAACAATAACATGCAAGTATAAATACCATGGGACCACACAGCTGTCATAACGCTTTGGAAGGAGACACATTTTGTCTCAAAGAGAACGTACTTTGGCAAGAAAAGTGCAAATCAATGCCAGAACAGCAGCAAATAACCTTGTGAAGATGCTGAAGGACACAGGTAGACACATCTGCTGTGTATCCACAGTAAAACGAGTGTTCTATCGATATAACCTGAAAGGCTGCTCAGCAAGGAATAAGCCACTGCTGCAAAGTCACCAGAAAAAAAGCCAATGGTACATGGGATCAAAGACCTCACCTTCTCAAGAAATGTCTTGTGGTCTGATGAATCCAAGATTGAACTGGGGGTGCTTTGCTGCAGGAGAGACTGGCACACTTCACAAAATAGATGGCACCATGAGGAAGGAAAATGATGGAGATACGATGTGAGACACAAAAATAACCGGACTGGGCTTGGGGCTTTCCTGAAAAACCATCTGGAGGTCGGCCAGACGTGAATCATAGAACTATATCCCCTCCTACACACCCGCTCAAACCGCCAACCAGCTAGGTATATCCTGTGAATAGCCCATTCAGTATTTGCATAACAATCGCTACGCGAGTTTCCGTCTAGCAGTTTTTGACTGACAAAAACATTTCTTGTCCTCGATCATCCTCGCTATTCACCCATTTTAGTTCCCTGTGATTTTTACTTGTTCCCGAAAATCAAAAGTGACCTGATGGGCAAACATTTTTCTTCAATGGATGAAGTGAAGACAAAAACGGCAAGCCTGTTGAAGAGCCTCAAGCAAGAAGACTTCCAGCACTGTTTCGATCAATGGAAGATACATATGGAGCGGTGTAGGGATTAGGAGGGGGAGTATATAGAAGGTGCCAATGTTTAGAATGCTGTAATTCATCAATAATTTTTTTTTTTTTTTTTAACTAATCCCAGTTATTTACCAGTTATTTTTGTGTCTCATCTCGTATACTGCAGCAACATGTCAAGAGCTCAGCAAGGAAGCTAAAGCTCAGTCACAAATGGGCCTTCAAAATGGACAAGGACCCCAAACATACCTCCAAAGTTGTGGCCAAATGGCTTAAGGACAATAGGAGCAAGGTACTGGAGTGGCCATCACAAAGTCCTGACCCTCAATCCAATTGAAAAATTATGGGCAGAACTGAAAAAGTGCGAGCAAGCAAGGAGGCCTATGAGCCTGTCCCAGTTATGCCACTTCTGTCTGGAGGAGGAAATGGGCCAGAATTCCAGCAATTTATTGGAAGAAGCTTGCGAAAGGTAACCCTGAACGTTAGGCTTAAGTTAAACAATTTAAAGGCAATGGTACCAAATATTAACAAAGTGTATGTCAACTTGTGACCCACGGGAATTGTGACCTAGTCAAGAAAAAGTGAAATACTCTGAGGTCTGTGAACATTGTTGGAAAAAATTAATTTAGCACTGCACAAAGTAGATGTCTTAAACAATATGCCAAATGTATAGTTTGTTAGTATAAAATCTGTGGGGGGTCTTAGGGGTTAGAAAGGGAGTTTTAAAGAATCTTCCCAAAGTGTATGGAAACTTCAGACTTCAACTGTAGATTCAAAGAGATGCCACACAGACATCACTCTATTCTCCAAACCTGGCCCCATCTGACTAAAAACCGATCTAAAAGATTATATCCATTTATAATTAATTTACACTATTTTGCAAAGATCTGTTTTCACTTTGACATTAAAATTGTCTTTTTCTGTTGATCTAGATCAAAAAGGCAAATGAAAAAATCGACATAGATTCAATGTTGTACAACAAAAAATGCAAAACTTCCAAGGGGTGAAGACATTTTATTGACACATTACATTGAGGGTTGCCTCCGGTTTGCTTTTACTGGTGTTTCTCCTTATTGATTAGGCACAAAACATTAAAGATAAAGAAAACCTTGCTTTAAAGAGATCACTGAATCTCTACTACAGCTGTGTTAATGCACCACTAAGGTACATTTTGTTACACTAACCCCACTAAATTTCCTGAATCACTAAGCAATAGAGACAAAATGCTTCACAGCTAGCTATATCCGACAGAAACGGAGGATAATAAAATACACACCAGCAAACTGGGCATACTCACTATAGCAGCTTTCACAGGCACGCCCTATTACAGCATTTTGGGCTGGCAACCCAGGGCCCGTTGAACTGGGAGGCACTCCTGCTGTTGTTCCGGCTCCATTGACCAGACTGGGCTTCACACTGTTTACATTCAGCTGGTTGGGGTTAGGCTTGTTACTATGGAAGAGATCAGGAGGGTGAGGACAACCAGAATGATCATTGTCACCTCCACAACAGAAGACATGTCTTGGAGACAATACCATTACTAATTAAAACTCACATTCTCAAGGCTTATCTTGACACAAAGGAAGGCAAAGGTATTGAAAAGGGTGTAATAATCTCCATTCCACCTCACAAGACACATTTTTCCTTGATTTTCCCCTCTGCTCCTCAGTTTAAAATTGTGATTGACGTGCACATTGCAGATTTTCACGCACGGAGATTTGCACACATTTCAGCGACATTATATAGAAATGACAGCTCTTTTTCTACACGGCCCCACCTCCATTTCAGGGCACCAAAATGTTTGGGACAATTGGTGTCACAGGTGTTTGTGATCCCCCAGGTGCGTTTCATGGTTTCATAAGATAATTTGGCTTGCTTGTACCCTTTGATACAAGCAAACTACAAACTACTTTGGAGTCTGTAGTTGCCATTGTTAAAGAGGAGGACAACAGCTGTGCCAATGAAAGCCAAAGAAGCCATTATTGGCTATTGTAAGCTGAATTTTATTCAATAATTGAAAGGGAGGAACGGGGTTGTGAAGTGGAGTGAAGCTGTAACTGAAGACATGTGTAAATATTAATGCAATTAGGCCTAACAATATAATCAACCAAGCAAGACTTTGAATAGTGCTCATTGCTCTAAACAGCATAACCTTTCTCTTCTGAGGCAAGTCCAAATAGGGCAAAGAATCAGGAACCCGACTTAGATGACCAAGCACCAATGAAAGGAGTGTCCAATTATCCTGCACATCTTTGTGATGTTGGAGAGGTTGGGAGATACCATGAAGACATGGACAAAATGTGAAAACTCCAAACAGAGATTTTGACAGGCATTCACGTCTAGACTACTGGAGCTGTGATGCAGCCACTATTCCACACTATGTCTTTAAGGTTGCTCTGTAAAATTAAAAATCATATTAACTGACTGAACTCTGATATTTGGTCTTTTAAAGTGAAGAGCACAAAAATGTCTCCTGGGCTGCATGGAATTGCTTTAGTGAGGAAAAGAAAATAAGAAGCAACTAAATTAAAATACTGACGACTTAAATACAGTTTGTAGCTCCAAAGTAGATGACAACAAAATGGGCAAGGAGTACAACAAAGGAGGTTTTTTTTTTTTTTGGTTTTTTTTTTAAATTGCTCTGGATGCCATTACTTACTAGTTTGGAATGTAGACTTGTTTTAATTTGCTTTCTGCCTCTGCTGCTTTTAGTCGCTTCTAAAGAGGGAAGACACAAAATTTAGGTCAATTAGTCTTTGCAAGATAGAAAATAGCTCTCTTAGATAACAATAACCTTTGATGATTAACTGTAGTTAACAAGTTTCTTCCATTTAATTATCCCACTAGGCCAAACATGAACCAAGAGGAACAAGCGGATGAGCAAGGTATTTATTTCAGTTATTAGGCACAAATTATATACACCTATATGTTTTTAAAAAAAAATTAAACACCTTTTCACCAAGTGACACTATTTCACTACCTCCAGTCTCCCAAAGTCTATTAAATACTGTTTATTAAATTGCATTTTTTCTGTTGTCAGGCAATGCTTTAGAATAAATACATTAAAAAATAAATTTCCCTCTTACCTACATTTACCTATAAACTTATATGCAGATTTTATGAAGGAAAAACTATCCATCTTTTTTTTTTTTTTTATTACTGTGGAAACGTGTACATTGACGTCATATTCAATTAATAGAACAGTAGTAATTGTTGAAATGCTGGCAACTGCATTCTGCTGTATGCTAAAATTAGCAAGTATCTTCTGTGTGAAGGTCAGATCATAAGTACACAATTTAATTCTCAGTGAACAAGTTATCACTCAATTCTCACAGACTTTTAAAAACAAGTTTCTCTTCTTGGCGTCTACATGTCCTTCAAGTATTTATCGCAAATTGTAGATTAGCCTCTGCTTGAAAACTCATATTTTAAATCTGGAGATAGCAACAAGCTGGTTGAAGAACATGGTCCTCAGTAGGAAAAAAAGATGGAATATTCTCTCCAAGTGGGAGGTGAGTTACTACCTCAAGTGGAGGAGTTTAAGTACCTCAGGGCCTTGGTCACAAGTGAGGGGAGAAAGACATGTTGAGGTCAACAAACGGATCAGGGAGGCAAGAACAGTTATGTGGTTGTTATACCGATCCATAATGGTGAAGGAGGAGCTGGGCCAGAAGGTGCAGCTCTCGATTTACCAGTCAATCTACGTCCCTATCCTCACCTATGGTCATGGGCTTTTGGTAATGAATGAAAGAATGAGATTGCTTTCTCCTCCAGGTTGGCTTAGAGCCATGGTGAGAAGGACAGACATCAAGGAGAGGCTCAGACCCTCTGCATCAAGAGAAGCCAACTCAGGTGGTTCAGGCATCTGATACAGCTGCCTCTTTGCAAAGGTTTTACAGGCACAACCAGCTGGGAGGAGACCCCAGGGAGGACCCAGAGCTTGCTGGGAGAATCATATCTGGGAATGCCTTGAGATCCCACTGTATGAGTTTGCAAATGTGGTGAGGAACGGGACTTGTGGGCCTCACCGTTAAGACTATTACCCCTGTCTCTGATAGGCTGTGGAAAATGAATGAATAAATGAATTAACAAGCTGGACGGTTCCTCTGATCTCAAATAAGTGAGTCTTCCTTTGTGCGGATCTGTTTAAATACTTTAAAATCCCAACAACCATTTTGGGAAACTACCTTGAAGGACAACATACATACATACACACACTTTATATATATATATATATAGTGACGGACAGCCGGGTCCCATGCCCGGCCGGGACGCCTCTGCTGCATACGTCCCGGGGGAGCCATCATGGACATTGCACTACCTTCCCCGGGGCGCTTGGGGGCAGCCTCCCTGGCTGTGGATCCCTCCTCAATCTCCCCCGTGGCTCCATGGGACATGGAGTCCACCACAGCAGCCCGGTTGGGAGATGGGGTGGCCGCTTGGGGGTGCTGCGGACGACCAGCCACCACGCTGGACGGTTTATCAGCCTCACCCGGAGGTGCAATTAAGACCAGCTGGTCAGGCACCTGGAACACTTCCGGGTGGGGTATAAAAGGGCGTGCCTCCCAGCAATCAGGGCCAGAATCGGGAGGAAGAGGACGAGGTTGCCTGGGAGCAGTGGTGGAGGAAGGAAGCGTTTGGTTGTGTGGGGTTTTTGTGCTTTGGACTGTGTTGGGCCTGTGGGACACGGGGAAGGCGTGTGCCCACGGCTGAAGAAAAAATAATAAACCCTTTGAGTGTGAACACGTGCCTCAGCGTGGTCTGTGCCGGGTCGGGCGCTATATAGCGCCTTTATCACAATATATATATAACAATACACAATACAAATAGCCAGCATATAGTCCGAACCCAAAGAAAATGTTTAACATACCAAAGTCTGAACAAAGGTCAAACATCTATACTCTCCATCGCATAAGACCTTCCATTCTGCTTACATCTCAAAATAAAGTTTTGATAAATGTGAAAGGCTTAAAGATTAAGTCAGAGCTTTAAGTGTTCATGTCAAAAACAAACACATAAAATTATTGAAACAGTCTTTAAAGTAACTGTCAAAAACAACCAGTCCTTTCTTGCTTGACCACATACCCCAGAAAGCAATAGGGTTGCCTGGCCTTGTGTTTAGCAGAAACCTACTGTAGTAAGAGAAGGAGTACAGAATTTCTTTGACTATATTGTAGCTCCTTTCTCTTATACAGACATTCTTCAAATATACAGTATGTTTCTGAGAGACCCAGTTAATGTACAAGCCTTTCTTCTCTTGTTTACTAAACCGAATTAAAGCTCTCCAATCATCAGTCTTTGTGTATCATGATCCATCTCCCAGCACAATCTTTGGCGGAATTCACAATTGTTTAAACTTTTGACAAATTAACCTCTGAAGAACAAAAAACTGCAACATAATTGTAAAACCATACAGATGATTTTATACATACACACACACACACATACACATATATATATATATATATATACACACACATTATACATACACATATATATAATATTATTATATATATAATATTATTATATATATAATATTATTATATATATATAATATTATTATATATATATATAATTATATATATATAATTATATATATATATATGTATATATATATATATATATATATATATATATGTATAATGTATATACATATACACATACATATACACATACATACAGTATACACATTTATATATATTTATATACACACACATAAAATCTAAATATAAAGAGCTTTCAGGGGCCAAAAGTTCATTACTGCCAGACATGCAGAAATGACAGGATTCATTTTATTTTTAAATTTATTTATTTATTAATTTTTCTAAATACGAAGGATGGTCTTACCTGTTGTACATATCGGTCTGTTGTCTTCCACATATAGTAGTATTCAATTATACTTGTCAAGGATTTCCATGGCAGCTAAGAGGAAAAAAAATAAAATCTAAGTCAGCTTTGATGTAGATTGATGGCAGCTATAATATGGATTTAAGATTAACTTGCTTTTTAATCAAGGAAATAAATTAAATCTGTTACGCATCTATTAAATACTCTAGGATAGAAACACAAAACAAGACTATTCTGCTTATTTAAACAATTATTTCCACAAGAGCTATTAACTTAGTTATTGAAGAGTGTGTCAAAGCACAGAAAGAAGAAAGCAGCTTCTATTATCTGTCTGTTTAAAAAAAAGACTTTACATTTTTTTTTCTGTTGTACAAAATTTCTCTACTCTTTCCTTAAATAACCAACCAATCATATTCCTCCTTGGTATGGTGGCAGCCAAACTTCTATTTCCCTGTAGGAGATAATCCTCCAAAAATCAGTTACTTAGTGACAAGTGACACAATGCATGGGAAACGCATTTAGTAGGACTGACCCAACGGTCTACAATAATGTCCATGGCTTATTGGTTCCAAACATTTGCAGACATTTTTTCAAAACAGCTACCATAAGTTTTTTCTTCTTCTTAATCTCACACACAATTCCTCTTAAGCAGGAAGGATCCACGCAAATTCCACCAAGAAACTGGAGTTGGAAAGCCATGGTGATGTAGGGCTGTGCGGCTCTGGAGTTGAAGGGTAGTTATAGCTGTAGTTGACGGGAAGGCAGCCTGATCAGTGTGTTGCACATAAGTTTTTATGGGAAGGGCGCAGGTATATTTTTAGCACTGAGCCGCTGTGGTACTCGCTGACTCTGAGTGCCCATTGTTTCTCTCGCTCTTCATATCACTCTTTAGGTAGCTCGCTGTTCTTAAAATGATCACACACAAGTTGGAATTTTTCTGCAATGTTGGCAGGTATGCCCATTTTAAAAGGGTCTCCTGAAGCTGCTTATTTGTGTGATGGAATGTCAGCTCATATTCTGGGTGACTGACTCCCCAGGCTAATGCCAACTTGTTAGCAATGTTACATCATCTTTCATTCATCATTCGTTTTCCTAACCCACTAATCCACAGGGCAGTTGGAGCTCAACCTTATGGTGCCATATTTTACACAATCGTATGTACGCTGTGAGATTTAGGCGTTGCACAAGGAATGTGGCCGCATGGTGGTGCTTGTTTGGTCTTGGAGGGCAGTGTTTAACTCTTTTAGGCCGGATGTCAACTTTTGTCGACACAAGGGGTTGAGGGCGGATGTCACAACTAACTTTGTTTCTTTTTTTTTCCCCTCTCATGTCCATTTGTGGGCTTCATTAAGTTTTGCATTTTATAATTTCTTTGCTATCTGGTACATTGTATTAATCCCAGAGGGAAATGGTCTTTTCGCATGACCTTTGGGTGGCAGAGAGCAGGATAAGCTATTGTACAGTGTCCCTCTGAACAATTTTCAGGTTAATTGTAATTGTGAAATTGTTTGGAAAACTATGTGAATCAAAAAACGTTCCTGTTTCGCTCATCACTACAGTTAATCATTATCACTGGTTTACATCACTCTATTGCATACAACACTCAGATTCATGGATTAATAAAGCAACATGCAGTACTATAAACATCTGGGAGAAAGAGAGAAGGGCCATGAGTGAAACCATGGTACGTACTGTACCTGTATTGTACTATTTATTTTCATGGTCAGATATAGGATCTTAGATTTTTTATTTTGGTTTCATTCTGAGTCTATTCTCTACAAGTGCTTCCTTATTTTTTTTGTCTGTGTTTCAGCCAGCTGTCAGCTGCTTGTCTTAAGCCTCAGAGCACTGGGGTGGATGACCTTTTTAGCATATGTTTTGCTTATGTTTCCTCTAGCTTTCACGGATCAAGGGATGGGGGATTTTTTTTTTCTTACATTTTCTGAATTTATTTTCACAACGATAAAGGCACAGTGTGAAGAGATCGTTTTTATATTAATGTATTTTATTTTAACAGGGTTAATGGTAGACAAAGGTTGTAAATATTTTTTTCTTTATATAAAAGCTTATCACCAAATATTTACAGGGGTCAAGATGATGGACTAAACTCCAGTAATGTGCCTGATGTTGCATGTACATTTACAGGAAATATTTAAAAACTGAGACCTAACAATATATCGGGAGATGTACTGTACATTTAGTAGGTTTCTGGCTATCTTGTATATTTGGAGAGCACCACAAATGAATGGGAAGCGATGTATATTGTTCACATGCAGAGGCATAGGGGGCATCTACAAGGCTCCGACAAGGTAAGCACTACCACCACGGGACAAGAGGGGGCGACGTCACTAACAACCTTGTCTTTCCATTCGTAGCTTCTAAGGACCACAACCAGACAACATCTGAGCACACCCTTGCAGACTTCCAAAGTCACTCCCCTTTCCAGGTTCACAGTGTATAAACAACAGCCTGTAAGACGTCAAAAGGGGCAAGAGAGAGAGAGTTGGAGAATCACTCCCATTTAAGGAAAGAAACATACACTGTTAGTGGCTGTGGCTACAACTTTGCTCCGGAAACCATCATTTTGCTTACTTTCTTGTTAAATGGGGATAACCAGGTTGGTACACCCAAAATTTTGAACCCGTGTACATCCTTAATTACCACAATATGAAAACCAATCAGATTTGACCTATGTAGTAACTTGATTTTCCTTTCACTACAAGAAATGGATCTCCAAGGCTGAATCTTGTCATTTGCTACTGCTACTTACAAAGTCTTGTTGGATGTCTGTGAAATCCTTGCCATACTTCTCCAGAGCTTCTTCAAAAAGATTAGCTTCCGATGCTGACCATTCCTCCATTTCATCCCGGCATAGCACTGGCCCACCTTGGGGCACAAGTGCTGAAATGGCCTTGGAAATATCAAAGCTGTTTTTGTGCAAGGTGTCCATGGCGTGGAACTAGAAGCAATGACATACAGTTTCAAAACATAAGAATCTGACTGTCCCATAGACTCACTTCTGAAACCACAGATTAAGAGGAATACAACCAAGGGATTCCTCCTGCATAAACAGCAACTGTGACATCAGGGCCCAGATAAAAGGTGGGGCAACATGGGAAAAAAAAAGCATTGCATCCTCCAAAAATACGTCAAGTGGAAGAAAAACAAGAGCGGCTAAGCCAAAACATTTTCCATGTATCATTAGCAAGGCATCTCCTCACCAGGGTGATATCTCGAGAGGCCGCTGCAGCACTCATGTGTAAACTTGGCTGCCTGATGGAACTACTGCAGTCAAGGGCTCTGGCAAAGGTACCAACTGATCTAAAAAAACAGGAAAGAGAGGAGTAAAAATTAAAGACACCAAAACCTTAACCCTATCAGATGATGGAAAGAAAAAAGAATAATCAAAAGCAGCTTACCGTGCAACGACTAAAAACTGGTCAATCTGTTTATCTGTCAAAGGACTGTTTGGATCCCATACTTTAATTTCCAGTTTGGACTGGTCTCTCCCATCGCTTTTACCTGCAAATGGAGAATTTCAAACAACAACAACAGGACAGCAAAGTTAAAGAAAACATAAAACACAGTAAAATGTGGACTCTTGACCAATAAATGAAGGGAATTGGAGGGTCTTCAATTCAAAAAGATCGGTACTGTTTGAACATGTTTCCCCTGCTGATTTTCTGGAAGTTATTTTAATAATTTTTTTAACAAAAAATATATGCGTTTTGCTGGTTGCGAGCATTCAACTTAACGACTTGATGCATGAGATTCTTACATAGACATTTCTGTATTGTATGTTGTGGTCCAGTGTTAGTCTTCATAGACTGCCATTCTCTCAGAAAGTTTATCATCTCTGGTCTTCATAAAGACATGCATTCACCGGCCACTTTATTAGGTACACCTTACTAGTAGCAGATTGGACCCCCTTTTGCCTTCAGAACTGCCATAATTCTTTGTGGTATAGATTCAACAAGGTGTTTGAAACATTCCTCAGGTCCATATTGACATGATAACATCACATAGTTGCTGCAGATTTGCCGGCTGCACATCAATGACGTGAATCTCCTAATCCACTACATCCCAAAGGTGCTCTTAATGGATTGAGATCTAGCAACTGTGGAGGCCATTCGAGTATAGTGAACTTGTCATGTTAAAGAAACAAGATTGACACGATTTGAGCATTGTGACATGGCATATTATCCTGCTGAAAGGGGCCATCAGAAGATGGGTACACTGCGGTCATAAAGGGATGGACATGGTCAGAAACAATACTCAGGTAGTCTGTGGCATTTAAATGATGCTCAGCTGGTACTAAGGAGCCCAAAGTATACTAAGAAAATATCCCCCAAACCATTACACAAGCACCAGCAGCCTGAACCGTTGATACAAGGCGGGATGGATCCATGCTTTCATGTTGACACCAAATTCTGACCTTACCATTCCAGTGTCACAGCAGAAATCAAGACTCATCAGACCAGGCAACGTTTTTCCAATCTTCTATTGTCCAATTTTGGTAAACTCATGAAAACTGTGGGCCTCAGTTGCCAGTTCATAGCTGACAGGAGTGGCTCCAGGTGTGGTCTCCTGTTTCTGTATCCTATCTACTTCAAGGTTCAACATGGTGTGCATTCACAGATGCTCTTCTGCATGCTTGAATTGTAACTAGTGGTTATTTGAGTTACTGTTGCCTTTCTATCAACTCAAACAGTCTAGCCATTCTCCTTTGATATCTGGCATCAACAAGGCATTTTCACCCAGAGAACTGCTGCTCACTGGAAATTTTCCCTTTTTCGGACCATTCTCTGTAAACCTGTGCATGAAAATCCTAGCAGATCAGCAGTTTCTCAAATACTCAGACCAGCCTGTCTGGCACCAACAGCCATGCCACATTCAAAGTCCCTTAAATCACCCCCCCCCCCTTTCAGTTTGAACTTCAGCAGGTACTATTGACAATGTCTACATGCCGAAAGCTGTTGAGTTGCTGCTATGTGATTGGTTGATTAGATAGTAGCATTATCAAATAGTGGAATGGGTGTACCTACTAAAGTGGCCGGTCAGTGCCAATTTTTTTTCTCAGCCATCATTACAAACCACATGGAGTAAGGAAAATAAAAAAAAATATATATTTTTGGTAATGTGTTCCTATATGTGTTTAATATATTGCTTCTGTGTCAAACTACACATTAAACTATATATTTGTATGTGTGAGGTAAATGGGGGTAAAAAAAAGTTCTACTGAACCACAACACACTAGAATGTGTACTCTTCGCTTTTTCAAACTAATATACTCCAAAGACATACTCATTAGTTTATATAAATTTCAAAAAAATACATAAAATGCTGACTGGGAGACAATTCATGTTGATGTCTAACTTTATTATTCACCTGGTTTTAAAACAGAAAAGTTCTATATTTACTGTATGAATACAATGAACTTGAGTATAGATTTTTGTTTGTATATATCAAAAAAATGAACAGAAAGCAAATATTCCACAAAAATACATTTAAGGAAAACACATTAAATATAAGATATCGGAGACATGGGCAGTAAATGAGGCACAGGAGAAAGTTGGATGTGGCAGAAACGAGAATGTTGAGATAGATGTGTGGAATTACAAAGAAGAACAGAATAAGAAATTAGATAATCAGAGGTACAACAAAAGAGGGAGAGAGATCTCAGAAAGTATAGAAAAGTAGACTGAAGTGGTCTGGACATATGATGAGGACAGACAATGAATATGTGGGCAAAGGAGTGATGGGAATGGAAGTACAGGGGAAGAGAAAGGAGGCCAAAGGGGAGGTGGATGGATAAAGTAAAGGTAGATCTGATGGAAAAGGGTCTGACTGGAGAGGAAGTGCAGGACTGAGCTGTATGGTGAAGGTTGAAGTGAAAAGACGAAGAGGAAGAAGAACAACAACAACTTTTGCTCACCATTCTCCTTTGAGTTTACTCATGTACAGTCAAAGAAACCTTCTATAGGACAAATTGTTATCAAGGCAAAGGTCTAGCAGCTGACAGTCAGGTCGAAGCAGAATTTCCTACCACTACATTTTGTCACTTTAAGCTTTTAATGAAATCCCTCCATTTCATCACAATGTTATTCTAACCAATGTTTTATACCGGGCAAAATTAAAAACCAAAAACATACCATCTTCTAAGAGATCTGTGATGTCTGCTTGGTATTTATTCCCTACTCTGATTTCCCCTTTGTCAGCAAGCAGAGTCTTCTGCTGAGGGTCATAGACGAGAGAATAAAAAAACGCATCCTGAAATAAAATGAATGTGTGTGTGTTACTTCACCTGTGGAAAACAACAAATATAACCTAGCATTTTTAAACATACTTAATTTAATTAAAGCAACTGTAAAAACAATACATAAATGAAAGAGACAAACTTGCCTCCCGCTCCAAGTAGGACTTCAAGGCTTCCGTCTCATTGAGCAGCGTAACGCAGCATTTTCCCCTGTATGAAATGAAGAGATGCTTATATTAGCATGGCCTACTTGAGTTAAGAGCTGCAGCAATCGATTATTTAAGTAATTGAGTATTTTACCAATTGTTGCATCGATTAATCAGATAAGACATACTTTTGTTTTATTTAAGAGCAATAATAAATATACAAAAATGAAAAGAAGACGTCTTTCTTAAAATTAACATATATTTTATTTCCTTTTTAGAAAAGCCAACACTTTTATTGCTTAATTTGCATTCAATAAAATTATTTGTTAAAACTAAACCCTTTTAGTACATTTAAGTGCCACATTACATTCAGCATTTTAAAGAATACCTTGTCTTTAAAAAGGTAAAAAAGGTATACATACAGCCTAAAACTAAGGCATAAATCAATAATAATAATAAACAACAACAAGAACACTAACACATAAAAATTGCCTTTAAATGATGCAACTTAAACTTTCAGAACTACAACTTTCAACCTAACTACAGCTCAGGTATAATGTAAGCCTTTTCTGTCTTCTTGAAAGGCTTTCTGGAATTTAATAGGATGCAAAAAAAAAAACAAAAAAAAAAAAAAAAAAAAAAAAAAAAAAAAAAAAAAACACAAAGTTCTGCCAGGATCGGATCCCCAGGGCAAGGTAGATATGGCGTGTGCTTGTGTGCGTACTCCTTTAAAAGAGCATGTGATGGTTGCAATGAAGAAATGAGCATATGAACATGCTCAGAACTGAGGTTTGATTTGTGTTAATGTTACATAAGTGAGTCAAACTAATGTCACAAACTCATGGTGCTTTAATTTTCCAAATCTATCACTTTTTTTTTTTTTAAACTTGTTCCAACTTTAAAGGTTCCTGTCTGAAATCAAGCTTGTCATTTTTACATGACTCCTTTATTTCAGTATTCATATTAAACAGCCTTGTTTTGATGCTTTCAAGAATTCTTAGTCAAAAGGTCACAATTTTTTTTTTATTGGTTATGTGTATCAATCCAGAATTAGAAAATTATTTGGGCTGTCATTACCTGTACTCTGTAAATTTTTAACTGTGAGGTAGCACTTCATTCTTCAATGTACCATTCAAACATATAAATGAAAGCAGACATCAAGGGTTACACTATTGAACTGTACTATGGCTCAAAAGGCCAAACAAATGACACAAATTCAGTGTTTGCAGATTCATCTTTAACCTTTTTTTGTCATGCTAACCTCAAGTTTCAGCAATTACATGACTCTGTTAACATGGTACATGTCATATTAATAAGGAGACGTCCCTTGTCCTTTGAAGCACTTAAAACACAAAAACTTTGTTTTGGTATTATCAAATGGAGAAACTTGTTTCATTGCCCGTGTAGATAAGCCAAACAGCCACCTTGTCCAAGTGTTACCTAAGTGTTTATCTGCCGCAACCGTTCTTTGTGCTGACAGTCACCCCACATTCCTATACTCATAACATGTGGATGCCTGTGATGTGGTCTTCCTCATTCCACAACACTGAACTGCATTCGAACTGGACGGATGCTTGGATTGATGGACATTAGTAGAAACACTCATTACAATTAGAGAACAAATGCAAAGTCTCTATTCATTATCGGGACTGAGTAGAACATTATTAAAAGTGGTTAACCTTGTTATCTTTTCATCTTCACTTACAAATGCGTGACAATACAAGTTAAACGATTACACCTCATTTGATCGTGTCACACACATGCGCATGGGAGACAGCTTAGGCGCTCAAATAATTGTACTTCCCCCGACAGACCAGAGCTTGGTGCCATCCACAAATGCTTTCCCTATGGAGACCAGCAGACTAAACTAGAGTCCTCCGACATCCCTTCTGGTTCCGGTGCCTCACCAAATAACCGCCATTTTCTCTGTTGTACTCAGTTCTATTTTTGGACTTGGTCTGTAAGGACCCTTTTTTTTTGCATCATACTTTTCAAGTATATAGGGTGGCTACCCCAAAATTATATCTGTTTTTTATGCTCAGCAACATCATTTTCAAAGCAGACACAAATCTGTTTCTGAATGAATTCCATAACAGGGTAAAGGCAGCAATAATGCAAGCCTGTGTGTTTAAAAACACACCGATTCCTGCACTTGCACTGTATTTGCCAAGGATAACATGGTTTTTCGGACGTGTTACTGTGTCTTGCTAAATAAATTGTCTTTTGTGAGTGCAGTACCAACTTTCTCAGTACTACTGATACTGTACAAATCTGGTATTGTTACATTTTCCGACCTTTGGTACCAATGTATTGGTTCTTGTGACATCTCTACTCCCCACGATCCTTGTAGTGCCAATACTAAAATTACTTCCAGAGCTCTGTGTAGCAAAGTAGAAATACATTAACAAGGATACCAGAGTATATCATAGCCTAAATATTAAAATATGAAAAACCAAGAATTAACACTGTATCTCCTCCCATCATATTGTAGTATTATCTCTAATATGGTTTACCTACCAAATGTTTTGTATGAATTTCTTTGGAGTTTTTAATATGTATTGTATGCCTTGATGAATTCAGCCGACAATGACCTTAAGGGAATTACCCAGCATTATTTGGGAAAGGTCCTGAATGGGCCGATTGCTGGAAAAACAGATAACAATAAGGAAGTGGATGGTGGAGGAGAGGAAAAAAGAAGGGAAACAGCAAGGAACTGGGTGATATATATGAGTCTATCCTGAAGAATCAAAGAGGCCAGAAGAAATGGAAGTGTGTTAAAAGATGTGAAAAGTGGAAGACGACGACTTATCTTTCCTTTTAAAAGAGGTATCTCATTGGACGCTTGTACAAAAGCCTGTGTAGGCTAATAACTTTATTCTTTGCTAGGGACTCATTACACTAGAACACAAAAGAGATTCATTCACTAAAGAGAACTACCAAATTTTTCAAATTCTGGGTACTGCGATTTCTGCTTTTCATGTTTTGGTCTATAATGTAATTGTCAGGATAAGGGTATTATTTTATTGTCTTGAAAGAGTATTGAATTGGTGCCCTTTAATGTATTCTTGTTTCTCGTACAACATTGGGGTGAATGTGTTATCTTTCTTGGATGTAGTGTGCAGTGTAATTGAGGGCTTAATATTCACCCGAGTTCCCTATCTTTTGAAGTAAAGCATATATCGGCATTAAATTGTCCTTTGTGTGAATCCGTGATGCTTTCCAGGGGCATTACAACATAACAAAACATATAAGGGACATTCAAATTCAGCAGTCATGCACCACCTCAAGCACTGAAATGTCCAGTATACAAACCAATTAGTCAGCTTATACTGCTAAACAAACCAAATACATTATTATTCAGTTGAAGATGTTACTGTTGTTGAACAAACTGCGTACAGTATATTGACAAGTCTTTCTTTATTGCAGTTTGGATAAAAGCTCATGAGAAACACCACTCTGGCACGTTGTTTCAATCAATTTACATAATCAGCCTAATGATGCATAACGTGCAGTAATGATTGCTCCATTAGAGTCTTCATGCCATATATTTTAAATATTTAAAATGCTAAACACAGTCATTTTGTTTTAGTAGTAAGGTTTATGAAAAATGTTCATGCTCATGATATATCATTTTAAATATTTCTTCAAATTTAATTACAGAACACTCGTGTACCCCGCATAACATGAACAAGAACTTGAGATCCATTTGCATTTTAGATAAACTTATGTTTTTTGCCTTTTTTCCTTTTAATTTACTAGTTAAACAGATTTAAAAAAAGCTCAACCTTTTATGACTATCTGTAACAGTAATAAAACAAAAAGATTGATAAACGTAAGAGTCTGGTCTGTGCTCTCTCCAAAAATCAGATATGCACACACTACTGCTTTGATGTCTTTGCTTTTATCAACCATTTTGTGTGTGTGTGTGTGTTTTTTTTTTGTTTTTTTTTTTACACTATAGCCAGCAGCCATAATACATGCACTTCATAAGAGCTCATCTACCTGAAGCTAAGCATGTTCAGGCTCAGCCATACTTGGGATGGGAGACCAACTAGCAAAAGCTTGGGCTGCTGCTAGAAAAGGTGTTGGTCAGGCAAGCAAGGGGCACTTACCCTCTGGGCTGTATGTGGATTCCCAATGGCCCAGTGCAGCGACGGTGACACTGTACTGTAAAAAATGGCACTGTCCTTCAGAGGAGATGTAAAATCGGGGCATCCGTTGTAATGAGTAGGGTGCATCCCAATGTCCTGGCTAAATTGCCAACCTCAGCTTAGTCATTCTGGCACCCTGTAAATTATCCCATCTCTCACTGGCTAACCATCTTTCACCCCTTCACCACCTAACAGCTCATGTGTGGTGAGCGCACTAGCTCAAAAACGGCTTCTGTTGCAACATCCAGGGGATGCTACATATTAGTAGTGGTTTGTAGTGGCTCCCCAATCACTATGCTTTGAGTAGTGAGAAAAGCACTTAATAAATGTAAAGAATTATTATTAGTGAGAAACACAATACTCTTCATTGATTATTTCACGAGGGAAAGACAGGAGATCCATTTCATGTTTTATGTAGTAGTTGTATAAAACTGAACATGTATTATTACTGCAGTGTCTTTAATAGAAGGGTAACATTACTGGCAACCATCAGATACAGTTTAGCTCATAGCATTAGTATATTAGAACATTAGAACACTCTAGACAAGAACAAGCCATTCAGCCCAACAAAGCTCGCAAGTCCTATCCACCTAATTCTTCTAAAAAAAAAAATATCAAGTTGAGTTTTAAAGGTCCCTAAAGTCCTCCTGTCTACCACACTATTTGGTAGCTTATTCCAGATGTCTGTGGTTCTCTGTGTGAAGAAAAACTTCCTAATGTTTATGCAAAATTTCCCCTTAACAAGTTTCCAACTGTGTCCCCGTGTTCTTTATGAAATCATTTTAAAGTCACAGTCTTGATCCACTGGACTAATTCCCTTCATCATTTTAAATACTTCAGTCAGGTCTCCTCTTAATCTCCTTTTCCTTAAACTGTAAAGGCTCAGCTCTGTTAATCTTTCTTCATAATTCATCCCCTGTAGCCCTGGAATCAGCCTAGTCGCTCTTCTTTGGAAATTTTCTTGTGCTGTTATGTCCTTTTTTTTGCCTGGAGACCAAAACTGTCCACAGGACTCCAGATGAGGCCTCACCAGTGCATTATAAAGGTTGAGCAGAACCTCCTGTGACTTGTACTCCACACATCAAGGCGCCATATAACCTGACATTCTGTTTTACTGTCTGGAAGATGATAGCGTAGATTCCACTACGACCCCTAAACCCTTCTCATTAGGTGTACTCTTGATTTTCAGACCGTCTATTGTGTATTCAAACCTCACATTTTTACTTCCTATGTGTTACACTTTACATTTACTGACATTAAATTTCATCTGCCACAAATCTGCCTAAGCCTGTATGCTGTCCAAGTCCCTCTATAATGATTTAACGGATTCTAAATCATCTGCCAATCTACCTATCATGGAATTATCTCCAAAACATAATCAGCTTGTTACTTGTATTCCTATCCAAATCATTTCTATATATTAAAAACTGCAGGTGCCCTGATCCCTGCTGGACATCACTCTTAACGTCAGCTAATTCTGATGAGGTTCCTCATACCACAACCCTCCGTTTCCTGTGTCTGAGCCAATTCTGCACCCATCTACAAACATCACCCTGAACTCCCACTTCTTTTAGTTTGATGCCCATCCTCTCATGTAGTACCTTATCAAATGCTTTCTGAAAGTCCATATTAATAATCTCATCTGCTCCACTCTGACTGTATCCTTTTGTTTCTTCCTCATAGAATTCTAGCATGTTAGTAAAACACAACCTCCCTCTTCCGAACCCATACTGACTGTTCAGTAAAACTCCGGTACTTGCCTTATGTTGCCCAATCTTATCCTTAATAATTCAATCCATGTATTATCCTGTGATGTACATTAAGCTTACTGGTCTATAGTTGCTTGGTTCTGCCCAGCCGCCTTTTTTACATAACGGGATAATGTTTGCTATTTTCCAGTCCTTTAGAATTTCCTCGGTGTGCAGTGTATCCACCTTCAGTCCCTGGTCGGCGCACCTCAGAGGAGCGCCGCCACTGAAATGCAGAGTTTACACAGCTCCTCAGACAGCAGAGGAAAATGATCATCTTGCCAGAGTGTGCAATGACTTCCTAAAAATATATGTCAAGGGTTTATATCTGTACTTGCTAGCCTCCTTAAACACTCAACTGAAAATATTATTTGATCCTGGTGATTTATTTGATTTTAGCCTGTTTAATCTGAGCAGTACATCTCCCTCTACAATTTCTAAATCACTCAGAACCTTCTTAGTAGCGCTAGGAGGTTATCCACTTTCTCACTAGTGGAGGTAAACAGCTAAACTCTTGTCAATAATGTTAGGTGTATAAAAGGGTGTAACTGCTACAAAATAAAATAGTGAACATTCTTTTGAAATGCCATAAGTAAAACAGATTTGATCTGCTAGAACACGGAAACATTCTGCAACAATCAAGTACTCTAAAAGTTAAGGGCACAGCTATACTTTTATTTCAGAGAAGGTTAAATTAGTTATTTTAAGCATTTATTCAAATAGCATAGATAAATCTGCATTTATATGTGTACCAATTCTGTATTTAGTAATTAGTGTAATCTACACTTGTATATTAACTGAGAAATCTGTGCCTGCACTCAGTGAAGGCCGCCATTCAAAACAGATATTTTATTGTATAATCGCACAGCCAGGCAGAACAGTGTGTGCTGCGTGCAATCCGGTGACAGAAACCTATAAATAAAGCATCTATTTAATCAAACATATTTATAAAATACAAGAAAACGATCACAGGCTTCATGCTTGTTTTTCAGAGTCACAATAGCCAATGGGGATGTTTGCTCTGCACAATTTAAAGACATTAAGACGTTTTGCCAAAATAGAACTCCAGAAGATTACCTGCACAAGTAAATGCGGATTAAGAAACCAGGTTTCTGTCTTAATGGAGTTAATCGCCTTAACACAATTATGTTTGTGCACATAAATGCGACAACGGTTTCTATATAGGTTTTTTTGACATTATAAATCCATCTTTATTCTTATGCTGCTGGGGTAGTGCATTTGAAAAATTATATACATCACTTTCAGTAAAATGTCCTTTGGTGGTTACCGACCATTGGTTTTACTAGTATAAAAATAAAGAACAGCAACTTTAGATAAAGAGGTGTGAATGACCGGTGAGAAGTGTGGAAATGAACGTTATGTTGGTCAAGAAAGAAAGTTCTTCTCCCAAGTAGGTCCTCATCTTTGAGTCATGGATGAATTAGAAATGGAGTCTAAAGAAATTAACGCCTTGTCCTTGTCATCTTTCTTCTACTCTACTACCTTCACACTCACCACTGTATCATCAACAAACCCCCATCAACAATGGCGCCACCACCCCTGCCTCTTCTATTTTCAATCTGTTTCAACTGAGCGAAATTGATGACAATTTTTCCCCTTATGTTTACTGTACAGTTACAGTTTTGTTGTAGCCATGGGTATCATATGTTTGCTTCACTTGCACATATAGCTGTACAGTCAGGCAAGTAGTGTGGTGTAGTGGTTAAGGTTTTGGACTTCAAACCCTGAGGCTGTGGGTTCAAATCCTGATACTGACACTGTGTGACCCTAAGCAAGTCACTGACCTGCCTGTGCTCCAATCAGAAAACCAAAAGAAATGCAACTACTTGTATCATAAATGTTGTAAGTTGCCTTGGATAAAGGTGTCAGCCAAATAAGTAAATGTAAACAGTTATAACAGAGTGGCTATAAACAAGCTAAACACAACAGCTATTAATGAAAAGGAAAATGTCTCCTCTAAAGAGTGTTCTGATAGCTAATAATGATTATTATGATGATTAGGTTCATTAAAATGGAATTTGTGCTTATTTTAGGAAAAATGGGCATCCATTCTTGGACACAGGAACCCAAATTTTTTTCCTTCCACAGAAATGATGTTTTTACTTAATACAAGCATTAAGAAAGGAGAGAGACAATATAATAAAATGACATATTACTATACTTGAGGCGAAGAGATACAAGCCCACAATGTACAGAAAGTTTTAATTCTAGTTACGGATTTTTTTTTCCCCTGCTAAATTCTGCCAGGTTACTAACAGGTTAGTATGCAAATGAAAGAATTATGTTACCCAAAAAAAATTTCACAAGAGTATAATGGAGTTATAAGATTTAGTTAACATGGAAATCCAACCAACCAAACTTACTTCTGAAAGAACTGCTTGCTGGCCCAGAGGAGGCTTCAAACTCTCTCTTCCACAAAAATAAATAAAAAATAGAAAATACCTAATGTGAGTTGCAGGTAAGGACTCCAGCTGTCGTGAAAGGAACAATTCCCTGTGCCTGAGCTGGTGTTTCTGTTTTTCAGGAAGATCTACCATTTCTGGGTTTTCCATTTCTTCTTCCATCTCCCCTATAATTTAAAATAAATGGTTGAATGGAGAACATAAGATGCACAGAATTATTGATACCCTTAGAAAATGGAAAAAAACAAACAGATTACTAGAAAAGTCTGAATTAGTATAAGATACCCTAATTTAGAATGTTCATAAGAAATGTAATAATTTACTTAAGTACATAACAAGAATAATTATGTCAAATATTTGAGTTATTAAAATGAGTATTTTAGTTTCAATGTTTAAAGTTGAAATATTCTCCATTGTAACAGAAATGTGTCATTTTTCACACAAGGATAGTTAGTGGTCCATAGAGGCCAAGACCCCCTACTAAACGATCAAAACTCAAAAACAAGATCATGTTTGTAGTCGCTCATCTTGAATAGTTTAAAAACTATACCCCATATGTTTATGTTTCAAACTGATCATTTTTAAATCTTCTGGGAGTGAGTCTTTGGAGGCTATGATCACCAGACAAGGATCAAATATTAACTTTAAAATAGAAAAAAACGACTCTCCATGTACTGTACCTCTACTAATGATGTCCATTTTTTGAGAAGTTTTATGAAAGGGAAAAACTTTGACCCTTCATATCCCATTAGGCGGTAAACACCTGGGGTCTGTTAATGTGATATAAACAACTTGCAAGTCATTCTGATCATTTTTGCTGAAGACACCTTTAGGTTTACTCTTTATTATAAGGGTGTCATTTTCCACACAAAATGGGTCCAAAAATAGCCTAACAATTAGGGTATTTTTCGGATTCAGAGAGCCAAAATCCTTGACATCTTGCATAATTAGACATCAAGATGAGTCAGACGGTATATCATATGTGGAGATTCTCTCTTGAGTTAGGAGGCACCAGACATAAGTGTTCATAAGTAATTCTTCAATATACTTTACTTCGCAACATGTGGAACATTTCAGTTAATTCCATTCAATATCAAAAGATTTGCCTGCCGTAGAGAAGAAACATCATGACATATGATGGAACAGTTTTCAGATGACCTCTATTCAAATAGAACTGTCATAGTCTAGCTACAAAATGACCTTGTTCAGAATTTGGCTACCTTAGGACTGCTAGAAGTTGGCTTTAAAAACCACCTTGTACACCTCTACATACATAAAACGCACAGTTTCTGCTTGTTTGTTGTTTGTTTTAAAAGCCACAGACTTAACATGGCACACAGGAAATTCTCACTGTAAATAAGACATTGAAATTCTGACCACTGGAATTTGTCCACGTAAATTTGCCCCGTTTCAACATCCTTATTAAAGTTTATATTCCCCCCTTTACAGTTGGGGAGTTGGCAATGGAAATGATCCACTCTATCAACAACAAAGTGTTGGTATGATGACTCATTCTGACGAATTATAATATATGTGGTGACTTCAACCTAGTGACTTTGGAAGAACATGGGACAAAGTTCTATCAGCTTGTGTCATGTCCCACTCATAGTAACAAGCTGGATATGCTCTATTTAAAGGTTAAAGATGCCTTTAAGTGTAAACTCCTGGCACCTTTTGGGCAGATCCGACCACAACCCGATTCATCTTACTCCCAGCTACAAGCCTGCTATTACACATCAACCTGTTACCATCAGAGAGAGGTTAGGATAGTGAGGAAGTGAGCCTGGAATCTGAAATGGCTCTGAATGATTGTATCCAAATGACAGACTGGGAAATGATGTGCAAGTCACAAGGAGATGATAGCAAAAGACTCGATCGCTGCACCACTAACTTCTGTGTCGACACTGGGGTGCAACATTACATATACGCTATGTGGTTTCTCTGGTGTACCATTAAGTTTGTTTATTACGATATCAGATGCTAACTTTAATGCCATTTACCAGAGGTGAACGACAATGAAAAAACAGACTGGAACCAGAGCAGAATGAGTGGCCAAGATCTTAATGGGATGTGATTAAACAGGACCCATATTACCCCTTTCATCTGACTCCATATTTTGCTGCCAGATATCGCTGGTCAATTACTAATCTCGCATGCAACTGGAAAATTGACATCTTTACATCCCCATTACATTCTTACCCAAAATTTTGTCTATCATTAACCAAAGCATCACTTCCAACAACAAGTGCTTGTATCTCGCAATTATCTAGTGCACAAACTTAGAACTCCAAACTATGTAAATCAAAGAGTTAATGTAAAATACCTGCTAGGTGCCAATTATTCAGACAACATTAAATTTATTTAAATAGTTCATTTTCATATAAATACATAGCTCAATGCCCTTCAAAAGTGGAAGAGTCAAAATTATAAAGAAAAAGATACATAAATGAAATATACAATATAAATAAACAAAACAAAAAATGGATTGACATAAGCATAAAAAAATACTATTACAGTACACACAGTTTTGTAATCTCTACAAGCTGGAATAGTAAGTCAATGTCTATTTATATAGCACATTTAAAACAACATAGGAATGCTGTGGCCAAAGTGCTTTACAATAATAGAATAAAAGAAAACAAACAAATAACATAAATAACAAATAGAAATAAAATATATGAACATAAATAAAATAAATAATAAATAGAAGTAATGTTATATAATCACAATGAGGAAACCATCATTATTACTGAAGGTCACGGAATGCAAGTGAATAGAAATGAGTCTTTAATCTCGTTTTGAATTGTAGACGACTCCTTTATGTGACAAGGTAAAGAATTCCACAGGCGAGGAGCAGCAGCTGCACAAGTCCTGTCTGCCCCCCTTGGTTTTACACTTGGTACGAGGGACAACGAGAGACAACTGACCAGAAGATCTAAGCACTCTGGATGGCTGGTATAAAACACACAACTCAGATAAATAGGCAGGAGCAAGCCCATGTAAAGATTTAAAAACTAGTAACAAGATTTTAAAATCAATTTTGAAAACTGACAGGCAGCCAGTGTAAAGAAACTAAAATAGGAGAAACAGAATCAGACTTTATTGCCTCAACCAGAAAGCGAGCAGCAGCATTCTGGACCAACTGTAACCTGCGTATCGGGGATTTGCTAATCCCAGAATACAGCGAGCTGCAGTAATTCCGGCGAGTAAAAATAAAAGCATGAGAAGCTTTCTCAAGATCCCTAGAAGATAAAAAAGGTTTCATCTTACCTAATAGATGAAGCTGTAAAAAGCAACTCTTGACTACAGAATTATTCTGTTTCTCAAAAGAGAGGTTACTGTCAAAGATAACACCAAAATTGCGGACTTGAGGTTTGCAAAAGACAGAGAAAGAGCTGAGAAGTCCAAGACCAATTTGGGCTTCAGCTGATGGACCCAACTATAAGCACCTCCATTTTATTTTGATTCAGATCAAGAAAATTATTAGCCTTCCAGGATCTTAGTTCAGAAAGACAGTTGTGGAGTTGATTTATCGCAGAGTTGCAGACAGGAATATAAACCTGAGTATACTCAGCATAGCAGTGAAAAGAAATGTGAAAAATCACAGTCGGATGGTGGATCAAGTTCACTTCGAAGGGGTTCCAAGACCAAAAGACCTCAAGAGGAGATGAAGAAGAGTAGACTTTGTGCTGCATGTTTGACAGGGCGAGTGGCACTAAGAAAGCCATTCCTTAAAGGACAAAATAGGGCCCTGAAATACCAGCTGTTGACTCCTGCTGACGCGACCACATCTCCCCTTTACAGTAGAAGCCAAGACTTGCTTTTTTTGACCAGCACTGTTAAACTGCTGTGAGGCACCCATAACGCAAGTTGGTGACCCTACAAAACTTGTCTTCCGATTGAGTGGTGACTTTGGGTGTGCCAGATCTCTTCTTATCAGGGTGTTTTCCAGTTTCCAATTGCCTCTGGATTGTGTTGGACAGATTCTCTAAATGATAGGCCAACACTTCTAAGGGTAACAATGCTCTGTCTCATTTCATTTGTTAAATGCCATTTCCTTACCCTTATCACTGTAATATTGGCCAAGTAGTACTTGAAAGGGTGTAGTAACACAGTTTGCTCCAAATCCACTTTAAGACAGACAGAGGGTTTTTCAAGTAATCAAAAAAAGTTGGGACATTTGTACAAATTGTTTGTTTCAACTTGAAAGGCTTAATTTACTTGAATTGCTCCAGAACCTCTGTAGTGTGGATTGTAACCTATTAATTCATTTTAATGTGAATTTCCCCTTGGGATAAATAAAATATCTATCTATCTAATTGTTCTCTGAAGACCCATTTGTGATATTCCGAAATTTCCCTTTTTACAGTTTTTGCTAACCTAAACTTTGAAGTTAAACCTCTAGCAGTTTACTGCTTACCTTTCACCATTTTAGGTCAATCATTGCATTTCTTCTAATTACACTTGCAGAAAGACTGGAAAAAAAAAACTAAGGTGTTGTAAATCTTTTGACGTATAGTGTATTTATTAGAGAAAGGATATAGCTACCACTTGCTGCTGGAAAAATCTACTTTTGGAAATCGCTTCCATTTGTATATGAATTGTTAAAAGGACATTCACCTCAATCAACACGTTGGCTCCACAGGATTCTTCCAGGTTTGCATCTGCAGTAATTTATAGCAGTGATGTTTGGGATTTAAACTGTCTGACGAAACAGACTCCCTGCAGACAGACCCACTTCCCACAGCTGTATTAAAACAAATTTCTACAAGAAACACTACAGTTACCAATTAAAAAAAAAAAAAAAAAAAAAAACTACATTAAACTCAAACATTATGGCCATCATAGAGCCTTAAGATTTTAAATGAATTTTTCCCGCCAATTTACAAGTATTAGTAAAGATTTGCTAATACTATAAATATTTATTTAAAAAAAAATAATTAAAAAAGGCACTAGAGACAAACAGTCTACAAATTGATCCATGTGGAGTGTCATTACGCACAATTTCATATGTAAAGTACATCTCTCAAAAGCATCCTCCAGCTGGATTTCGTTAGAGTGGCTCCGAGTAATTAGAGATGCTTATACGGCTGTTTACAAAAAGATTCCAGCATCACATACTGTGGGTTTGTGGGAGAATCAAAAGTAAGTCATCCACATAAAGGCAGAACAACAGGAGGAAGAATGGGGTCTTACCGAGGCACAACTGCCCCTTATTGGGTGTGGAAGGGTGGTGTGCAGCAACATCAACAACACACACTCACAGCCTACACAGTTCAATACAAATACAAACTTAGTCCCAGAATTCTACAAGTCACACCAAAGCTGTGCCAAAGAGGCAAACAACCCTATAAAATGTTCAAGTAAACACACAGGTGAATGGGGGAAATAAATAAATAAATAAATAACAGTGTCTATTTGTTCTGGCACTGCTTCTCTCCTACTTACTTGCATGCTTGTCTGCTAAAGCGATCAGGGTACTGGAAATGTCCCTCCTTCGGTAGAAACACACCACCTTTGCTTCCACATTGCCATTGGCAGTCTAAAAAAATAAAACAAAGAGTGATTACTGTCTTTGTTCAAATATTTACACTGAAACTCTTCAGGAAATTAAAACATTACAACACAACATTTTGGCCCTCATTAGGTGCACCAAGTGAAAAGAAAAACAGAAGGCAACATATCCAGTAGGGAACAAAACCACGGAAGAGGAAAAGAGAGAAGGCAAGAAGAGGTGAGAAAAAACTGCCATTAGAGAAGATGAATCTCTGTAGGTGGGGTCACATCTCTCTCCAGGTCCTAACCTCTTTTTAATCTCTCACTTCATCTTCTCTAATGGCATCATTTTCTCACCTCCTTTCAGCTTTTCTCCTTGTCACTTGCCCTGACTTTGTCCCCGGCCCCACCATTATTTGTTACCTGCTCGTTCCTTTTCACTCAAGTAACAAGACCAAAAAAAAAATCAAATCAATATATTGAACAATTATAAATTGGACCCTGCAGTTGCATGAATGGAAAATAATAATTTTATTTTGGCAAACAATTCAGGTAAATTGCCACTTTCAGTAAGCAGAAGTGAGTCAAAAGTTGCAAGAGACTTTAGTAATGTGTTTAATGTAATACTTGCACGCAAAATATAATTTAGGTAAAGCAAAGACATGCTAAAATATGCATGTAGTACCATTTGAACATCAAACAGAAAATTGTGACTATTTTGAGATAATCACATTTTGAAAAAATACAAACAGACAAAAATGCTTAGAATCTGGTGCTTTACCATAATATGGTGTGAAATTATAAAATATTTAATATTTTAGGGGAAACATTTCAGGTAAAGTACCACTTCCAGTTAGCGGAAATAGCTGAAAAAAGGTACACAACTTATATTTCTAATACTTGTATGAAAATTTTGGTTGACCTAAATGAAAGCCTACTCAAGGTATCGTGTTTATACACACACACAGACATAACTCCAAAAAATGGTACTTTCACACTCAGGGAGGTCTAAAACATTGAGATTCATCAAAATCGAATTTTTGGAAGATTCCAATACTTTCCCTACATGAGAAAGTAAAAAAAAAGAACTGTCAGGGGCCTAATTTATTGAGAAAACACAGTAAAATAATCCTAATTTTGAAAGTACAACCATTTTCTAAACATTCCAATAAAATACCTATCTATATTAGATAGATAGATAGATAGATATATAGAGAGAGAGGAGCGGATTTGGTGAAGGCAGACAAATTTAAATGCTCAACAGTCCAAAACAATGGATAGTGCAACAGAGAGGTGAAGAAGAGTGCAGGCAGGGTGGACTGCATCGAGAAGAGTGGCAGAGAAGACTGATTTGTGACAGAAGAGTACCTGCAAGAGTGAAAGGGAAGGTCTATAAAACAGTAGTGAAACCAGCTGTTGTGTTTGGTTTGGAGACGATGGTACTGAAGAAAACACAGAAAGGCAGAACTTCAAGTTGAAGACGCTACTATTCTCGCTCGGAGTAACGTGGGTAGACAGGATTAGGAAAGAGCATATTAGACAGACAACAAAGTTTGGTGACCGAGTGAGAGGCCAGATTGAGATGGATTGGTCACATTGAGAGTTGAGAGTGGAAGGGTACATCGGGAAAAGAATGTCAAGGATGGAACTGCCAGGAAAGAGAAAAAGAGGAAGGCCAAAGAGGAGGTTTATGGATGTCGTGAGGCAGGACATGAAGTCAGTCGGTGAGGCAGAAAATAAAGTAAAAGACAGGAACAGATGGAGACGGATGATCTGCCATGGCGAACCCTAAATGGGAGCAGCTGAAAGAAGAACAAAATGATTAAAGCAAATTCTACCTGAAAAAAAATATCTAATTAAACCCTATGAATATAGAGATGCACGAGTACTAAAAGATTAACTACATTTACACAGCTCTTGCAAGGATGAACAACACAAAACAGCAACCCTTTGACTGTATGACGTGAACAAAACAAAAGGTAAAGTAATTCAACAACTAGCTTCATTAAATGAATAAAAGAGTCCATGATTATGAAACTGTAACAAAAGCATCTCAAGAACAGCGGCAGCAGTAAGAAAGACTATCCTGTTACCATAAACGATACAGTAGCGTACTCGTCGTGATAGCAATAAACTCTAAAAGGAGACCCCCAAGCATCAGATAAATAAGGAAACGAAAGGATCACAGCAGTAATCATTTCTGCACAAAACTGTCTTAAATTACTAGGGCAGGGGTGAACAGGCATGCTTCAGAAGCATGCAATATACTGTAGATATAAATCAGTTGGTCATTTGGACAGATACAGGGTGGCGCAGGGAAATGGGAAGTTTTCAATTGACATTCAGTACACAAATAAACATATTACAAAATAACTTTAATGATGAATTGTATTGTACAGGATATGTAATCAATGATGATAATCAATATTCATTTAAATATTCATTTTATGTTTTGAAGAAAACATCATGAAGGGGTTGTCCATTTCTCCGTACACATTCTGACAGCCTGTTATAGAAATTCTGCATTGCTCGACCTAACGTTTTCAAGAAGCCAGCAGTAACCGAGCAGCCCATGGTGACAGTGGTCACAGTATGCAGAAACAGATGCCTGAAACAGGCGGCACCAGGGCAACACAGAATGTAAGCAGGTTTTATTAAGGTTTACAGCCGATTGCCACATCTAGCCCCAGATATCGATTAATGTCGACATCTGCCTCGGCCCTGTGTGTCAACATAAATCAACACCTGCCCTGACAGAGTTAAATGAGCTTCTGTAAAAAGACATACATTTGTCTATCTACTTCTGCCAAAAACTATATAGGTAGTCCCCAAGTTATGGACATCCGACCTACGACTTACGAACGTGGCCGCAGCTGCGACGTATGCACCTCAGTAACTGCCGCTCTGTCATCTTCGGCCTGGGGACGTTGTAAGGGGTGGCTGGACGGAGGCTGGAGGGGGGAGATTTTGCTGCTTGCACAGTGTAGTGTCCCTCGGGCGGCTCCCGGCAGCAAGCGGTCCATAGTCACCGGGGCCACAGCTAATCGCTTGTGTGCAGGACAGAGACTTGATGTGGTGGTTCGCTGTTCGCCCACTATGCCGCCGCAGCTACTGCTCCTGACTGGACGCAGGCTGGATGGAGCGGTGGGGGGCTTTTCACTGTCCGCCCACCACACACGGCTGCCCTGTTTGTTCTCGGTGGGCGGCTGGTAATGCTGCAGGCGGTGACCCGGTTGTGGTTGAACGGAGGCCATTGAGGGTGAATGGGGTGGCTGCCTGTTAAATGGGGCGGGGGGGGTGGGCGATTCACTACCCGCCTTTGGCCGCACCGTGTTCGTTCTCGGTGGGCGGACGCTGCAGGCAGCATACTGTAGTGACTGCCCCTCGCTGCCCCCATTCATTCTCAATAGCAAACCTGCTTGTACTGTTACACACATAGCAGGACGTTGTCTCTCATTCACTACATCAGACGTGTTGACGACAGGTCCCTTCCTGCTGTGATAGCGTGTACAGTGCTGTGCAGAAGAGCTCATCTTAATCTTTTGTCTTCACCCTTCAAGAATGTCTCTGAAACACAAATCTGATGCAAGTGCTGGTGATACAGATAAGAAGAGTAAAACCATCACCATTGAAAATAAAGTAGAAATAATAAAAAGGTCAGAGAGAGGTGAAACTCCATCATTCATTGGCAGAGCACTTGGTAACAGTCGGTCAACAATAGCATTTATTAAAATAATGTACCTGTTCCGACTTACATACAAATTCAACTTAAGTATAAACCTACAGTCTCGTACAAAACCCCGGACTGTCTGTATGTTGTTTTGTATATGTTACTTGTCCCATGTACTTTGTAGTAATGGATAAACCTTCTGATATAATAGGAGTCTACGATGACCAACGCTGGACAACAACAAAAAAAAGTCCATGAAAAAAATTTCAAATCTTGCGTTACTCAAGTTGCATAACTCAAGTCAATTTATCCAGTCATATGCTTATAACATGTACTTTTACTAAAATATTGATTACAAAAAAACACACTTCATAAAAATGGCACCCTCTTAGATATGCCCAAGCATCTGAATTGAAGACCCACCTCATTCTTTTGTCATCAGTCCAGCCCAGTACCAGCTTACTCATTGGCCAACATTACACTAAATGTGATATCATCAAAAATATACACGGAGATGCATGTAAAATTAAAGATAAAAAAAAAGTTAAAGATAGTGAAAGCATTTTCAGTTAGAGAATATGCCTCCTATTTGTGTATATCCAAGATGCTTCAGCAAGCAACCTGATGCTAAAAATCTCAACATACCCTAGTTATGGATGTGAATTTAAAGGTAAAGGCACAAGGCCTATCTGTAATTTAAATGCTCGTTCGTATCACAGCACGAACCATTTTTGTTCACAAGGAGTTTTCCAGAGGTGGTTTATTTAACACTATATTAGTAAAAATACACATACTTGGGATGTTGTAAGCAAGCGATTGGAAGTCTTAACATGTGAATTATGCAATAAGAATGATGTGAGATTTTTTTTTCCCCATGAACATTTTTGATATTGGAAGAAGTCAAAGGCTTACAGCAGACCTGAATAGTACCAATCACCTCTATAATTCTTCTCTTCTGTCACCTTCAACAGTAAGGTCCTGTTTTTGCATATCTCCCATAGACTTGAACTCAAAACTTTCCATAGAATAAAATGCCATACATTATAAATAAGAGCAACTCAAGCGGTTGTCAGAAAGAAGCTCTTAAAAGAAGGAGAAAGTGACTGCGCAGCATTGCTGAGATTTTTAAAATGTGGACGTTTAGCCACTAAGCCTCTAAAACACATACCTTATTCAGTTCTTCTATCCTTCTGATTAAATAGGGGTTGCTTGATGAATTTTCGAAGTACACGTAATCTGGGGAGGAAAAAAAAAAAAAAGTTTAAAACAGTTGAAAAGTAACATAATTGTCAAAATACTATTTAATTCAGTGGCACTGGGCAGAAAGCAGGAAAATACCCTGGATGGGTCACCAGTTCTTCCCAAGGTCCACTTGTGTACACTAGGGCTGTCAGAGCGAACATCGCTACTTGAATATACACTAAAACCTCGATTATCCGTTAGAGGTCAGGACAGAGGCCGTGATGGACAACACAACAGCTACTTTAAAAATTATATACAGTAGATTAGTTTAGTAAATAGTCTGATTTACCAAAAAAAAAAAAAAAAAATGTGTATATATATACATACATATATATAGCAAGTCAAAAATTATCCACACTCCAGCTTCAGAATTTATTTTAATCAACTTTCAGAAAAGACAAATACATAATTTTTCAACATAATCTCCCGTCTTTTCAATACATTTTGTCCATCTGTCAACAAACTTTCATATTCCTTCATTAAAAAAATGTTTTAGACTGAGCTGCTAGCCACGAATGCACCACTGTCTTCACCTCTTCATCAGATGTGAATCTTCGTCGTCGGTCATGGATTATTGCATAGACAGAGCCTTGGCCGATTTGCCACATCATCTACTGTCACTCGTCTATTGAACAGAATCGTTTCACGTGGCGTCCAGTTCCTCCTTCAAGGCTAACATTTCTGTGACCTTCCTTGAACTTCTCTATCCATTCATACACAATTCGTCGCAACAAAACACTCTCAATACTGTGCACAAAGTCTTTCATAAATATCGGCACCAGGCACACTGTTAAGGCCACAAAAAACTAATCACTGCATGTTGCTCTTCTTCTGTGCAGATCACAAGTGGGGCAGCCATTGTTTCTCGCACTGCAGTTACATATGATCTGACCTAACACATTCTCCACCTGCATAGCAGTCTCTCTGGGGAGATAGGGACCTCGTATGGAAAGTACCGATAAGACAGTGCTGAGAACATAAGTTTTAGTATAACCAGAGTGCAGATAATTTCTGACTCATCTTCGTATTTATATTTTATAACAACTCAGAGGTACTGGAGTTTTCTACGTTTTACTTGGAGTCTTCGTTTCATAACCAACGATGCCCTTTCTTATACTTCGTTACATGGGTTACGGAGCACATCTCTAAAACAATAAAATTAAGCTTTCCCTACCAATCAGTTTATCTCCTGTCACTCACGTTGTGTCTTTTTCTATATGCTAACACTCCTGCTGGTCGTCTCCCGACTCCCTACTCCAAATTTCCTTCGCCACACCTTCCTTTTTCTCCTCACTCATCTCCTATGAGACGTGTCCGCCCCTATCACTTACACAGCAGTCATTCCGCTATTTCTGCTCCTGCGCAGTGCATCACAAGCTGCCCGAACGTCACAATAAAATTAACAAAGCATAACAGAATTTAAAAAGAAAATTACAATGTAAAAGAACATTAACTTTAATACAGAATAACATTACCATCAGAGGTTTCCATTTTCAACACATTTTTCAATTTTGTCGGTGTCACGCTTTATATCATTCAATGCTATTAAAGGTGAAGGTATGTAACTGACGTGATTTAAAAATGCAGCATGACACGTGGTGCTGGGGGAAAAACACTACGTGCCAGCAGAAGGGAGAGGTTCTTCCAATGTGCACAGCTCACAGCGTATTATGTGGCAGGAGGAGTCATTGCATGCAAGATATGTGACAACGTACTAAATATGACAACAGCTTTCATTTTTTTTATTTTATTGATTTTATTAAAATCAAATAACATTCCATACAAATAAATCAAGTTTTACAAAAATATATGTTAAAATAAAATATCTACCCCCACCCATGAGAAAGAGAACTAGGCCGGCAGAGAACAACTTTAAGCTAGTAAAAATAAGTAAATAGATAAATTAATAAATGAATAAAGATAAATGGAGTTAAAAAATGTTATTGATTAGATTCTGCCAGGCTTTGAAAAAGTTTTGTACAAATCCCCTAAGTGCAAATTTGATTTTTTTCCAATTTCAAATAGTATGTAACATCAGTTACCCACTGATTTAGAATAGGAGAGTTAGGATTCTTCCAGTTGAGCAAGATAAGTCTACGTGCTAATAGTGAAGTAAAGGCAATTCCAGTTTGTTTGTCCTTCTCCACTTTAAGCCCCTCTGTGAGCCCACCAAACATAACTGCCAAAGGGTTAGGAGGGAATTGTGACACCAAGGCTGTCTGATAAGCATTTAAAGATTTTGATCCAGAATGATGTTAATTTGGTGCAGGCACAAAACATGCGACTCAGTGAGGCTGAAGCTCGATTGCAATGTTCACAGGTTGGATCTCGGCCCTGGAAACATTTTGGACAGTTTTAAGTGAGACAGATGTGCTCGATATATAATTTTGAGTTGAATAATTGTATGCTTTGTACATATGGAGCTCAAGTGAATTATGTGCATTGCTACCTTTCACTCCTTTTCTGAGATGTTGAGTGAGAGATCTTTTTCCCACTGTACTCTTGGATCTTTGAAAGGGAGGGACTGTAAAATGGTTTTATATATATTACAGAAATTCTGTCTGAGTCCTCAAGACAGAGCAATACTTTTTCCGCCATAGAGGGAGGTGGGAGGTGAGGAAAATTGGGCAGGTTCTGTTTAACGAACTTTCTAATATGAAGGGAGTGAAAGGAATGTGTTGCTGGAAAGTTAAATTTGGAGTTTAATGGTTCGTAAGATGCAAAAATGTTTATGTACAGATCTCGAAGTGATTTAATCCTGAATGTTTTCCGTACATTCAAAATTGGAGTACATTTGAGCAGGGCTGTGGAGTCAGTCGGAGACAATTTTTGGGTACCTGGAGTCAGGGTCGGCAAAAATGTACTGACTCTGACTCCAAATAAATTTAAATTGTAATGAGAAAAAAAAAAAAAAAAAGCAAATTCAAATGTCCCATTTCACAAACAACAGTCTTAATTAAGAACTTCTCTGATCTATACTAATAAAAAGGCAAAGCCCTCACTGACTCACTCACTCATCACTAATTCTCCAACTTCCCGTGTAGGTGGAAGGCTGAAATTTGGCAGGCTCATTCCTTACAGCTTACTTACAAAAGTTTGGCAGGTTTCATTTCGAAATTCTACGCGTAATGGTCATAACTGGAACCTATTTTTCTCCATATACTGTAATGGACGTTAGCTCGACGGCCGTGGGGGGGCAGAGCTGCGTGTGACATCGTCACGCCTCCCACGTAATCACGTGAACTGACTGTGACCGCAGTACGTAGAAAAGAAGGAAGAGCTCCCAAAGAGCGCTGAAGAAAAATGCATACAAGCTTATTCATAAGTGCAGCTACTGCGGAAAAAAAGCACGGTGTAAACCATAAGCTTAAATTAAGTTTATGGACACGCTCCCGCTGCCGTTTGTCATGCCTTCGTCGAATACTTTATTCGCGAGATACAAGTTTTATGAGAAGACAAGAGGTATAAACGAGACTTTGGATCACTTTGTAACGGAGTTAAAATTGCTGTAGCGAGAAACTTAAGTGCCGGGTCTTAGCTAACATTAAATAAAGCCGTGGACATCACAACATCACACAAGAGAGCAGCTCACGTGAACTGACTGAACGCAGTACAAGTGATCACTTCCATGCATCAAACCTGTTCAAAAAACGCATTACACAATTGACAAGGTGATGGCTTTATATGTCGTTCGTTTATAAAACAGCAGAGAAGCTGTGTAAAGGCTGTTTCACAAAAAACCAGTGGAGCGTCTTATATGAGCAGGCAGTCAGCTAAAGAAGGGAATCAATAAATATCTATAATCGTAATAAATGAACAAAAAATAACGTACAAGCCGCAAATTAAATAAAGGAAATGGGTACCTGAACAGTAAAGCAAGTCTGGAATAGCTACACAATAACTATAAGAATCGTAATAAACGAACAATAAAACAGTACAGAACCGCGAAGCAAAGAGAAACGATGGCCTTATATGGCGCTCGTTTATAAAGCAGCGGAGAAGCTGTGTGAAGGTAGCTACACAAAAAACCAGCAGAGCGCCACACTCAATGTATTCCTGGCATCACCGTTATACCATCTGATCTCCCATTTCAATTGAAATGCCTCAAATTTCCAGTAAGGCTCTGCTTCGCGATGACAATTAAGAAGTCTCAGGGACACACCCTTCAAAAGGTTGCCATTGACTTGAGGCAACATTGCTTTCCTCCTGGACAAAACTATACGTTGCATTCTCAAAAGTAATCTCAGTGCACAGTTTGGTCATATTACAACTTACGGACTGCTGAACTGACAACGTGGTATACAAAGAGATCCTTAACAGACAGTTATTGGTATATTTT
>JANRMT010062797.1:18154331-18200630 GCA_026402145.1 Polypterus bichir lapradei | reverse complement strand
TGTATATACACACTAGGACAAGAAACAACATTGGTAAATCTTTAAGTGAGAAATCTTAAATGTAAAACACCCTAGTACTAATGTTACTAAAGTTTCCAACTCTGTCACTGTGTTCCTGATTAACTCATTTTAAAGTCACTCTCTCAATCCACTGGACTAACTCCCTTCATAATTTTAAACACTTCAGTCAGGTCTCCTCTTAATCTTTTGCTTAAACTGAAAAAAGCTCAGCTCTCACAATTCAACTAACAATCATTAACTGGGTGCAAAGAACCATCTGCAGGAACAATAAAAAAAAAAAAGCACTGAGGCAGAGTTGTAGATTTAAAATGCATCTACATCAGTACCCATTATTTGATACAGTGGAACCTCGGGTCACGAACGTCTCTGAACACGTACAAATCGGGTTACGGCCAAAAAGTTTGCCAAACTATTGCATCTGTTCACGACCACACATTTGGGTGATGAACAAGCCAGTTCCCCTTCCGGTTCGTACGCGCCGATGATTTCCGCACGTGTTCAGTTCTCCCTGTACATTGTTCTCGGTCAGACGTGTGCATGCAAGATTAGCTTTCTTGGTTGTTTATGGTTAGTTTTTGTATAAATTACAGATTTTTCAAATGTTCATTTTTTTTTCCCCTGTGCTTAAAACTCATTGAAAAGAAGTGTTTACAGCAAGCGGTTTGTAAGGCTGTAGCATGAACTCTTGCAATATTAGTTTTCTCTGTTCAAGGTTTTCTCAGTGTTAATCAATGTTTTTACATTGAGTTTATTATTACACTGTGTACTCAATGATATAATTAACTATTTTTGTGCTTAAAAATCTTTAAAAATATATATATATTTACATACAGTTTGTACGGTCTGGAACGGATTAATTGTATGTACATAAATCCTATGGGGGAAATTAGTTCGGGTGACGACCAAATCGGGTTGCAAACCAGAGTTTTGGAACGAATTACGGTCATGACCCGAGGTTCCACCGTATGTGAATGTCAAGCATCATTTCATTTTATTTTTCAGATCTTTGCATTTCCTAGATGAAATAAACAGAAAAAAAAAAAAACTTATTTGAAATCAACGGCTTTAAAATATTTGCATTATAGCAAATATTTGTATTTGTTCTGTGACTGGGAATTAGATATAACCCTGGACGAAAAACCCAACACCCACACAATAACAATAAATAATAATTACATTTATATAGCACCTTTCTTGCTACACAAAGCATTTTTACATACACAGAGGTTGAACTATTTCAACCACCAGGATGATACAACGGCAGCCATTTTTGAGCCAATCCGCTCACCACACATCAGCTACTAGGTGGTGAAGGGGGTGAGAGAGCTAGCCAATTACAAAACGGGGATGATTAGGGGGTCAGAATGGATGAGAGGCTGTGATGTTCAATTTCAGTCAGGCCATCGGGATACACCCCACTCATTTCAAATGATTCCCAGAGATCTTTACTGACCACAGAGAGTTAGGGCCTTGGTTTTACATCTTATCTGAAGGACGGTACCATAGTTACAACCCAATGTCCAAACGCAATACTCGCCAAATCCCTGAGACATGGAGCTTTTCTCAGCGAGACACCTAACCAAGTCAAAGTGAACGGGCCCTAATGCTAGATAAATCAAGCATCTATCCATCCATCAATCACTCAATCAGTCAATCCAGTGGGTTCATTTTTAAGAGTTGTGGTGAAGACAAAACAACATTCTGGGGGCAATGAAATCCAGTATGCAAAGCTTGACTTTTCTCACCCCATTTCTACCAGCATTACTCCCGCTTCAACAGCAAAAGCAACTAGAGGTACAGTAAAAAATGCTTTAGAGCACACTGCAAGACCACAGGCCGGGGCACATTTAATCCTTAAATACCGCTCTGGCTGCCTTCCCGTATACTATCATATTAAGTCTTGATATACAAACAACTCCATTTACTCATATAAAGCAAACTTCATCTTACAACTCCAGTTCAACATGTGTGGTTACAAACACAATACAGTTGAGATGTAGCACCATCATGAGGTCAAACACACAGAAAAATGCAGCAAATACGGGCTGTATGAAGCCTTAAAACATTTAATGAAATAAATGCAATGTTCAAAAGAAGGAAAACTGCAGGATTATTTTTTAAGATACACCTTGTAAGATTTTTGAGCTCTTTTGAGGCCCTCCTCAACTATGCCGCACAACAAAACATGGTTGACGTGTCTGTCGAGGCAACCGCAGGTCTGCAGCTTCCCAGTGTAACACGTCAGTCACCTGATGTGTGATGCGGGGAACATTCTAACCCGGTTACTGACTTGTTTCAGCTACCTTGAAATGGTAGCTCCCATTTGAATAAATACCCCCTAACTCTTCTGGTTTTGATTGTAATTAATTTGGTTGAAGAATTCTTGAAGAATTTAGACTCAGCTTCTTCTCCGGAGTGCAAGACAGTGACTCACTTATCACATGGTACCAGAAGTGGGGTCTTGCACCAATGGATTCTCAACAGGCGCACAATGCTCCATTCCCATGCAAAACCTTCCTCCTGAAAGGCTCGATGATCAGGACTTCCTGAAGCAGTAGATCCTTCTCCGTATGGCTACGAGTCTCTTGGCCAAGGGACATTAGTTTTGGCTGCGGACAGGTTCAGGACTTTGTAGAAAAACATTTGACTGCATTATGAAAAAGCTTGCTATTGACACAATTTTGTCACGGACAAACAAAGACCTTTGTGATGAGATGTCCACTCACTGCTACACCTGACCGGCAGACTAGAGGACTGGAAACAGAGGGGCAACTTATCTGCTTGTTTGCTGTGTCTGTGTGTATTGAAGTGGTAGCTCCCTTTTGAATAAATATCTTGACTGTTCCAGTTTTGATTCGACTAAAGTTGGTTTTCTTGAAGCCTTCAGACTCAGCATTTTCTCTCGGGTGTAAGACGATGACTCGCGCATCACAATTTATTGACTTATTGTTCTCCTTTCAATGTATACATTGCATTTCCAAAAGACACAGAGTATGCATTAATTCTAATAATATCAAGACTTTTAATAAGTAGCTTCTAACCCCCTCTGAAATTAGAACATTAGAGAACAGAGCATTCAGTCCAATAAAACTTACCGATCCTATCCACCTAATTTCACCAAAAAAAAAAAACAAAAAAAACAACATCTAGTTAACTTTTGACTTCCCCTGAAGTCCTACTCTCTACCACAAATCAAGTCAAGCTGGGGAGCATGCACTGGTACAGCGCGTTACCACACCCACTACACAACGAAACAGCTCGGGATCCCGGTTGGCAACCCCCCAGGGAGACACACGGTGCAGTCCCACCCTCCGGAAATGACATTCTATCTGCCACAGCCAGGTGTTAGGTGCGCGACTCCTTGGCCTGGTCCAGCCACTCGGGTGCTTGGCAATGAGGATCCTACGAGCTGAATCACCCTTGGGGAATCACACCACATGGCCATCGTGCCGTAACTGACACTCCCTCACAATGCAGGTAATGTGTCTCATTCAGGACTCCATGAGCAACACAAAGTCAAACCAGCGGTACCCAAGGATTCTCTGAAGAGACACAAGGAGTCCAGTCTTCATCTCAAGTCACTGAATAGCATCCACGTCTTGCAGTCATATAGCAAGACAGGAAGCACCAGGACTCTAAAGACTTGGACCTTCGTCCTTTTGCAGAGATATCAGGAGCACCACACACCCCTTTTCCGGTGACCTCATGAACTGCCCCCCCCGCTCAACCAATCCATCTACTGACTTCATAGGAAGAGTCACCAGAGACATGAATGTCACTGCCAAGGCACCGCCATGGAACATCTTGTCCGTCTGTCTGTCTGCCTCTCTCTCTCTCTCTCTCTCCACCACACTTTTTGGTAATTTATTTAACGTGACCGTGTGAAGGAAGAAATTTATGTGAAATCTGCCCTTAACATGTTTCCAACTGTATCACCATATTCTTGATGAACTCATTTTAATCTTTCCTCATAATTCATCCCCTAGGGCTCTGGAATCAGCCTTGTCAATCTCTCTGGTCTTTTAATAATGCTGCTATGTCTTTTTGTTGCACAGAAACCAAAACTACACACAGTACTTCAAATGACGCCTGACTGGGGCATTGTAAATATTAATGGTTGTAAAAAAATGAGGTATGAGAGAGAATACAGACGTCAGGCGGAGAACTTTGTTTCTTGATGCAAAGAAAACTGTCTGCATCTCTCCATCAGCAAAACCAAAGAACTGGTTATTGACTTTGCGACACCATTGAGCCTCTATGCCAAATCACTACTCAGGGAGTGGATGTGGCGCCCCTGTTACAAGTACTTGGTGTCCACATCAATGACAGACTGGGCTGGTCTCATAGCACAGAGAAACTACAGAAGAAAGAGCTGAGCTCTTATCTTTTTCTCTTATCTTGGGAGACCGAGGTCCTACAATGTGGGTAGCAACATCCCTTATTTCTTCTACAATTCCGTTTTGGTCTGGGCAATTTTCTACAGTGTAATTTTCTACTGGCCAGTAACATCACTTCAAGAGAGGCCACCTGAATTAACAAGCTAAGTAAAAGTTCAGGCTCAGTTATGGAATGCTTTCTCTGTCCCCTGGAGATAGTAGAGGAATAGAGAACGAAGACAAAACTGAAAGCCATTATGAACAACACTGCACAATGTCATGTGACACACCAACACCGAGAACTTTCAGCCAACGAATCATTCAGCAGAAGCATGTCAAGAAAAACTAAATTATAACAGTATATATCGATAGTAAAATCTTATAATTGGAAGTTAAAGTCCAATGAGACCAAACCTGGGCTCACAGGCTACATAACATATGCTACTATTAAATATTAGATATACAATACTACAGTGTATTACATTCATAATAAAGTAAATACTGATGCAAAAAATATTTTAACTGGGAGCTGTAGTCCGATGAGACCAAATATGAGCTCTCTGACTATACAAACTAATGACATATCTGATATACTGATGGTAAACAATATCCCAATAAACTATTAGTATCAGATATACAACACTTGATAGAAGAGTACCTACTGAAACAAATATATACTGGGCCTATATATTCTACAATGATATAAAATGCCTCATGCATATGAAACAGTGGTGTATATTTGTACTGACGTTTATATTTATTGCCATAGAATCAGTGCTCCTGTTTTCCTCCCACAGTCCAAAGACATGCTGGATAGGTGCATTGGCGATTCTAAATTGTGTGTGCCCTGCGGTGGGCTGGCGCCCTTCCTGGGGTTTGTTTCCTGCCTTGAGGCCTATGTTGGTTGGGACTGGCTCCAGCAGACCCCCGTGACCCTGTTGTTAGGATATAGCGGGTTGGACAATAGATGGATGGATGCCATAGAATCAGGTCTTAGGCAACTGATGTCATTGTGACATTTTTTTTTTTTTTTTAATTAAAGTGACGTCATCATTCTGGCCGAAACACAACTCTTCCCGCGTCATTTCAATACTTATTCTAGCTCCGTAGTTTTTTATTTAATATACGTCTACAGGTTTTTGCTGTTGCTTTAGTATCTTTTCAAATAATTCTTACCACTGATGTTGGCTCTTTCTTATTCACCTGTCAAATAAGTACTCCTCGAGACAGCTGCTTTACAGCCGTCCACAGCACCGACTCGATCAGCTTCCCCATCAAACTCCGGTCCACTTGTGCTCTACTCCAACGAACACTACCGAGGCGCGTACTTGTGAAGGTGTCCACCCGGGCCACTATAGCGGTGCACTCCCCCGTCCGCCCACCAAGCCGGTCCCCTCGTGTCCTCCCAACTGTAAAAATACGGAGCCGTAGCCTCTCTTACCCGCTGCCTTTCAGTTCCGACCTTAAACACGCTTGGCTGGCAGGCGGGCAGAATCGACACCACCTGCGTCGGTCCCACTCACTCTCAGTACATCAAGCCGAGTTCTAATTACCCCCTTTTAAGCCAAGACTATTATACGTACACTTCTTCGATGAACGCTGCAATAAACAAAACGTCGAATACCAAAAAAAAACGAACAAAATAAAAACACGGGGGAGGTGGGGGGGTTCGAAAAAACATTGGGTCCCTTTTTTTTGGCACATAAAATGCACGTCTGTTGATGCAAATAACTCGGCAGTCTGCGCGGGTTTAGCGGACAGCGACCTCCAACGCTTTTAAGCCGCGTCTCGTGTACTTTGAAAGAGGGCGCGATGCGCACGTTCTGATGGGGGGGGGGGGGTATATTATTGACCCACCCCCCCATTTCCCCCCCCCCCCCTTTAAAAGAAACGAAAACTCCCGATACAAATTGGGGCTGCTCGGGGCCATCTAACACATTCGGCTTCACCAATCCCGTCTTTAATATTTCAATATCTCCCTCCGTTTATTTCTATTGGCGGTGGGTGGATAAGTGGGTGGGGGCTGAAAGCACAAAAAAAACTTTTTTTTATGCATACAACATCAAAAGAGTTGAAACTAAAATAAGCGATATCATTTACGCGGTGCCCGATGAGCTCGAACAATAAGCCCCCCAACTGAGGCGAAAAAAAAATAATTACGGAGGGGGGGTGCTTTTTAGCGTTATGCGCAGTTATCAAAACAATAATAAAACTAAACTTTGTTGCCCCCCCCTCGCGCATTTCCGTAGTCTCCCATCGCACGGGATGAGGTGCGTGCGACGGACACGGGGGTCAATCCGCTTGCTCATCAACATCCAACAAGACGGCTCCGCCGCCTCCTTCTCATCCTCCTCCTCTTCCTCCTCAGTCACCCTCATCATCCTCAGTGTGGCAGCACACTTCGGAAAGACAAAAAAAAAAAAAGAAAAAGAAAACCAGGCGGTCAAGTCGCCAAGCGGACTACCCACCCCAGCACAGACCCTCACTAGTTTAAGACGCCGTCCTCCTACCTCCGACCCGGTACATGTTCGCGGCCATATCTGCCCCGGGTCCTGGCGTCTCCAGGAAGGGGGATCTCCAACGCCGCCTCGCCGCCGCCGCTACTGCTGCTGGAAAATGGTGGCTCGATCAATAGAGAGCACAGCAGCCGAGGGGATTTAAAGAGACAGTGCACCCTTTTTTTCTTCTTCTTTTTCTTTTTCTCGACTTCTCCCAGCGCATCGGCGAGCGTTCCGCTTAGTTCATTGAGACAGCGGGTCCACGCGCTTCAACCCGCTTAAGACCCCCAGGTCGTGCGACAGGGAGAGTGGGAGGAGCCAACGCGCAAGCTGGGGGGGGGGGGGGGGGGAGACGACGACGACGGTGGCCGCAGCAATGGACGCACCCAGACGTGATGGAGATGGTGAGGAAGAAGAAGCCAACCTCCCAAGTCCAACACCAGGGTCACGTGTTCCATGAAACGTGAAGAAAAGGTGTGCCATATTAAGGTTGTGCCTCTCAAACTGTGGGACCACAGGACCCCGCCGGGACTAGCATGCAGAGAGTAAGTTGTTTGATTTGGAAATTCTAGGAGCTGAAAGTGATCGTCTTGAGGGATATGAGGACCTCGATTTCCTAGATGGCTAGAACAAGCCACCGTTTATTCTACTTTCCTTGAAGTGCCCAGTGCCTCCCTCCCCCCGTGGTTCCCTCACTTTCTCTTGAAAGAAGTCGCCCTTTCGTTTTTCAGTTTGCTAAAAGCAGAGCTTGGTCTCAATATAAATAGTTTTAAATCCCATTCGGACACAGTTGGTTTAACACCATGAGGTATCCAGAGCTGATCGCCATTCCCAAAGGCTTTTTGTGAGGGGGGGGGTTGCCAACCAGAATCCTGAGCTGTTTCGTCGTGTTGTCGGTGGGGCAACTCACTATACCAGTGCATGATCCCCAACCTGACTGGACCTGATTTAATGGGAGGGGTAGGGGAGCGAGAGAGGCTTTGTTTTGGCATAGGGGGTCTTAGAAGAAAGTAGTTTGAGAAGTGCCATCTTAAGGTGTACTTATGAACCCACACCAGTTAATGATTCTAGCCATCCAAACAGTGAAACCACCTTGGAAGTCCGGCCACTATTTAATGTGATGAAAGAGTGTCGTCACTGCAGGTTGGCAGTTGTATACAGAGGATGATGGTGATGAGTAAGGCTTTCTTCGGAGGTGGTTAAAGGCATGCAAAGCAGGGGGAGGAAGTGTGAAGCAAGAGCTGAACATGAGAAAAAGTAAGAAGAGGATGACGACAGCAAAGTCCAAACCGAGCATGGTGAGTAATCTTCAGCAGGCACGAGGAGGTGGAGAAGTAGGAGGAGGAAGAAGCACATGGACAACGTGTATGGTGTTTTATAGGCCGCTATTGGAAAAGATAAGGAGGAAGGCTATGTCCACACTACTACTTTTTGTTTAAAAATGCAAACATTAGTCTCCGTTTTTCGCTTTTCACCCACACTACCCCTTCTTTTTTAACCCCATGAAAACTGAGACTTTTGAAAACATTCACCATTGCCGTGTATTTGTATTTCAGTATGGATGGGTGGAAAATATGAAATTTTGAAAACGTAGACTCAAATTGCACTGTGATTGGTTTCTGCTTATTTCTTGGCCCTTCCCTGATTGGATCCCACTTATTGAACTGTGATTGGTTCTCGCTTATTTCCTGGCCCTTCCCTGATTGGATCCCATTTATTCAAATGTCTCATTCCATGACTGGTCATCGTTCACAGAAGAAAACCATATTCCGTCATGGCGGACGTCGAACAGTTGATTACCTGTATGCATTTAAATTGCATTCTGTACGTTTGAATGCTGCATACGTGAGCCAATAATTTACCTGATTTTCCAATTCTGCAATAAATCGCATGGCTTACGGCGTAACCATCCCTTCAAGGAGGACCTTCCTCCTCCTGTTTCTGGAGATGTGTGCATGTCTACTCTAGGCAAACATCTAATGTTGCTTGCATTTTTGGTCATTTTAGTGTGGGCAGGGATCATTTCATAAGTGATGTGAAAGCACCGGTGTGGATGGGGGAATCATTTTCTTTTAACATCCTTAGTGTTAGACCCAAAACTCACTTGGGCTGTGAAAACAGTGCTAAAAGGGTTACAACAACAACAACATTCTTTACATGATGATGAAAGACAAAATAAATAAGAAAATAGAATTAGGGAACACTAATTAACAAAAATAAGGTCCAATGGCCAGGGAGGACAGAAAAAAACAAAAAAAAAAAACTCCAGACGGCTGGAGAAAAAAATCTGCAGGGGTTCCGAGGCCACGAGACCACCCAGCCCCCTCTAGGCATTCTACCTAACATAAATGACCTCAATCAGTCCTCATGGTATTCACGGTTCACATGGAAGAACTTGATGATGACTTGAACTTGATGTTAGTCCCGAGTGTCACTCGGGTAACAGTATAGACGCATAAGCGTTAGACCCAAGGATTACTCGGGCGGTAAAAGTGCTAACAGCATTAGTCCTGAGCGTTACTTGGGCAATGGCATAGGCATGTATTGCGTAAGCGTCAGGCCTGAGCGTTACCCAGGCAACGGTGGAGGTGTGTCTTCTACTAGCCTCATAATGGCGTCAGGTAAGAAATGTTTTTCAGCAGCCCATGTGTTGTGCACTCTTGGCACTGATAACGAGCTGTGGTGTCGAGGAGCCTCTCAGCAGCAGTGATGATGAAGTGAATCGGTCTTCAGGCAGCAAAGTTGAAATGGACAGTGAAACCGTTAGTGATTCTGAAGAATCTGACAGTGACGCTCAATCGCATTTGGGTCCACCTCGCACCAGCATCACCTCGCTTTGATTTTTTTGGGTAGCCAGGAATAAAAGTGAACATTCACAGCCAAGATCCACGTACTGACTTGCAGTTATTTCTTCATGATGACGCAATCAAAAGAATTGTTCTTGAGATGAACCGTTATACTGAACAGTGTCGGATAAATGGCCGGACACCTAAGCAGTTTTCCTGTTCAAAGATATACCCCACAAAAGACATACTTTGACAGTGTTTATGGTATTAGCATTATTATTATTAGTAGTAGTAGTAGTAGTTTCATATTAGAGGGTACAGACCTATAAATACCTGGGAGTGCAGCTGGATGATAAATTAGACTGGACTGCCAATACTGATGCTCTGTGCAAGAGAGGACAGAGCCGACTATACTTCCTTAGAAGGCTGGCGTCTTTCAACATCTGCAATAAGATGTTGCAGATGTTCTATCAGACGGTTGTGGCGAGCGCCCTTTTCTACGCGGTGGTGTGCTGGGGAGGCAGCATAAAGAAGAAGGACGCCTCACGCCTGGACAAACTGTTGAGGAAGGCAGGCTCTATTGTAGGCACGGAGCTGGACAGTTTGACATCCGTGGCAGAGCAACGGGAGCTGAGCAGGCTCCTGTCAATCATGGAGAATCCACTGCATCCACTGAACAGGATCATCTCCAGGCAGAGGAGCAGCTTCAGCGACAGACTGCTGTCACCGTCCTGCTCCACTGACAGACTGAGGAGACCCCACACAATGCGACTCTTCAGTTCCACCCAGCAGGGTAAACGTTAACATTTTACAAAGTTATTGTCTGCTATACCTGCCTCGCACTCTCCACCTTGCATTTTTTAACTTGCACTGCGCTTTTATTGCTCTTTAATTAATATTGTTTTTTATCAGTATGCTGCTGCTGGAGTATGTGAATTTCCCCTTGGGGATTAATAAAGTATCTATCTATCTATCTACGGGTGGCATGGTGGCGCAGTGGTAGCGCTGCTGCCTCGCAGTTAGGAGACCCGGGTTCACTTCCCGGGTCCTCCCTGCATGGAGTTTGCATGTTCTCCCCGTGTCTGCGTGGGTTTCCTCCCACAGTCCAAAGACATGCAGGTTAGGTGGATTGGCGATTCTAAATTGGCCCTAGTGTGTGTCCTGCGGTGGGTTGGCACTCTGCCCGGGATTGGTTCCTGCCTTGTGCCCTGTGTTGGCTGGGATTGGCTCCAGCAGACCCCCGTGACCCTGTGTTCGGATTCAGCGGGTTGGAAAATGGATGGATGGATCTATCTAAGTGTCTATCTATATTATTATTCTTATTCATCATTATTATTTGTATCATCATACTTTTCACACTTCTGACTTCGTACTTATAGTGTTTTACAGTACAAAGATGAGATTTAATAAAAAATGTAATTTTTCAAGCCAAAAAATACACTTTTGTATGTTTTTTTTGATAAAAAAGCAACACTAAGAATACTAAAAAAGCTGTTTATAAATGAAAGCATAGTAACGTGAGCAGTGAAAAATTTTCATGTTATGAAGTGATTAAGATGTAATAGAAGAAGAGAATGTCAATGCCCAAGTCTAATGAAACGCATAACAACTTGACAGAGAGAGAGAGGAATAGACTCGGCACTCTGTGCAGTGCTGGTGCTCTTATTTGGACCGTTGGTTTCTTCTGCCACCGGACCCGCTATCACCCTCATCAGCCGCTCCTCATTGCTGTTCATTACCCTATGCATATACATACATGGCATCGGTCCGCCCTCATTCCACTCACCGGAGGGTCAGAGGCAACAATGTCTGCCACACTTTCCACCAGTTCAGAAAATCCACCCAGGGTCCAAACCTAAGGCTTGCCAGTGGGCACACACGCACTGACTTTAGCTGCAAGGTATGACAGCTGAATTGCCTCTCCAATTCCTCTATCTGCGTACAACCCTGCTGCACTCTCAGTCTATATCCAAATTTAGTATCTTTTTTATTTTTAAACAAAAACAATCTCCGTCCACTCTACAGCTTTCACATTGGTAACTCTTTCGAGGCGGATGTCGACATATAGCGACATGTAGGAGTTCCTTCACGCAGCTGCTGGCAGCTACACAAACGCGTTCAGTACTGCACTACGATTAACTGGGGACTGATCAGCTGATGCTGACACATAACTTTATCTTTCAATCTCCGGATCACTTGCATCAAAATCGGAGTCCGACAAGTCAGCAATAATAAGCAAAACATTGCCCGCAAAGTATTTTGCTTTGCACCTTTGCTTTGCTCTCTCGCCAGATCAGCCTTTAGCTTCAGCAGATAGTGCCTGGGTGAAGATGGAGTTCCTGAAAAAATATTCAGCTCTCAAAGAGTTAAAGAAAAAATCTCTGCCCACATTGAAGTACATTATGAAGTAGCTGTTTGCCTACACGCTGGGCCTACATGCATCGCCAGTAACAGGATGAAGAAATGTCGTCCTTGAAAGAATGGTTACAGCACTGGCCAGGGGATTTATGACAAAACCGTAGTGACTGGTATATTATTTGTCTTTTGCTCACATATGTACCAAACTATACAAAACACATTTTAGATACATGCAGGTAAGCAATGCACCAAGTGCCATGAAAAGCACCTCCTCTGTGTCAGGTATGCTACAATATGGTTTTCTTTCATGAACGGTGGCCAATTAGGGAATGAGATCCAATCAGGGAAGGGCCATGCAAAAACCATGATCCAATCAGAGCACGATTAGTCTGCATCTTCGCCAATCCACACTGAAGCGGCAAGTCGGCGTTTTCAGAAACGCACGACTCTGGAGAGCATTTCTAAGTGTCTTTAGTATTCGGTGGTTAAAACCACCATAGTGTAGCATGAACAAAAGGCAAAAACGGATGCTAATGTATATACTGTAGACTCCTAAACGAAAATATAATCGTGTGGATTCAATGGCTACGTTTGTAGGCAGTGAAAAAAGTTTATGTTAGGGGGCGATAAAGATGAAGTAGAAGAAGATAAGATCCACCTCCAAGTCCATTAAAACAGATATAGATATATAATGACCCTGGGTTGCGGGAGACAGATGAATACCTTCTCCGTAATCCTGGTGGTAACTGGCTCTTCGAAGGACCATTGGTTTCTTCTGAACTTGGACCCACTGCAACCTTCATCAGCCACTCTGGTCTTCTGTGGTTCCTGGATGTCCCTGTAACTGCACATATATGCCACCAGTCCCACCTCACTCCACTCACCCAGAATCAGAGGCAGGCCATCTGTCACACTCTCACCCAGCTCAGTGAGTCGACCTTAAGCATGGGTGCAATCCTTGCGGCTTGCTAGTGCCACACACCAACACCGGTGGACTTTAGCAGCAGAGAAACGTGTCGGAATTGTTTTTTGAAGTGCTGTATCTGCAACTTTCATGCTCTCAGGAGCTGCATTTATGTCCTGCTTTTCCAGGTAACCCTGTCACTTCTGACAATCCTCTTGAGGAACATGTCCCACGCAGGTCTGGAGCACTGATGTTACAATATATGCTGAAGAGCTGTGTGGTGCTTGTCATGACTGACCTAATGGATTTCTGCTCATTTTATTGCTCTTTTAGGTAGCCTCACGTAGCCACAGTAGAATCGTAATGGCATGACTAAAAGGTTGCCTTGTTGCTGGCTCTGAAGCTGTTCATTTTTATAATGGAATGCCAGCTCATGCAATGGCTCATGGAAACAGGAAGAGGAGGAAATATTGAGTCACATTGTTACTTTGCTCCCTGAGATAACAATGACAGCACTTGTCCAAGCTGCAAAGATTGTTCATTAACACCCACCCCCCCACCATCCCCCCAAATTCCACCAATCGAGTTAGGTTGTGACTCCAAATCAATAAGGACAAATGTTCAACATTAAAATAACCAGAATAAACAAATACGCTCTTCCAGTTCTGTAGGAAGGGAAAAAGTGCAGTGTGTCAAGAGAAGGGGCGCACTTAAGAGTCAGTACTTGAATTCAACCCAAATTACTGGTGCTACTCTCTTTTTGGTGAAACAGTGACATTTGATCAGAGTTTTTCCTCATGAAGATTCATGTGCTGGGATACATCAACACTAGATGGACAGATTGGGGTCCTCCGTGAAGATTTACGAAAGAGGTTCCGTTAGTCACTGATATGCTAATAGAAGATGCCAGTGTTGTGAAAATTCAGTCATTGTGATATATTGTGTAACCACCAGGCGACGCCAAACCCAAGACACAGTAATACCCAACACACTTTTAGGATAGCATAACAAATATTTATTTATCCTTCACACATTCCAAATCACCTTTCCAAAGATTAATCACAAAATACGTAAAATAAACCAATTCTTTCTAATCTCATCTTCCCGTTGAGTGTTGCCCACTGCTTCCCGACTCTGACTCATAGATGTGAGGCAGCAGGCTCCCTTTTAAGCCACTTACAGTGCTACGTCACGTTGTCTCTCCTTGAAAGCACTTCTGCGCCATAAGGAAAGTAGGGAGGTCCTCCCCGATGTGGTAGAAATTTAATATCTCTCTATTATATAAGAAAAATCCTGCAACAAGATGAGACTTTTTTTAAAGAGATTTTTTCAAGTCCCACAAGACGAGACTTTTGACATGAGATTTTTTAAAGTCCCGCCCTCCTCTCAATCATATTCAACCACGACCATAGTCCACTCACATCTCTTTCGTGTGAATGCTTTTGACAGACACAGTTCCTGCTCTCTCAGCAGAAATCGTCAGAAAAAAAAATTGAAATGTAGAGATGTCAAGTAATTGAAAGGAACTACTCTGGGCATCTCTCTGGGCATCTCTCTCCTAGAAGGATTCGTTTTGCCAACATGCTCGCCCACTTGCGTATTAACGGCTAAGCGATCGTCTTCCTGCTCGCCCCGCTTGTGTATTAACAGCTAAGTAACTGTCTTCCTTCTCTAATAGCGGACAAGCGAGTGACTCTCTCTTCGGATGTTTCGTTTTGCCGACATGCTGGCCTCGCTTGCGTATCCTCAGAGGCCTTAGCACGACCCCCCCCCCCCCACCAACTTCCGGGCCGGACAGACACACACACACTCCCATGCGTAGACGTTTATATATAAGATTCTGGCTCTTCTTTATACCCTTGAGTTGATCCACCACCCTTGAAATTTCTGTGCATATAATAACTTTCCATTCTGGTTGTTTACAGGACATCTGCTGGCTTCTTAGTCATCTCTTAGTCATCTTTCAGTACATTTTGTTGTTCACTTGACCTTTATCTGGTTTCCGACATTTATTAACCCTTAATGCTATTTCTTTAAGATGAATGCTCTGTTACCCTAAAAATTATTCTTCCACACTGACAACACCCTCTATCGGTACCCCAGGACCCCGACAGGACTGCACTTCCAGACTCCAACTCCCAAGTACCCCTGTGGGTGTCCCAACTGGGCTGCTACATGAGGACCACTGCCACCTTACAACTCTCGGTTTCTGCAGGTCCATCAATTACTGTATATTATACCGGTCAGGCACAAAGTTATTTTTCAGTCCCGCCAGCCCATCCATCTGTCATTCCACTGTACCCTCCCATCCGGGTAAGAAACCATCCTCCTTCCTGGCTGGGATGCCCGTTCTCCTCCTACATTTGATAGTCAATGAAAGAGCAGGGGGTTACTCTTCGATGCTTTGAGGTGCTGGATACTTCAATAAACAATCGAGGACCCTGGGGTGAAAAACATGCACTACAGAAAGGTGACGGTACTCTGTGTTGGAACTGGAAGAGGTGAGTACCGACCCACTTCAACCCTGCTGAGAGTTCAAAGCGTGAGAGAAAACTAACACCCATCAGCTAGGAACATGAATATGTTGCCATGTGGTGGAGGCTGAATAGACACAATTCAGACTTTAAGGAACTTTCAAAACCCGACTTGATGTTGTTTTAGAAGAATTAAGCAGACAGGACTGGCGAGCTTTGTTGAGTTGAATGGCCTGTTCTCGTCCAGACTGTTCTAATGTCTGCTGTTCTCCAGAGTGCTCCAGAGGATTAAGGGTGAGAAGCGGCACTTCTGTGTCTTTAAGAGAGGATAAGAATGTTATACACTGATGTGAGGAAAAGCAGTTGAGGTTGGGTCCATCTATAGTAGATCTTTAGATGAGGAAGAAAACAGTGACACCCAAGTCCTTGAGGAGTAGCAGGAGTAGAAGAGTGTAAATCCAAAGTGAAAGCAGCAGGCAACGGAGAGATGTTAGCGAAACCTCTGGTCAGCATGCAAGCCTGTGACAGTGCAACGACACCTCAGCCCCCGCAGGAAAGAATGGCGCCAATCACCCAGGCTAAAGAAAGTGTTTAGCTCGGGTGGCCAGATATATCTACCAACACTGATGCCCTGAGCCAACGGATCGGGAGCAACCCACTCCAAGCAGAACCATCCTTTATGATGGCCACCCCCCGGGTAAGGAACCATCTATCCAGGCCAGGATGCCAACCAATCCATAAATTCTATTACAGTCTATTTGAGGGGAGAATATTGCGGAATTCTGAAAGAATAATATCTGTATATCAAAGCATGCTGGGAAAAGAAATGTTCTCCTTTGGCTTCTAGATAGAAAAACCTTAATCAAGATGTACCGGAGGAGCAAAAGGAAGTGCAAATGAATATTCCACGTGACGGAAGTGGTGGTGAGGATGAGCCCATGTAGAACTCAGCACTAAACAAGGAAGAAGCTGGCATTCAGTTCAGCAGGAGAAAGAAGGAAGAGGAGGAGATAATACATGTATATATAGACTTGATAAAGCAGAAGTACAGGAGGAAGAGGAGGACATGGTGACTGTATGCTACAAGAAGTGGTTGAAGAGCCAATATGAGTAAGGAGGCCATCTAGATCTTTGTGAGCTCTGCGTGTAAGTGAGGGCATCTACCCAAGTTTATAAGATCTTAAGGTGTATTTTGAAAGAGGGAATTGAGTCTGCTGGAGGTCGTTCCAAAGTATGGCCACTACAGAGCTCATGTCTCTTTTCACCTATGGAGCGCGGGTTAATTTGGAGCACAACGAGATTACCAGAATTGATGGACAGGAGACAGGAGTGTAGCAATGGAGGAGGTTACTGATGTAGTCCCATGCAAGACCATTTGAAGTTTCATAAGTCAGAAATCTAATTTTATGCTCAGTCCTGTAAGACCCATGGAGCCAGTGAAGGTGGAGCAGGATGGGGGGCCGTGAGCTCGCTGTCGAGGGTCTGTGTAAGGCACTCTTGGTGCACATGGCTCTGAACCAACTGGAGCTGTTTTAACAGATTAGAGGAGGCACCTGCCAGTAGTTAATGCGGGATGCAGTTAAAATGGGGACAAAGCGACGAAAAAGGAGAGGAATGAGCAAATACAGAGGTGGCCATAAGAAAGATTCTTAATGTGACTCCTGTGAGCAGAATAATAAAAGGAGAATAGGAAATGACACCGGGATTTCTAGTGGAAGAAGAAGGTCCGACGATGCCATCCACAAGTTTGATTGAAAAGGAGCTCATGTTCATGTTATGCTGAGCTTTAGTGACAATTAGCCTGACTTCTGTTTTGTTACAGTTTACCATTGCTGTGTCCCAAACATTATGGTGCCCTGAAAAAAATGGGGCGGGGGATTGTAAGTAGAAAAAGTGTTGTCATTAATAAATGGTGTGACCGAAATGTATGTAAATCCCCCAAATGACCGTCTGCAATGTGCACTTTAATTACAACTAAATTATTTGGTTTATGGAGCAGAAGAGGACATTGAGGAGAAATGTGTCCTTGTCCTGTGGTGGGCTAGCGCCCTGCCCAGGGTTTGTTTCCTGCCTTGCGCCCTGTGTTGACTGGGATTGGCTCCAGCAGACCCCCGTGACCCTGTAGCTAGGATATAGCGGGTTGGATAATATATGGATGGATGGATGTGTCCTTGTCCAAAACATTATGGAGGGCACTGTATAGAGTAACGGGGATTGTGGAAGAATGTTGAAAAACAGAGTGCAGGCAGGATGGAGTGGGTGGAGAAGAGTGTCAGGAGTGATTTGTGATGGACGGGTATCAGCAAGAGTGAAAGGGAAGGTCTACAGGACGGTAGTGAGACCAGCTATGTTATATGGGCTGGAGACTGTGGCACTGACCAGACAGCAGGAGAAAGAGCTGGAGGTGGCAGAGTTAAAGATGCTAAGATTTGCACTGGGTGTGACGAGGATGGACAGGATTAGAAATGAGGACATTAGAGGGACAGCTCAGGTTGGACGATTGGGAGACAAAGTCAGAGAGGCAAGATTGTGTTGGTTTGGACATGTGCAGAGGAGAGATTCTGGGTATATTGGAAGAAGGACCTTAGGGATGGATCCGCCAGGCAAGAGGAAAAGAGGAAGGCCTAAGAGGAGGTTTATGGATGTGTTGAGAGAGGACATGCAGGTGATGGGTGTCACGGAGCAAGATGGAGAGGACAGAAAGATATGGAAAAAGATGATCGGCTGTGGCAACCTCTAACGGGAGCAGCTGAAAGAAGGAGAAGAAGATCCACTAGATTGGTTATTCTTTGAATCGCTGAAGGGGATAACATGTATTTCAACACAGCATTGAATTCTGGGATGCTAATACAGGGAACCCTGGGAGAAATATGCAAATGTACACCGAACGTTAGGATGAAGTGTTAACCTGCTATGCCTGCGCTCAGATAGGGTAGCCACTCTGTACAGGCCTGTATGAAAATGTGAAACGGGCACTTTTGGGGATTTCGTTATTTAACTTCCTCATAATTAGTGTATTTAGGGTACTCTGGTTTCCTCCCACATTCCAAAGACATGCTGGTTAGGTGCATTGGCGATTCTAAAGTGTCCCTAGTGTGTGCTTGGTGTGTGTGTGTGTGTGCCCTGTGGTGGGCTGGCGTTGTTTCCTTCCTTGCGCCCTGTGTTGGCTGGGATTGGCTCCAGCAGACCCCCTTGATCCTGTAGTTAGTATATATTGGGTTGGATAATGGATGGATAATTAGCGTAAAGTAAAATATGGATGACAGAAGAGCAAGACCAAGGAAAAATTCTCAATTGTCCATTTTTGCCTAACATTAGTTACTAAAAATAAACATCAAGCCACAGTGTAAAACAAAGCACCTACTAGTCTGACGCCAACGTACATTCAGTTGTGGAAAGGGACGGACATGGAGGAGTGATGCGGGTCTTTAATACGAGAACAACTTGTCTGCTTTGGAAAGGTGAGTTATGAAGATGCACTGAAAATTATACGCCGTCTAAAGACAAAAATACAGCGCTGGCTACAAAATGAATATGCAAGTGGACCAGGCCTGCTTCATTATGGTGCATCTTTGTTAAGAACACCTCAGTTGGATTAAGAAGAGTGGCCTCTTTAAATTAGAGGGCCAGCTCTCTCTCAGTTATAACGAGGCAAAGCTTGCAGTTTTGGACATTGATTTCAATTGTTCAGGTTGTACCTTTTCTTCTAGAACAGGGGTTCCCCATTTCCGGTACTGGAGGGCCGTACTGGCTGCATGTTTTCATTTTAACTCTTTTATTAATTGGATGACCCATTTTTGCTACTAATGAACTCCTTTTTCTTGCATTTTAATTGACTTGTTTTTTTAGATTTGTTCTTCTGAATTACTTCTTTTCTCTCCTTAAATGGCACCCAAATATAAATGAAATGTGAAGTGAGTGAGCCAACAGAAGACCAACTAAGTCAGGGCCTCAAACTCCAACCAGTTGCTTAATTAGGTGCTGATTCCTGTCGTTCATTAAACCCGTTCTTTAATTCCATGGCTTGTTGCTGCTCTCGTTGTCCAAGAGCAGACATTTCCGAAATTGTTGATTTTCTCTTTTCTGTTAAAATGTTTTGTGGACCTGAGCAGATCAACATTCCTGAGACCTTCATCTTTCTTTATTTTCAGATATTCTATGCTGGACACAGTTTGCTGGTTCTGTTTTGGCTCATTTTATATCTCATTATTGTTTGGCTGCTAATTAAAGAAAAAGAGACAATGAAGAGCTCTGAGTCTTCAAGAGCAAATCAATTCAATTTAATTCAAAGGAAGTTAATTAGCAGCAAAAACAGGTCACTAATTAAGAAAAGGATTAGAATTAAAACCTGCAGCCCTCCAGGACTGGAGTTGGGGACCCCTGGTATAGACGTGTCTCGTGTTAGACCTGAGGATTACTCGGGCTGTAAAAGTGCCAACAGCGTTAGTACCGAGGGTTACCCGGGCAACGGAGGCGTGTCTTGCGTAAGAGTCAGGCCTGAACGGTGTAGCCACGTCTTGTCTTAGCCTCATAATGGCGTCTCATAAGAAATGCCTCTCATCGACAGTGATGATGACATGGCTCTGTCGTCAGGCAGTAAAACTGAAACGGCAATTCTCGTGAATCTGAAATGACGTTCGCATCATTTGCACACGTGCAGTGTGCTGTTCATTTTATTAATATTATTCGTTATTATTATGTTTATCATTATTATACTTTCTACACTTCTGACTTTGTACAGGGTGAGCCAAAATGAAGTACGCCATTTCTCAAGGTGACTGTGTGAGGTTGATGCAGCTGAGTGGGTTGGGGGTCCTTTGTTAGGCGATCCCTTCTAGTTTTCAGTCGGCCACAAGCCCTGGTCCGGTGCGCACCGTGTTTTCGCTGTCGAAGTGTTCTTCAAAAACAATGAATCCATCATCACTACACAATGCGCCTTCCAAACGCACTTCAGCATTCCTCCTAACGGTGACGTCCCAAATCGGAAAACAATTCTTCAGTGGGTGGCTAAATTTAGAAAGATGTGTACAACATTGAACAGAAAATCTCCAGGCCGACATCGGACTGTTCGAATGCCTGAAAGCATCCAAGGACATCAGTTTTTCAGTCTCCCAGACGTTCAGCCGCTTCTGCCTTAGGCGTTTCCAACACATCTTTGAATTTTTCATGAGGACCTTCATTTCCATCCATACAAAATGGTAGTGCAGGAACTCACTGAAAGAGACTGGGGGAGCCGTAGAGAGTTGTGCGCCGCGGACATTCTTCAAACCGTTCATCGAGTTGCCATCGTCATGTGCAAAGATGAGGCGAATTTCCATTTGAATGGTTGTGTAAATAAGCAAAACTTTCACTATTGGGCTGAAACCAACCCTCGTGAACTTCACCAGAGACCCCTGCACAGTGAGTGTGCGCCATTGCAGAATTTGGCATTGTTGGCCCTTACTTGTTTGAGGAGGGAGGAGTAATGGTCACCGTCACTTCAGAACGTTACATTGAAATGCTAGAGAACTGGAAGAAATGGATGTGGTGGATGCCTGTTTACAACAGGATGGAGCAACAGCTCATACGGCACTGAGATCCATGTTTCCAGGGTTGTTGATCTGCCTGCGCGGCTATGTCAGGTGGCCTTCTCGTTCGCCTGATCTCACTCCGTGCGATTTCTTCCCAAGTCGAAGGTATACACACACCAACCGATCAAATTTCAAAAGTGTGTTATCAGATTTTATGAGCCTGATATCAAATTTCATAAAAAGAAAAATGGATCAAATGTTAAAACGGCCTGCCGTAATTTATTAGCATTTAAGCTCTCTTCAGGCACGATATCAGATTTCAAGAACTTGATGTTAAATTTTGAAAGCTTGATATCAAATTTAAAACTGACGATATCACCGTCGTAACTGCTGATATGAAGGAAAAAGGATTAAATGTTAAAACGGTCTTCCATTTTGCATAGAGCAGGGGTGCCCAATACGTTGATCGCGACCGACTGGTAGATCGGAAAGGTAGTGCAGGTAGATCGCATTGCATTAAAAAAAAAATCGTTTTAAATGTCAGTCTATCATATATCCTCCCTATGGCATTTGCCACTTGATTGACATACAGGGCGGCCAGTCTGAGATCTCTTTTCTTCAAACACACTGGTCATCCCACATGCATGATCAAACGCGCTAGCTACTGCAAAACTCCGACTATCTAAGTGATCTAGTTAGCCTTCCAATTTATATCGACTAAAGAAGGGATTTAAAAAAAATTGTTGTTTATGGGCTGGATGTGGAACTGGAAGAGGATTTTTTTCTCTCACAATGTCACAATCGAAGTGCATTTGTCTGATCTGTCAATCTATCATTGCTATTCCAAAGAAGGAAAATGTGGAAAGGCACTTTCGAACTGTTCATAAAAACTACGAAACTGACTTCCTTCCGAAAAGCGATCTGAGAAAGAGAAAGGAGAGGGAACTAAAATCGCAGTTAATCGGACAGCCGTCATTTTTCACTCGGCTGAATTCAAAAGCAAAGGCAGACACACTGCAGCATCGTGCTGGGTGAGCCACTCGATCATCAAGCATAAGAAGTCCATCCAAGATGGAGAGATGATGAAAGAGGCCTTCGTTGAGACAGATGGCTAGAGAGAAATTCCTGCTGAGATTTCAAGACCCCTGGCCGGACAAAAAGGAGTTTCTCTTTGTCATTAAACATGCAGAATACAAGCAACTTAATAACGATCAATGGCCGCTAGACTTGGCATTTTTTTCCGATCTGACCAACATGTTGAATGAGCATAATTTACAACTGCGAGGAAAAGAGAAAACCAATATGGTCAATATGATTAGCTCAGTTAATGCTTTCAAACGAAAAATCCAACATCTGTCCTCAAAGCTGCAGCGCCTTGAGTTGGGGAACATCCAAAACCTCGCGTCAGAGCTGGAGACGCAATGGAAGGCGTGTGCGCAACTTGACAACATATGCCACACAGAGCAGATTGAAAATTGTCTGTCAGACTTTATCTAATGGAAAAAAAAGTAACGAGTCGAGTGCTGCCCAATGTAGTGGAGTAAGAGTAGTGTTTCTTCTTTACAAATGTACTCAAGTAAAAGTAAAAAGTATGGTGCAGTAAAACTACTCTTAGAAGTACAATTTTTTTAAAAGGTTACTCAAGTAAATGTAACGGAGTAAATGTAATTCGTTACTACGCACCTCTGATACTCAGTATATATATATTGTGGTCTATGGCTGGCTTTTCATCCCGGCCAATACCCCTAGGCCGCCAGATGGAGCTCTCCCTGCAGTATGGAGGTGCCCCGGATGCCAGCAGGGAATCATGGACGATGGATTTTTCCCTTACAAACCTGCTGGATACCCGAGGGGCCAACAGAGGACGCTGCAGGAAGGAATAGAGAGTCATATGTGCCCTATAACCCGGAAGTGCATCATAGGCAGAGCGACAGCAGAAGTGACGTACTTCCGGGATGAAGAAAAGGACTTTTTATCTGACCCGGAAGTGATAAGGATCACATGAACTGGGGATTGGAACACTTCCGGGTCAGGGACTTTAAAAGAACTGTGACAGCTCCCAGACGGCAAGCTGAGCTGGGTGGAAGGGTGGCAACGCGTCTGGGAGTGGTGGAGTGTATCATTGAGTATTATTGTGTGTATTTATGAGTATTGTGGAGGAGAGGGTGCTTTGTGCACTGTGTGGTGTAGTCAACATTTGGACTTTTATCTGGTGTCTGGAGTCTTGGACAGGGGTTCAAGGTAGCGATAGCGCCCCCTATCTGTCACAATATATACAGTATACAGTATATATATGTATATAGTATATATGTATACAGTATACAGTATATATATATATATATATATATATATATATATATATATATATATATAATTTTTAATGTAGGTAGATCATTTGACCTGGTCATTTTAAAAATAGCTCACAAGCCGAAAAAGTGTGGACACCCCTGGCATTGAGAAAGAAGAGCATTTTGTGTTGTTAGGTGACCACAAGTGCCCCAAACCCCAGGCACAATCCCACCAAAAGTAAGCGATTTTTATTCCTTTGTAAATGAAAACATTGGAAACTGCGATGTGTGTAGGAAGGCTATCCGCTACTGTGGCAATACCACCAATTCATACAAAAACCATGAAAAAGAGAACTTCAAGCTGCAGAAGAAACGAACAGAAGAGGAGGAGGGAAATCCCTCAGACAGCCCCAGACCCCAGGCACAGAGAAAGATGTCACTGGCAGAGTCCTTTCAGAGATGCAAAGAATATCCAGGTAGCTTCTAGAGTAGTGAAAAGAAATATTTTAGTCATGTCCAGGGGTGAAGGTATAGGTTTCAATTCTTGCCAGTACTACTACCCCAACTTTCATCGCTTCATATTATTCACCTCTTCTCGGCTTCATGCATCATTGACGTTTGAGTATTTTAATAGCTGTATGGAGTAGAAAGAAATTGGAAGTGTTTGACATTGTGTCTGTATAGCAAAAGATTTGTCTGCAGCACGTTGGGGAGAAGGTGGCACAGTGGCGCTAATAGCAGTAACAAAAGGCAGCTGGGCTCCGTCTAGCACAGATCAAAACACAGCACAGACTGTTCTGAAGCCATTCAGAACGACTTAAAAGCAACTGATAAGGAGATAACGTGTTGTTTCACATGACGTAACATTAGCAGATGTGTTATTTTGCTGAAAGTGCAACCAAGAATGGGATTGGCAGGCAGTAAAAAGTATCGGTATTGGTGATACTGGCCCCATAATACATAGGTCAGGTAATGCCCAGAGCGTCAGTCACAAAACTCCCTTTGAGTCAGATAACCGACAGGCCGTTTAAATGTTTACTCCATTGTCTTTGATATCCGCAGTTACAACGTCAATATCGTCAGTTTTAAATTTGATATCAGTTTTTAAAGTATGTTATCGAGGTTATGAAATTTGATATTCAGTTTTTAAAATCTGATATCATGCTTTTAAAATTTGATATTGTCACACACACACACACACGCACACACACGACTAGGAGGGAGCTCAAACGACCATGTGAAGGTAATTCCACGCCAGGCAGAGCAGGGGGTGGTGGGGTATGCTAAACTTAATTCTATTGTCTCTGCAGACCAAACATGGGAAATCCGGTCTGATTCCACATCGGTGACGTCATTTCCGGTTCCAGCGCCAAGGATGACATCACTTCCGGCCCTGGTATCGAGATGATGTAACTTCCAGTCCAGTGCCAAGGACCTCGTCACTTCCAGTTCGGACCCTTTAAAGCCGCCATCTTTTCTGCTTAACGGCAGTTCAGTTCAGGACTCAGTTCTATGCACGCGAGTGCCATTTCGAAAACCCTTTTGCAGCCATGGACAATATATGGGTTGCTGCCCCAAATCTTTTTCTGTGTGTCGAGGCTGTTCATTTCACAATATCAAATTTGTGAAATTTGATGGTGTGGTTTTTGATACTTAATTTCAAAAAAGAGGGCCTAATATATTATGGTAAGCCATTTTAACATTGAATCCATTTTTCTTTTTATTAAATTTGATATCAGACTTTTGAAATTTAATTTTGAACTTTTGGAATTTTATATCAAATTCTTAAAATTTTTGTCTTCCTGCAGATTGGCGTACTGCTTGTATCGTTCCATCATTCCATAGGAGAAGAACAATTCCAGCTTTCCTCAAATACCGCTTCCTTAACTTCATCATCAGAGGCGAACCTGAGACCGCACAGAGCCGCTTTAAACAGACCAAAGATGTGATGGTCGCACGGTGCTAGATCAAGGTGTGAAGACGCATGTGGAAGATGTTCAAACCGCAGCCACTGCATTGCCTTCAACTTCTGGATGGTGGCGCGTATTGTTATGGCGCAGCAAAGACTGTCTTTGACAGCATTCCTCTTCTTCTGCCGTGTCTTGTGTGTAGCGTAGCATTGAACACCGTACTCCTGATGAGGCACATTAGAACTGGAGAAGAATGTCCATTGATTTGTTCTCATGAGCTTCTTAGGATATGAAATAGGGCCAGCCCAGGGTGTGGCTCCTGCCTTCAGTCTGAATCTGCTAGGATAGGCTCTGGCACCTGTGACCCAAGTGGGTTCATAAAAGGAGGATTTTTTTTTAGTGGGTTTTTCAACTGACCTCAAAGATGAGACCCTCAGAGTTGACATCCTGTCAACCAGCATCACCCATTTTGTATGTTTAGTTAGAACATTAGAACAATTGTGACCCAAGAAGTCCATCCATCCTATTCATTCAGATTGTCCACAATAACATCGGGTCGAGGTCTGAAGTTGCCTAAAGTCCTTCTGTTCACCTCACTACTTGGTACGATGGAGAATGAGAAAGTAAAGGCAGGTTACCCTTTAACAGCGGTAACTGACAGCAGATGACCATAACAGTTCTATCACTTCTCCACATTGTCTCCCTGCAGATGGACGTACTTCTTGTATCGTTCCATCATTCCTTAGGAGAAGAACCTTTTCGGCTTTCCTCAAATACCACTTCCTTAACCTCATCATCAGAGGCGAACCTGCGACCACACAGAGCCGCTTTAAACGAACCAAAGATGTGATGGTCACACGGTGTTAGATCAAGGCGTGAAAACGCATGTGGAAGACGTTCAAACCGCAGCCACTGCATTACCTTCAGTTTCTGCATGGTGGCACGTATTGTCATGGCGCAGCAAAGACTGTCTTTGACAGCATTCCTCTTCTTCTCTTCTGAGTGTCCCCGTCTTTCTAAGCACAGTACAATGCGTTTCACACATTGAACGTGATTGTCCACGTCCCTGAAGAGGTGCCAGAATAGGACCCTTCATATCCCAAAAGACGGTCATCTTGAGTTTCTTGGGAGAGAGCTGTCATCTGAACTTCTACTTTACTGGAGAAGACGAGTATTTCCACTGCATGTTTTGGGCTCTTGCTTTCCATCTCACAGGGGTTAACCCATGTCTCGTCTCCCTTGACAATTCTCTCCAAAACGCTCGAATTTTCTTCATAACATTTCAGGAATTGGGCTGCAACCTCCACATGCCGTTGCTTGTGCAGATCAGTAAGCTGTTTGGGTATGTATCTTGCATAAACCCCAAGTCATCGCTCACTAGGGCACATGTAGATCCATCGTTGATATCCAAATGTGCGGCAACAGTGGACAACACAATCCGCCGGTCTTCTCTGATGGAGGTGTTCACCATGTTGGTGTGGGCTTGTGAGCGCAACATTGATGGTAAACAAGATCAAACTTTGTCGGTCACACTTGTTCTTCCTGCTTTAAACCTTTCTGCCCATTGTGACCTGAAGGGGTGCCGCAGCTCCTCAGACTCCCAACACAAAGGCTTGGACACAAGTTTCAGTAACAACGAAGAGTTGAATTGTATGAAACTTTTACAAGTAAGCGTTTCCCACACTGCAACTACAACCCTAATTCTGAGCAATTCTTTGTCATCTCTCCTCTGCTCCCCCAGCAGGCTTTGTCTTCCTCTTCCCTGAGTTGAGGCAGGCAGACCCTGTTATGTAAAACCTGGCACTTCCGGTGTCCTGAAACTTTGGCTCTGTAGTCCAATCAGCACCCCCTAGAGGCACCTATAGCACCCATAGTCCTTCCATGCCAGGCAAGGATATCAGAACAGCTCCAGCTGGGGTGCAAGGCCCCATATGGCATCTCTTACACCATTCATAAACTTTTCGTTGTGTCATGGCTGTTTTCACTTCATCCCATGGTGAATTTCAGGAGGTCTCACTCCTTTTCGCTATGGCCTCAAAGGTGCAATCCCACAGCGGAGCATCCATATTCATTTGACCTTGGATTCAACTAGACTTAATAGTAAAGAGCTGCACTGTGCGTGTTCAAACTACCCATGAGCCCTTGCAAACTTGTTGGATTGCGTCAGGTCCTGTCCATTGTGATTACTGCGTAATTGATTTACGCTCCTAGCCGGCTCCATGCGTCTATTGTTCTCTGGGTGAAGAAAACCTCCCAAACATTGGTGTGAATTTTATCCTGGACACGTTTCCAACTGTGTCCGCAAGTTCTTCTCATGTTCAAGTCACCGTCTCGCTCCACTGGACTGATTCCCTTCATAATTTTAAACACTTCAGTAGTGTCCCCTCTTAATCCCCCTTTCCTTAAACTGAAAAGGTTCACCTCCGTCAAAGTCGGTTTCCACATGAATGGTGCACTGAGTGCCAGGCTGTGGTGTCTGCCAACTTCTGAAGTCTGCCAAAGGACTGAGTGCGCCTGCAAGTTTTCTCATTACCATCCAGTCGATGTCTATGAAGAGTGATGGCCCCCACATTCTAACACGGGCCCCTAGGCCAGGATCTCTGGAGGGCATCTTCACCTAGGGTTAAGGAAAAGGTGATACTCAATAGGATTTAAATGTAGGTATACAATTTAGTTGAAGATCCGTACGGTTCTATGACACTTAGTTTTTCATGTACTCCAGCATTTTTGATATACTTTTCCAATGTAGGGTTTCCTATAGGAAATTTTCCAACTAAAATAATGGTGGTTGTCGCAGGCCTCAATTTTCTTGCAAAAAGCCGGAAATTACGTCTTTTTGGAAATGGCGGCAATTTTGAAAAAAATCAAAATTTTTACTTTAACTCTTTATATCTGCAGAAATAAGTGACGTAAATGTTTCATTTTTTTGTGTAGTATTTCTTATTTAATTGTTTTTAAAACCACTGCGATCCATGGCCGGCCAATACCCCCAGGCCAAAAGAGGGAGCCCTCCCTGCAACATGGAGATGCCCCGGGTTCCAGCAGAGCATCATGGACCTTGTAGTTTTTATAAACAGCCCTACTGGATACCATGGGGACCACCAGGAGTCGCTGTAGGGAGGCTTGGGGAGTGCTACGTACCCTATAACCCGGAAGGACGTCCTGGTCACATGAGCAGTAGGAATGACGTGCTTCCGGGGTGAAGAAAAGGACTTTGTATCTGACCCGGAAGTGATAGGGAATCTCATGGACTGTATGGTGGATTCACTTCCGGGTCAGGAGATATAAAAGGATGATGGGAAACCCAGACGAGTGAGCTGAGCTGGGAGGAAGGGTGGCTAAGTGTCTGGGAGAGGAGGATTGTGAATTAATTAAAGTATTGTACGAGTAGTGTGGATTGGTGGGTGCTTGGTGCACATAATTTTTATAATAAAAATAATAATTATTGAACTTTTACCTGGTGTTTGGCGCGGTACCTGAGGGTTCAAGGGAGCTATAGCGCCCCCTACTGCTACACCATGTATAATTTGTTTAAGTTTATTGTTTATAATATTTATAAATAAAGAATATATAAAACTATATGACACCAAATCATTCTAAATTGGTGTGTGCTTGGTGTGTGGGTGTGTTTGTGTGTGTCCTGCGGTGGGTTGGCACCCTGCCCGGGATTGGTTCCCGCCTTGTGCCCAGTGTTGGCTTGGATTGGCTCCAGCAGACCCCCGTGACCCTGTGTTCGGATTCAGCAGGTTGGAAAATGGGTGGATGGATGGATGACACCAAATCAGCAATTAATATTAAAATTTTCGACCAGTGGAGAGGTCTACGTTTTATTTTAATTCGTAAAATGTCAAAGCGAGAAAGTTGTAGAAAAATGTATGTAGAAATTTTTTTATCTGACACTGTTTTTTGATATCGTTTTTAGTTTTCAAAATATTTTATGCTGAAGTTGACACTCAATGCTGTAGGATCAATTCTTGCTTTTTGTTCATACGTTTTGTTTGTGCATAATATCTACTCATCCCGGACCCCCTGGCTAGAGTCCTGTCAGCCCCCCCTTGTGGAGGTCATGGGTCCTTGTAAAGAAACCTGTGAAGTGAAATGCTTTGTCAGCTCCTGGACTTTTGATTTCACTTCTAACTTGGTTTGCCATGTCTATGGAGTTTTCGGGGGGCTTGTCTCCTTGTGACTTTTTGTTTGTTTTGTCCCGGCCATCAGACCTTACTTTATTCTTTATTCTTTGTTACTTAGTATTGCCTAATCTTTATTTCATATTTTTCTTTTTTCTTTCTTCATCTTGTAAAGTACTTGTATAAAATGTGCTATAGAAATAAATGATGTTGTTGTTACGCGGCTTTCTTTGCTTTATGTATGGAAATTCGAATTTAATTGTATAAATCATGTCACTTATAGTGAATCCTGCATGCATGTAAATAACGTGGCACAGAAAAAAGAGTCACAGAACTACTTGAAAAATAAAGCAAAATTCTGTGGATGCTGTAATGGATGGACAGGCACCCCAACTGGAATGAAAAGTGGTGCTTTATCTGTGCCGGGTAGGCCAAAATGGAAGGACAACCTGGATGGAGGTGCAACCCAGCTGAGGTGGTTTCTAATTCTAATCCCATTTGGACAGAAAGACTAATGAATGGACTGCGGGAGTTGGTGTACCAGAGCCAGTTCATCCCCCAGTAGGACAGGTGACGCAGGGTGGCACGAGACTGCTAGCTCTGAAGAATAGCCTCATTAGCATCCTTGGGTGCCACCCGGAAAAGACCTCCCTGTTTTGTGGGGCTCCTGCATGACTCAGAACTGCATGCTATGGCACCAGACGTACTTCTGAGGCCACCTCACCTCGATCTCAGAGTTAGAGTCAGGAGGAGGTGGACGACGCTTTCAGGAGAAGTGCAGAAAGGAGCGAGGAAAAGAATTTCTGTGTGCTGGAAATACGAACCTATGAAGGTGTAAAATCACTTACTTTTGGTGCCATTGTGTCTGGGGTTTGGTGCTCAGTGGCGGTCACAATACATAGTGACTTTACAGAGCTGGAGGCGTAGTGGCAGAAAGCCCAGTACTGCTGCTTTACAATTCTAGAGAGACGTGTTCAGGTTTTAACTGTATTGCTTTTCTTCTGTGACTTTGCTTTTCATCTCAAAGATTTGCAGATTCGGTTAAATAGGCCACACTACTCTACTTGCCGGGGAAGATTTCAAAACTGCCTGAATGAATGAAGACAACATAACATTCTCAAGTCTGCTTAATTCATTTCATAGGGATAGGAGCCTGTCCTAGCAGAACTGGGCACAACCCTGGTTGGTGGTGCCACTCATACAAGGCCCAGTGGACCTTCAGGTCAAGCTGACACACATGCCTTTGAGTATGTGGGAGGAAAACTCGTGCAGACATGAAGAGAACATCTAAAAGGATCGAAAACGGTCAAAGAGCAGTAGAACAGGTTTAAAAATGTTTCACACATAATGCAGGATAGGTCAGGTTGGGGAGCAGGCACTGCTACAGCGCGTTGCCATACCCTCCACATGACAAAACATCTCAGGATCTTGGTCCAGTCCCACCCTCCAGCAATGACCATCTATGTGCCGCAGCCAGGTGTTACGTGGGTGTCCCCTTGGCCTGGTCCAGCCACTCGGGTCCTCAACAATGAGCCAGATCACCCTCGGGGAATTGTGCCACATGGCCGTAGTGCCGTAATTGACGCTCCTTCACAGAGCAGGTAATGTGCCTCATTTGGGACTCCATGAGTAACACAAAGTCACACCAATGGTACCCAAGGATTCTCTGAAGAGACACAAGGAGTCCAGTCTTCGTCTCAGGTCACTGGATAGCGTCCATGTCTCACAAACAGGGAGCACCAGGACTCTAAAGACTTGGATCTTCGTCCTTTTACAGAGATACCGGGACCACCACACACTCCTTTCCAGTGACCTCATGACCCACCAATGGTCTCCCAATCCGTCTATTGACTTCATAGGAAGAGTCACCAGAGACATGAATGTCATAAACCTCTCGACGAGGTCGACACTCTCTCTCTGTAGACAGACACACTGCTGATGGCCGTGTCCAAGAGCTCATTAAAGGCGTGGATGTTGTTTTTTATCAGGACCCTCACTCAGTCTCTCGACAGCCTCCATCGAAGATCACAGCATCATCAGCAACATCAAGATCAGTGAATCTCTCTTCACCACCAGATACCCCACAGCCGCTGGACCCCACGACCCTTCCCAACTCTCAGTCCATGCTAACATTGAACAGAATAGGAGCAAAAACACACCACTGACGAACCTCAGAATCAACTGGGAAGAAACCAGAGGGACTGCCTCCACTCTGCACAGCACTCAAAGTACCAGGGTGCAGCAACTTTGGGAGGATCCTGCAAAGTCTCAGGATGTCCCATAGGGCAGCTCGATCAACTGAGTAAAGTGTTCCATTTTTGTAAAGCGTTGATTGAGGAGGACAAGTACATCCCAAAATTTGGAATTTGCAGAAAATAAAAGTAAGGGCAGGGGAGGAGAGAATAAAATGAAGCTGCAAAGGAAAAAAATGGCAGTTTAAGGCGTCTAATCTGGCACCCTTGGGGTCAATGCCGGGCTGCTGCTATTTTTAACAGATATAACTGACTTGGATAGAAATATAAATGACAAGCTGGTTAAGTTTGCAGATGACGCCAAGATTGATGGATTGAAAGATCATCGAGAATCTATTGAGTCGTTAGAGTGGGACTTGAACAGCAGACAGGCTCGGGCAGACTTGTGGCGGATGAAGTTTAATGTCAGTAAATGTAAAGAATGACAAGTAGGAAGTAAAAATACGAGGTCTGAATACACAATGGGCGGTCGGAAAATCGAGAGTCCACCTTATGAGAAGGATTTAGGAGTCATAGTGGACTCTAAGCTATCAACTTCCAGACAGCGTTCAGAAGCCATTAAGAAGGCTAACAGACTGTCAGGTTATATAGCGCCTTGATGTGTGCAGTACAAGTCACAGGAGGTTCTGCTCAAGCTTTATAACACACTGGTGAGGCCTCATCTGGAGTCATGGGTGCAGTTTTGGTCTCCAGGCTACAAAAAGGACATAGCAGCACAAGAAAAGGTCCAGAGAAGAGCGACTAGGCTGATTCAGGGCTACAGGGGATGAGTTATGAGGAAAAATTAAAAGAGCTGAGCCTTTACAGTTTAAGATAAAGAAGATTAAGAGGAGACCTGACTGAAGTGATTAAAATTATGAAGGGAATTAGTCCAGTGGATCCAGACGGTGAGTTTAAAATGAGTTCATCAAGAACACGGGGACACAACTGGAAACTTATGAAGGGGAAATTTCACACAAACATTAGGAAGTTCTTCATCACACAGACACCTGGAATACGTGACCAAGTAGTGTGGTAGGCAGAAGACCTTTATGCACTTTCAAAACTCAACTCAGTGTTGCTTTGAAGGAATTAAGTGGACAGGACTGGCGACCTTTGTTGGGCTGAATGGCCTGTTCCTGTCTAAATTCTTCTAATGTTCTAACATAGCAACTCCACAGACACAGTAACCAGACTTGGGATTCAGACCAGCCATGTTGGATCCACACAGCAGCAGCACTAAACGCTGTGCCACCACAGTGAAGAAGGCAGCACCATTAAAGCGAGGGCGAGCCTTTCAAACATTTACTAAAATGAGTCCTCCCACCCACACAACACCAACATGTCTGGCTCCTCTTTTTGGTCTATTTGACTTTCTTGTAGGGAAAAGCATTGGAATCCTCCAAAAATTTCATTTCAAGAGTTTGATGACGTTTTAGATCTCCCTGAATCCGAAAACACCATTCTTGGAATTATGTCTATGTGTGTGTGTCTGCGTGTGTGTGTGTCGGTGTGTCTGTGTGTCAGTGTGTCTGTGTGTGTGTCGGTGTGTGTCGGTGTGTGTGTCTCTGTGTGTGTGTCTGTGTGTGTCAGTGTGTCGGTGTGTGTGTGTGTCGGTGTGTGTCTGTGTCGGTGTGTGTCTCTGTGTGTATAAACACCATAACTTGAGTTCACTTTCCCTTTGGTCAAACAAATTTTGCATACAGTATTTGGTACAAAACGTAGATTTCTATCAACTTTTAGGCTATTTCCGTTAACCAGAAGTGGTGCTTTACCTTTTATTCATGCAGCCGCAGAATCTGATTTATTCATCTTTACTTTTTTAATAATTGTTCAATATATTATTAATTTGATTTGATTTGTTGTTGATGTTTCAGGTCTTGTTTAGAAAGCGGATGCCACTTGAGACGGCCTTCCCCTCGCCCAAACACTAACCTTAAGGTCAATAAAATAGGTCCCTGATGTTAAGTCACTATTTTAGGGCTAAAATGAAACGTGAAACCTACTTATATACCTAATCTTAATTATTGTGAAACAACCAAGTGGCATCCGCTCACTGAACAAGAGCTGATGGTTCTTTAATGTACATAATATAAAAATATAATCATTGTGTTGCGGTTTACTCCTCAGATATCCATCCCCATATCTGAGTATCTGAGAAAGTCGAGAGGAGAGCCCTCCCGATTTTTCGTGTTCTATTTCAGCAGTAGCCTGTAGTTCTACAAAGGGCCACAAGGTGGCAGCGATGCTTGCTGGAAGCCCCAGATGTCTCTTAATCCCGTTAACATGAAATTGCACCGCGTGAAGACGCTGGAGGAGTTCAACAGTTTGGAAGCCCCACAAAATTCCCATGATCTGATAGAAATTGATTCCTTTTTTTTTTTTTTTTTTTTTTTTTTTTTAAAGAAGATAGCGCTTAAATCAGTGTATCCCAACCTCGGTCCTGTGGCCCCCCTGTGACTGCAGGTTTTTCTTCCTAATCAGTGACAACACCAGATAGCACTCATCTCATTTAATTAGCTGGGATTATTTTTCTTTGATTCTACAGTCAGAAAAGCACAGCAGTATGATTTTTACATTTATAAGATATTTAGAAATATTTCTGCTTTTGTTATAGATTGAAATGCTTAACTCTCTTTTCTTAATTTCATTCTATTTTGCTCTTCCTCTGCGCAGTTTTTCCCCTTCATTGAATCTTATTAATGACAATTAAAAATGAGCAGAGCAGAAACGCTGGCAAACAACACAAAATAATCAAAGGCTGCAACTATTTTAGCATCAGACCCACTAATTAGTAAATAATGGATTAATTAAACAATTAGAACACCCTGAAAATATTGTTAAAAACAAAAAAATACATCATTCCCATATAAGTGTTTGGTACATTTTAATATATATATATTTTTTTTAACCTAATTTCTATATTGTTCCCAAAACACATAAACTGGGAAATAACACATCACTTAATTAGCCCAGGAGTCCAATGAAAAACAGAAGCTGGTTGGAATAAAATCCTGCAGCCCCAGTAGGGCGTCACAGGACAGGGGTTGGGAAACACTGCGTTAAAATGATTTAAAAATCAAGCCAATGCATTTCTAAAGTTGCAAATGGCTATCAAGCACTAAATGTCTGATTCGTTATTTATTGTTCACGCAGATCTTACGCATACAGCGCCCTCATAATGTCTTCACTTCTTTCATATTTGGTTATGTTGCAGCCTTAATCTCAAATCATCCATCCATCCATCCATTATCCAACCCGCTATATCCAAACTACAAGGTCACGGGGGTCTGCCGGAGCCAATCCCAGCCAACACAGGGCGCAAGGCAGGAAACAAACCCCAGGCAGGGCGCCAGCCCACAGCAGGGCGCACACACACCAAGCACGCACTAGGGACAATTTTAGGATTGCCAATGCACCGAACCGGCATGTCTTTGGACTGTGGGAGGAAACTGGAGCACCCGGAGGAAATTCACGCAGACACGGGGAGAAGATGCAAATTCCACACAGGGAGCGAACCCGGGTCTCCTAACTGCGAGGCAGCAGCACTACCTAATGCGCCACCATGCCGCCATCCCAACCACACACTTGTACCAATTTGGTACTTTGGACTGTGGGAGGAAACCCACGCAGACATGGTGAGAACATGCAAACTCTCCTAACTGCGAGGCAGCAGCGCTACCCACTGCGCCACCGTGCCGCCCAATCTCAAATCAATTCAATTATTTTTTTTCCCACATCAAGTGGCACTCAATACCCGAGAATTGCCAAAGCAAACACAGGATTTTAGTCATTTTTGCAAGTTAATTAAAAAATAAAACATTGAAATCTCACATTGACTCAAGTATTCAGGGCCTTTGCTTTGACGCAGCTCATCATTGAGATGTCTGAAGCCCACCCGTGGTCAACTAAATTGACTGGACTGATTCGGAGCGTCACACCCCTGTCTACAGAAGGGCCACATGTAACGATTGCCTTTTTGTGATGGCTACACTTCACCACCCGAGAGGGAAGTGGATGAAAGATCAAAAGATATAGCAGCATTAACACCATTCGGTCCTCGACCCCTCGTCAACATCTCCGCGCTCGCCAATATTTGAAAGAAACCCAGATGGTAGGTAAACTGATTAAATACGAGGCGTGTTATAATCCAGTGTTTATACATTGTCACACACGTGCGCTTAGGGGGTCTAAATGAGCATGAAAGAACACAAGGTTAGAGGAGTGCTAATGGCTTCTTTCTCTTCTCTCAACCGAAAAACAGAAGATTAACAAACGCAACAACCCTACCTGAAAACACAAAACGCAATGCTGTACAGTGCCACCACTTGCTGCTTCCCTGAAGACTCCACTTCTGGTCCCTGCTTGATGACTTCACTTCCGGCTCCATATCAATGACGTCGCTTGAGGTCTTTTCCGTCCCTCACCACCAACATCATTTCTTCCCCGACTCCTGTCATTTATACATAAAAGACCCGTGGACTATCATCTCGATGTAAAATGCCTGTTTTTACTCATTTTGGCCGTTGTTTCAGTCTTTCACGATTTCTCTTGTGGTGGACGGCTGGCGATCCTCTCCAGCCCTCGGCCCCCCACACCCCTAAGGCCGCCTCTGCCTGCTCCATTCCTATCCGATGGGGTTTCTCTCAGACTGTAATGCCTGAAGGGATATTCCTTTATCGTTCTCCAGTCCCTGTATTACAGTGATGGCAGCCGAGAACGCAAACCCGATGGTAACGCCATGTAGGCCTGCTGCACACAGTCGAGCAGATGCCAAGCCCTGAGGTACAAAGGAACTTAGAGACAGGATTGTACTGAGGCCCGGATCTCGTCGCTGCAGCACTGAAGGTTTTCAGGGACACAGTGGCTTCCTAATTCTTCAAACAACCACAAGTCTTCTTAGAGCTGGACACCCGTCCAATCATCAGAGACGGGCCTTGAGAAGAGAGGTGAACAAGAACCTGATGGTCACTCTGATCTCTGGAGAACTTGCATGGAGATGGTAGAAACTTCCGGAATAGCACTGTTCTTTCATGAGAGCAGTTTCTTTCATTCTTTGTCAGTAAAATTGATACAATCCACTGTGGTATTGTTCCAACTGGCTATGAACTTTCTATTGTTAATCATGGTATTGTCTTGGAATCTTTTGATCTTGTCTCACTTTCACAGTTGAAAAGAACTATTGACACCCTTAAACCAGCTCTCAGTCCTCTTGATATGTACCACCAGGCCTGGTAGTGGAAGCCTTTGATGTTTTGGGTCCATCTTCACTAGCCATTATCAATGGTTCTATTAGCGAGGGAGTCGTGCCCTCATTTTTTAAACGTGCTGCAGTACGTCCCTGTCTAAAAAAAGGCAGAATTAGATCCTGGAGTTTTAGCTAATTTTCGCCCGATTTCCCAATTGTCATTTCTGGCTAAAATATTAGAAAGAATTATTTATAATCAATTGGTTGATCACCTTAACTCCAATAATTTATTTGAGATCTGCCGATCTGTCTTAGGCGTTTTCATGGTGTTGAGATGGCCCTCCTTAAAGTATTCAATGACTTCTCTATTATTACTGACTCAGGTGGCGCTGCAGTCCTTGTCCTCCTGGGCCTGACTGCTGCCTTTGACACCATTGACCATGAGACATTGCTGTTGTGGATTGAACATCTTGTTGGGCTTAAAGGGGCTGCTCTTAACTGGTTCAGGTCATATCTAACTGGTAGACACTTTTCAGTCACTTTAAATTCCTCTTTTTCGTCTACTGCTCCTCTTAAATGTGGTGTTCCTCAGGGATCCATTTTGGGTCCTATCTTATTCTCTATATTCCTTCACCCAATTGGAGCTATTTTTAGGAAATTGAACATTTCTTCTCACTGCTATGCTGATGATACTTAGGTTTATATTCCCGTCTGCAGCTCTGCAATGAATCAACTGCGCAACTGCCTTTCTGAACTAAGATCCTGGATGGCTAATCATTTTCTTGATCTGAATCAAAATAAAATGGAGGTGCTTATAGTGGGTCCATCAGCTAAAGCCCAAAATTGGTCTTGGACTTCTCGGCTCTTTCTCTGTCAAGTCCTCAATCTTGGTGTTATCTTTGACAGTAACCTCTCTTTTGAGAAACAAGTTAATTCTGTAGTTAAGAGTTGCTTTTTCCAGTTTTGTCTATTAGGTAAGATCAGGCCTTTTTTATCTTCTAGGGATCTTGAGAAAGCTACTCGTGCTTTTATTTTTTCTCGCCTCGATTACTGCAACTCGCTGTATTCTGGGATTAGCAAATCTCTGATACGCAGGTCACCGTTGGTCCAGAATGCTGCCGCTCGCTTTCTGGTTAGGGCAAGAAAGTCTGATTCTGTTTCTCCAATATTAGCTTTGTGATGACAGCCGGGTCCCATGCCCGGCCAGGATGCCTCTGCTGCATATGTTCCGGGAGAGCCACCATGGGCAGCTCAATACCTCCCCTGGGATGCTGGATGGCAGCCTCCCTGGCTGATGTTCGTTCCCCAGTCTCCCGCATGGCTCCATGGGACATGGAGTCCTCCACAACCTGGGTGGGAGCTGGGGTGGCCGCTTGGGGGTGCTCAGAGACTCGAGAACCCGGCTGGACGAGTCATCAGCCCCACACGGAGGTGCAATTGGGACCAGGTAGTCAAGCACCTGGATCACTTCCGGGTGGGCTATAAAACGGGCCAGCCTCCACCACTGAGGGGCCAGAGTCGGGTGGAGGAGGACAAGGTTGCCTGAGAGGAGTGGTGGTGCAAGGTGGAGAGTTGTTGGTGTTGTTTTAGTGCTTTTGGGACTGTGTATTGCCTGTGGGTCACGGGGAAGACGTGCGCCCACGGGTGAAGAAAAATAAAAAGCCTGCGTGACTTTTACACGTGCCTCTGCGTAGTCTGTGCCGGGTCAGGCGCTATATAGCGCCTTTTCACAGCTTCTTTACACTGGCTGCCTGTCAGTTTTCAAACTGATTTTAAAATCTTGTTGCTAGTTTTTAAATCTTTACATGGGCTCGCTCCTGCCTATTTATCTGAATTGTGTGTTTTACACCAGCCGTAAAGAGTGGTTAGATCTTCTGGTCAGTTGTCTCTCGTCGTCCCTCGTACTGAGTGTAAAACCAAGGGGGACAGACAGGACTTGTGCAGCTGCTGCTCCTCGCCTGTGGAACTCTTCACCTCGTCACATAAAGGAGTCGTCTACAATTCAAAACGAGATTAAACACTCATTTCTATTCACTTGCATTCCGTGACCTTCAGTAATACTGATGGCTTCCTCATTGTGATTACAGTGATCCCTCGCTATATCGCGCTTCGACTTTCGCAGCTTCACTCCATCGCGGATTTTAACTGTAAGCATATCTAAATATATATCACGGATTTCTGCGGACAATGGGTCTTTTAATTTATGCTACATGCTTCCGCAGTTGCTTTGCCCAGTTGATTTCATACAAGGGACGCTATTGGCGGATGGCTGAGAAGCTACCCAATCAGAGCACGTATTACGTATTAAATAAAACTCCTCAATGATATACGATATGCTTCCCGCGCGGTGCTTCACACACTTTAAAGCTCTAACAGCCCATATTGATTTTTGATTGTTTGCTTTTCTCTGTCTCTCTCACTCTCTCTGACATTCTCTGCTCCTGACGGAGGGGCTGTTTGCACAGTGACTGCTTGCTTAGAAGATATGGACGCTCCTCTAAAAAATGCTGAAAAGACTACCTTCACATTGCTCCCTTCCTTGTGGCCGCTTTATCGCGGTGCTTCGCATACTTAAAAGCCCAAACAGCACCTATTGATTTTTGGTTGTTTGCTTTTCTCTCTCTCTCCGACATTCTCTGCTCCTGACGCGCACTCCTTTGAAGAAGAAGATATGTTTGCATTCTTTTAATTGTGAGAAAGAACTGCCATCTCTGTCTTGTCATGGAGCACAGTTTAAAGTTTTGACTAAAGGGTGTTATTTCATGTCTAGGGGGCTCTAATAATGTTAAAAAACGTATTTAGAAGGTCGTAAACGGGTTTTCTATGCTCTAACTGCGAAAATATTAGATTTATAACTAAAGAATCCTACTTCGCGGAAATTCATTTACCGCGATATAGTCTGGAACGGATTAACCGCGATAAACGAGGGTTTACTCTATTATTTAGTTTATTTATGCTCATTTATTTTATTTCTATTTATGTTGTTCATGTTAATTGTATGTTTTTTTTTATTCTATTATTGTAAAGCACTTTGGCCACAGCATTCCTATGTTGTTTTAAATGTGCTATATTAAAAAATTGACATTGACTGAAACACTCCACTAATCAGTGGACCCATGGAAGACCACATTTTTGAATTTACAAAATGGCACCTGAAGGACCCTCAGACTAGGAGGAACAAGATTCTCTGGTCTGATGAAACCAAGATTAGCGTAATGCCTGGAGGAAACCGGGCAGCACTACTCATCACCCACGCAATGCCATTCCAAACAGCTGAGCTCTGGAGAATGTGGGTGGAGTTGTGGAGAAACATCCAGAAGGACAAACCGTCACTTCAGCATTCCACTAATCTGGGCTTTATGGCAGAGTGGCCAGATGGTACATGAAAGCCTGCTGGATTGTGCAAAAATGGCACCAAAGGACTTTGAGAAACAAGATTCGTTTCTCTGAAGAAGCCAAGATTGAACGGTTTGACCTGAAAAGAGTCACATATGGGGGTAACCAGGCCCCACACCATCCCTTGTGTAATACCATTCCAACAGTGAAGCATGATGGTTGGAGGAAAAGTGAAGAAAACAATCTTGAGTAATATCCATTCATGAAAACCTTCTTCAGAGAACTCTGGAACCCCAGACTGGATTTGAGTGGACAGTGACCTTAAGCACACAAGTGTATTAGGGACACCTTTGAAAATGTTCTTGAGTGGCACAACCAGAGCCTGAACTTAAACCCACTCAAACACCTTTGGAGAGACCTGATGACAGATGTTGTGAAGGATGGCCCATGTCCTTACCCGGCTGGGAAGCCCTTTGGAATTAAGGACTTGGGAAGAGAACATGCATGAGGCATTATACCCCCAGATCCCTGCATGGGTGCCCACGAGGCATGTTGGGTATTGTAGTCCCAGGGGACAGCCCTGGGGGAGCCGAGAGATTTGGGAGTCCAACCTTACCTGGAAGTGTTTTTGGAGTGTCACCGGGAACAGGGAATTAGATAAAAGGAACTGCCTACCTCACAAGAAAGAGCCAGAGTCGGGAGGAAGGTGGACAACACTTGTGAGGAGGAGTGGACGAGGCAGTGAGAGACACAGGGCGAAAGAAAGACAAAGAGTTGCTGTGTGCTGTCTAGTCCTTTGTTGTACTTGTGGCTGTTTCATCCCACAATAAAAGACTCTTTGTATTACTGCTGTAGCTTGTAGTTCTACAAAGGGCCACATGGTGGCAGCAACGATTGCTGGAAGCCCTTGATGTTTCTTTCTCCTGTTTTCTTGTAGTTGTAGTACTAGGATGTTGTGCCATGTTAGCCATTATAGATGTGGTGTGAAGTTAAGCAAAATGATCCATTTTATTGGCTAACTAGAAAGGTTACAATATGCAGACTTTTGGGGCAACTCAGGCCACCCCTTCAGGCAATATGTAATACACAATCTACTAATGATTGTAATACAGTAAAGTACCTGTTTAACTTGTGTCGGGAGTCTGGGGAGCAGGAGCGCCCTCTGGTGTCCACAATATCCATTGAGGGTCTCCATCCAACTTTACAGAACTTTAGAGGATCTGCAGAGAAGAATGGAAGAAAAATCCCCAAATCCAGGAGTCTGAAGTTTGTCATATCAGACCCAAGAAGAAGCTACCAAAAGTGCCAGTCCCTGACTGCATTTCCAGATGTCATTAAGGTCTGCATATCCTTAGGAAAGACGTCTACTGATGGCAGTGGGCAAAAGTAAGGGTGACCCACTGGAGTGCTTGGTCAATCAAGCAGTCAAGCTTTTGGAACCTTTCTGATGAAGGTGAGTGTGAAAAGAGTCAGGGATCAGATGAAAGTTAACAAAATGCAGTTTCGTGTCATACCAGGGAGGGTCATTGTTGTCAACTGTACAGCCATGTGAAAAAGTAAGTACACCCCTTGATTTTGTTTTCTTCATATGTCATATCACGATTTCATCTTCTGCGACTGTGAACATAAAAACAACTTTGCAATCATGTATTCAACATAAAATGAACAGATATGCCATTTCCTTCTATGGGAAAATTAAGCCCCCCACACCCCCTTGGCTCTAATAGGGTTAGGCTTAGGGTTGTATCTCTGACGTCAACTGGCAGAAAGTTCTTTCCACTCCTCTGTACAGAATTCATTTTCAGCTCTGCAATGTTTGAGGGGTGTCATGCATGCACAGCTTGTTTCAAATCCCCCCGCAGCATCTCGATGGAACTCAGATCCAAGCATTCCAGAACCCTCTATTTCTTTCTTTGGCAGATTTATGGGCATGCTTCAGGTCAGCATCTCCTTGCAAGGTTTCGGTTGAGCTTCAATCTTCTGACAGGTGGTCTCACACTATCGTCAAGCACCCTCTGGTTCAATGAAGAATTCATGGTGGATTCCATGATGGTCAGCTGCCCAGGCCCTGGTGCTGTAAAGCAGCTCCAAACCAGAATATGTCCACCACCATGTTTTACAGCTGGTATCAGGTTCTTCTGGTCAAATGCTGTCTTTGGTTTTCACCAAACATGTCTTCCATCACTGTGGCCAAATAACTCTTATCTTTGCCTCATCTGTGCAGATCACACTGTTCCAGAAGTGCTAGTCCTAGATGTTCATGAACAAATTGCCTTAATGTCCTTTCTGGACTGGAATGCTTTCCTCCTGATACACCTCTCACGTAGATCTAAATTTGTGCTGCCTCCTTCTAATGGTGGACTCATCCACTTTGACATCAACGGTGGCAGCAGCTACCTGGAGGTCCTGAAATGAAATTCTGGGGTTCTCAGAGACTTCTTTCAGCATCTTGGGCTGAGCTTGCTGGGGTGGCCTGGCCTGGACAAGTTGTCAGTTGTTTGAAATGTTCTTCACTTGCAGATGATCTTCCAGTTGGTGGAATGTTTGATTTCCAATGGTTTGGAGATGTTTTCAGATCCCTTCCCAGATTCCCAGACGTCTCTAACCTTCTTTCTGAAGGCCTCAGAGAGGTCAGCATGATGAGAAAACACACGTCAGATACAAAGAGCAAACTAAACTAAATGCCTGAAGTTTCAATAAGATGGGTCATCCAAGATCCTCTCTAGTGGCGTTCTGATAATTTGCAGATGATTCTAATTTGAGGTATTCAGTGCCTGTGCTGGCAAGTCAGACAGTAAGAATCAGCACACCACTGCCTAACGTCGCTGCTACTGATGTGTGCTCACAGGCTTTCACTTGTAGTCATAAAAGGAAGGGTGGGCTTAGTATTTCCACTTGTGAAATTTAATTATGGAATAGACTCCAAAATGTAAATGTGGCATGATGTTTGTTATATCATATCACATACTGTTTAAATGAAGATCAAATCCTGATATGTGCACATCTGTAAAAAAGAACACACATTTCATAGGGTGCACTTACTTTTTCACAGGACTTCTTGATGAACTCATTTTCAAGTCACCGTCTCAATCCACTGTACTAATTCACTTCATCATTTTAAACACTTCAGTCAGGTCTCCTCTTCATCTTCTTTATCTTAAACTGTAAAGGCTCAGCTCTTTTAATTTTTCCTCATAACTCATCCCCTGTAGCCATGAATCAGCCTAGTCGCTCTTCTCTGGACCTTTTCTTGTGCTGCTTTGTCCTTTTTGTAACCTGGAGACCAAAACTGCACACAGGACTCCAGATGAGGCCTCACCAGTGTGTTATAAAGCCTGAGCAGAACCTCCTGTGACTTGTACTGCACACATCAAGGCGCTATATAACCTGACAGTCCGTTAGCCTTCTTAATGGCTTCTGAATGCTGTCGGGAAGTCGATAGCTTAGAGTCCACTACGACTCCTAAATCCTTCTCCTAAGGTGTACTCTCGATTTTCCGACCGCCCATTGTGTATTCAAACCTCACATTTTTACTTCCTATGTGTAATACTTTACATTTACTGACATTACATTTCATCTGCCATAAATCTGCCCACCCTGTCTGTTATCCAAGTCCTTCTGTAATGATATAATGATATATTTAGCACAGTTAGAGCGGACAGAGACGCAAATACCAGCGCTAAGAAGAAAGGAGGGAGTGTTGCTCTCTATGTCAATACAAGGTGGTGCAACTCAGGACATGTAAACGTTAAAATCTCCAATTGCTCTAAGGACATCGAACTGTTGGCCGTAAGTCTGCGTCCCTATTACTTGCCCAGAGAGTTTGGACACGTGATTGTTGTTATTGTTTACATCCCCCCTCGAGCGAACGCGGAGATAGCGAGTGACGTCATCCGTTCTGCAGTTGCTAAGTTACAAACGCAGCACCCTGAGGCGCTTGTGCTAATCGCTGGTGACTTTAACCAAGTGACGCTGGACAAAACATTACCTGCCTTCTCCCAGTATGTGGACTGTAACACCCGGGGAAACAGGACTATCGACCTACTGTATGCAAACGTTAAAGACGCATACAGTGCCACCCCGCTGCCTGCGCTTGGGAAAGCAGATCATAACCTGGTTCTGCTTCAGCCTCACTACAAACCAAGAGTGAAGGCGCTACCTACAACCAAACGTTCATTCAGGAAGTGGTCCCCTGAGGCAGAGCAGGCTCTGAGAGACTGCTTTGGAACTACAGACTGGGATATCCTGCAGGGGTCACATAGTGAGAACATTGAAGAGGCTGTTGACTGCACAACTGATTACATCAGCTTCTGTATGGACATTGTAGTTCCAGTAAGAACAGTAAGCTGCTATGCTAACAACAAGCCATGGATTACAAGTGACATCAAGGGCCTTTTGAACCAGAAGAAAAGGGTTTTTAAAGGCGGTGATCAGCATGAGCTCAAGCGTGTGCAGAAGGAACTCCGAGTCCAGCTCAGGGTGGCAAAAGAGCAGTACAGGAGAAAGCTGGAGCAGAAGTTGCAGAATAACAGCATGAAGGAAGTGTGGGATGGGATGAAGATCATCACTGGCTGCAGCTCGAAGCAGGGTGCCACCATTGAGAGAGACGTGGAGAGAGCAAACCAAATGAACAACTTCTTTAACAGGTTTGACCACCCTAACCCACTCTCACCTCAGAGTACTTCATCCTCCAACCATCCTTCTGCTGATACCAACATAGATGAGACATCCTCACCCACAATTACAGCAGCACAGGTGAGCAGAGAGCTGAGGAGACTTCGTGCCAGCAAAGCAGCGGGTCCAGATGGAGTATCGCCACGACTGCTGAAGGCCTGTGTGTTGGAGCTGGGGAGTCCTCTACAGCACATCTTCAACCTGAGCCTGGAACAGGGGAGAGTCCCAAGGCTTTGGAAAACTTCTTGTATCACCCCAGTCACAAAAGTATCACGTCCTAGTGAACTGAATGACTTCCGGCCTGTCGCTCTGACGTCACATGTGATGAAGACCATGGAGCGGCTGCTGCTTCACCACCTGAGGCCACAGGTCCGCCACGCCCTCGATCCTCTGCAGTTCGCATACCAGGAGAAGGTGGGAGCGGAGGATGCCATCATCTATATGCTACACCGATCCCTCTCCCACCTGGATAGAGGCAGTGGTGCTGTGAGAATTATGTTTCTGGACTTCTCTAGTGCCTTCAACACCATCCAACCTCTGCTCCTCAGGGACAAGCTGACAGAGATGGGAGTAGACTCATACCTGGTGCCATGGATCGTGGACTATCTTACAGACAGACCTCAGTATGTGCGTCTTGGGAACTGCAGGTCAGACATTGTGGTCAGCAACACAGGAGCACCGCAAGGGACTGTACTTTCTCCGGTCCTGTTCAGCCTAAATACATCAGACTTCCAATACGACTCAGAGTCCTGCCACGTCCAAAAGTTCGCTGACAACACTGCTATCGTGGGCTGCATCAGGAGTGGGCAGGAGGAGGAGTACAGGAAGCTAATCAAAGACTTTGTTAAATGGTGCGACTCAAACCACTTACACCTGAACACCAGCAAGACCAAGGAACTGGTGGTGGATTTTAGGAGGCTCAGGCCCCTCATGTACCCCGTGATAATCAGAGGTGACTGTGCAGAGGGTGCAGACCTATAAATACCTGAGAGTGCAGTTGGATGATAAATTGGACTGAACTGCCAATATGGATGCTCTGTGTAAGAAAGGACAGAGTCGACTATATTTCCTTAGAAGACTGGTGTCCTTCAACATCTGCAATAAGATGCTGCAGATGTTCTACCAGACGGTTGTGGTGAGCGCCCTCTTCTACGCGGTGGTGAGCTGGGGAGGCAGCATAAAGATGAAGGACGCCTCACGCCTGGACAAACTGGTGAGGAAGGCAGGCTCTATTGTAGGAATGAAGCTGGACAGTTTGACATCTGTGGCAGAGCGACGGGCGCTGAGCAAACTCCTGTCAATCATGGAGAATCCACTGCATCCACTGAACAGGATCATCTCCAGACAGAAGAGCAGCTCCAGCGACAGACTGCTGTCACCGTCCTGCTCCACTGACAGACTGAGGAGACCCCACACTATGCGACTCTTCAATTACACCCGGGGGAGTAAACGCTAACATTATTCAAACTTATTGTCTGTTTTTACCTGCATTTTTATTACTCTTTAATTTATTTTTTTGTATCAGTATACTGCTGCTGGATTATGTGAATTTCCCCTTGGGATTAATAAAGTATCTATCTATCTATCTATCTATCTATCTATCTATCTATCTATCTAT
>JANRMT010062797.1:18113867-18127846 GCA_026402145.1 Polypterus bichir lapradei | reverse complement strand
TATATATATATATATATAGATATATATATATATATATAATCTCCATCCATTCATCCATCATCAAACCCACTATATCCTAACTACAGGGCCACGGAGGGTCTGCTGGAGCCAATCCCAGCCAACACAGGGTGCAAGGCAGAAAACAACCCCCGGGCAGGGCGCCAGCCCACTGCAGGACACAAACTCACACACATCAAGCACACACTAGGGACAATTTAGGATCGCCAATGCACCTAACTTGCATGTCTTTGGACTGTGGGAGGAAACCCACATATACACTGGGAGAACATGCAAACTCCACGTATGGAGGACCTGGGAAGGAAACCCAGGCCTCCTTACTGTGAGGCAGCAGCACTACCCACTGCGCCACCGTGCTGCCCTATGTATATATAATATATATACAATGCAGTATTTGGATTAGATGGATGGATGATACTATATATAAAATACAGTGTCTGTATGTATCTTCAGAGTTTGGCAATAAGATGGAAGGATATCCATATGTGTATATGTATTTTTTCTCTCTTTTTTTAATGTTTGAGAATGTTATGCTCTGTTTTTGTCTTTCTGGAATTTGATACACATTCTTTCTGTGCTCATCTGGATGTTCCCTGGCAAGCCTGACTTCCTGTCTGAGTCTAAGAGTGTGCATATTAGGTTAATTGTTTAGGTTAGTTGGTGTCTGTAAATCGGCCCCTGTGTGGGTGGCTGTCTGACTGTGCCTTGCCATGCAGTGCCACTTTGTTTGAGGTTGGTTCCTGTTCTGTGCCCGGTGCTAATGTGCTGATCTTCCCAGACACAGAATTGGATTATGGAGGTGTATGTAATATCTAAAGGGGGGTTATGAAGATGCAGATATTGAAGCAGTATGTATAGAGATACAGACATGTACTGTATGTTTCTATATTTGTGTACATATGTATGTATTATTTAATTTTATATGCAGTGTGTATGTAAGCATGTAATATATACACATACTGTAAAAGCCATGAATTGAGTGCCAGATTATTAATGCAAATAGTGCTCTTCTCCAAAGTGCAAGTCTTAGCAGTACAGCAAGCGGACAACTTGGTATTGCTTCAAATCAACAATAACATTCAGAGAATGGGAAAGGCACTGTAAAAATAAAACATATTATTACATGTTTTGTGTTATATTATTATATATTATTTTTACAACTCAATCCTGATAAAACAGAAATCTTATTAGTTGGTACCAAATCTGTCCTCTCTATGGGCTAAAAATTGACGTCGATAGGATCCTGGTTGAACCCTCAGCTTCAGTCCGCAATTTGGGTGTCATCTTAGATCAGCTTCTTACTTTCCAACCACACATTAGCTCAATAGTACAGACGTTTTTTTTTTTTTTTTCATCTCCGTAACATTGCTCGTTTGCATTCTTTCCTCAGTGTGAAGGATACTGAAACACTCATTCACGCCTTCATCTTCACTACCCGTCTGGACGATCGCAATGCATTGTTTTATGGGCTTCTCGACTGAATATATTAATAGCTTACAGTATGTTCAGAATTCTGCTGCTCGTCTACTTACACACACTAAAAAATCTGCTCACATCACTCCCGTTCTCTTTGATTTGCATTGGTTACCAGTTTCTTCAAGAATCAAATATAAAATTACCAGTAACGGCGCACTGCACAAATACACTTGACTTGCGCATTCCTAGTTTTCATCCTCTTTCTCTGTACGTTCGTCATTCGTTTGCTCAGAAGTTGATGCGCTTGTTGCTTCCTGAGCAGCTCTGCTTTTATCCACCTTAGCGGACCGCTGCTTCTCTTCTTAAATTGGCATCTTTTCACGTCAAAACTAATGAAGTCAGTGTTTGTGTTGCAATTACTTAGTACGTTTTCTTAAATATCTCACTTAAGCTGGCACTTAAGTCTTGATTCTGCCTCAAGAATGATTTAAGATATGAGGAGGTAGGGGAAGTGACGGTGAAGGCGGTAGCGAATGAGAACAGCACCTGTACGCATGCGCCGCACGGCCGCTGCCGAGAGTTGATTCTACAATAAAATAAAATTAAAATAAAAAGAGGAATAACTTTGGAGGTCAATCATCACTGCAAAAGCGGATAGCAGACGTCACGTAGTATATGTGTAACTAATTTCAGGTCAATCGGTGAAACGGTTTGCGAGCTTCAGATGATTTAAAATTCTGGACAGACAAACGAACCGCCACGGTAGCGTATTATATAGGAAGATTCTTCTCACCTTTAAAGCCCTTCATGGTTTAGCCCCTCATTATCTGTCTGAGCTGCTGCTTCCTTACACTCCTGCCCGTGCATTACGATCATCAGACGCTAACTTACTCACTGTACCTAAACACAGGTTAGTAACTATGGAGGGCAGAGCTTTCAGTGTGATGGTTCCTAAAATTTGGAATGCTCTTCCTCTCAACCTTCGTGAGGAAAAATCTCTTATTCATTTTAAACTCCTGTTGAAAACACATCTCTTCAGTATTGAATATTATTATTGAGTATTATTCATTTTCTTGTTTGTAATTTCTCTTGTGTTGTTAATGTGTTTATTGAATTGTAAAGTGTCCTTGAGTGTATGAAAAGCGCTACATAAATAAAACATTATTATTATGTCTGTAGTGCAATGCATACTGTATGTCTCTGTTATATGCCATTTGGTATGTGATTCGCAGAAGCAGCATTAATGATTGTGTGTGTGTGTACCGTATGTATGTATCGGCTCCTCTGTTGGTTCATTTGAGAAATTGGATGAAAATTGATGGTCAGTTTTTGTTTGTGGTCATCAATGTAATGCTCATGTTTGTGGTCAGGAAGCACAGATAAGAAAACTTTAAGTGACCCTGACAATCTTTAGTGATTTTGGTACCAGGATTACATTTTTTATTTTTATTTATTTATTTATTTTGGTAAATCCTTTGTAAATCATCTGCTCCTGATTTTGTTCTGGCTCTTTGTCCGGATTTTGAATTTCCTGTTCGTGCTATGGCTGACATTTAACATTTTTTGATACCATTTATTTATTTAAAAAAAAAAAATCCATGAATATTTCATTTGTTGCACTTATGTGGTTAAAATTGATCAGCGGTGCTTCCATTTAAATAATTGTATTTAGGCTCCATAAATTTCAGTTCTCTTGGGTAATTAACTTGTGACATAACTGCACTGTAAACTGCACCAAAGATGAAGATGGATCGGAGAAAGATGGCTGACCTGCCAGTGAGTGTGGATCTAGAATGTAAATGTTTCAAGTGGCAATCTAAACACTTTATTTTCTGCATTTAAAAATAGTCATATTATTGATTCAGATATGACGCTTTGGCCTGCTTTGCAAAAGCTGATAGTAATTATCCATCCAGCTATATCCTAACACAGGGCCACAGGGGTCTGCTGGAGCCAATCCCAGCCAGCACAGGGCGCAAGGCAGGGACAAATCCCTGGCAGGGCGCCAACCCACCGCAGGGCGCACACACACACACAAAGCACAGACTAAGGAAATATTTAGAATCGCCAATGCGCCTAACCTGCATACCTTTGGACTGTTGGAGGAAACCCACGCAGACACAGGGAGAACATGCAAACTCCATGCAGGGAGGACCCGGGAAGCAAACCCGGGTCTCCTAACTGCAAGGCAGCAGCGCTACCCACTGCGCCACCGTGTCACCCACCTGCCAGTGAGTGTGGGTCTAAAATCTAAATGTTTTGAGTGGCGATCTAAACACTTTATTTTCTGCATTTAAGAACAGTCATATTATTGATCCAGATATGAATCTTTGGCTTGCTTTGCAAAAGCTGATAGTAATTATCCATCTATCTATCCATCCATCCATCCATTATCCAACCCACTATATCCTAACATTATCCAACCCACTATATCCTAACACAGGGTCATGGGGGGTCTGCTGGAGCCAATCCCAGCCAACACAGGGCACAAGGCAGGAACAAACCCCGGGCAGGGTGCCAGTCCACCGCAGGGCACACACACCCACACACCAAGCACACCTGATGGTAATTTAAATAAATGAAAATATTTTTCATGTGAAATTGTTAACACAACAGCTAGCTAGCTCTGTGCTTGAATGCTGTCCTAGAGGCTGTTCGTATGTTGCCCCCATGCTTGCGAGACCCCCCGGTCTATATGATCCAACATTTAGGAAGTTTTTCTTTACACAAAGAACGATAGACACTTGGAATAAGCTACCAAGTAGTGTGGTAGACAGTAAGACGTTAGGGACTTTCAAAACTCGACTTGATGTTTTCTTGGAGGAAACAAGTGGATAGGACTGGCGAGCTTTGTTGGGCTGAATGGCCTGTTCTCGTCTAGAATGTTCTAATGTTCTAATTCTGAAATTAAAATCAAATAAATGACAAGTTGGACTGATCTTAGAACATAGAGGAGCCGGAGAAGAAAGGTCTCAGCAGGCTCTTCTTCTTCCTTAGGAGACTGCGTTCCTTTAATGTGAGTAGTGACGTCCTTCACATCTTCTACAGCTCTGTCACGGCCAGTGCGTGGTGTTGTGTGCTGGGCTGGTCGCATCACTTCAAGAGAGGCCCGCCATATTAACAAGCTAATTAAAAGGACAGGCTCTGTTATGGGACACACTCCGGACCCCCAACAAGTGACGAAAGGGTTTAATCTGCTTTTTACCCTGTCCATTTACCTTCACTTATTTGGCTGACACCTTTATCCAAGTTGACTTATGACATTTCTCATACAACTGGTTTCATTTCTTTTAACTTTCCAATCGGAGCACAGGGAGGTCAGGTGACTTGCTCGTGGTCACACTAGTGTCGATAGTGGGATTTGAACTAGTGCTGGGAGGTATACCGGTTCATACCGAAAACCGTTTTTTATTTTTGTTATGATATGGATTTTTCTTATACCGCAACACCGGTTTAAATAGCCTAAGCAATGTTCAGAACGTGGCGCAGCGGAAACTGTTTGGGGGGGGGGCGTTTTTCACTGCTACACCGCTAAACACGCATGCAACGGAGTACATGCGTTAGTGGAGGTATTGAGCGGTGAAAATGGACAGAGAACATTCAGAAACTGAAACTGTAGCAGACGATAAAGTTGAACATGAAGACGAATGAGGAGAACCGAAAAAAGAAGCCGTGTCTGTTGTCTGGAGATACTTTGGTTTTAAAAAAGTTGGATGTGGACCAAACAACTATTAACTGCAAATGCTGTCGAGCTAAAGTTGTCAACATGAGCAATCTACTGCACCACCTTAGCTGCAAACATACTTTGGAGTACCATGAATGTATGGAACTAAGATTGGCACCCTCCACGTCCTCGGGTCAAACTGAAACAGCTAGGGGACACTCGAGTCATGACGTCACTTGCAGACGTGTTTGCTAGAGGTGCTGCCCACGACAGAAAAAGCAAGCGGTGGATCGAGATGACCAACGCCATTACAATCCATATAGCTAACGTGTCAGTGGACGGAGATTGTTAACGTGAACAGAAAGTAGATAGATACTTTATTAATCCCAAGGGGAAATTCACATACTCCAGCAGCAGCATACTGATAAAGAACAATATTAAATTAAAGAGTGATAACAATGCAGGTATAACAGACAGACAATAACTTTGTATGATGTTAACGTTTACCCCCCGGGTGGAATTGAAGAGTCGCATAGTGTGGGGTCTCCTCAGTCTGTCAGTGGAGCAGGATGGTGACAGCAGTCTGTCGCTGAAGCTGCTCCTCTGTCTGGAGATGATCCTGTTCAGTGGATGCAGTGGATTCTCCATGATTGACAGGAGCCTGCTCAGCGCCCGTCGCTCTGCCACGGATGTCAAACTGTCCAGCTCCGTGCCTACAATAGGTGAGGTGTCCTTCATCTTTATGCTGCCTCCCCAGCACACCACCGCGTAGAAGAGGGCGCTCACCACAACCGTCTGATAGAACATCTGCAGCATCTTATTGCAGATGTTGAAGGACACCAGCCTTCTAAGGAAGTATAGTCAGCTCTGTCCTCTCTTACACAGAGCATCAGTATTGGCAGTCCAGTCCAATTTATCATCCAGCTGCACTCCCAGGTATTTATAGGTCTGTACCCTCTGCACAGTCACCTCTGATGATCACGGGGTCCATGAGGGGCCTGGGTCTCCTAAAATCCACCACCAGCTCCTTGGTTTTGCTGGTGTTCAGGTGTAGGTGGTTTTAGTCGCACCATTTAACAAAGTCCTTGATTAGGTCCCTATACTCCTCCTCCTGCCCACTCCTGATGTAGCCCACCATAGCAGTGTCGTCAGTGAACTTTTGCACGTGGCAGGACTGCGAGTTGTATTGGAAGTCTGATGTATGTTGGCTGAACAGGACCAGAGAAAGTCCAGTCCCCTGCGGCGCTCCTGTGCTGCTGACCACAATGTCAGACCTGCAGTTCCCAAGACGCACATACTGAGGTCTTGGTAGGCAGTTGGTTTACGAAACATATTGACTTTTTATTCCTTTTCTAAGACATGTTCAGTGCAATACAACTTATTGACAAGCACCTCTGGATATTTTACTAAGTCTAAATGCCTCTTTGGATGGTTGAAAATATGTTGTCAAAATTATAAGTTGTTTGCAAAATTGGTTCAATAAAAAGGTTCTACAGTATATTTTGACTGTAGCTGTCGTGCAATGTGATTTCCTTCTCTTCATTAGTGCCACCCCTTTGAAAACTATCACTTTATCGGGCCATGCAAAGCTGGATTAACACTTGTGTGCACATTAAAATGTTTTTTTGTACAATATACAATTCTCATGACAGTGGAATAATAACAATTCTTTGCATTTATATAGCGCTTTTCTCACTACTTAAAGCGCTCAGCAATTGTAGGTTAAGGGCCCAACAGAGCAGAGTCCCCTTTGGCATTTATGGGATTCGAACTGGCATCCTTGCGATTGCCAGTGCAGATCCCTAACCTCAGAGCCACCACTCTGCCTGGTAAATATATAACATATAATATCTATATAATAGATAGATAGAAAGGCACTATAATAATAATAATTCTTTTCATTTATATAGCGCTTTTTCTCACTACTCAAAGCACTCAGCAATTGCAGGTTTAGGGCCCAACAGAGCAGAGTCCCCATTGGCATTTACGGGATTCGAACCAGCAACCTTCCGATTGCCAGTGCAGATCCCTATCCTCAGAGCCACCACTCTGCCCTCTAGCTCTATAGGTTATTCTTAGCCAGTCTGCTGCAGTAATTGCAGTGGGAAATGGGGTTAACATCCACTCATACATGGGGAAAAAAAATCCAGTGAAATCGGTATAATTTTGAAAAATACCGTCATATAGAATTTTGGTCATACCGCCCAGCACTAATTTGAACCCACAACCTCTGGGTTTGAAGTCCAAAGCCTTAATACACTACACCCCGCTGCCTGCAGGATTTGTAAAACTACAGTGCCTCTTTTGACAATGCTCTGTATAAGTGACTTTAATTAGTGAATTTTAATCCTTTATTCACCATATTTAATTTCTTGTATGAGGAATTTGTCATTTTACACATACACCAACTTACCCTCCAGATAGTTTTAGGGTCTGAGCACGCGGTGAGCTATTTGTACAGTGCTGCCGGTGCAATTGCAGGTGATGGGGTAGCTTCTATCATTCAAACTGGCACACTTCGAGTTACCAGCCCAGATCCTTTAGCCAGGGAGCCACCACTCCGCTCCACCCCTCTGCCCGGCATGCCTCTGTGGTATTGAAGAATGCCCAAGAGGGAGCAGGCAGTCGGGGGGATCTTCGAAGCTGTGACTGCCCATGGTAGCCAACCTTGGACAGCCAGAGGTTTATCTTGTCTAGGAATGCTGGTAACGGGAGTTTGTTTTCTTTTCCTCCGAGGTCAACTCGCTGTATCTCCTTTATGAAGGCTTTTGTATTCTCAGGATTTATTTATCGTAAAATCAAATGTTGCTCTGTTTTAGTTTCTGGTTTGTGTTTGTGTTTGTTAATGTTGCAGAGTTTGGCAATTTGCTGTTATTGCATTACAGTTGTAAATTTATGTAACGTTTCAGAGCACTTAAAGGATTTGATTTGAATTTGAATTCTCCATTGCCTGCCTCCTGGCCGTCCCTACTATTCACGTGATTTCTCCATCCTTCTAAAGTGTATTTCATTTGCTGGATTGTTTCCTAATTTCTCATTTGACAGCTGATGAGATAAAGTGGTTAAGTGGATGGATGCCTATACTTCTGCCTGTCAATGCTGCATGGTTTTGTACTTTTTATTTGTAAGTCTGAAGCCCCCAACCGGGGGGGGCCCCCCCGGGGGGATGCCAATTGCAGATGGATATAATCTAATAAATATAATCCATTTATATAATCTTAGCGAGTCGAGGACAGTCGTGACTGGCAGCTGTGTAGTGCCACATCCACAGTGACTCGGTCATAGCCGTCTATGAGGAGCCATGACAAAAACACACTGTGCCTGAAGTCTTTGGGTGACTTCTTGTGTAGGTAAGAGATGACCACCAAATCGGCACTCCACTGAAAATACAACGGAGCCACAAGGAAAGAAGAAAAGTGGGTGTTTTAGACCACGACAATGGAATAAAATTCAGACGTGAGCATCGGTGGGCTTTGCCTGCTGGGAATCAAGGGTAATTATTTACCGCTCTGACGCTGATCTTTCTGATCATAAAAGAGGTCATTACAATAGCATTGGACGAGAAGAATTCATAATTCATTGCAGAATTACGCTATTTGAGGGTGCCTTTTTTCTCTTGCACGATTTGGCTCAAAAACTAATCAGCACGTCTTCCTCTTATAACAGACTTAAGTTTCTAGTTGTCCAGCCGTTTTAGCTCTCGACCATCTTCAAGAAACTGACACACAGACAGACACACACCCATCATCAAGATATCGATGCTTTCAGTATCAGGGGACCCTAAAACATCAAAGTGGACATCGACATTTTTGACAAATCTAAAGCTTTCACCCCCCCATAGGCGATAGGTTATGGTGGGGGAGGGCACAAAGCAAAAATATATGAAAAAAAGATTTTCAAGTGGCACAATTTTTTATTCAAAAATGCACTATGAAGTAAAATATAATTTTTTTTATATATATATGTACTCAAATTTTATTGGTCATATGTGAATAAAAATAAAATCATGGGGAGAAAAAAAAATTGTGGGCCACCCAAAAAGAATTAATTTAATTCAATTAAATTGCATAGATTCGTTAAAATGAAATTTCTAACCAGCTCAGCTATGGAAAGAAAATGGCACATCATAAAAACGTTGATTTAATTGTGTAGGATAAGGGTTATAATGGGAGAAATTTTCAAATTGTGTAATTTTTTTAATCATTTAAGGAATCTATTCATTTACATTGAATTAAATTAATTATTTTAAGGGTGCCCCACAGTTTTATTTTTAGTCTCATAGGACCAACAAAATCTTAGCACATGGAAATAAAATTTTTACTTTTTAGTGTATTTTTGAATAAATTTGTGCCAGTTAAAAATCTTTTTATTATATATATATATATATATATATATATATATATATATATATATATATATATATATATATATATATATAATTCTAATATACATTGTGACAGATAGGGGGCGCTATCGCTCCCTTGAACCCCTGTCCACGACTCCAAACACCAGGTAAAAGTCCAAGATTTGACTTTATTAAATCGCCACGGTGCACAAAGCACCCTCTCCTCCACTATATTTATAAACAATCACAATCCTCCACTCCCACCCTTCCACCCAGCTCAGCTCCCCGTCTGGGAGCTCCCACAGTCCTTTTATATCTCCTGACCTGGAAGTGTTCTCCATCCCCAGTCCATGTGACTCTCAATCACTTCCGGGTCAGGTACAAGTTCTTTTCTTCACCCCGGAAGCACGTAATTCCTCTTGTCACCATGTGCTTCCGGGGCATAGGGAAAATAGCCATTATTCCTCCCTGCAGCATCCCCTAGTGGCCCCCATGGCATCCAGCAGGGCTGTGCATAAAAACTACATTGTCCATGATGCCCTGCTGGTCTTCTGGGGACCTCCATACTGCAAGGAGGGCTCCACCTGGCGGCTTGGGGGTATTGGCCGGGATAAACAGCCGGCCATCCATCACAATATATAATATTGTAATATTATTTATTTATATATATATATATATATATTATATATATTGTTATAATGCAGGTTTATTGCTGTTTAAAAAGGAGATCCCCCGTAGTGTTTCTCGACATTGCTGGCTGAAAGTCCTCAGTGTTTGTGTGTCACAGAGAGGATGTGCAGCATAGTCTGTCTGTCTATCTGTTGTGACACTAGAGGGCGCTGTCGCTCCTCAAACCCACACAGACAAATGTCCAAGACACTAAGTAAAAGCATCCATCCATCCATCCATTATCCAACCCGCTGAATCCAAACAGGGTCACGGGGGTCTGCTGGAGCCAATCCCAGCCATCACAGGGCACAAGGCAGGAACCAATCCTGGGCAGGGTGCCAATCCATCACAGGACACACACAAACACACCCACACTACGGCCAATTTAGAATTGCCAATCCACCTAACCTGCATGTCTTTGGACTGTGGGAGGAAACCGGAGCGCCCGGAGGAAACCCACGCAGACACGGGGAGAACATGCAAACTCCACGCAGGGAGAACCCGGGAAGCGAACCCAGGTCTCCTAACTGCGAGGCAGCAGCGCTACCACTGCGCCACCGTGCCGCCCTAAGTAAAAGCACTAGAAATATTTTTAATTATTTTCTTTTGAAATATATTGTTCTTTAAGCACCTCCACCACCACAATACACAAATCAATAATCAAATATACAATCCTCTTTTCCTCCCAGCAGCTCTGTCACACTCCCTCCCCACTGCGGCTCAGCTTGCTGGGTTTCCCATAGTCCTTTAGAGAAACGGCAAGCAAAATGACACCTTTTATTGGCTAACTAAAAAGCATACTCGCATATTGTACTCTTTTTAGTTAGCCAATGAAAGGTGTCATTTTGCTTGGCTTTTCTCTACATTCTTAATGGCTAACACGGTACAACACCCTAGTACTGCAGCCATAGTCCTTTAAATAGTCCTTGACCCGGAAGTGCTCCTGTCCTTCTGTCCATGTGATTCCATAGCACTTCTGGGTCAGATAAAGACTTGTATTTTTCTTCAGCCTGGAAGTGCTTCTGTCCTTCCGTCCCCATGACTTGGGAGTACTTCTGGGCTACAGGGAAAATAAAAATCCCCGAGCCTCCCTGTAGCGTCCCACGATGGCACCCACAGCACCCAGCAGGGCTGTGAAGCTGAACTCCATCTCCCATTGTGCCCTGCGGGAATCCGGGGCACCTCCATGCTGCAGAGAAGACACCATCTAGTCTGGATGTGTTGGCTGGGATGAGCTGCCAGCTGTCCATCACACTGTCTATTATATAGTGCCTTTCATATCTATCTATCTATCTATCTATCTATATTTTATATAGTGCCTTTCCATATCTATCTATCTAGCTAGCTTTCACATCTATCCAGTTAGCTGGCTATTATATAGTGACTTTCACATCTAGCTATCTATTAAAGTGATCTTGATTAATTGACTGATAAAATACTTGAACAGTTGAAGATGCTAAAGGGGCTCTACTTCCCATTTACTGTGTCTACGTCTTTGATGATGAATAATAGAACAAAACCTAATCTATAAACTTCCACCATCCTGCCCTCTGCTGATTGAGCCTCTGCCAGCTGCCCGTTCCACATGTGTGTAATATTTGCTCAGGCTGCATGCCAAAGCCTGGGAGGCACGTCTCACTAAGTGCAGGTATTTCCCATGATGACTCGATGTGCTGATATCTAGTCCTCAATTCTCCATCCTTGAGCACCTTATCTGCCAAAGGAAAGTATTCCACAATGGAATGCCGTGCTGTCTCGCGGCCTTCTTTGTCTCTATGGACACCATATCTGGAACAGAACAACAGCAGATTCTTTCAGTTTGTTTGAAGGAGTAACGTGGGGACGTTTTATTACTTCATAAAAAGAATATTTAATGATTCAGTCTTCTCTCTGTGTTCTTTCCAGTGTAATTTGTCTTGTCTACACAGTGAGGGACCAAAAATGTTGTCATCGTCAAACTTATTTAGTGAGTGAGGTGATTTTTAAACTGCATTAACATGTCAGGACCTTAATTCTCAGACCTGCTTCATTTAGTCCAGGGTGACTGCATATCCCAGCAGCATTAGGTTGCAGTGACAGAAGATCCATCACTGGTTCTACTCGCCACACTGACCAAAAGGGGACAGCTTTGGAATTGTCAGTTAACCTAACCAGCAAGTCTCTGGGGATGTGTGACAGTCCGGGTCGGCTCCAGAGCCATTGATAACGTACACGAGGATGAGCCGGGCAGAAGCGGGCACGCACAGTCCGCACAGGGGTTGGTGCAAAGTGTTGGAGTGCTTTTATTTTAAAAGCAAATAAGGTGTCCAAAGTGCAATGCTCTTCATGATAAATAAATACATCTATAAAATCCTGTGTTTGTGGAGGCTCAAAGTGCCTCCAAAACCATACATAATCCTTTAAAATGAAATTAAAATTCTAGGCAGATTCTGCCTTTTAAAAACAATCCTGAGCCATAGCGACTCCTTTCAAAAAACAGACATGTCTGCTCTTCTTACCCCAGACGGGCTCTCTGCAGCCAGAGGAGACGTCCACCAATGGGCGCAGTCAACCATAATACAGCTTGGGTGCCCATTTGCCAGTCCCTTGGCACTCAGTGGGGTGCCACGCCAAGCCTTGCTGCTCCACCAATTCCTGATGCCGCTCCTCTTGCCTTAGTTGGGAGCCCCGCTAGAACAGTCGGTCACTCCTGCTCCCCAAATCTCTGAGTGGGAGCGACCCACATAGGCAAACATGGAGTTTGTCTTCTTCAGTTAAAAGCCGGGGGTGGTCTTCTCGTATACTCAGATATGGAGATGGATATTTGAGGAGTAAACCGCAAGGCAATGATTATATTTTTATATCATGTACATAAAAGAACCATCAACAACAGATCAAATCAAATTAATAATATATCAAACAATTACTATTATTCTGCAACTGCATGAATAAAACATTTTCCATGATAATTTTATATTTTGGTGAACAATTTGGGTAATTACTACTTTCAATAAGCAGAAGTGGGCCAAAAGTTTCAAGAGATTTTACTAATGTGTGTAATGTAACACTTGTACACAAAATCTAGTTTACATGAAGCAAAAGCGTTATCAAATATGTATGTATTACCATTTCAACGTCAAACGGAAAATTACGACTATCTCGAAAACGGGTTGTTTTTTGAAAACAAACAAAGACAAAAAATGCTTAGAATGTGGTGCTTTACCATAATATGATGTGAAATTATCACATTTTTTATATTTTTGGGGAAACGTTTCAGGTAATGTACCACTTTCGGTTAGCGGAAATAGCTCAAAAGTGGATAGAAATCTACCTTTTGTACAAATATACCTTTTGTACCTAATACTTGTATGCAATAATTTGGTTGACTTAAGCGAGCCTGTACTCAAGTTATCGAGTTTACACACACACACATACAGATACAGGCATACTTCCAAAAATAGTATTTTCTGACTCGGGGAGGTCTAAAATGCTGAGATTCATCAAAATCTCAAAATCGAATTTTTGAATGATTACAATACTTTACCTACGAGAAACTAAATCAGACTCTGGGAGGTCTAAAACCTCGAGATTCATTAAAATCTCAAAATCGAATTTGTGGACGATTACAATACTTTACCTACGAGAAACTAAATCAGACTCTGGGAGGTCTAAAACCTCAAGATTCATTAAAATCTCAAAATCGAATTTGTGGACGATTATAATACTTTCCCTACGAGAAAGTAAATCAGACTCTGGGAGGTCTAAAACCTCGCGATTCATTAAAATCTCAAAATCGAATTTGTGGATGATTACAATACTTTCCCTACGAGAAACTAAATCGGACTCTGGGAGGTCTAAAACCTCGAGATTCATTAAAATCTCAAAATC
>JANRMT010062797.1:18036772-18079163 GCA_026402145.1 Polypterus bichir lapradei | reverse complement strand
GTTGAACTTTCTTATTTATGGCCCGATCTTCTCGAAATTTTATAGGCGGCTTCCCTGCACTAACCGAAACCAATGTACGTACTTATTTCGGTGGTATGACGCCACTGTCGGCCGCTATATTGAACTTTCCAACGTCACTAATTCTCCAACTTCCCGTGTAGGTAGAAGGCTGAAATTTGGTACTTATTTCGGTGGTATGATGCCACTGTCGGCCGCCATATTAAACTTTTAACGGAAACCGATGTACGTACTTATTTCGTTGGTATGACACCACTGTTGGCCGCCATGTTGAACTTTCCAACGTCACTAATTCTCAAACTTCCCATGCAGGTAGAAGGCTGAAATTTGGCAGGCTCATTCCTTACAGCTTACTTACAAAAGTTAAGCAGGTTTCATTTCGAAATTCTACGCATAATGGTCATAACGGTCAACAACGTCCGCCATGTTGAATTTTCTTATTTATGGCCCGATCTTCTCGAAATTTTATAGGCGGCTTCCCTGCACTAACCGAAACCAATGTACATACTTATTTCGGTGGTATGACGCCACTGTCGGCCGCCATATTGAACTTTCCAACATCACTAATTCTCCAACTTCCCGTGTAGGTACAAGGCTGAAATTTGGCCGGCTCATTCCTTACAGCTTACTTACAATAGTTAAGCAGGTTTCATTTTGAAATTCTACACGTAACGGTCGACAACATCCGCCATGTTGAACTTTCTTATTTATGGCCCCATCTTCATGAAATTTGGTAGGCCGCTTCCCTGCGCTAACCGAAACCGATGTACATACTTATTTCGGTGGTATAATGCCAATGTCGGCCGCCATATTGAACTTTCCAACATAACTAATTCTCCTACTTCCCGTGTAGGTAGAAGGCTGAAATTTGGCAGGCTCATTCCTTACAGCTTACTCGCCAAATCGTAAAGCCGTAACTGCTTTAGCCATTGCTGTGTGCTCAGAATTCTTAACGCTGGAGTCCGAACCACGATTACAAAGCCCACACCCTCACTAATCGCAGAACTCGTAAAGTAATTTCCATGTAATTATTGACGACTCCTCCACGTGTAGACGGTTCCGCCAAATCATAAGGCCGTAAACGCTTTAGCCATTGCTGTGTGCTCTGCATTCTTAGTGCTGGAGTCCGAACCCCAATTACAAAGCTCACACTCTCACTCAATTACACGGGTTTAGAGTCTAAAGAACCTCAGACGTGACAAGACCTCTGTCCACCAGGCTCATTCGGGTAGCTAATGTCTAAGCTATTCCAGTATCTGCATGTAAAAGTTGTGAAGGTTTCCACTTCTTCTAGTCTCGCTGATTAACCCATTACTGATGTCTTTGGCTGCGGTGGGTTGGCGCCCTGCCCGGGATTGGTTCCTGCCTTGCGCCATGAGTTGGCTGGGATTGGCTCCAGTGGACCCCCGTGACCCTGTGTTCGGATTCAACGGGTTGGAAAATGGATGGATGGATGATGTCTTTGGGAGGTAACGGGAGAACAAAACAGTACTCAGAGGACGATCAGGACAGTCCATTGCCATTGTCGCCCAAACTGCATACAAAATGTCTGCTTTGTTGGCGCACTACAGCCCATGCTGGCATTCATTGGTGATACTGCAGTGTCTTTTTAATATGGTGGCTCCTCCCTGTCCCCTCCACAGTGCTGTTCTGCAGAATGGCGGCACTATTTAAATACAAAGTCTGACATAACCAACTGTTATATTGATTGACTTTGAATTTTTCTTTGTATGAAAAAAAATACCCATTAAGATAAAAGCCTTTTCCCCCTCCCGGCTAAAGTAATGATTTTCTGAGATTCTGCCATATGTGACCGCTCACTTTGACGACTAATGCCACTGATAATAAATGACAATATTGTATAAAAAAAAAAAAGTTGAAACTCTTGTTGTGGAAAATGTATTTATTACCATCTGCGTCCCACTGATTAGGCCGATTAGAATCTGCAGCATTCAGTCTTCCATGAAACCCCAGTTACATATACACTGGGGGGTGTCTGGCTTTTGTATGTTTGGAGACCCGTGGGGCCAGCGTCTAGAAGGAAGGCCGCCAGCTTTTTAGCTTTTTACAAATACAGTGGTGTAAGAGCTAACATCTTCCAAGTTCAACATTTATATTAAAAATCTGCCGTGACACGTGGCTGTTTGACCATAGAAGGGCATCCCCCTTGGTAAACATAACAGACATGATCAAAGGAAGAAACTCTGCCAAAACCTCCAGGCATTTCTAGACCCGTGGACCGAGTTGTTATGTTATATCCTCACAGATTTTATAATTATTATTTTTTCAAAGATTAAACACATCCTTTAAGTAATGACTTGGCTTTTTGCCACTAGATCAATGGCTGGAGATGGAGCAGCCCCCCCACCCACTTACATGTCAACATTACAATAGCAAAGAAGACTAATAATGGCCTCCATTGAGCTCCTGTTTTAAATGGAATCTGCTGCCCATGCTTTCCAGCTTTGTGCACCGTGTTAGCGACTGGCGCTCACTGATCTCATCGTCTTGTCTGGAGTGTGTGTGAGAAATGTCAAGTGTGGCCACCTAGTGGTGAAGGAGTTTGAGTGGGCATGAAGGTGACAGTTCATTGTCTAACTGCCAGTGTTTCATTTTTAGAAATATGGAAAACCTTGTGCCAGGCTCTCAACAGTAAATCATTATTGGAATGGTACTCCTCATTGAAAGGCACTATATAATAGTCGGCTTGCTTGTTTGCAGGCAGTAGGACTCATTTGTATTTATAGTATGCTGGCTCGGTCCTCTGCATTGACTTACTGGGTAGCATTGGAAATACAGTGCCATGCGAAAGTACTCATAAACCTTCAAAAATGGATTGTGAATCAACTTCACCTACTTTGGTGCAAATGAAAGTGCCAACGGGGGCACTGGATAGGCAACTGCAAGAGGGAAGGTTGGGAACATCTGCTGAGACGGTGCGTTGCTGCACCCACCACATGACGAACCACCTCAGGATCCCAAATTAGGAGCCGTGAATGGAGCCGTGCAATGGGTGGCACCTCAATGGAATGGTGCAGCCTGAGGTTTTTTACAGTGACTGGAGTGCCAGTCCTCCCACGAACCCAACAGCAAGACAACCCCTAAAAAGAGAATGGTTTTGCAGGTGGTGGCCACAGACAGTTGCTCTCTTCTTATCCTTTCTGACTGACTCTTCTCTAGTTTTGTGTTCTGCTAGTGCCCTTGTCACTACTGATAGTATTTCAGGTTGCACAGGTAGTCCAGCTCCTCCAGGATGGCACATACATACGTGCCGTTGCAAAAAGGTTTGCTGTGTGTCCCAGCACAGTCTCAAGAACATGGAAGAGATACCAGGAAATGGACTGTTTTACACAAGGAGAACTGGGCAGGGCTGTAGAACGGCATCAGCCCAGCTGCTTTCTGTGAGGAGGAACAGGAGGGGCACTGCCAGAGCCTACAAAAGGACCTCCAGCTGGCTACCTGTGTACATGTTTCTGAACAATCTGTCACTAACAGACTCCATGATGGTGGTGTGAGGGCCTGACATCCGGTAGTGAGACCTGTGCTAACAGCCCATCACCATGCAGCTTGATTGGCATTCGCCAGAGAACATACAATTGGCAGCTCTGTTATTGGTACCCTGTTCACAGATGAGAGCAGGTTCACAATGAGCACATGTGACAGATGTGAAAGAGTCTGGAGACTCCATGGTGAACGTTATGCTCCTGTAACATCACCCAGCATGACCAGTTTGGCGGTGGGTCAGTGATGGTCTGGGGAGGCATATCCTTGGAGGGTCGCACAGACCTCCACATGCTAGGTGAGGGTACCCTGACTGCTCTTGGATACCGGGATGAACTTCTTCTCCGAGCTGTCATCAGATTTTACACTGGTGTAGTGGGCCCTGGGTTACTCCTGGTGCAGGACAATGCCCGGCCTCCTGTGGCCGGCACTGGATACCCAAAAAATGCCCTTAAAAGAACCAAGAAGCACAATCCTAACTGTCAAGTTCTGGGCACATCAATATCCCATTGGTTTTAATGAATCAGGGCAGTAGTTTTTTCTTTTGCGTATCAACACTCTCTTCCTCAAATGAGGGATTCCGCTTCCATTATGTGAAGCTTGCTGATTATTTGAAGGATTCAAGGTGATGATTTCCAAGGGCTGCAGAGTTGGCATTGCCCTACATATACTTACCAGTCAGCTTCAAGTACAAACACTCCTCACAGACAAGAGAGAGTGTCACTTATTGAGCTAAATGGCGAGCGCCTCATAATTGAGTCCTTCACTGGGGATGTGTGTCAGAGATGGAATTAAGCCAAATGAGCACATCTCCAAGACTGAAAGAAATGGCACTGATTAGAGGCGTTAGAATGTAAGGACTTTCAGTTTGGTGAATGCAGCTGCTTCAAGTTAACTTTTATTTTCAGTTCTATTTATATTCAATTATGCTCGGAACCTAAATGAATGAATGAAGGGAATTTCATTCATGCCCTTCTTGCTTTGAAAATGTGTATGTGTAATCTGTGCAGTTTCAATAGAAAGCATGCAAAGTGCCATTTGGCTGTTTATCTGTGTTACTGTAGCTGATTGCTCATTTTCTTACAGTAAAAATAGATCATAATCAAAAAATCTAATTAAAATAAATCTGGGAAAACTGGGTGAAAATTGATTGCATTACCATTCACCTTACACTCCAAATCGTACCCTTAGATCTTCAAATGAGGGCCTGCTTAGAATTCCAAGAGCTAAACTTAAAAGAAGTGGTGAGGCGGCTTTCTGCTGTTCTGCTGCACCTCAAATCTGGAATAGCTTAGTGATAGAAATTCACCAGGCTGATACGGTGGAGCACTTTAAAAAAAACTGCTAATAACCCTTAACATGGCTTTCTGATAGCTACATTTTAGTGTAGCCTTGATATTCTGTATATGCATTTAATTATCGTCTTCATCATGGCTCCCCAATCCGTACTAACCCCTACTTTCTCTGCTGTTCTCTTTCCGGCTGCGCCACCACCACCTGATCTGGGCACCATGCAGTCTCTACATTGATGGATTGAAGGCCAGAGGTCCATATGACCGTCATCATCTAATTCTTCCACGTGAAGCCTGAAAACTATGAAGACTGATTGAGATCATTGATGTTAGGTAGAATGCTCAGTGGAGGCTGGGTAGTGTTGTGGCCTTGGAACCCCTGCAGATTTTGTTTTTTCTGTCTTCCTGGCCTTCGGACCTTACTTTATTCTTTGTTACTTAGTATTGCCTAATCTTATTTTTCTTTTTTCATCTTGTAAAGCACTTTGAGCTACATCACTTGTATGTAAACATGCTATAGAAATAAATGTTGTTGTTGCGTAGGGCCTTAATTATCATAGAACTACAGAGCAGCTCTTCTGCATTGTAATCTTCAAATACTTTCTCACAATGTGGCCCTATGGAAGTTATTTAACTTAACAAACTTACAGTGCAAAAATACAGAAGTACACTCTTGTCCTGTATTACATACCCAGTGTCTGCTGCTTCAGTAGGACCAAATAGGACCTCTTTACCACCAGAGAAGTCCTTTTATCTTTGATTTTTAAATTCACATTGCAAACCTTCTGTTCCACACCATTCCTAAGCAGCTCTATTAGACTGAAAGTTAGGGGCTGTGCAGGCCACTGAGCATTAGAGCAACCTGGACAAGAACAGGCCATTCAGCCCAACAAAGCTCGCCAGTCCTCTCCACTTTATTCTTCTAAAAAAAACATCAAGTCGAGGTATGAAAGTGCCTGGAGTGAATAGGAAAATCTTTGTCATGTTAGTCGAGCTAGATTGAAATTAATGTTGGATCAGATACTAAAATTTTGACTTTGATATTGAGACCAGCTTTCGGACCTTAGTTCCAGTTTTACAACAGTTGAGGGTGGGAGCATGCACTGATACAGCACATTGCTGCACCCACCGAACCACCTCAGGATCCCAAAGTAGGACTCGAGTGCAGCCGCGCAATGGGTGACACCTCTGCACCACACTGAACAGTGTGAGGTCTTTTCCAGTGGCTGGAGTGCCAATCCTGCCACCAACCCCTGAGTTTTCCCTGTAAGCTGGAGGCCCCGCTTGCGGGGCTGGATGCAGGTTAACGTCATACTCAGGATGGAACAATGGCAGGTTAAGGGACTTGATGAAGGGCCCAATGGAGTGGAATCACTTCTGGCGTTTACAGAGTTCAAACTGGCAGCCTTCTGATTGCCGCCGCAGATTGCTTTCCTCTGAGCCACCACTCAGGCCACAACCACAACACCACCGAAGCAAATAACCCACTCCCATTTTAAAAATGGAGTTTTCTGGTACTTTCTCAGTACCACTATGCCACAAAACCCTACTTGAGATGATGTGTGCTTTTTTGGCAAGGCACATTATCCATCTGAAAAAAAAAAAGTAGATGGTTGGCTATAAATGGGCGCAGAATGTTGTGCCCTCTCAATAATGCTGAGTTGCAAAGAAACCTACTGTACACTAAGAACATGTTTCCCACTACAGAGGATAGAATACTTTATTTGTGCTGTTCACCAAATTCAGATTCCACAACCTGTTGTGATGAGGTAACATAAACACAGCAAAACAAGGTTAAAGGCCCACAAAAAGACCCACAAACCAGGCCAAGACATTCTCTGGCCTGAATAGAGACAGGCCTCGCCCAAGGTAGCCTGACTCCAAACTCAACAGGCAGGCCTCCGCTTGCACAGGCACAAAAAATAGGGAACAGCCTATAATAATAATAATAATAATCATAATAGTAATGCATTTCCTATGCTCAAGGTGAAATGACAGGGGAAAAGAATAGGAGAGGCCCTCTATACATAAAATGTATTTTTATTGTTATTACGAGGTATATTCAAAAAGTTTCCGCACTTTCATATTTTTGTTAGAAACTGTGAAGGCGGGAGGAGTAGTGATTGGTCGTGTCTGAGAGTGTCATGTGACCAGTTCTGGCTGGCAAGCCCTTGCATTTTAGTATAAGAGTTGTCACCCCTGTGGTGAAGATGGCTGTGAAACTTAGAAATCGCACCAAAGAGGAACGGCGTTCTGTCATACGCTTTATGTGGGCAGAAGGTGTGCCGGGAGCACCAATTCATCTCTGCATGTGTGCTCAGTATGAGGATAAAGTCCTCCCTCGTAGAGTCGTCTATGAGGGGATTTAAATGTTCCAAAATGGCCATACTAGTGTGACGGGTGCAGAACGCTGCGGACGTCCAGCTACAGCCACGACCACGAGAAATGAAGAAAGAACCCTGGGACTGATTGACGAAAACAGAAGAGTAACAGACGAAGAGGGTGTAGGAGATCTGCCTGTGCCCCCTGATTCATGACAGCCTGAAGTTCAGTAAAGTGTGTGCCCGGTGGGAGCCGAAGCTTTAAGGGAAAGAAGATTTTCATGTGATGATGATGATGTGAAAGCAGCAGGGCATCAGTGACTACGCGCTCAACCAAAAACATTTTTTGCTGATGGCATTAAAAAGTTGGTATGACACTGGGAAAATTGCATCGCAAAGGAAGGTGACTATGTATGTAGAAAAGTGAGATCATTTGTTTTTGAAATTTTTAATAAATAGAGCTTAAAAAAAAAAAGTGCGGAAACTTTTTCAACGTCCCTCGTATTATTATTATTATTATTATTATTATTAAACCAGTAACTGCGCACTGCACAATAATGTTTAGTGAATCCACTTGACTTGAGCATTCCTAATTTTCATCCTCTTTCTCTGCATGTTTATCGTTCGTTTGCTCAGAGGTTGATGCGCTTGCTGCTTCCTGAGCAGCTCTTCTTTTCTCGACCCTAGCGGCCCGCTTTTCTCTTTTTTTTCATCAGCATCTTTTCACATTAAAACTGATGAAGTCAGTGTTTGTGTTGCAATTACTTAGTACATTTTCTTTAATTTTTCACTTAAGCAGGCACTTAAGTCTTCAATCTGCCTCAAGAATGATTTAAAATATGAAAAGGTAGAGGAACTGACGCCGAAGGTGGTAGGGAATGAGAATGGCGCCCATACCCATGTGCCGCACGGCCGCCCTGCTGCCCCTGCAGCCGAGAGTTGATTCTATAATAAAATAAAATAAAAATAAAAAGAGGAATACATATTATCACCTCGAAAGCAGATAGTAGACGTCGCGTAGTATATGTGTACCAAATTACAAGTCAATTAGTCAAACGGTTTGTGAGCTACAGGTGATTTTAAAATCCTGGACAGACAAACGGGCAGCCATGGCAGTGTATTATATAGGAAGGCAGCAGAAAAAGATTCACTTCCACAACATTGGATACAAAATATCAACATAAAACATTAAAACAAGATACACCATAAATACAGGAAACAAACAGCTTTGAATTAGACTGAGACAATTGTCAATTCAATTGTCCCAAACATTATGGTGCCCTGAAATGGGTTGGCCATGCATAAAAAGTGTTGTCATTTCTACATGATGTGCCTGAAATGCCTACAGTGTGCACTTTAATCGTGTCTGAATTGTTTGATTAGTAATTTTAAACAATGGAGGTGTAAATCAAGAAGAAATTGGGTCCTTGTCCCAAACAATGTGGAGGTCCTGACAGCTCTGCAAAAATAAGTGAGGGCAAATTTTCATCTATTGAATTTTCTAAATATGCAATTCCCAAATCCAGCCTGGGCTCCAGATCTATTTAAGACTGCATTATATTGTATTGTCAAACAAAAAAAGATTGAGAGATAGGAAAAGTTCCTTTAACGATGTCTGTCTAGTTTGGAAGTTGGTAAAAAAATACCAGGAAGCGGTCAGTTTAGTTTAAGGGTGTTCCTTGAAATGTCTCCAGATGATGCAGAGGAAGTGCACGGCACAATACGCTTGTTGAGAGCGCTCAGAGAGGAGAAAGGTGCTTCCTGAAGTGAATGATACAATCTGAAGCGCAGCTGGGGCCGAGCCATTGTCACTTAACCCTTGAGATTTGTAGAGTAGAGCTAAAGTTAGAAATATGCACGGTGGTCTTTAGTGTGCCTAAATAAAAACACCACTCTTTATTGTGAAGCATGAAGGGGGTTTGACAGGAGAAGTGGATCGAGTTCAGTTCGCACCGACCTTCAGCTGTGTGCCTCCACTTTATCTCCTTGGAAGAATGTTATCAATGAATGCATTCGTTTTGTTAACAATGGCCAGATGGCAGAAGTTTCCCAAGTTTCTGCCACTCGGGTTCATTTTGGGTCTCTGAGGCTATATCCACACTACTACGTTTTTATTTAGAAATGCAGACATTAGTCTCCATTTTCGCCTTTTGTCTATTGTACCCTATTATTTTTAACCTCTGAAAATTTAGACTTTTGAAAACTCTCTCCAGAGCCATATATTTCTGAAAACGGTGGCTCGGCATTGCAACGTGAATGGGTGAAAACACAAATTGCGTTCTGATTGATTTGTAATTATTTGAACACTAGCCATGTGCGCCCAACTATGTTACGCGTGTTAAAGTTGTCTGTGAAGGGCTCCCTGTTTAAACGCGGCTGCCAGTCGTGAACTGGGCCCTTCGTCGCACAGCATTATGATTTTTTTATGAGGGAAGCAAAATTACAGAAGAAAACCCTTGGATATTGATTCGATAGGAAAGGCCTACTCGGAATCACTGTCCGAATCGTAATTATGTGGTGGTGTAGGAGCATTTCTGCTTCTGTCCGTTCACAGTCCGTCTCGTTTTCACGACGCTATCGTTTCCTCTCACAATGTTTCTCAACCTTTCTCTAATCTCGCAGGTTGCTTTGTGGCAATCCAAAGAGTAAGGCAATATACACGGAGCAATGGTTATAAAAGGGGGACACATAGGTATCCAGGCTCTTTAAAGCATAAATAGGGATCACTTCACTGACATGTGAGCAAGCCACGGTACAACTGTGAGACGCGCAGCTCTCGCCGGCTACAACGTAACAATAATAATTTCCGGAACGTGCTGTTACGTTGTCATTCATTTTACCCGCTGTCTTTCTTTCATTCATATGTTACGTAGGCACGTACCTTTTATCTTCGGCAATCTCATTCTCTAACCAGGCCTCAGGAGCTAACCAGCGTAACACTGTCCACCACCCCTTTCGTTATTCCGGCACATTGTTGACATCCGTGAGTAACAACAACGTACTAAACTGGAAGGTGGTCTACGCATGCGTGGAATTCGCGGACAAACAAAGATCAAGATCTAAATGAAGATCTCTTTAGTTAATTTAAAGCACAACAATTTGTTTAGTTTGAATGTCTGTGTTTTGAGGTGTGACTGGCGTACTACAGTCTTCAGTAGTATAAGCCTGGAGGAGATTCTTAATGCAATGCCTATGTTTTAGCTGTCTCTCTACTGCCATCTAGTGCTTCTTCTTCTAATTCATTCGTGGACAAACAAAGATCAAGATCCAAATGAAGATTATATATAGAGATATCTGTGAGGCTGTGTGGTGCTATCATGTTGTCCCCCTGTCTGTGTGAAATTTCATCACACACCAAATGACAGGCCTGTAAAGTAAAATGGCATCTTTCTAACTGACCTTGTGTGCGTTTATGAGATTGATTTGTTTCTCACACCTTTCTAAACTGAATTCAACAGGATTAAGAGCGTGCTCACCAGAATATGGGGGACTGTCGTTATCTCACTTGTGTTCAAAAGACCATGGAGCTGGGAAGAAGTAACCACCTATGCATGATGTCCTGTCTGCCCATATTTATCTGTTGTAATTCAAATACTGGGCATTAGCATGATAGACTGTCTTGTCTCTACCATTATGACCCGACCAAAGGAGGATATGGTAGAAAAAGGGTAAGGGTGGGGACCTGTGTGGTCTTTCTATGTTCAGCTTACACAGTGGATGTGAGTGGCCACCCAAACATAAGAAAGTGGCTTGTTCTAAACTTTTATATAAGCAGAGGGCAATAGGAAATTTTGTCCGGAAGAGGAACCATTGATGCTATATTCACTTTAAGGGAAGTAATGGAGATATGCAGGACAAAGAACAGCATATGACAGGGTGCCACATCAGGAGGTTTGTGAGGGAAAAGGGTCCCCTTGAGAAGTAAGGCTAGAGAGAAACACATATTGCAATGCTAAGGCCAAAGTCAAGAAAAGTGTTGGATCTACAGAATGCTTCCCTGCGAAGTTTGGACTCCACCTGGTATCATCCTTAAGTCCTCACATTTATGATCTTATAATGGATGTTATCAGTAGTGAGGTCATGGAACAAGCACCGTGAGCCATGCTCTTTGATGATGATATAGTTCTAATTGCCTCCAACGGAGATGAGCTGCAATAAAAGCTTGACTTACCATGAGAAGCTGTGGAGAATATGTGATTCAAGATCTGTAGACAGAAGATGGAATATACTGTGTGTGGCTTAAAAGAGATCTTCCAGAAGGGGGCATTCATTTGCTGTCAGGGAGGTTAATATCAGTAAATACCTTGGTTCCTATGTGAAAGCAGATGGTGGATTAGATAGTGAGGTACACCATAGAGTTCAGGCACATTGGAAAAATTGGAAACAACTGTCTGGTGTGTTAGGTGATAAGAGAAGAACTGTTATGATAAAGGGACAACTCTTTAAGACCAGCAATGATCTATGGAGCTGAAACATAGACCCTAGAGAAAAAGGTAGAAGTAGGTGAGATGAGGATGCTGAGTTGGATATGTGGAGTGATAAAAATGGATAAGATGAAAAATGAGACGATAAGGAAAACGGCAAAAGTAGTGGAAATCTCGAAGAAGAGCCAAGAGAAAAGGCTGCAATGGCATGGCCATCCTATGACAAGAGACAATTACGTAGGCAAGAGGTTGAAGAGATTGGATGTTGAGGGGAGGTAAAGAAGGGGCAACCGTTGATGGATTTAATAAGTTAAGATCCAAAGGAGAAAGAAAAGGATCACAGAGTGTGGTTGATGTCTACCATATATACTCGCATGTAAGTTCTCCCGCGTATAAGTCAGGGCTTGATTTTACCATATAATTTCCAGTATTTTATAGTGTCGGTAATATAAGTCAAATGCGGAAAACTCACGCTATTGGTCTAAGAGATTATGATATGCTAATGCCCACCTGAGAGAGTAACCACGGAGCACACAGCCTTTTTTTTATGTATTGTGTCTACGTGACCACACGGTAATACCCGAACTATTCTGAAGCAACGTTTGCACTGATTTGTGTTTTTTGTATCTCACATCCTCATACACCTTTATCATAAGAGCATCTCTTATCTACGATGGTGCGTTCCATCTGAAGAAAATATGAAGCTGGTTTTAAATGAATTAGTTGGTATTTGAACGGGTGTATAAGTTGTGGTCTGATATTAGGATCGATTTTTTTCAGGTTTCAAGACCCGACTTATACGTGAGTATAAATGTTAGTTGAAAATGGCAACCTCATATGAAAAATGGGAAAAGCTACAGAAGAAGAAGAGTAGGAAATGGGAATGGGTTGGAGCAGTCATCTTGAGCAGAAGAACATGTCTTGGCCAAATTTAGGAAGTCATCTGCCCAGTCTGGAGCCCAACTAGTCAAAGTGACAGCTGATGGTATCGTTCTTCATCTCGATTAGATAAGATGGTTGTTCTTTGTTCTCCACACACAGCAAGGATCCAAGTTCACATGCTGAGTAGCCAACAGGGGTGCATGACAAAGAGAACCCCGTTACAGGGAGATGAGACTGATCACCAAAGCCTTGGGGTCTGTTTTACTTACTCTTGGGAAGCATAGGGCAGTAGAAGTGATGTGGCCAAGAGACCATTAAGACCCACCTGTCTTGCACCACTTTGTGGTTTAAATAAAAGGAATCATGAAGCTGTTGGGGTAACCATCTGAGCAGGTGGATATGTCTTGTTAGAATATGGGGAACCGGTGATCACCTAAGCCTGATTAACGTCTTGTTTTACTTTTCTTTGAGAACTGAGTGTAGGAGAGCATGTAAGCTTTTTATCTTGATCCAAATATTTGAATTAAAAGAATTAAGATGGTTCTGAGACAACCATTTGAACAGGAGGGCACGTCTATGGTACCTTTCTTAACTAATTCAACAGACCAAAAGGGACCCAAATGGCCACCTTTATGTAAAGCACTGATGGGCAATTTTCAAGACAATGACCAATTAGTGACTAAATACTTTTCATTTCTCTTTTCCAGCTGAGAAGGTTACTTCTCTGGGGAAGGACTGGCACCGGTTCTGTCTGAAGTGCGAGCGCTGCAACAAGACTCTGACGTCAGGCGGCCATGCTGAGGTAGGTACGAGGTTTGTCCCATGGGGGTGTTCTTTCCTAACTGCCTAGCTGAGTGTGGCACATTTGCCACTTTTCTCATTGACTGGTTTGATAAATGGACTATTGTATTACGGCTCCAAGTTGCCATTAGCTGGGCATGTGTGCAGTAATGCATTCGCAGAATTACTAATGTGTGTTTTATTAAAAGTAAAAGGCAAGCAAATGTCATATCAAATGTTATATTTCAATAATCAAATGCTCTGCTTGGCAGTTTAATAAAGGGCATAGGCAGCCAAGATGCCTGGCAGATAAAACTGATAACATAAGGCTGGCATCTCTAACTGAATGAGTAACCCTGAGCGAATCACATAACCTGCCTGTGCTCGGAATCGAGAAGTCATTGTACTGTCACTCTTTGGGATGGTTCAATCTGGCATGGCATGTGATGGTGCGGGTCCTGCTCCATGCTCCCGCTTCCTATTTTGGGAGCCTCTTGAACCCAACACCATCGGTAATGTAACCGGATGAGCTGTGCAATGAGGACAAATCACACTTGGGAGAAAGGGGATGGTGTAAAGTGTGCAAGTACTTTTATTAAAAACAAATCCAAAATGCAGTGCTTTAAAACTCCATAAATAAATAATCCATAAAAACAATGAAATAAAGGTGGAGGTTAAAATCAATCAATAATCCTATAAAATGATGTTAAAAGCAACAGGCTGGAAGCTGTCCTTTATAACAACCGGGTGCCTTCTCCATTTAGCTGGCGGCTCCCTTCCTTCTCCCATGCAACAGGGGAGTCGCCCTATTAGCAGGTGCAGCTGACCTTACTTCTGTCCGGTTGTCTTCCGTCCCCTGGCTCCGTACAGCTTATCCATCGGACCGTGACCAGGGTGCTCACACTGGGGCTCTCCCTCCCTAGCCTCCTTGACTCCCGCTGCTTCCTGCGGACTTACGCAGCGAGTCGTCTACACTTCTGGTCACTCCAACTCCTCTAAATTGCTCAGCTGGACCGACTGCTTCTTACTGCCCGCGAGTGTTGGCCAAACACTCTTTCAATGTTTCACAACACTTACCTCTGGAATCCTTAGCAGAAGGCAGGATCCATGCTGGACCAGTCCCAGTCTTCCACCCCTGAAATGACCGAACGTTAACGAGAATCCACCCATTACATCACTAGACCTGAAGGACCTGAATTAGTGTCTCAGTTACCTCATATTAGATCTTAGATGTCCCACGGCTCTCGCTATGTCTTGCACTGACCTCTTATGACCAGGGCTTGGATACTGGATAAGCATCTCAATCCCTCATCCAACCCGACCCCTTGGTGATTATTAATGTCACAGTAAACAAAAGGCAGCTTCAATGAGAAAATACAAATTTTATTTCTATCTAAAGTTATGTTTATTTGCAGAAAAAATTGGAAAATTAAGCACGAGAAGTTTAAACAGAAGAAGACATACGTACAACCAGAATTATTGAAACCAAAGTTCATACAGCGATCTTCATGTCAGAGAGTTTTGTTTAAAGTCGTCATCTTCTCAATCCTACTGAGGTGTTCTTTCAAAGTGTAAGACGTCACACACTGTCTTTTTCCTCGTAAGAACTCTTCACACCCAAGCATTTTTCTAGCATTTTAGTGTTAGGCCAGAATGCTCTGAAATCGCTTGGAAAGTTATTTGCCATTATTTTTAAAGACACTATCCACACCAAAGCATTTTAGTGACCAATGGTTTAGAAAACTCCTGAATGCAGCAGTTGTGTTTTCAGCCAAACGCTTGTCCTATAGACATCAATGGTAATGCTTAAAAAATGCTGGTAACAGAAAAAAGGAGCATTTTGGAAGCGTATTTATAGGAAGTCAGTCCCCCTTCCTGGATGAAGCAGGTCATTGAAACTCCGGGGGAAAAACAAAATGCTGTTATATCGTTGTGCATCGGCCTTCTAGTAACAGCTATTGAAGGACAGGTTAAGGTACTTAGCTTGCAATCATCCAACATAAAGTTGTAGGTCTTTCTTTCAACAGTGGAGTCCTCCTTCTTGCATTAAGCCCACTGCCATCTCCAAAAGCGACAGATGGTGTGATCAGACACTGATGGACCTTGACTTTGAAGCTGAGCTTACATTCCTTTAGAAGTTGTCCTTAGCTGTTTATCTACCATTCTCACTATCCTTCTGCCCATTTTGGGGGCGATTTGTCCTTTTGTGGTTGTATTCAGGGAGGTTGACAACAGTGCCATGGACCTTAAATTTCTTAGTAATATTTGCAACTGTTGTCACAGGAACAATGCCCCCCAACCGTGACTCCCTAAAAACACAAAGGCAATGAGAAAGGCAATTAAGAGAGAGTGAAGGGTCGCCCCCCCCCCCCCCAGGTAGGTTGGGCCATGGGATAGGTGTCAAAAATGGGGTAAATACAAGACACAAAACAGAATACAAGTAATCCTCTTCACAGAGCTAGACGGCCAGTCTATCATGGCCACCTCAGGAATACAATACAACAGGACAAACTGCAAGGCAGAATGCAAGAACAGATTATACCACTCATGAAATACAGAAGTAGCACATGTGAGGACACAGATTTGTTCAAATACATCAAAAAGAGTAGAAACTCTTTTATTTTTTATTAATTTTATTACAATCCATACAAAGCAATCAAGTTTTTACAAAGAGAAAAATTAAGAACAGATCGATCCCCACCCCTGAGAGAGAGAGCAAGCCAAACGGCGTTAAATTTAAGGCTTGTAAACATACCTAAATTAATAAATTCTCTGTGCCTTATGAACTTATTTTAAAATATTACTGATTAGATCCTGCCATGTTTTGAAAAAAGTCTGTACGGATCCTCTAACTGAGTATTTCATTTTTTCCAACTTCAAATAATATAACATCGGTTTCCCACTGACTTAAAAGAGGAGAGTTTGGGTTCTTCCAGTTTATGAGAATAAGTCTACGTGCCAAAAGTGTAGTGAATGCAATCACAATTTGTTTGTCTTCCTCCGCTTTAAACCCATCTGGACGAACACCAAACACAGCTGTTAATGGGTTTGGAGGGATTGTGAGTCCAAGGCTATCTGAAAGGTAATTAAAAATGTTTGTCCAGAATAATGTTAATTTGGTGCAGGACCAGAACATGTGACCCAGTGAGGCTGGGACTTGGTTGCAACGTTCGCAGGTTGGATCATGTCCTGGGAACATTTTGGAGAGTTTTAGTCGAGACAGATGTGCTCGATATATAATTTTGAGTTGTATAATTGTATGCTTTGCGCATATGGAGCTCGAGTGAATTCTCTGCATTGCTACTTTCCACTCCTTTTCTGATATATTAATTGAAAGATCTTTTTCCCAGTGTCTTCTTGGATCTTTGAAAGGGAGGGATTGTAAAATGATTTTATATATTGTAGAGATGGAGTCTAAATCCTTGAGATTGAGCAATATTGTTTCCAGCATGGATGAGGGTGCAAGATGAGGAAAATCTGGAAGGTTTTGTTTAACAAAGTTTCTGATTTGAAGATAGTGAAAGAAATGTGTAGCTGGAATGTTAAATTTGGAATGTAATTGTTCATAGGATGCAAAGACGTTGTCTATATAAAGATCTCTAAGCAAGTTAATTCCAAATTTTTTCCAAATATTAAAAACTGCATATGCTTGTGAAGGTTGAAAGAGGTGGTTCTCTTGCAGAGGTGCCACAGATAGAAGCTTCTCCGTCTTAAAATGCTTTCTACATTGGTTCCATATTCTAAGTGAGTGGAGCACAATTGGGTTATTAGTGTATTGCCGATAACGTGTGTTTATTGGAGCACAGAGCAAGGAAAAAAGAGTAGAAACTCTGAACATAAGAAAAGCAATATCTGTCCATCAGCTAAATGTAGAAAAACCAGCCAGATTGTGAAAAGGAGTCTGAGACAAGCCAGACACGGTCAGAGACCTGGAGACCTCGGCCAACAAGCCACCTCCACCCTATTGGCCAATTTACAAGTGAGTCAGTGCTGAGCCGGCCAATCTGATGAAGGGACCCTTCTACCGGATGATTCCAGTGCTCCTTTATCTGAGATGACTTTTCCATAGGCAGAAGACCAACCTGGCAGCATAGCAGTGGCACCAAGGGCCACATGAGTTTACTAAAAAGAGAAACAATAGCCGAGGGTTAGTAACAGTTTATAAGTACTGAAAGATGTACTTGTGGAACTTTCATCACAGCATTGTCACCCTTTCGGCATTTAGAATAGTGATTTGAAATGGTGAAAATCCTAGAAGGGGGCAGCATGGTGGCACATTAGTTAGATCTGATCGTTCATGGATCAAGCATCCTGATGAGATTTTTATAACTGGTCATTGTCTGTGTGAAGTTTGAACAGTCCTTCCATGTTTGCATGGATTATTTGGGTATTTAGTTGGTGTGGAGAGAGCCATTCCGATGAACGAGCTTAGTAACCAAGACTATTGGACTGGACCAGGGACTATAACTCTTCTCTAGGACTCCTAGGTTCAGCATGCGCTTGATTTCAAGTTCCACTTCAGCCTTCTTTGCCTCGGGAAGACGATAGGGGCGCTCTCGGACTATTACCCCAGGTTAGGTCACAATGTCGTGGGCAATCGGAGAGGTCCTTCCGGGTTTTTCGTCTACCACCTCCGGGACGGACGAGATAACTGCTTCGAGCTCACATCTCTGTCAAGTGTTTAAGTTAGAGCCATAGTTAAGGGTGTTGGTCTGAGCAAAGAATGAGCGGGCTGGCCAGAGGAGGGATCGGGATCCCTTTCCTTCCATGGCTTCAACATATTCACATGTTATATCAGCTCGCTTGGCCGACGATTGGGCTGTTTCACCAAATAGTCGATGAACCCTTTCCTCTCCTTATCCTCGTATGGTCCCTGCAATTGTGCAAGTAGTTTAGAATGGGAGGTGGGAACCATCACCATGACCCGATCCTCCGGTTGGAACTCCCGGAGCGTCGTGCCACAGTCATAATAGCGGGCCTGTGCTGCTTGCGCCTCCTGTATGTGACTTTTTAGGATAGGTCGAATTTTCCCAAATGTTGTTCCCAAATCTGTCGCATAACTTTGCGATATATTCTAAAATATTAGTTGAGGGAAGAGCCTCTCCTTCCTAACCTTCTTTCAAAATATCCAGTATACCCCGGGGTTGTCGTCCTTATGATAATTCAAACAGTGAGAACCCCGTCGAGGTTTGATGGACTTCCCTGTAGGCAAAGAGCATGAGGGGAAGGAGTTGATCCCCAGTTCCTTCCGTCCCTGCTGGCCACCTTTCAAAGCATCTGTTTGAGAGTCTGATTAAATCTCTCAGCTAGACCATCGGTTTGAGGATGATATACTGCGGTCTTTAGATGCTTTATTTTAAGTAACTTGGCCGTCTTCTTGAACGTCTCCGCGTCCCTTGGTCCGTAAGGATATCCTTAAGGATAGGGGTATATATAATGTAGCTACAAGAAATAAGTAACAGTTGTTTTAGACATTACAAGTTGAAAGTGCATCTGTTTAATGTCTTGTGTTTTTACATAACTTGCCAGAATGGAAAAAGAGAAAAAAAATGCCCAGATTATAGCTGAACTCTCTTTATCTACCGTATGTGTCCACAAATTTGGCTCCACATGCAGTGGACACAGAAAGGGATATTCTACCATGAAAAGCACTTGACTTGGCACACATGATGTAGTTGAGATCTTCTGACCTCCAATAAGACAAAAGCACCCTGGGATTGAGAGACACTTTACCTGGATGAGATTGCCTGGTGTCTTAGAGAGTAACAAAGGCCTTCTTTGTTCTGCTGAGTTATGGTGGACTGAAATGAAGATGCAGGCTCTGAAGCCAGGCTACTAAAGAAGCATCCAATTTCCGGAGCTGAAAATGAAGCAGATGTTCAAATATGTTATGCCAGGCATATGAAGTAATTATGTACAACATTAAATAAAACTTAAATGACCCATTTATTTAAATATTTATTCACTTTTATATTGTCCTGTTCATCATTTCTATTTGAACAATTATAGACTGGCCTGAACTTCTGGTTTATACTGAAATAGATCACATGGCTGGCCTACATCAGGGTATTCATGGTTAAGAATTTTAACAAAGAGGTAGAGGGATTGAATTTTCCTGCTTTTTTTCCCATTTTGTGTAACTTGCCAGAAGATGATGACATGCTGTCTTCCATATGAGAGAACTTGATGGCATCGTTTAGTTTTAACCGCTTTAACGGATGCTGAGAATTGCCTTGTTTAAATTGTCTCAACTCATTTTCTCCATTTTAAGTTTCTGCTCGAGTTGCCTTTAGTCTCTTTCTCAGTCCAGTTGGTGCTTTTATATTTGCTGTGAATGGCTGCCTTGATCATGTCAAAGGTGGTTACTACAAGCTCCTTGCACTCCCGCTGGACTGCTGCTTCAGTCCCTACTACTGACCCACTAAGTCGTGATTTGAAGTACCCCGTGTTCCCAGTATAGAAACATAAAGCAATGATAATTTATGCCAGTGGTTCCCAGCCTTCTCTATGCCCAGCATCTCTAGAAATTAGTTTGATTTCTTTTTGCACCCCCAACAAAAGTACTTTCACATTTGAAGATGAAGTCAAATTTAATTTTTGAATTACATACAGTACTACTGGAGAGCAACTTGAACTGCTTCCAACTCAGTGCATGAAATTTAAATATAAGTTGAGCAATTTACTTTTATAAATTTCAATAATGTGCCCCCTGTGAAGCTTAGACACTCAATTCACAATCTGGGGTATTCCGTGAAGCATCAGATACTGTGAGGAAAAGATGCGCGATCAAGGGGTTTGGGAGATTGGAGACCCCCCGTAAAGAAGTGGCTTCCAGTGTGCCATTATGCAATGAAATGAAGTTAGCGAGCTCTGCCCCTAGTAATACCTGCACTGCTGTTCAAAAACAGATGCGCCACACACTTAAAATTGCTGTGCTACTGCCAGGACTGCCAATAGGAGAAATGGGGGCTGAGTGTAAGTAGTAGGTGCCAGTCCCCATGGCAAAAATGTCAGTCAAGCCTCAAAATCAGTGACCTATCACGATCAGGGCTTATATAGAACTCAATACTAGACTTCGGCCTTCTCAATGGATCATTGCCAGGTCCAAAGTCCAATCTCTTATTGAAAGGGAAAAAACGCTCCGCCCGCAGCAAGGAACCCCTGAGAGAGTGCATGACAGCAGCTCATTCAAAGGTGACAATGGCACGCTCAATGCTTGATTCTTTTCATATCAGGACCCTTAACTAATTATTGACCTAAAATGATGGCACACTGCAAGACACCAGTTGACCACAATAAAGCCTGACAACGCACCTTCCTCGATTTTGGTGAATCACAGTGCAGCCCTCCTCGTTGTCACACCCCAGGTTGGCAGCCCCTGCATTACAGGCTTGTGTTCTGTGTGAAAAGCTCTCTGTAAAATCATGATTGTTTTTCTTGTTCAGTTTGCATGGTTTAATATACTATGATAAATAATTAATTCTAGTGCCAATATTCCTAGTATAGAAATTTTGAAACAATGGTACCTTACATAGCAAACATTATTTGATAATATTCTATATGATAGGCATTATGCAAAATCATAAGATCCCAGGTCCGGTCCCTAAGACTGAGACATTATGACATACAATTCTTTTTACAACTGTCATTCACAATATAGAAACGCCAATACTCGATTTATAGGACAGCGTGACAAAATGATCTCTATAAAAGGAGCTATATAAAACCAGCAGTCCAGTCACCAAAAATGACACACTATATTGTGACAAAAGATTTGTAATGCTGACTGTTTGACTTCTCTGTGACGACACCCTCTAAAATAGTCGAGATGCCAGTTAAATCCCCATCACTGATTTTATTAAAAGGACCGGTGGTTTCTGTCTGAAAGCTATGTTGTTTATCACTATGTTTGGTGCTTAGCGCCATCTACAGGACCGGAAGTGAATTTTTGTAAATTCTTAAGAGTTGTCACTTTTAAACTGGTCATTTACTTCAGTCGGACAGTAAAAGTTTGCCTCATGTGGCACATTAATCAATTCTTGGTGGTCTAAGAAACACCCCCAGCTGTTATGTTATTTTTTTAATTTTGGAGGCTTGCCTGTTGATTCAGTTGAGACATCACAACTACAATTGCTAAGGCAGGCATACTTCACTACAATAAAGGAAGCATAATGCCTATCAATGTTAAATGATCGGTCTGATTTACAACATAAGGATTATCATTAGAAGCCAATGCAAATTCAACTGGATTCTAATCACTTAACCTGCTTGGGCCCAAACTATAAAAAGTTGTGGAAACTGTTATGCTAAGTAGCGTCCTTGTAAAATGTCTTAAGATGGTCATAGTTATAGAAAGGTGCTATATAAATCAAATTTAGTGTAGGGTGTAGAAGCAGGCAGGCACGGGCACCCTTAGCCCCAATGAAGGCACTCAGAGTCTCAGGACAGGCAGCAGATTCAAGATTTATTGTGTGGCGCACATAAAGACTCACTACAACTGCAATAAGCATCCGGCCATGGGCATCTCTTACATTTATTACAATTCTTATCATACAAGCCATTATTCATCCTCATCTGACTCCTATCATTTCACTGCTCTAATCTTGCCTCTAATTTCTTAGCTGGGCGGGTGCTAAACCCCTCTCTGTCCATCATATCTGTTTGACAAGGCCTATCCTTACTCCCTACTAGCTCAGCCATCACCACCAATATTTATAGTTGGAAAGTTCACATTCCCTCTCTAACAGCTCTCTTGCACGTCTGACCTTTTGGCTTATGAAACACTGGTGGTTTCTAGCTCATACAGAGTAATGAAAAAAAATGTAGGCATAAGTCAGTCAAAACAATTAAAAATAACGTCATTTGTAATGAACCACCTTGAAATAGTCTAAAACGATACCCCGCAAGTTTATGTTTGAAATGTGTCATTTGTAACCTTCTAAAAGCAGCTCCTAGAGGGCTTGACCACCAATAAAGAATCAAGTATCAAAACTCATATTTATGATCATCCACCTCACCGTAGTATGAAATGGCACTCCATATGCCTATATTATGGATCCCAATTTTTTTTTTTTTTTGAAGTTTTCTGATCAGCAGTAACTTTGACCCCTCGTGTCCAATTAGGGGGTAAACCCTTAAGGTGAGTTGAAATACAGTACAGGCCAAAAGTTTGGCCACACCTCCTCATTCAATGTGTTTTCTTTATTTTCATGACCATTTACAGCACTCCATCACTCTCCTTCTTGGTCAAATAGCCCTTACACAGCCTGGAGGTGTCCTGTTGAAAAATAAATGATCGTCCAACTAACCTGACTTCTGCACAACACAACCCCATTGATAAAGCAAGAAATTCCACTAAATAACCCTGATAAGGCACACCTGGGAAGTGAAAACCATTTCAGGTGACTACCTGTTGAAGCTCATCGAGAGAATGCCAAGAGTGTGCAAAGCAGTAATCAGAGCAAAGGGTGGCTATTTTGAAGAAACTAGAATATAAAACATGTTTTCAGTTATTTCACCTTTTTTTGTTAAGTACATAACTCCACATGTGTTCATTCATAGTTTGGATGCCTTCAGTCATGAAAATAAAGAAAACACATTGAATGAGGAGGTGTGTCCAGACTTTTGGCCTGTACTGTATGTTGACTAGGTTGATGTATGGATGACTTCCAGCCCTAGTGATCATTTTTTCTGAAGACACCAAACACCATGCAAAGAGGATTCAGAAAGTGAATCCGGCTCTCCTTATTGTGAGACAGTTGTGCTACCACTGTACCACCATCTACATCCATTTATCCATTTCCTTACTTGTTTATCAGTTCAGGATTGTCCTTTCCCATCAGCGGTGAACACAAGGCAGAAACTAGCCCTGGACAGGGCACAGGTCCATTAAAGGGCCCACACTGGGCCAACGTAGAGCTGTCAGGAACTTGCAATACCTGCGTGAAAACCAACACAGACATGGGAAGAACATGCTGTCTCCATCAGGACAGCATGGAACAGAATTTGAACCCAGGATTGTGGATCTTTGAGGCAGGCTGGAGCACTAACCACTGCGGCATTGGGCTGTTCCACAAACAAACAAATAACCTGTATTTTACTGTATATAGCACCTTTCTAAAGTTAAGTAGCATCAAAGCAGAGATTTTTTTACACTTGCAGCTCAGGCAAGTTAAGTGACTTGCTCAGTATGTGACAGATTGGGGATGCCACCAAGCCCCAAACCCTGGACACAACCAACACAAATGGAGTCCCTGCTTCAAAATACAGGTTTTTAATATAAACATATCTTGCAAAGGTTTCTCCAAGGTTGCACAAGCAAGCAGAATTACAAATAATATTCTTTCTTCCTTCCTTCTCTTCTTTTCTTTTCTTTTCTTTTCTCTTCTCTTCTCCATCCACTCACCTCCTGTGAGTGTTGCTCTCTGCCTCCCAACTCCCTGAAGGAGGGTTGGATGGCTTCCTTTTATGTTGGAACTGCCAGGGCATAGCCAAAATGGAAGCATTTCCAGATCAAAAAGAAGCCCTGAAAAACAGGGAGCAGCACCCCCTGTTGGCACCCTCGGGACCCAACAGGGCTGATTCCTGGCATTACAAGTCCCCTCATGCCCTGAGGGTGTCCACATGGTTACTGCAGTCCTGGGATCCTGCCATCTAGCGTATTCCTCTCCCATTGTTCTTTTTTTTTTTTTTTTTTTTTTTTTTTTTTGTCCTCCCATCTGGTGGGTTACGGTCCCGTACTCATCCCAGACCTGATGCTAGTCCAATGCTGTCTTTCCATTCCAGCTTCCTGTCTTGGCAAGGGCCACCCTTTACTCCTGGATGGGATTCCAGAAAAACTTGCCTGGCACTTACATGAGTCATGTCGTGCGTCAGAGTTGAGGATTGAGCCGATAACCCGGGGTGTTAATGTCCAGTACCTTAGCTACTGCAGCACACTGCCTGCATTGAGAGTGACCAGGCCAAGATTCAAATCCTGGTTCCAGGAACAGTAAGGCAAGAGCTGTAGTCATGCCGCTAGTGTGCTAAGGTACGTAATTAAATTAGTTTTTTTTTTTTTCTCGTTTTTAGTTTTGGATCTAATTGAGGAAAAAGAGGGCAAAATTAAAGAGCGTTTCAGCATTTTTTCAAAAGGGCTAATTGCCAAGAAGTCTCACCAGAAGTTTTTGAAGCACTGGAAATGAATTAAATAAATTGTTAAATGCTCATTCCCTCAAACACTGGGCAAGGAATGAGACTCAGAGAGGCAAACGTCTTCATTTAGGGTGGTTTAAGCTGGCTAAATAAAGCATCCAGATGTTGGATGTTTTGCGGGATCGTTCTGCTGTGATGTGTGCCCCTGTTTTTGTGTGTGGTAGGAGCCACTTGCCTGTGACTGGAAATAATTAAGTGTGTGCAATCTGCTCGTACACACAGCATACTTGAATGCTCATTTGAATGCTGTTGCTTAGGCTTGTGGTTTTTCTTATTTTTTTTTTTTTTTTTTTTTGCCCGTTTCAATTGTCTCCATTTAAGCATTTAAAGGTATAATTTTCAAACTTTTAAATTGCAGTTGAACTTTGCCTTATGTGAGGGATACATTCATAGGAAGTGAAAATAGTGGAAAATGACGTATAGTGAAACATCCTTGCGCTGCCTGTAAAGTATAAGAAACTTGGCTTTGCCTAAACCCAGGATCAAAGTACTGTAAGCATGCATATCAACAGCTTTGAATTCAAAGGAATATTTAGAATTTAGAAGCCTTTATTGTCATTATACTATACCACATATAATGAAATTACAGAGCAGCTACTCCTTCGGATGCAATGAAAAAAAACAAAAAGACAATCAGTTATACCGGGGTGGGCAGCGTCAGTCCTGGAGGGCCGCGGTGGCTGCAGGTTTTTTGTTTCAACCCGGTTTCTTAATGAGAACTCAATTATCGCTGACCTGGCACTTACTGCTTCAATGAAATTTTGATGCTTCATTTTAGTGGTCTCGCTTGTTAAGGTTTCCTACCCTTAATTGGTACTTTCAGTCTTAACTCTTTGTGGGCTGAATATTTTTTCCAAAAAACTCAGCACACAATGCACTGGTTTCACACATTTCTTGCTATGTGCTGTGGCTGCTGTAGGCGCCTGTTCAACATCTCTGGCAGCAGTGGCTGCATAGGGGCGGCTCGATGACCACAGCAGGAATGCACAGCGGACCGGCTACCTCTCTGTCTTCGCATAGCAGGTGGGCAATGGTGGCAGTCGCAGTGTGATGCAATATGGTTTGTACCTCTAGTCATCATAAGTGGTGGTCCTCCTAGGCGAACGTTGCTGTAGGCGTATCGCCTACACAAACATGTTTAGCACCATGATCAGCTGGGGACCGATCAGCCGATGCTGGTCTCTCACTTTCGTTTTCGATATCCCTCTCCAGATCTCTTGCATCAAACTCACAGTCCAAAAAGTCAGAGTCTGATTCAGCAATAAAACGTAAAATGTCCACGGAGTATTTTGCTTTAGTCTCTCGCCAGATGTCGATGCCATTTTAGAGGCTGTTTACTCTTCACTACTCATGCATGCGCAGGGAATCGAGGTCAAATCAGCAAAGCTACGTAACTTTCCTTCAAGCAAAGAGAGTCAAACTAAAATGTAAGGGTGAGTTTTATCGCAGTTTACAGCCGATTACTATCCTCTACCCCTGAATTTTGACAAAAGTCAACATCAGCCCTGAAAGAGTTAAACGGCTGCATTCACTGTTTTTAATGGCTCCTGTAACAGATAGCCCGGCCACAGACAGACATGACACCGGAATGTCCAAACACACACACGTTTATTACACTATTTACAATAACTATTTACAGTTTACTCTCAGTCCTTGGTCCTTCGGGCCGCCTCCACTCCTATCTCGCAAGCTCCATCCTCTTCCACCCGACTCTGGCTCTCCGACTGGAGTGAGGCAGCCCCCTTTTATAATGCCCCGGATGTGCTCCAGGTGCCTGGTGATGAACTTCCGGCAGCACTTCCCAGTGTGGCGGAAGTGCTGCCCTTGCACCCGGAAGTACTCCAGGCGTACACTACCCCTGTGGCGGAAGCGCTTCCTGGTGTGGCGGAAGCGCTGTCCTCCAGGGTTCAAGGACTGTCCAGGCGCCCAGAGAAGAATAGTGCTGCTCTCCCGGTCTGTCTTTCCTCCAGGCGTCCCGGCAGGGCAGGGTTCCTGGCCGTCTATCACACTCCTTATTAGCAATAAGAGGCAAATGACAAAGGAGCCAGCAGTTCTCCATCTTACTTGTGTCCATTTACACCTACATAGATAGATAGGCAGATACTTTATTAAACCCAAGGGGAAATTCACATACTCCAGCAGCAGCATACTGATAAAGAACAATATTAAATTAAAGAGTGATAACAATGCAGGTATAACAGACAATAACTTTGTATAATATTAACGTTTAACCCCCTGGGTGGAATTGAAGAGTCACATAGTGTGGGGTCTCCTCAGTCTGTCAGTCTCTGTCGCTGAAGCTGCTCCTCTGTCTGGAGATGATCCTGTTCAGTGGATGCAGTGGATTCTCCATGATTGACAGGAGCCTGCTCAGCGCCCGTCGCTCTGCCACGGATGCCAAACTGCCCAGCTCTGTGCCTACAATAGAGCCTGCCTTCCTCACCAGTTTGTCCAGGAGTGAGGTGTCCATCTTCTTTATGCTGCCTCCCCGGCACACCACTGTGTGGAAGAGGGCGCTCACCACAACCTTTTGATAGAACATCTGCAGCATCTTATTGCAGATGTTGAAGGACACCAGCCTTCTAAGGAAGTATATTCGTCTCTGTCCTCTCTTGCACAGAGCATCAGTATTGGCAGTCCAGTCCAATTTATCAACTCTAAGGTATTTATAGGTCTGCACCCTCTGCACAGTCACCTCTGATGATCATGGGGTCCATGAGGGGCCTGGGTCTCCTAAAATCCACCACCAGCTCATTGGTTTTGCTGGTGTTCAGTTTTAAGTGGTTTGAGTCGCACCATTTAACAAAGTCCTTGATTAGGTTCCTAATGCACTATTTAGTAACTGAAACACTTAAGAGAGAAATGTGACACACTCCACACACTCCTTTTCGGGGCTCACTTCCCGGCTGCCTGCTTTCTCTCCCTCAAGCCTGCTGTCTTCATCTCGCTCACTCTTGCCCTGCTTCTTCCACCTCCTGCCTTCCTCTCTCTTTAACCTCTGTTCATTCTCTCCGTGTTTTGCTTTCTCGATCCCCTTCTTGTATTTGTGCTTCCCTTTTAAACTGGGATTGTGGAACAGTTGTGGTAATGAGCAGCTCCCGATGTGTGAGGTAGAGAACATTTAAAACCGGCCACTGACCTGACCTTGCGCTCTTCTTTCTGTCTTCTCTCCGGTGAAGGCCATCTGTTCTTTCAGTCTGAGGAAGAGAGCTAACACAGGATGACGTCAGCGTCACTGCTTGCTTGCTGTGTTTGTCTGTGCTGTGGTGACAGCTCCGATTTGAAAATGCTTTTTTGATCGTTCCTTTCTTCACAACAATAAAGCTGATTTTTTTGGAATCCTGGACTCCCATTCTTCTCTCTTGTGCAACTCTATGACCCACACATCACAAGATTCAAATGCTGCATACACTTGGAGGCCACATCATTAGGTAGAGGGCCTTCGGAAAGTATTTAGAGCCCTTCACTTTTTTCACGTTTGGTTATGTTGAAGTCCTTTACTCAAACAACACCCAATACCCTAGAGCAGTGTTTCCCAAACTCGGTCCTGGGGACCCCCTGTGGCTGCAGGTTTTTGTTCCAACCAGCTTCTGTTTTTAATTGAACTCCGGGGCTAATTAAGTGAACTGATATTTCCCAAGTTCTGTGTTTAGGGAACAATATAGAAATTAGAAAACTAAGTTATTATAGGAATAATGTATTTTTTTCTTTTTAACAGTATTTTCATCTTGATTTTCATTCTACTTTTCAAGGTGTTCTAATTGTTTAATTAATCCATTATTTACTAATTATTGGGTCTGACTCTCAAGTAGTTGCAGCCTTTGATTTTTCAGTGTTGTTTGCCTGGGTATTTGATCTGCTTGTTTTAAATTGTCATTATTAAGATACAACGAAGGGGGAAAACTACACAGAGAAAGGGCAAAGTATAACGAAATCAACAAAAGAGAGTTAAGCATTTACATCTATAGCAAAAGCATAAATATTTCTAAATGTCTTATAAATGTAAAAATCATGCTGCTATGCTTTTGTGAATGTCAAATAAAAGAAAAGAAAATACCAGCTAATTAAATGAGATCAGTGTTATCAGGTGTTGTCACTGATTAGGGATCCGGTTGGAACAAAAACCTGCAGCTACATGGGGTCACCAGGACCGAGTTTGGGAAACACTGCCCTAGAGTAACAAAGCGAAAACAGGGTTTTAGGAATTTTTGTGTATTTTTTTAACAGTAAAAATCATATTGACACAAGTAGTCAGTCCGTTTTCCTATGACATGAATTTGGCTCGGGTGCATTCCATTCTATTGGTCATTGTGGAGATGTTTCTACATCTTGTTTAGAGTCCACCCGTGATCAATTCAATTGACTGAACATGATCCGGAAAGTCACACACCTGTTTATAGATGACCCCATAGTTGAGAGAAAAAAAGCAAACCTTGAGGTTGAAGGAATTCACTGCAGAGCTTAGAGTGCGGGACTGTGTTGAGGCAGCGATCCGGGGAAGGCTATAAAATGATTTCTGCACCATTGAAAGTTCTCAAAGGAAAAATAGTGGCCTCCATAATTCTTAAATGGACTGAAGTTTGGAGCAATCTTGACTCTGCTTAGTTTGGCTTGGCAGCCAGCTCTAGGAAATCAGCAGGGAAAAAGGCCATGGTAAGACAGGTGACCAAGAAACCAGTGGACACTTTGAGCTCCGGAGAACCTGTGTGGCCTTCTGTGAGCCCTGATTTGAATCCCAGTGTACATCTATGGAAAGAACTGAAACATGCAGTCTGGAGAAGGCCCCCTTCAAACCTGACCCAACTGGAGCAGTTTGCTCAGGACGAGTGGGCCAGTTGACCAGTGGAGGGGTGCAGAAGACTCACGGTGAGCTCCAGGAATCACTTGTTTGCACTGAGGGGACTGGGCGTTCTCTTGGTCTGGAATCCCTGCAGATTTTATTTTTTTTCTCCAGCCGTCTGGAGTTTTTTTTTTTTTGTTTTTTCTGTCCACCCTGGCCATCGGACCTTACTTATTCTATGTTAATGAATGTTGACTTATTTTTATTTTTTATTGTGTCTTCTATTTTTCTATTTCTTCATTTTCTAAAGCACTTTGAGCTACATTTGTTTGTATGAAAATGTGCTATATAAATAAATGTTGTTGTTGTTGATTACCTCTAAAGGTTGGTAAACAAATTCTCTAGCGAAGGGTCCCATCATTTTTGTTCCTGCCAATTTTCACTTGTGTTATTATCTGAAATATTCTGTTGAATCAAATCTCTAAAGCAAAGTCTGATTTTTGTTAAATATGGAATTAACAGTGATGGCTGCCAATTTTTTTTGTCAGTTTCAAGTTCGGTAAGAGCCAATCGTGGGTTTTTTTTTGTAGAGGAGTACCAACAAATTTGTCCATGTCTGTACCTGGTTTGAATAGGCTTGGTTGAGCGTGCCCTGCAGTAGCTGCGGTAGAAAATAAATCTCTCTATTATAAAAGAAAATCTTACAACGAGACTATTGCCAAAAGACTTTTTCAAATCATGTAAGACAAGACAATTGCCAAGAGATTTGTTCAAGTCCCGCCCTCCTCTCAACCATTTCCGGTTCACTGCCCATGCCCAGAGTCCTCTCACATCTCATTTGTGTGAATGCTTTTGTCAGACACAGTTCCTGTGCTCTCATCTCTTTTAAATTTTTACATTTTCCTCACTTTAAGTGCCCAATAAAAGAAGACGTATTATGTCCAAATCTTATTGAAGAATTTCATCCCAAAGGGTTATCAACAGAAGAAATGAGCACACGGGCAATCCTAGCACCGAGAAATAATGAAATCAAGCGAATTAATGAGAAAATTGTCGATCGTTTACACAGCAAATTGGTTAAATGCGTATCAATAGACTCTGCTGAAACAGTTGGTGGTGATGGTGTGGAAGATGAAAACATCAACTTACAATATCCTGTAGAATATCTACAAACGTTAACTCCATTCGGTCTTCCACCGGCAGAATTACTGTTGAAAGAAGGATGTATCGTAATGTTATTGTGTAGTTTATGTCTGAGTGATGGGCTATGCGACAGGACAAGATTAGTTGTATTCAAAATTGATTGAATAATTCTGACATGTAAAATTTTAACAGGCGCCAAGAAAGGTAACGTAGGACATTTTCCACAGTTAACAGACACCAAAGGAGATCTTGACATGCCATTCGTATTAAAACATTTACAGTTTCCCGTTAGAATAGCTTTTGCTATAACAATTAACAAATCACAGGGACAAATGTTGCAAAAAAGTCGGTTTATTTATTAGAGAGAAAGAAACGATATTCAATCACGGGTAGTTATGTTGCTTTGTCAAGAAGTCCAAACACGGAATCAAAATTCAATGCGATATTGATAAAAACCTAATTCAAAAAATTGTTCTAACTGAAGTTTTACAGTAAAACTGTAAGTTTAAAAAATATTTACGTGTTAATTTCAAAGCCAAATAGAAAGAAAATGTATAATGCAACGAATACCACTAACGCAGCATGAAACATAATTTTCTTTCAATTTATTACGTTTCACTATTTTTTACTTTGGTTAATTATAATGTAAAATAGTTAGTTCTATTATGCGTATGTAACAATTCCCATGAAAATAACAATCTGTTTAAATTTACATCCGCTTCCCCATATGCGAGCGGCAGATCCGTGAAGTGGCTAGTGCGTAGCGCCCGCCCGGAGGTTGGCAAGCGAAGCGAGCAGGGGACAGAGCCCCCTAGTTATTAATTAAAGAAACTCATCCTGTACTAGGACAAGTTTGATAAAACCTCTTTGAGTCCGAAACCAGACAAGAGGAAAATTGTCCATTGTGTCATTTATTTACTTCTCAGCAAATGCTTGAAGAGGGAGCGCTCACCACAGCAGTCTGTTACAAAATGATCAGGATGGTCAAAATAATAAATTTACATAACAGTGCTGATCAGTGCATACACATCACCTGACCTTTACTCTGATTGGTGTGTTGGCTTACATCCCCAGATACCTTAGTAAATCAAAGTCTGTTTTGTAATATTCTTGTTCTTCTCGCAGACTTTGGGTTGAGCCACCACACCACCCTTGAAATTTCTGGTTATGTAACATCTGTCCAGTCTTGTTGTTTACAGGACATCTGCTGATCTCTTAGTCTTCCTTTTAATACGTTTGGTATATTACATCAGCCTTCTCCTGGTACGTCTTTTGTTTTTCACTTGACCTTTATCAGGTTTCCTGATGTGCTTGAACAGGTTTCTGACATTTATTAACCCTTGTGAATAAAGTTGGAGGCAGACGAAACAAAGATTTGGGGAGTAGCCCCGTATATTGTAGAGAGTAGTCAACAATGACGGAAACTGGACTTTCTTTTCTGTAAAATGACAAAAACCAAATAAAAATGAGTTGAGATTGGTTTTGTATTAAGGCTGGGACGGAAGTGAAGTCATCTGTAAGGGGACGGAAGTGATGAGGTTTTACTTATTCTTCTGTGGGTCTGTAGAGAGAAAGAGAAAAGGCATTAGTACTCGTCACCAACCCTTTTTCTGATGTTTTAACGCCCTGCGTTGGACCCTTTGGCTGTCCCCTAAGTGCGACACCCTTTATGCTATTTCTTAAGATGAGCGCTATGTTACCCTAAAATTATTCTCTCATATGGCGGACTGGCACCCTCTTTATGGGTTGATCTTTTTCTGTGCCCAATGCAGCCAGTATAGATGTCAGCTCCCTGTGAACCTTTGTTAGATTACACTAATTCAGAAAATGAATAAATGTTTGAGTGCTGATTTATTTGTTCATCTTCCATTTCTTTGAATGGGTAAATACGTCATGTTTTATCAACTGCATGGACCCATGTCAAAGCTGCTTGCAACGTTCTAGTTTTTCTTGTTTTTTTCATTTCAGCATGATGGAAAACCCTACTGCCACAAACCATGTTATGCAGCACTTTATGGACCAAAGGGTAAATTCTTCATTCATTACTTTTTTTCTTTTGTTATCAACCTACCATTTACATTTGCAAATATGTATTTAGTTGATGCCTTTGTCCTTAGTAACTTAGAGATCATGTCCTATGGTATGTCCAGTACTACTTAAAAAGAATTAACCAGCATTAAAGCAGCGATCACACCTTGGTCACTTATAATGCACATTAATTTTGATTTTATTTGATAGGACTGAAGGAGTCGGGACAACATATCAAATTGTTTATTCATTACAGTTCAATTCAATTCTTTCAGGAGTTAACATCGGAGGCGCAGGATCGTATGTCTATGAAGCCCCTGCAGGGAATTCGCAGCCTGCCTCTCTGTTTTCTGATGAAGCCCCTAAACCCCAAGAAAGGAAGCCATCAGGAGCACCACGGGGACCAGTGAAAGGTACATGTAATGGACTGCTGGACTGCTTTATTGTTGAAGGGGTTTGAGAGTCAGAGAGGGGAAGCTTTCAGGAGAGCAGGAGATCAAGGGGTCTTAAAGCAATCGGTAGACCTGGCAACTTAAAGCAAGACTCACATTGACTTAGATCAGCAACACGCTATATCAGCGGTTCTCAAGTTCAATCCTGGGGGTCCACCATGGCTGTTGATTTTTTTTTTTTTTTTGTCCAAGACAGACACAAATTTGCTTTTAATTGGGCTCTTTTATTAAAAAAAAAAAAGCTGTTGTTTACCAGTTTCTGTGGTTCGATGACAGTCCAGAAATGACATAAATGTCATGTCATTTTCTAACCTGCAAAATCCAGACCAAGGTCATGTTGGGGGTGTTGGAGCCTAAGTCATCTGGCACGGGACGCAAAGTGGGAACAAACCTGGACAGGGCGCTGGCCCAAAGCTGGGTGAACACACACACACACACACACACACACACACCGGGACCAGTTAAGCATCACCAATTCACCTAACCTGGCCTGCGTGTCTTTGGACAGTGTGAGCAAACCCAAGCAGACACGGGGAGAACATGCAAACTCCACACAGGGACGACCTTGGACACAAATTCTGATCTCCTTACTGTGAGGCAGCAGTGCTACCACTGCACCACCATGCTGCCCAATTACAAGAGTGGGTTTTGCTAAATTACATGGGGATACTTTTGTGCTTTTTTATTGTCTCTTGACTTTTGAGACATCCTGATGACCGTTGCTCTTTTACATGAGTGCTCATAATTTAAGGCATTGCTTGCTGGTTTGCCTGCTAGTGGCTGTGATGCTGAAGCAGACGCAGCTTGTCAGCATTCTGTGCCGTTTGCCCCGTGCCTACTGCTCATACCCTTTAATAGGCTCTATGCACCCTCTCTTCCGCATTCCGCATCAGCCATCTGTTCACTTTCGGCACTAATATCAAAATAGACTAGCTGTGGCAGTTTTTTTTACCCCTTTGTGTAAGTCGCATTATTCAAACATTGAACCAAACATCAGGAACTAAAAAGGAGAAGGGCTTCAAACTTTATGTTTCAAGCTACATCAACAATTACAAAGGTAAGTTACTTACTTACTTATGCCCTCCACCCCTTCCGGGGTATGGGCCGCCAAAGGTAGATCTCCAGAGATTTCTGTCCTGGGCCATTCTTTCTAGTTGACTCCAAGTGTAGCCCGTTCTTGTGATGTCTGCCTCGAAGTCACGTCGCCAACAAGTGTTTCGGCTCGGTGGTTTCCTTTCAGCTTTCACCCTATAGCATCATGCGTCTCCGAGTTGTCAGAGATCCTTCATCTTCCAGGAAGTTAGTCTCTGTTTCTCTTTTTGGCGTTTCTATAGCGTTGGGGGTTTTACGGGGTGGGGTTGCTAGCCCAACGCCCAACCTTCCTCCTTTTTCATCCGGGCTTGGGACCGGCAATGGCGGAGTTAAAAGGTAAGTTACAGATGTATTAAACATCCATTTATTATCCAACCCACTATTATCCTAACTACAGGATCACGGGGGTCTGCTGGAGCCAATCCCAGCCAACACAGGGTGCAAGGCAGGAAACAAACTCCGGTCACACACTCACGACAATTTAGGATCGCCAATGCACCTAACCTGCATGTCTTTGGACTGTGGGAGGAAACCCACGCAGACATGGGGAGAACATGCAAACTCCACGCAGGGAGGACCCGGGAAGCGAACCCATGTCTCCTTACTTCGAGGCAGCAGCACAACTGCTGCGCTACCGTGCCACCCATGTATTAAATACTTGAGTCTATTATAAACTTCCATGAGACAAATGTGTGATTACATTAGGCTTCTTTGTAAAACAGAATTTCAATAATTCGTCATTAAACTTTATTCAGGGACAGGTGAAAACATATGTAAGCTTAATACATAATAACACAAGTCTGCTGGACAACTTACTTTGTAAAAAAGTGAGTATCTCTGTCTGAGCCAATAAAATGGTGAATGCCAAACCGCTGCTTCATTGTATGGCTCTCAGTTTGTTTCCTCCTTCCCTAAACATTAATGCTTTTATTTGTTTTTTCCATTGTCTTGTCTGTACACTACTTTCATTATTTATTTATTTTTTCTAACTTTTATTGAATTTATTTAGAGCATGTTACATTCCATACAATCAAGTCAACTAAATTCTGTCTGAGCCAGCAAAATGGTGAATGCCGAACCAGTGCTTCATTGTAAGGCCCTCAGTTTGTTTCCTCAGCTGGAGGATCTCTTCTCTGAGAGACATGTTTCCATCAAGGGTTAGGTCGACAACTGCTGGATCAGGAGCCGAAGCTTTGAGGATTTTATCATCCTCCTCGTCCGGTTTGTCATCATCCATCAGTCGCTTTCTCCTCTCCCAGACTCCCCCAATCTTTAAAGTAGAATGGAGAAATTGCTCCACTCAAGCAATGCAGGAACTGCTCCCTTCTTTAACAGTCGCCACCCTGGCTTGCAAAAATCCTCTTTTTTTAAAATGCTGGCTACAAACTCAGGTATGTGGACTAACTGTAAAACTCTCTTACTCTCCAAATAGCGGTGATCCATTTAGATCAGGTTTCTAAGTTTTGAAGGGAAATGCATGAAAATGAAGTACCTTGTTGTACTTGCTGGAAGCTCGACATAAAGGTAGACAACAACATTCAGCTGTAGAGCTCCATGTATGGTTTTCCTCAAACATTCTCGCCACTAAACAAAAATCACAACTGCAGTACAGATGACGGACGTGACTGAGCTGGCTACCGTGTGCACGTAACTAATTGGCATTATTAGGGTCCAATCAAGGGTGTAGCCATGGGGAGCTCCCAGTACTATAAAACTACACCATCTGAGATGGCCATATTTTTAAAAGTTAAGCAAGCAATTACCAGCTGGTATTTGTTCTTGTTAATGGCAATGATAAATAATTGTAAAACAGTAGGTTTTTGAATACATTATTTTAATAGATTTAAAATTACCATTTTAAGAGTCTCTTCATAGTTCAGCAATTCATTATTGTACAGATACTGTCGGCCTTCATTTATGTGAAGCAGTTTCAAACTAATCCATATCTTTATGTGTACTCATCATGAAATCAGTCATTTATACAATCACTATATTGCAAAAAGCATTGGGACGCCGGCCTTTACACACACATGAACTTTAATGACATCCCCTTCTTAATACATAGGCTTTAATAAGGTGTTGGCCCACCCTTTGCAGCTATAACAGCTTCAACTCTTCTGTGAAGGCTTTCCACAAGGGGTAGGAGTGTGTTTATGGGAATTTGTGACCAGGAGAGCATTTGTGAGGTCAGGCACTGATATATTGGATGAGAAGGCCTGGGTCACCCGCTCACAGTCTCCACTCAAATTCATCCCAAAGGTGTTCAGTCGGGTTGAAGTCAGGGCTCTGTGCAGGCCAGTCAAGTTCCTCCACACTAAACTCGCTCATCATCATCATCATCAGAAGTCTACGTGACCATCATCATCAGGTCCTTCCTTGAAAACCCTAAATACAAAGAGGACTGTTTGATTTATGTTAGGTAGATTGCCCAGAGGGGACTGGGCGGTCTCTTGGTCTGGAATCCCTACAGATTTTTTTTTTTTTTTTTTCTCCAGCTTTTGGAGTTTTTTTTTGTTTTTTCTGTCCACCCTGGCCATCGGACCTTACTTATCCTATGTTAATTAATATTGACTTATGTTTATTTTTTATTGTGTCTTTTATTTTTCTATTCATTTTGTAAAGCACTTTGAGCTACATTTTTTGTATGAAAATGTGCTATACAGTAATCCCTCCTCGATCGCGGGGGTTGCGTTCCAGACCCCCCCGCGATAGGTGAAAATCCGCGAAGTAGAAACCATATGTTTGTATGGTTATTTTTATATATTTTAAGCCCTTATAAACTCTCCCGCACTGTTTATAAATATTCCCCGCAGAGTTATACAGCATAATCCCTTTGTATTCTCTTACATATTAGGTAAGATTCATTGAAATTATGTATATAAACACACTGTTTATATACAGTAAAACCTAAATATTATTTTAAAAGATATTGAGTGTCTCCGATATCACATATGTTACAGCCATTACGATAGACAGGCCACCAGCAATAAATACGTACAATGCAAGAAAAATAGTATACAGTAAATGTGTGTACAGTGACACTAAACGTACGTACATGTACTAAGCACTGTAAATTAGAAAATTAATTATGGTTACTCACCAACAATGACACGTTGACTTGTCCGATAACAATGAGTTTAATTTTACTGCACAACAAAGGAGAGCGTTACAGCCCTTGTAAAGGAGCCTCTTCAGGTGATTGTGTAGCACTGCCGTTGTTCTTCTTCTGGCAGTCTTCAATCCAAATCCCTAAAGCAGATTCCATCCAGACTACTGCCTTATTACATCCACTTACAACTCGTTTTGCACCCTGGTTAAAAGGACACTGCAGCCGTAGATCTTATATTCCTTTCCTGCTTTTTAAATAAAAAGAATCGTAGCCTTCAACAAATCCAAAACGTTTACCTTTTCAGCAATCGTTAACATCTTCTCCTTGCGCTTGGGCACGGCCCCTGAAGCAGTAGCAGATCGTTTTGGAGCCATAATGAAGGGCTTGACTATGCACAAAGATAAACACTAAAGAGCACAACTCTTTACACAGCGAAACACGTTGATGCTGAATGAGCGAGACGAGACTTCCTGGTTAACACTGCATTCAGCGCGCAAGAGCTCAACTGCGTGCTCTGATTGGTTAGCTTCTCAGTCAGGAGAACTTAACTGCTTGCTCTGATTGGTTAGCTTCTCAGCCTTCCGCCAATAGCGTCCCTTGTATGAAATCAACTGGGCAAACCAACTGAGGAAGCATATACAGGAAGTAAAAAGACACATTGTCCGCAGAACCCGCGAAGCAGCGAAAAATCCGCGTTATATATTTAGTTATGCTTACATATAAAATCCGCGATAGAGTGAAGCCGCGAAAGTCGAAGCGCGATATAGCGAGGGATTACTGTATAAATAAATGTTGATTGATTGATTGATTGATTGATTGATTGATCCATTTCTTTACAGACCTTGCTTTGTGCACTGGTGCATGTTGCCATCCCTAAACTGTTCACACACAGTTGGGAGCATGAAATTGTCCAAAATGGCTTAGTATGCTGAAGCATTAAGAGTTCCTTTCCCACACCATAATCCCCCCTCCACCAAACTTTACACTTGGCACAGTTCAGTCAAGCAAGTACTGTTCTCCTGGCAGCCACCAAACCCCGACTCGTCCATCGGATTGCATGATTCGTTACTCCAGAGGACATGTCTGCACTGCTCTAGAGAGTCCAGTGGCGGTGGGCTTTACACCATTGTATCTGACGATTTGCATTGCACTTGGATGTAGTTACTCGGCTGTTTTATCTTGGTAGAGTAATATATATCGCTCTACTTTCCCCTATTGTATTATTAATATGTAGCCTTAGAATGCCTAATCTCACAGACTTACCACTGTTTATAAGGTATTATTCTATATAACTTATCCCCACCTTCCCGTCCATATCTATAACCTCAGACAATTAGATGTAAAAAGACAAGCAGGAGTTAAGTTAAACATAAAATAAGGTATTATTGAGATAATAACAAAATGCAAAGTACATTTGAATATTGGCAACCATACAACCTGATAAAATGATGATGTGTAACTCAGGTGGCACACACACTTGTAGTTACTTAAAATGTCTCTAGTTAAGGCATCATTGGTGCTCCGCTTTCTTCAGAACAGGCCTCAAGCCTGTCTCAATATGGCTGAAGCTGTGCTCTTCATTGTGCTGTTCTTGTCAGTTCATGGTGTGATGGTCTTCATCAGTTGTTAACAAGAGAAAGATACTTCTGCATCATCACAGGTTAGCAAGAGATGTTTCTTTTCATATGTTGGTTAGAGAGAGAAAGATACTTCTACATCATCACAGCTTAGCAAGAGAGAGAGAATGTGGTGGAGCAAGCAAATTTATAGGTTTTCTGTCCAGCCCCTACAGCCAATAGGACATCATGGTACTTAAAGGCCTCTGAGACAAGCCAATTCCAAACAGCCATATCTCAGACCAATGGGGGAAATAGAACATCTTAACATCTGCAACCCCCCGAACATCCCAACCCCAGATCATATGTTAAACTAACCTGGCTTTGTTTGGGGGATGAGAGAAAGATTTTAGCAAAGAAACACTCGCCAAACTGGTATAAGACACATCTCCCAAATCCTGTTGTAAAATTATAAAGAGACTTGGTCGTAAAGGGGGGCAAGCACGAATACCTCTCACCAAAGTATCACTGAATTACATTGCTTTGCCTAAATTACAAATAAAGACGTAAAAAATATTTATCAAGTTATATGTAAAATCTCACATCACAGTATCGGCCATGGATACCCACTCCATGAAGCTCTCCATGAACTGTTTTTGAGCTTTTGGAGGTCTGTAGCTATGGACTCTGCAGAAAGTTGGTGACATCTGCACACCTCAGCATGCACTGTCCCCACTCTGTGAGTTTACGTGGCCTACCATTTCGTGGCTGAGTTGCTGTTGTTCCCAATTGCTTCCACCATTAACCACTATAATACCACTAACAGCTGACCATGGAATATTTAGTAGCAAGGAAATTTCACGAATGGACTTATTGCACAAGTGGCATCCTATCAGAGTACCAGGCTTGAATTCACTGAGCTCTTGGGAGTGACCCATGCTGTCACAAATGTTTTCTGAAGCAGTCGACATGCCTGGGTGCTCGATGTTATACACCTGTGGCCATGGAAGGGATTGGAGCACCTGAACTCGATGATTTGGAGGGATGTCCCAATACTTTTGGCAATATAGTGTAGTTCAACAATTCATTATTGTACAGATATTTATGTGAAGCAATTTCAAGCTAATCCATGTCTTTGTGTACTCATTATGGAATCAGTCATTTGCACGATCTGTATTGGCATTTACAGTGCCTTGCAGAAGTATTCATCCCCCTCAATGTTTGTGCTGTTTGGTCGCATTACAATCTGGAATTAAAATGGATTTTCATTTTATGTAATGGACTTAACAATTTAGTCCAAATTGTTGAAGTATGATGAAAACAAAATACCTTTTGTAATGGAGGGCATACACAGACTGGCATCTCAGCTGGGACTGAACAAGGACCCTTACCTGGCCGACCGGGAGGTCAGTACAATGGAAGGCCTGGGGGAGGTGAGCACTGCTAAATATTTCCTCCCCCAATATGCTAGGTGGCAGCCTCCTTTCTGGAGAAATTTAAAAACCGAATCCTCACAGTGGTGCCAGTTTTGTCCAGCCTTGTGGAACAGAAAGATAATTGCATCCTCCACTCCAATCTTTGTCCGATAGGCAGACAGCAGTTCGTCCTGGTGGTCTACCACAAGAGGATTCCTATAGTCCAGGACCAGCATCTCAAAGGTCTTCATGATATAAGACATACAACATCCTCCATAATGTTTGGGACTAGGACATGTTTTTCCTGGATTTATCCCTCTGCTTCTGAGTTTAAAATTACAAATCAAACAATTCAGACGTGTGATTAAAATGCACATTGCAGACTTTCATTTAAAGGGGATTTGCAAATATTTTGGTCACACTGTGTAGAAATGACAGCAGTTCTTCTACGTGGTCTCCCTGCATTTCAGGACACCATAATGGCAGGTCTATTAGAGCAGTCATATTTTGTCACATATCCCTTGCATGCAATGACTACATGATGTTTGCAATTCATAGACAACACCGGGTGTGGAGCAGATGAGTAAATCAAGGAAGAATGTGTCTTTGTTCCAAACATTATGGTCTGTCGTCATTAGGTGAAGAGGCGTCTGTCTTCTTTGGAACAGGAAGTCTTGCTTTTGTTGTTCCTCCAGATCTCCGGCCGCTCCATCTATGGACAAGCAGTTCCTGCAAGAAGGTCAAGGGGGGCTTCTTAGTTCCATTAGCTGCAAGCACTATGATCTTGAGGATTATTTAATGCACCCTACTTTCAGTTACTCAGTGTCTCTGAACATTTCCAAGTTTTGCAGACCTAAGGTAGCCTTCCAGTGCTCTTTGCTCTCAGTCAAGTTTGCTGTTAAGACCATCTGGTACTTGAGTTAGTGATGAATGGTAGATCATTGCTTAATTTTAAAATCCATTTGTACAATTTCTAGTAGCTTGTATCAGTGACAAGCCAGACGCCAGATCAAATTCAGTCCTAAACTTGATCAAAAATAGTAAAGAACTGTAAAAAGACGCAGTGCCCAGACGTAATAATGGACAGTTTAGAGCAACAAATCTTGCAAGTCCCAATTCTATAGAAGTACAAGCAAATGGATTAAAGTGCACCACACATGTCTGTCAAAAACGTCTATGAAATCTTTAAAAAAAAAAAAAAAAAAAAAGTAACTTTTTAAAATGCTGAGGTTGGTGTCAGTTTTGAAGAATGAACCGACCCCTTTAAGTTGTCCTGGTGTTCCTTTTTTTGCCAGTAGGTGACACTCTTTGCTTTCCAAACCGGACAGCTGGTTGGCCATTTTAAACAATGAGGACACTTGTATTAATCTGGCTGGTGTACTTATCCTTGGTATTACAGTTTAAAAACATAATTGAATTTCATGGCTTGCTGATTTCCTTATTTTTGAATGATTTCACTGGTCTATGAGCTGTAATTAGAAAACCTGATGAAAGAAGCAGTGGCAAGCGTCAAATTTAATTGCATTGTTCCTGAAGACTAAACAGACATGAGGAAATCGGGACTTCCCGTCTAACATTTGCCAGCAGAAGCTGCAGTTGCACTTAGTGCGGAGCTCCTTTAACTTGTTGGAGTGTTTTTGTGTTTTTCTTTTCTTTTCTAAAAAAGCACAAGCAGCTGCTATGTTTTCCTCACGTTTCAATAATCTGTTTTTGACTTTGCCCAGCTTCATCTGGTTTATTCATCAGCTTTAGCTTTCTTGAGCTGGACCCTAAATAATATAAGTAAGGATGTTTTCCTGCTGCTGTAGTGTTGATGTCATCTGCAGTAGGTGCCGCACCGTTCTCGCTTTAATCTACAATTGTAGTAGTGTAGCCGACTGGAATGTGGCTTTCTCCACGTTGTATCAAGGATAGTCAAGTCAGAGGCATGTAGGGGAAAAACGGAAGCTTTTTATTTTTCTTTCCAGAAAAAAAAGAACGGGGCGTCACACAAACGGCTTCTCCCCTAAACCCCGACAGCATCCACTGTGCTTTTTTTTACTTAATAACATATTACATATAACACTATTTACAAAATATTCAGATTTTCCAGAGAAAACTATTTACAATATACATATCCTCACATAATAAAAAATATCCTAACTTGATAATCATATATTCTTAACAAAAAAAAAATAGAATAACATACCTTTCCAGAAACAAAAGGGATAAAAAGAACAGGGCGTCACACAAACTGCTTCTCCCCTATGCCTATTAAATAATAAATTAAATCACTTACAAATTATTGTAAACAAAACTATTAATACAAGACAAATAAAATAAGATCTAGAATAAAAATTAAAACCCAAATTATACATATGGTCATACTGTACACAGTACCGAATTGCATTAACACGCTGTTGACC
>JANRMT010062797.1:17983516-18026772 GCA_026402145.1 Polypterus bichir lapradei | reverse complement strand
CTCACAGGCTTACCTCTGTTTATAAAGTATTCTACCTTATAACTTCTCCCCACCTTCCCATCTACATTTATAACCTCAGTCAGTTAGGTGTAGTAAAAGACAAGTAGGAGTTAAGTTACACTTGAAATAATGTATTATTGATAATATTCATAAATAATAACAATAAGCACACTATAATCATACAACCTGATAAATGCTGATGTGTAGTTTCAGGTGGCACACAGACTAAATTTATTACTTAAAATGTCTCTAGTTAAGTCATCGTTTTTGATCAGCTTTCTTCAGAAACAGTCCACATGCCTGTCTCAATATGGCTGCTGAGCTGTGCTCTTCATTGTGTTGTCCTTTTCATAGAAATGGTGTAGGAGATGCTCCTTCATGATGATGGTGTAAGAGAGAGAGGGAGGGGTAAAGCAGGCAAATTTATAGATTCTCTGTCCAAACCCTACAGCCAATAGGGCGTTGTGGTACTTAATGGCATCTTTTTTAAAACCAAACAGGCAACTTTAGACTAATAGAATTCTGGTGTGGCACAATGGTTTCACTCCTGCCCTCAGTACCATTTGTTAAGGTGAAGTTTTCCAGCTTGGTAGTTGGCCTCCATGTGGGGGTTGACTGAAAGAGTCCTCCAGAGAATCACTAAACTGGTTTTAGGCATTTCCCCCACCCTGTCATAAAATTACAAAGACTCAGTCCTTTTTTAGATTGCTTTGTCTAAGTTACAAATAAAGACATACAAAATATTTATCAACTTATCAACTTTCACACCACAACATTATTAACTATTTATAATTGTTCTTCAATATACCATAGTAATACATAAAAAAAAAAATAATCTGAATGTGCTGAAGGAGCAAAGTTTGCAAAACACAACATTTGCGTCACTACTGTACATAATTCCCGGGGATATAGAGTCACCAGAAGCTACTAGAGGACACTGCAGTGGGTTGTCATTGTAGGCAATGGGGCTTCCCCAGAGTTTAGCATGGGAGTGACCCCCAGTAGAGTTTAAAGCTACTTCAATGGGTGAGGCTTAAAAAAATCTAGATTGGGGAATAGGAGAAGGAGGAAGGGGCCAGGGTCATGAAAGACGGAGAAGGCGATAGGGGAGAGAACTTTGATGTGCCTTGGGAATGGGTAAGGTGCCTCACTAGTGGTCTGGGTACCCTCGGTCCAAGGAGGCAGTGAGGGTTTTGCTTGATTAAGTGTCCACCATAAAATTCATTATGCCAGTATGCATCTTTTAGATCTTGTGTATATGCTTTTCTTAATAACTCGAACAAACTTCAAACTTAGTTAAACTATCTATTATGATGTCTGCTGATGGACATGGCACTTTGGCAGAATTCTGTGTGCCTGCGTCGTCCTTGTGAGGAAAGCAAGATGAGCAAATCCTAATGAGAAAGCCTTGAATCTGCGAAAAGGGACGATGGATGCATTTCAGTGTGCTGGCTGCAGGCCCGGTTTACACCCCGCAGGTGGCAAGCTGTTCGTAGACAGCCCGTGCTTCAAGGGAAAGTGAGATATTATGTAATTGATTAAGCTGTTCACATATTTTTTTAAATTATTACGGAACAGACATTACCAAAGATCAGTGTTACTTAAACTGCAAGAATACATAAAGAGAACTGTATTAAGTCGTCAATTCTAAGGGTAGTAGGGTAGACTGTGCTAGGAATTTTAGACATAAGGCATGAACCAAGCCTAGAAGAAGAAGACATTGCATTTATATAGCGCTTTTCAAGACACTCAAAGGGCTTTATTTAGATAGTGGGGAAGGTGCTTTAACCACCACCAATGTGCAGCATCCACCTGGATGATACGAGGGCAGCCATTTTGTGCCACTGCACTCACCACATATTAGTTATCAGGTGGTGAAGAGGTAAGAGAGGTAGCTAGCTAACAAGAGACAGGGGATTATTAGTGGGCCAGAATGACCAGGAAATTTAGTCAGGGTATCTGGAAAACACTACACTTTATGAAAGATGCCTTTATAACCAAAGAGAGTCAGGACCTCAGTTGTACTTGTCATCCGAAAAATGGCAGCAATTTTTACAGCAGATTGTCCCCATCACTGCACTGATATCCATATTCAGACCAGAGGGCATGCGCCCTCTGCTGGCCTCACCAACACCTCTTCCAGCATCAACCCAAGCTTTTCCTATAGAAGAGAAAAATTTCTATATTAGCATAAATAGCATATTAACATAAATAATCAGAAAAAGTAATTAAAAGCTTCTAAAACATTAGATTAAGCATAAATTAGAATGTTATGCAAATAAGATAGGTCAAGCAAATAGTTAACTAAAAAATCAGGCATATTGCATTTTCTAGTAAAAAAGGAAGATTACCAGCAAGGATAGAATAAGACAAGAATGACGCACAGAAACTACCCGAGGACAGGATAAGGAGGATTGAGAACACCTGTGTTCAAGGCTGGGAAGCTGAAGAACGATACCACAGACAAAATGGCTCTGGTAGGCACGGAAGAAACCAGCTGGATTGGTGAATCAGCAAAAAGGCAGCAAAAGGCTTTTGCTATAAGCAAGGTCACAATGATGTAATGCATGAAAGAAAAATTAGTATATTCAGGCACTAGCAAATAAATATAGAGGAATATATTAAAAATTAATTTTAGCATAGAAATTAAGGTAAATCAAGCATGCCAAGCGAATGATTAAATAAAAGCATATACCATATTTCTTTTTAATTAAAGCTTAGCTTCAGGCCACCATTATAACATAGTTTGAAAGGCTTAGAAAAGGAAATGACACCATAAAAGCCCAGATATGGAAAAAGGAAAACATCTGCCCGGCCAAGGACCAATCAGAAATAAGCAAAACAGAAACTAGAGATGAACAATGGACAGTAAGAACAGGTGCAGAATGAGCTAATTGAACGAGGTCAGAGTGATAAGAAATGATATATAAGTTTTGGGTTTTGAACTGTTCTGGGCTCAGCTCAATTTGGCCGTATTGGGTTGAGTCCATGTTATAATTTGTCTTGTTTTATTGCAATAAAGCTTTAAGACTCTGTTTGCCTATCCTGAGTCCTAATAGCCTTCATTTTCAGGTAAAAAGCCTTCTGGTGACAATTTTTTCGCCACAGCATTCCTAGATGGCCTCCCATGCTTAGTTCAGGTGGATGATCCCTTCTGAAGTGCAGGTGGTATAGCTGCTGGCAAACCAAGCCTGGTTAAGGTCACAGTCCTTTCACAAGCACACAGCAAGCTGGAGCAGGTTAGAGTCGCCAGTCAGCACAATCTGTATGTCTTTCAGATATGAGAAGAAATAGAAGTACAGAGAGAACATCTACAAAAACTTGTGGAGGACATGGAAACTCCCAAACTCCAGTAGATCAGGTTGGATTTAAACCAGAGATAAATACAGGAGGGTCTGGAATCTCCTATTTAACACTTCTGCCCCTCTAAATGCCTCAAAGTGAAAATTACAGAGGTGGGGTCTATGAATATAAATTTTAAAAAGATCACTCCATGCATTTCTGAGTTGGCAAGGTGTCGACAACTGTGAGTAATGCAAGAGTCCAGATAAAATGTTGGTGTGCCAGTTGGGCCACCCCGTTTATTTAAAATAATAAGACGTGGCAAAAATGACAGGCACACGATGGCGCAATAAGCAATGTTCAGCTGTTGGCAGTGGATAAAGGTCTGTAAAGAGCAGTCAGGTTTTAGGGTCAGAGTTCCGTTGCCAAAGTGGCTCGTCTCCCAAATGAGATGCCTCCTTCTGGGAGTGCCCTGCTGTAATAGTCTGTGGACCGGAATGGGCAGAGTCAGTTGCCTTAAGTAGGCATTTTCTCGGAACTGTGGGTAAAACAAGAGACAGAAGACTTAGCAATTGCTCCCCCTGGTGTCCTGGGGTAGTATGGCTTACCTCTTACAAGTGACGAGTGTGACAAAGGAAATTGGCTTGAATAAGAATTTAGTAAAGGCCATTAACCGACTGGCGAGGTGCTACATGCGGTTTTTGTATGGTGTGGGTGTACATACATAAAACAACGTATTTCTGCCAGCATAAAGAGGCAATCTGCAGCCATGTCCAGTTCTCCTCACATAATCAGAGCACTTTACTGTTTTTGTATTGCAATAAGGGCAACAAGCAAAAATGAAGCTGATTTGGTTAACCATACGCAGTGACATTCCATTAAAGCACAAGTCCTCTGTGATGCCAAGATGGCACTGGCAAATGTCATAGCTCAGTGGCCTGGGTCAACCCATGATACATTTATTTTGAGGCAAGTGACAGACGTGATGTTCCTGTACATGGTGGCTGGCTTGTTGGTTATGTAACTGGCTGAACCCTTGGTGTTTCATATGCCCTGTACTATTCATTGTAACAGTAGTCATGTCATTACATGTGCCAGGTTATAGCGGCTGCCTACTCAGACGCTGATGCCTTACGCCTTTCTCAGACTCCCAAAACACAGAGGAGAGACGCTATAATGTTGCGCGTGATTTTGCACTCTCATGCTGCGTTTCATTTACCTTGGAAGCTAGGGATTGGTAAAACATTTGGAAAATCAATATGGACGTGTCCAAGAAAACCTTTATTATCCTTTGCTCCATCTCAATAAATAGCAATTGATAACAACGCATTACAGGGTATCCAAACACCTTAGCAACACGTCCACGGATAAAAGATGGGCAGCACTGTGCATACAACTGATTTGATGAGACACATGTACTGTAGACAGTCATGCTAATAAGCAGCATGATACTACAGCTTTCACTAAAGTTCATAGGGTACATCGCCATTTTGGATTGATGTCATCATCCAGAGTTGGACAAACTTGGACTTGACATACCAGCCCCGACTTGAGGGGGTGTACCAGTTCCAACTAGGAACTCAGAAATTAAAATGGAACACAGCATCAGTTTTGGAGCACAGCCAGATACTCTTGATTGCAGGTGGTGGGGTCTCGATGCGTCAGGTGGGAGGCTGCTCTGCCAATCAATGAAGTTCTGCAGCATCGTGATTGCATATGTATGAGGTTGATTAGCATGTTGCAAATATGGATGTTTCTGGGTAGCGTTCAAGGTGCGTTCACACATCTCACCAACTGTGGAAAAACCTCGTATATCACATCTTTCAAGTTTTTGGCAAATTGATAAAATGATGTCGCCCCTATATTAATGATCTCTAGATTTCATTTTTCCTGAGCTTTACTTACACAATATTGTTTTTTTTTTTTCTCACAAATCAACAACACCTGAAATTTAAATCACGCAGTCACAGCATTTAAATCACGTGATCATAATCTGACATTTTCATTGGTAGGCGGTCTTTCCTCATTGGTCAGTGTTTTTTTTTTTTTTATTCCATCATGCTATGACTGGAATGAAGACGTATTTGGCCATCACCACTAGCTTACAACATCAGGAAAGGCCTAGTAACTCCAAAAACTAAAAAAAGAACTCAATTTTGAAAAACATGGCATTTACCAGTTTTTTCTGTTGCACGTGAGCTATGTATATTTACAATGTGATTGTGATTTATAAAGGGTAAATTACGTAGAAATGTGCACACGCCAGGTTTTATAAATCTATTTTCTTTTTTGGTTTACTCATTTTCCTGTTTTTTTTTTTGGTTTTTTTTTGTTGTGTGCGTATTTTCATACTCAAATTATGTGCAAAGTTTTATAAACGAGACCCCCCCTAGTCTTTACTGGCTGAGAACAGAATAGAAAAATCTGGTGAGTGATGGAGTTGTGCCCGGTGTTACTCTTTCATTGGTCCCCATAAGAGGCACACTATACTTAAATGTATGACAGCTGTTTGAACAAACTGGAGAACAGTTAAGTGAATGGCAAGTCAAACTGGGAATATGAACTGGCGGCCTTATGGTTTAGAGTCCAGTGCTTGGACGTGACTTGTATTTTCAGGTCTGCTGTGAAGATTCTATGAAGGTGCTGGGTATTATTTTTTTCTCGATGAATAGGAAACCCTTTTTTTTTTAAACCCCTATACTTTATTCACTTCAATTGTATCAAGGGGGACAAGAAAAATGTATAAATACATGCAAAATTTAAAAAATAAATCAGAAATATGAAGTGTATGCCATTAAGAGAGAAGAAAGCTGGGCGTGGGTCATATGGTTGACATTAGGAAGCCACACTACTGACCTTTTCTTTGGAACAGTAGACGCTTTGTTTCTGGATTTGAATTGATAAAAAGCCCAGTGATTCATACAGAGCAGAGATGTCACCGGCCTGCTTTGCATTCCTGAGAGAGAGAGAGAGTTAGCGCATTATGTGCCTGTGAGATATCAGTCTAAAAATGTATTTTGAAAGGTGGGACCTCTTCATTCCTTCTCTGATATCAAGCCAATGAATGGCAGGCAGCAGGTCCTTCCACGCTGGTTTATTGCATGCTGTGGTCGGGTGGTGGAAGGACAGACTGGAAATCAGTATGAAGTTTGGGACGCCAGCCGGGCCATCCCCAGGCAAAGTAAATAAAAATGAAAAGACTCAAATGTGCTGCTCCCCGGTCTGGGGTTCCTCTATCTCAGAAGTTAATTCAATGATCCGCAGTGTGGCTTACTAGGCTCTTCCAACAAAAAGATGCTCTCTTTAGGCTGTGTGTCCTTTATGGCGAAACACCCGGAAGGGGCGTGGCTAAGTGCCCTTATTGGGCGGCCTCTCTGAGTTGTGAGAGAAGAAGAGAAACAGGACAAAGTCGGCGGTAGCCACCAGCAGCTTCCCACCCCCCTCGTCTCGGCGGGGTTATTACATAGCTTTCCGCAGCCTTCAGAAGAGTCCCCCGACGTCCATGCCTGACAATGTAAAACATTTGTGAAGACCCCTTTGTCACTGCATGTGGCCATGCTGCCCACAAAGCCTGTCCAATAAAGCCACTCCCATCGACACTCCAGTTGAGTTAGCCTCCTGGATCAGGAAATCGCTCATCCATCTCGTCTGTTGGATCAGGTCCAGCTTCGGATTCAGCTTGCCTCGATTATCCAAAAAGTGATTTTAGATTTTTCTCGGTCAGCAACACTGAACAATGTAGCGTAACGTTTTCCATTTTTAACATCCAGACCTAACCAATTGTGGTTTAGTTTTAGGGTTAGGTTTTTTTGACTATGGGAAAATTGAGCCGGCCACTAGGGTACAGTTGTCCTTCACCCCAAGTCCCTGTAACACAAGGGATCTAATGCTTTCCCCACCCCAAGGTTTTGACCCTTCTTGTCCCTTTCAGGCTTAATGTCTTATTTATCCTTCCATTATACTTCTGTTTTTGTTTAGTGGCTTGATTGTAGTCAGTAGGGCTAGGCCTGAGGCTAGTCCATCTGACCTCTGTTATGCTCCTCAGGTTCTCTATTTGTCCTTTTATTTTGATTATCCTTCCATTGCATTTGACCGTATGGCCAATTTTGAAAATCGGTAGGGTTAACCCTAAGGCTGAGCTGTCTAGGCTGTTAGGTTCCCTATTCATCATTCCATTTTGTTTTTCCTTCTGTTATAATTTCTGTTTAGTTTTAGGGTTAGGGTTAGATTTCAGGGTATGACTCTCATGAGGACATTGTTGACCAGTATGTTGGTAGGAGAATTGTCATCCACCCAGGAAACCAAATGCCTGCAGTACTGCCAAGCGTTTTAACTATTACAAAGAGTGGCTTAATATGAAAAGGACCTTCACCCCAAAGCCAGATGCCATTTTTCATTATTTATGATTTAAATTGGTATTAAGAAAAATTAGTAATCTTGCAGACGTTTTCGTGATTTCCTAGTTATATATTTGTGGTGGACACGCGATGCTTACTAGGTCAGGATACACCAAATTTACAAGATCAGGTTACATCGCCACAGCTTACATACACGTTCAAAAGTGCAGGTTAAGTCTCACTGTGGGTCAGTGAGCCTGGGCAACCTTGAGGTTTAAAGCCGAATACCTAAGGCACTACCACACTGTCAGCTCCTTGGGCACAGCTGAACATGGCACTAAGCGTACATATCCATGGCAATCCTTTAAATGTTTTTTATGTATTTATTTTTTTCGTTCCAGCTGAGAAGGTGACATCACTGGGCCAGGACTGGCATCGTCCCTGTCTGCGTTGTGAGCGTTGCAACAAGACATTGGCTGCGGGAAGTCATGCTGAGGTGAGAGCCGACACCTTTCTTACCACGTTTTCATTCTTGATGCCCCGCATTCTTTTACAGGTGTAACATGCTGTTGTCACGCAGCTCCAGAGACACATGGGTAATGAGAAAAAAAGTGATGGGGTCTGAATGCTTTCTGTATTATACAATAATATATCCTGACTGCTTTTTTTCTTATTTTGCCAAATGTGATATATAAATGAATCGAAAATACTCAATAAAGGTTTGGGGACAAGCCCCATATAATGTCCGTGCGTTTAGTACCAAGAGAATTATAAAGTGATCAAAAATTAGGCATTTGACAACCAATCGTGGCAAACTTGGCATTTTAATAGAAATAGAAAAGCTGGCGGTAAATGACGACAGCTGCGGGAGTATGGAAGAGACGTCATCAAAGGAGGACCAGTGGTGATGTCATCTTGGAGCGCCGGGGTTGACGTCATCACAGGAGAGTCAGAAGCGACGTTGCCGATGGGAAGTGGAGATGGGAGTGATTCAGTATCGTTGTGAATAAATGAAAAAATAGGAAGTGGTTTATTGTTTGTCTTCTTTGCTTCTGCTGATAGAGAAAGAGATGCATTAGTAACCACAATCGACCCTGTATCTCTTGTAGTATCGCTCACTAATGGGTTTGATGGCTTCTTCCTTAGCGCTCGTGCGTGACACAAATCAGTTGGTGTGAGACAGTCCTGGTTGGCTGTACAGTCCCTGGTTGCTTCCGGGAGCCTCTTGAACCCAGAACTGCTGATAAGGTACCCAATTCTGATCCGGACACGTGTGGTCAACACAGGGGTCGGTGTAAAGTGTCGGGTGCTTTTATTTATTATGCCGGCAGTATGGTGTAGCGGTTATGGCTTTGGACTTCAAACCCAAACCCGACTACTGACACTGTGTGACCATGTGTAAGTCACTTGACCTCCCTGAGCTACAATTGGAAAACCAAAAGAAATGGAACCAATTGTATCAGAAATGTTGTAATTCGCCTTGGATAAAGACGTCAGCCAAATAAGTATGTCACACACGTGCGAGTAGGAGGCAGCTAAATGGCCTGAGTAAGTGTAATAAAACATCCAACCAGGGGGCGGCAGACTGCGCTGACTGTCTTTCTCAGTTCCCTACAGACCTTTCCTGGGAAATCCTGCAAGGTTCCGGCGCCTCAGAAAACATCACTTCCAAAGCCGGCCCCTTTGATGATGTCACTTCTGGTTCCCGCCCCTTTGCTGACATCAGTTCCTCTCCAGACCTTTAAAGCCTCCATCCTGGGCTACTGTAGTCAGTTCTGTTTTGGACTCTGTGATATGCACATCGTGCTTCTGATTTAAAAATCCTTTTGCAGCTGGGAGAAACAATATATGGGTGGCTGCCCCAAACCTTTATGATGTCTTGGACTCTTTAATTCTTACAGTAAATGTAAATTTACAAAAAACAGAACAAACGAACAACGTCTCCAAGTGCAGTGCGGAAATCTTCAAATAATATTACATTTATCCATAAAATGATGTGAAACGTGAAGGTTAAAATATTCAATAAATAATCTAATTAGCTCAAGGTTAACATACAGGCAGAATCCTCCACCTGCTCCAAGGTGTGAATGAGACACTTGACTGACCCGCTCGCATTTGCACAAAGCCCACAGTTTATTTAGCTTCCTTCGCTCCCCACAGGCACAGTCCCTTCCACCTCCACTCCTTCTCACAAGCTTCGTCCTCTTCCTCCCGACTCAGGCCATTGAGTGGTGGCGACTGGCTTCTTTTATAGGACACCCAGAAGGACTTCAGATGCTCAACGACCTTCTTCCAGCGGCACTTCTGGGTATGGTTGGTGGAAGTGCTGCCAAATAGGGTCCTGCAGGCGCCCCCTGGTGGTGGCCACGTGCCCCAGCAGGGTTGAGCTTCCATGCTCATAATCCATGGCCCCGCTGGAAGCCAAGGGGGCTGCCTTTTGTTGGTCTGGGGGAGAAACTGTCCTGAAAATACTCTCTCCCCCAGTCTTTACATGGACGGGGCGTCCCAGCTGGGTAAGGGCCCTGGCCGTCCTCCACAGCATATATAAACAAAACACCTGTGTGTGTCTGTGTGTGTATGTGAAGCAGTCTGCTCGGCTCACGTTCAACCTCAGCCACTAGATGGCGCATGCATACACTTTTCCATTTTTTTCGCCACTTACATGCACCTCACTTCTCACTATGAAAGACGTGTGTATGGAGCAGTCCACTCTGCTCACACTCAACCACCGCCACAGGAGTTGGTGTGAATTCTACAGAAGATGTAGAAGATTATACGAGTGTGACTTGCACTTGGTGAGGTGGCGCATGCATGCACTTTTCAATTTTTCCGTCACTTGCACGCACACAACTTCTCATTCAGCCCAAGCAGACAAACTCACCAGGGTGGCACATGCATGTTGGAAGTTCACACAACAAACATACTTTTACCTGAATCAGGTTCAAGCCTGTCCCGCTTACTTTGTGTCGCAGTTGCACTCAACTACACGTTAATCTCGGACAAAATACGATCTGTCCCGGCCCACTTAGCTGACGCCTCTGCAAGTTCACCAATATAGTAGAACTGGTAGGGAGTCTTGGGGTTGTTTTTTGTCCCAAAGAACACACAAAGCTAGTTTATTAAAATCGCACTTCACCACGGACCTCTTATCACAGCTGGTGATCTCTTTAGTGTTTAGCCAGTTCTTGGCTAGTCATTTTTAGCAGCCTTGTGAGTTATACCAGTCACTGAAGAGACGCTGGCATCGTGGCTGAGGAAGTAGTAATTCTCTTTGATTTGTGCCAGCTTGGTGAGAACAGAGCAGATTCATTGGGGGTTCATGACGCACTTGGAAGGAAGAGTCCTTGCGCTGTCACTTAGTCTGTCTAATACGTGGCTGCCAATTAGTAGTCGCAGAAGTGTGATCATTCTGTTAATTTGTTGTAGCCTACGTCTTTGGTAACAGGGAAAATTATGGCCTTGCAGGCACAAAATGAAGCCATTCAGGATCTGCTGTTTGTAATTACAACTTGATTTCTTATTGATTGCAGTTTCTTAACTTGCTTAAGCAGACGTCTAAATGAAGTCGCAGGAGGGCAAGCAAGTCGATACAATTAGGAGTAATCCCTCCTGCTGACACATGTACTGGAGATACTGTATACGGGTACTGAGTGTGTGAACTTCACTCTAGGAGGAAGAGGCCGCGTTAGGTGATTTAATTCTCTGGGTCTTCAAAAGCTAGCAAAATCTGTATGACCACTTTGTTAGGTCCACACAAATAGCCTTCTCCTCCAAATGGCCAGTCTTGTGGTTGGAACTCAAGGTGCACAGCAGGCAGACATGATCAAGAGACTTAGCTGGCGTTCGACCAGACATTAGCTTCGTGTGATTCGTGTGATTTAAGCAGTTTTGATCATAATATCGTGATATGATGGTCGATGCCAGACATGGTGGTTCCAGCAGCCCTCCTGGGATTTGAACGTGCTAGTTTAAAGAAACATCCAGCGAGTGTCAGTGGTGTGGGGTTTAGCACCTTGTTAATGGGACTGGTCCATCTCATTCAATAGTGGTGTGCACGGTGTGACGGATCTCGGACAGGATGAGATCCTGCAGTTGAACGCCACACCAGGTTCCAATCCTGTCATCATTGGGACATTTATTGGGACCGCTTAGCTGTTAGCTAAACAAACAGGCTTGATGGACTAAATGGTCTCCTCTTGTTTGTCAAATTTCTTCTGTTCTTATCAGCACAACTAGACAGTTATAGATGGGAAAAGCGTGGTAGGGTCTGCTTAATGTTAATTTCAGCTGTAATAGGTGTCCTGATGCAGGAAACAGGTTAACGAATTTCTGAGTAAACTGGGATAAGCGGCCAAAAGGCAAAACAAAAGAAAATAATAATAAATTGTAGCGACCGAAACACAAGTGAGAAGAAAAATTGAAGTTAAAAAAAAAAAAAAAAACGGGCAATGAGTCAAAAGCCAGGCAAAACTAGAAGATTAAATACACAATAAATCAAAAGGAAGCAAGGATTTTTGATCTTTTATGCTCGGTTGTTGCTTAAGTCAAGGTCACAACCTCGGAGGCTCCACCCCTAGAAACAAGGGTCATGACCCTGACAACAGTACACAATATGGCTTCTCCCTAAGCAGGGGTGTCAAACTCCAGTCCTGGAGGGCTGCAGTGGCTACAGGCTTTCATTCTCACCCTTTTCCTAATCAGTGTCCAGTTTTCACTGCTAATTAACTTCTTTTCCCTTCATTTTAATAGCCCTGTTTTTAAGGATTCCGTCCTCTGAATTGATTTAGTTCTTCATTAAATGGCAGCCAAACAGAAATGAGACGTGAAACGAGCCAACAGATGAGAAGCTAAACTGGGGCTTTAAACTCCCACCAATTTCACTCCAACCAACATCTTAATGAGAAGCCGATTCCTACTGTTAATTAAACCTGTTATTTAATTCCATGGCTTGTTGCTGCTCTCATTCTGTTGATTTTTCTGTTTTTTCTAAGAACACCGACAAAATGTTTTGGTGACCTGAGAGACAAACCTTACTGAGACCTTCACCTTTCTTTATTTTCAGATATTGTGTGATGGGCACAGGTGAGCTGGTCATGTGGCGGCTTGTTTTGTTTCTCATTACTGTTTGGCTGCTAATTAAGGAAAAAGGAACAACTAAAGGGCCCAGAGTCAAGTTAATTAAAATTAGGGCAAAAGAAGCTAATTAGCAGCCAAAACTGGTCACTAATTAAGAAGATGGTTAGAATGAAAACCCGCAGCCCTCCAGGACTGGAGTTCAACACCCATGTCTTAAAGGCAAAGCCTCAATTTCCAGGCTAAATCATAACAATATGTACAGTAAATGGTATGATCATCGACATTTGGCATAAACAGCATAAATCCACAAATCTATCCTGCTTTGTGTCGTAAGGTGGTGGTGTTGAGATTTAATAATAATAATTCATTACATTTATATAGCACTTTTCTCACTACTCAAAGCGCTATCCACACAGGGAGGAACCGGGAAGCAAACCCACAATCTTCCACAGTCTCCTTACTGCAAGGCAGCAGCACTACCACTGCGCCACAGTGGCACACATTAGGCTCTTAATATCTACCGAGTAGCATTTTAATGTTGCAGCATACATCACCGCTGTTGGTGATGTGAAAATGATCAGATTCAACACACTTAAAAAGGTTTGGGGCAGCCACCCGTATATTATCCCTGGCTGCAATGGGTTGAATTCTGACAAGTTTCTTGGTTGGAGTCCCGAAATGAACTGATGATGATTTGTAAAGATAGTGGTTTTAAATAGTCAGACCAGAAGGGACCTCCTTCTGACGTCAATCGCGGTCCGGAACCGGAAGTGATGTCATCCTAGGCATAGGAACAGGAAGTGATGTCATCAAGGTTGAGTCAGACAGGTTTTCCCGTGTTTGGTCTGCAGAGATAACAGGAGAAGATTTAGTGTACCCCGCCACCTCCTGGCCTGGCGTGGAATTACCTTCACTTGGTCCATACAGTGTCCTCCTACTTGCACATGCGTGACAGTGACCACATGTGCCCCTTTATGGCCACAGTCTCCCCCTTTTTCAAATGGATCATTCTAAGCCTTGTTCATTCTAAGGCAACATGCCTGACGCTAGCTCCAAAATAAATTTTTTAAACGTCTTGATATTTGTCTGATGTGTTTTAAATGGCAAGTCTCTGAGGAGAGTTTTAAGAGGAGTATTCTCTGTGATGACAAAAACAAATGCATGAAAGTGGATCGCTGCGTTGGATGGACAGCCTATTCCCGTCCATTGGGTCTATGATAGGTTTTTCAGTCCCACCAATCCCCTTATTGGAAAAATAAAGGGTTTCATTGTAACCTTCAAGTCATTGAAACTGAGCTGAAAGGTCTGGCTGCTTGAAACTGAGAACATTTGTTTCAAGATATAAAGAATGTGGAGAAAAGGGAAAATTTTGAAGAACGTTAACTTTAAGTGAAGTTAAAGCTGATGAGCCCCTTGGGGTTGTTTTTGGAAATTTGGAAAAGTTAATTACTTTGTTAGCGACCCTACAGCAGGGTCCAGGTTTTGTATCCTGGCCCACTTACCACCATCTATGTTCATGTGAGGTTTTTTTTTTTCAGAGGCTCCAGTTTCCTCCCAAATTTTAAAGGCGTGCATGTTAGGTTGATTGGAGACTCGAAATCGGTCAGTTATAATACCAAGTTGATGCCATTCATGAGTCTGTGTGCCCATCAGTGGATGGATTTCTCATTCAGGATTGGTTCTTTTAATTGTTTTCAGTATTTCCAGTAAAGTCGCCAGTCCCTACACATCAATAGTGAAAAAGAAAGATCTGAAAATGCCGTGGATGAAATGTTCATCAGCCTACACAGCTTTACATGAGGGCATAAGGCCAAACTCTTTGGCGTTGACAGAGTGGGCTGCTGAGAAATTTCAGAAATTTATTCACAAGTGTCCTGTGATTATTGACTTCTGTTGTAACAAAACAGGACATCACTAAATAATAAAACTGACAACTTGGGCTTCTGCTTATGTAGTGTTTTTCAAGAGAAAAAAATGTATTAAAAATTGTTAAAAATTTGAGTGAAGATTTGCTTTAAAGAAGATAACATATGATGCATATCATCTCCTTTGTGTATGGTTTGGAACACTTGGGGGCATCAGTGGAAATTACAAGGAAATGCATTTAGGAGTGAAGCCAGGGAGAACTTCTTTACGCAAAGAGTTGTGGGACTCTGGAGCAAACTACCAAGACAATGGAGCTGAAACAGAAACCTTGGCAGCCTTTAAGAAGAATCTGGAGGAGATATCGGGATAGCATAGCTATTAGCTAAACAAATGGGCTTGATGGACTGAATGGTCTCCTCTCATTTGTCAAATTTCTTAGTTTGTAAACCACTTTGAATGAATAAATAAGTAAATATGAAAGGTACCATATTACATAGATAGAAAGGGCACTCAGATTGGGGGGTAGATGGTGTAAGACAGACTGGCCATTCTGATCTGACTAGAACATTGGTCCTTGGTTTATAAACCAGGGCCAGACACTCGTAATGTCAGCTAGAAAGTCTTATTTTCCACAAATGGGCACCTCTTCAGAGTGCGGCCTCCGTACCTCATATGGATAGCCGATCAAAGACCAAGTAACACTCAGAGACATCTCTTACAGGCAACCTTGATAGACAGAACTTTACACCAGTTGCTAACCTAAACGATGGTCTTATGTGCATCCAAGAACCCATAGGCAAGGAATCCATACCTGCTTTTAAAAAAAACCCTTCCACGCCCCAACTTGTGGCTTCTTCTATCAGATCACTGCTCTCAACCTGCACGTTTACTTTGGATGTCCATAGCAAGACCCCATAGCCTATAGGGTTTGGTCATAAAAAAAGGTTAAAGTAATCCTTTCACCTCCAAAGGGTAACCAGTGGTGGACTTGAAAAATGGAAGACCACCAGTAAAAAAAAATTTAGTTCAGGGTTGTCATTAGTCCAAACCTTGCTAAGATGTTTAAATAGGTTTTTTTTACTAATCCCCGAGAGGAAATTGTCTTTTCACATGACCTTTGGAGGTTTGAGTGCAGGGTCAGCCATTGTATAATGTCCCTGGAGCACTTTTCAGGTTAAGGGTCTTGCTCAAATGCCCATCAGAGTAGGATCCCTTCTGGCAGTTTAAGCCAGCAACCTTCCAGGTAGCAGCACAGATCCCTAGCCATAGAGCTGCCTCTCCGCCCTGGTAGGTACCCAAGCAAAAGAAGACCATATATAAAGCACACGCTTGTCAGCTGAAAACAATAACTGACTGATCGCCAGTTGACCAGAATACGTAGCAAAAGTACTGACGTGGTGTGTTTGAAGCTGCGAAAGGGACTCCAGACACGACCAAAAAGTACGACCAAGGTAGGAGAGGAAGGAGACGAGGTCCTAAAACAAAGAACAGCACACTGAAGAAGCTTCCATGTGTCTGGAGAAAGCTTGCCAGGAAAGGAACAAAGCATTGCCTGCGCCAGACCATAAGTACACCTGCTTTGATTCTGAGAACTATTAATTAGAAGTTAACAGTTAGGATAAAACCCGCTGATAAATTATGGTATTGACCCCACTGTGACTGAAAGTTAATAACCTTGTGAAAGATAAGACTTAGCTGTTACACGTTTCTTTCCAAATCCAGCCGGAAAGCTCAAGGCGTCATCTCACACATACACAAGCACACTCACAAAGGAACTGAGTGGGAGGTAAAGCAGTGTAAATGAGTTGTGAGCAAATGAACGCCATAGTGCAGGAAATAGAAGCTTCATAACTGGCTAAAGAACCTATCCATCTTAACCACATGAATTGAAAGATCAGAATTCATAAGATATGTGCCTTTTTCAAGAGATAGGATTCATAAGTAACTCTCCTTTTTCTATAGGATAAAAAAAGTTCCACTAAGTTAAGGTGATGTTTTGTGATGTTTGCTATTGTTCTTTGTCTAATATATCTATACACACACAAGTGCATACATAGATCAATATATACTTGGATAAATCCATTTTCTATTATCCTTATGTAAGAAATAAATTGTATTATTTTGTTTATTGCAATAAGTGTGTTCGGGTATTTTGGGAAACTAAATCCATCACCCTGAGCAGTGCACAACCGAGAATGTGAAAGTGTTTATTGTAGACTTTTGGCGATTTAGGCACCTTGTTCATAAATTGTACAGATCTATTCATGTTTCTGGAGTCCCAGCCGGAAAGTGAAACGGAGATCCCTCACTCAGCCAATCCCGTGGGTGGGCATCTTGTTAATTGTTTTAATTAATTAGCAGCATTAATTAGGCAAAAGTGATAATTTAATTAACTGAGTGCTCATTCAAACACTTTACATACAATAGGCAAGGTACTTACATAGATAGACATGGAACTAGAAATGGCTAATAAATCACGGTAAATTAAAGCACCTGATAAATAGATGGTGTGAATAAATCTGACAAGAAGTCATAAAGTGTTGCGGCACCTAGGTGAAGTCTGTGTAAGTGGGAGTTGAAATATTGTTGAAATAAATGCTCAGTAGTTGAACAGATGTCTTGTTTAAACGAGAGTCTTCTTAAGGTGACTTCAAGATGGTGACAGATCAAGTTCTGAGGAAGATGTGGTGCAAGGGGCGGGTCCAAGAAGCTGGAAGGCAGAAGTGACCTCATAGGTGGATTGTCTGTCAGTCATTCATTCTGCAGAGGGAGGAATAGACGAGGCATTAAGTGATGGTGACGCCCCCTGTCTTGGAGTGTAATTGCCAGTAGATCAGCCCTGACATTGTCTCCTATAGATAGTGTAAGTGCCAGAGAGGAAGGACAGGCATCCTGGCCGGGATAAAAGAAGGATTCATGCCCGGCCTGTAGGCCATAATGGAAGGAGCAGGCGAACAGGCTCACCAGGAGCAGATCATTTCCCCTACATGACAGGTGGAAGTGTCCCTCCGCTGCAAAACCCGATCAGGACACCCGCAGGGTGGCATGCGAGTTGGATTCCGGAAATGCAGCCCTGTTGGACTCTTTCGAGACCACCAGAGGGAGCTGATGTGGAAGAACTGCCCTGGTTTACACACAACCTGGAAATGCTCTGGACGGCCTGGACAGGAGACTGGAAACAGTTCCTGGTTCTGGTCTAAAAGGAAGCCTGCTGCCTCACTTGAATTGAGTCAGAGTCGTGAAGCAGCAGGCAACACTCAATGGGAGGTAAAGAGGAGGAAGAATAAATGTGGAATTTATTTGTATTGTTTATGTGGCTGATTACTGGAGGATTGTGAAAAAGGTGCTTGGTGTGAATAAATACCTTTTATTTAATTCATATAACATCTGATGTTATACTGTGTCTTGGGTTTGGGGCTTTCCGGTACCCCATGGTGACTACAATACATAGACAGAGGTAGAGGCTGGCAGCATACACTGATACAGCACATTGCCACACCTACCACATGACGAACCACCTCAGGATCCCAAAGACCAGAGTGTAGCCATGAACCGGGTGACACCTGAGCACCATACTAGTTCAAATGGAATGGAACAGTGATAAATAGAACTTTATTGGTCCACTGGGGAAATTTGGCTTTTTACAAAAGCTCTTTAAATAAATACATGAATAGGTGGGTAAAATACTTAAATCTACATAAATATTCTATGGTCTGAACACACACCCGAATGACTATAAAGCAAGAAAATTAAAAAGAAAGAAAGAAAGAAAGAAACCTTCTGACTTGACAGTCCCAGTCTCAGTCCCAATGAGGCGCTACACAGGCGTATTGCTGTTGGTATAAAGGAGCCCACATAGTGTTTCTTGACACACTTCTGTCTGAAAGTCCTCAGTGTCCGAGGGAGGATGTGCAACGTTGTTCATAATGGCACTTGGTTTAGTCTTCATTCTCTCCTCCTCCTCTCCTACCTTCAGGGGGTCCTGAGTGCACCTGGGAGCCTGGGCCTCTCTCTCAAAGTGAAGTTACCAGCCACAAGCTTAGAAAATTTTGCCCATGTGTGAAAATGGATATACATTTTTTATATTAGATATAAAATACACTATATAGATGGGCAGACCTGAGTGGCACTATATGAGACTTAATTTATACTTTGGAATGTTGGGACTGTAAATCACTTTGGAATATATTTAGACAGAGAGAAAGAGAGTTTTATGTGAGGTGCTATGTTATACTGGAATGGCTGACAATTTGTAAATTATTTTGGATTAAAGCACCTAGAAGAAAGATATTAAAGGTACAGGATAGATAGAAAATGTACTATATTCGGTACTGCATATGCTGTAGATAACTGGAAAGGACAGTGTGGCAGATGGAAAGGCACTATATTAGACCACTGTAAGTCTCAGTTACAGCAGAGTTCTGATTTGTATTCTGATTTCTTTTATAAAACTGTGTGCTTACCTTGTTTGTCTTTCTGTTACAACAGCATGATGGAAAGCCTTATTGTCACAAGCCTTGCTACGCCGTCCTGTATGGACCAAAAGGTAGGCCTTCTTACACAGTATCTGGCTTTTTTTTTCCTTCTATCCTTTTCAATAATTATGATGTTTGTTCCCCTTTTCTGCACTCCATATTCCCATAACCCCTCTAACTCTCTCAAATAAAAGATTGGTTCCACATGTTTGCTTCTGTTGCTTTTCCAAAAAGGAAGTTTAATCCTATCTCCACTTTCTGCTTTCATACACTTTAATGAATCATATGCTTATTTTTTCCCTAAAACACTTCTACCAACTTGGCTAGAATGCCAATGCTGCTTATTTTGAACAGTAGGAGAGTGTGCTGCCATTTGAACAGTCTCCACTAGATGGCAGACACAATGCATTATTTTTGCTATGCTTTTGTTTGTTTTTAAAGACATTTTGTAAAACTCTGCCCTTACAAAACCCTGAATTGGATTAGGGGTCTTCAAAAATGGCCGGCTGGATGTACTACTCGGGCCCCTCTCAACTCAGCTTTTCAGAAATATGGTGGGATAAATTGACTTGAGTAATGTGATTTTTATTTAAAAAAACAGGCAGATTGTCACTTCAACCTCAGTTATGAATGAGGGGGGATTATGACATCTTTCTAATTGTCCCCATCTGTGCTCATCAAAATGATTTAACTTTTTAGTATCTTTTTTTTTTTAATGTTAGGCCATAGACATTCAGATCAAGACGAGCCAATGCATCGCTGATTGCTATGAAGACCTCAGATTTAGGCTGCATTTACAGGAAAAGCAAACCATATATTAAACTCACATAAAAGTTGCAATAACAAGTAGTTGAGCAAAGAAAGCCTGGAAGGAACATCTAATTGACTGCAGTGAACATCCACACACACACGCCAGCACCAGCGCCTGTGCAGTATGTCTGTAGCTAATTACTCTCTGAGCCCAGTTTGTGTCGGGGACTTTGGCTCCATTTCACACCTGATATGTGGGCACCTTCCCTAAACCTCATTATGATTCTGTTTGCCGCTTTAGGGGAATTATTTCCCAAACACTGATGTTAACATATTAATCTTGTACATTGCCTTACAGCAGAAATCCCCCTGACATGATAAAGTTGTCACCTAATTATGAATCAGCGGTGGCTTATAATGTATTGTAGCGTCTCACTGGTGCTCGTCGGCTCTGAGTGCCAATGGATTTTTTTATTTTTTTTTATTTGTTGTTGTTTATAGTGCTATCATAATGGCGGTGACGAGGCACATCGGCCTCACGGATGAGTTCCCAGCAGCATTAGTTGTCATCTTACAAATGAGCAGCTTTAGGGGAACCTAGAATAACGGCAAGTCTTAAATTAATTCCAACAAGTGGTGCTCCTGCAGGCAGTCCTTGAAAGGATAGCGTGCTACCCAAAAGAGTGATGTAAATTAGTGGGGGGCTGTTGTCTCTCAGCGCAGGTGAGCCCTGGTGCGGTGCTAATAAATTCATAATGACAGCAAACGGTACCTTTAGGATTAATGACAGCATGAGTACCATAAGATCAAAATGAACAGGTAGAGTGTTCTTGGGCATTTAGTGTTTTATTGCACCAGTCCAATTGTAAGTATGCGAACGACAACAGCGAGGAGTACGCGGGCTCATGACTGCTAAGATTTCTGAAAGCCACCAAATGACACTGTTTTCGAAGTTTCAAAGCTTTAGGTCTTTTTCTGGCACAATCAGAAAGAAGCTTCATGGGGCTTCATCAACCCCAGTCTGTCTTTAATTAAGTGTCTTAAGTGTCTTAATTGAGAATTAAGTACGTGTGGAAGTTTAGCACAAATTAATAGTATTAGGATTTGCCAAGGTATGGCCCAGTAAAGTAACCAAACACTGTAGATTGCCCCCAGTGCTTCCCCAAAATTTCGTAATCATGCGTCTTGATGTGAAAGTGTTGATTAGTAAGATTAGGCATTGTGGGAGCTGAGAGCGCAGGACCTGATGGAAAGATCTCAGAAGGAAGACCCCCTCAGTTTATCTTTAATTACCGTATATACTCGCAGATAAGTTGTCCCGAGGATAAGTCGGGAGTTGATTTTTAACGTATAATTTCTGGTATTTTATAATGTCGGTCATATAAGCCAAATGCGGAAAACACATGCTATTGGTCCAAGAGATTATGATATGCTAACGCCCGCCTGAGAGAGTAACCACGGAGCACACAGCCTTTTTATTCTATGTGGGTGCGGCAATGCGCCTTATCAGCGTGTGCTGCTCGCCTCTCTCTCTCTCTCTTTCTCTATTGTGCCCACGTGACCACACGGTAATACCCAAACTATTCCGAAGCGACGTTTGTACTGTTGTGTGTTTTTTTGTATCTCACACCCTCCTACACCTTTATCATAAGAACATCCCTTATCTACAATGGAGCGTTCGATCAGAAGAAAATATGAAGCTGGTTTTAAATTAAAACATTGTTGAAGTTGCGAAAGAAATTGGTAACTGCGCTGCTGCAACAAACTTCGATGCGCCTGAGAAACTGATGCAAAATTGGAGGAGGCACGAAGATCTATAAAAAAAAAAAAAATGAAGTATCGCATTTTTGAACGAGTGCATAAGTCATGGTCTGACTTATACGTGAGTATATACGGTCAGTCGGTCACTCATTCTCCAACCCGCTACAGTATATCCTAATACAGGGTCACGGGGGGTCTGCTGGAGCCAATGCCAGCCAGCACAGGGCGCAAGGCAGGAACAAATCCCGGGCAGGGCGCCACCCCACCACAGGGCACACACACCAAGCACACACTAGGGAAAATTTAGGATCGCCAATGCACCTAACCTGTGGGAGGAAACCAGAGCACCCGGAGGAAACCCACGCAGATGTGGGGAGAACATGCAAACTCCACGCAGGGAGGACCCGTGAAGCGAACCCGGGTCTCCTTACTGCGAGGCAGCAGCGCTACCCATTGTGCCACTGTGCAGTATATACGGTAATTATCTTAATTGGTATACTGACTTGGAGATGACTTTTATGAAAAGATGCCTGTAGGCAAAGAGCAAAAACAATTACTATCTTTCATGAGGTTTAGATCGTTTGGCAAAAAATCAAAAGTCAGAAACGAAAGCAAACATTTCATAAACACGGAAGTCTGAAAGCAAAGAATCTTTCAGAAAGTACAAATGCAAGGATCTCAGACACCCAGGGAACTCTGGGGAGAATTACAATGGCAACGATCAATGCAAAAGTGCCAAAATGGTGGCGCCCATATTAAAATGAGGATGGTGCTGTAGCATAATGTTAAAAATGTTACATTAAATTTTCTCAAAACACTCTGAAGTCAAAACCTAATCTCTAATTCCTAATCCTTAACCCTAACCCCTAAAACAGATGCATAGGTTGTGAAAATCTATCAAGAAGTTTTCACAAAAAAAATTAATAAAAGTCGCTGGTCATGACAATTGGGGTCTAATTAGGCAATGCCAATTAGTAGCATTAGGCACTGCCAAGAGTGAAAAGACTGGACCCGATGACGTGACAAACACTTTGTTGTTCTTCCCTCCACATCTCATACATCAAGCATCTTGATGTGAAAGTGTTGGTTAGTAGGATTAGGCATTGCAGGATTGGAGAGGACACAACCAGCACTGAACTACACATCTCAATCTGTGCGTTTCTATGCATAAACACATAATCGGGATTAAGGTGAATAATCTGGTGAAGGCACACACCTGATTTCTTAATAATTCACGTTTCCATTCACAAGTCATCTTCTGGAGTTATCCTTTGTCAAAACCAGGAGTGGCCAACTCCGATCCTGGCTGCATGTTTTTAATCCAATCCCAGTTGCTTAATTAGAAGCCAGTCCTCCACAATAACAGATCTTATTTCATTTCATGACTTGTCAGTGTTTTAACACTAGAATCCGTGAAGCGTACAAAAAAAATCGTAATCCCAAGCCACCTTAAATTCCTTTGCAACTCTCCATCGGCATCTTTTTGTTTTGCAAGTGTGTCAATCAGCATAAGCAGCAAGCAGCCTGCTACCCGACGCAGCTGACGTCCTCCCATCTCAAGTCTCTTTATCTGGGTGTGAGGTGCCTGGAGTTGATTTGGGTGAATAATATATCGTTATTTGGAACACATAACACTTCATGTGTGGACCAGCATTATGACTTTTTCCATAGGCTCTAGGGATTCTAGTGCTAAATGCAGGGCAATTCTTGAGGAAAACCCGTTTCTGTCTGCCAGAGATTTGAGACTGGGATGAAGGTTTGTCTTCCAGCAGGACAATGAATGACCCTAAACAGACTGCTAAAGTGAAACTGGAGTGGTTTAAAGGGGGACGTTTCAATGTCATGGAAAGGCCAAGTCAAAGCCCAGAATCTGTGGCGTGACTTGAAGATGACTGGGCAGCAATACAACCCACCGAACTTGAAGGACTTGGAGCAGTTTGGTCTTGAGGAATAGGCATAAATCTCAGTGGCAAGATGAGCTAAGCCAATAGAGATATTCACCAAGAGACTTGCTGCTGGAATTATAACAAAAGGGGGCTTAACAAAGTATTGACTTGTTTTGGGGGTGAATACCTATCCCCACTTCTGTTGTTTTGTCTTAATTATTGTTTGTGTCACAATAAAAAATATTTTGCACCTTCAAAGTGGTAGGCATGTTCTGTAAATCAAATGGTAACCCTTCAAAAGTCCATTTTTATTCCAGGTTGTAATGTGACAAAACAGGACAGACACCGGCTAGGGGGTTTGGGGGCAAATACTTTCGCAAGGCACTGTAGAAGTGGGTATCGATAGTCATATGTTTAGATGGTTCAATTTTCAAAAGTTTGAAATGCACTGTAATGCCCCAGCTGATCTAAGGGCACATCACGACTGCACTGCATTCTAACCTGCTACTGCATGCCCACGGCCAAACACCGAATTATTATATAGTGCCCTTTAACCTCTGACTGCTTTTGTTTTTCTCCTAGGTGTGAACACTGGAGGTGTTGGAAGCTACATCTATGACAAAGAGCCCAGCAACGAGGCCCAGCTATGAACACTGCCAGTTCATTTTAGGGGCCAGCTAAGACCCTGCAGTCGACTGACTCGCTCTGCTGGCACCATGACCACAAACGTATATGAACAAAGGGGCTCCCCCTTTTAGCCTCAGCAGTGTAGTGTCTATGTATCCACACTTGGAATTTTGAGTCTAGATAGCTCCTTTCTGTTACTTTTTCTTCTGATGTTCGTTTGCCAAATGAACCACCTGCCATGCACATTTTTTGCCTTTTGTGGTTTATCGTTCTCATATATATATATATATATATATATAAGTATTCCTTTAGCAGTGAAATTACTTAATTTCTCCAGGTCACACATGCGGCAAACCAGCTCATCCTTTGCATAAAAGTACCAAAATGTCAGGTTTACTGCACTGCATCACCACTATAGAAAGAAGGGGCCTGCACCCTCCCTATCATGAGCTTCTGCTTATGACCACCGCCCATTGCGCCTCAAGACCCTTAGCACACAGAGGCATGAACATCAGCATGTGAGACTTAGTCTATTAATTATCCGAACACGGCCTGAATGTAGAGATGCACCACCGAGATTTTAAAGTCACCTTTTTTAAGTTCCTCAGGATGGCAGCATGGGGCTTGGTGAGGTTTCATACACCCTTCAAGCGTTCTGCCATTAGACCTGTAGGTTAGGCTTTCTCAAACCGGTTAATGCGGGTGGGCTCCCGAAGTTTCTAGTGTTCATTCCTACTGACTCCTCAAACAGAGGGTAATTTCAGCCTTTGTTAGAAGTCGTGTAGATTATTAATGACTACTTAATTATTTGTACATCTCTGCTGTCAGTTCAGGCCTACCCAAAATTGGGGGTTTAGTACTAACACAAGATAGCAAAGCAAAGTTACTCAAACAAACCTTCACTTGTAAAAAGATTTTAAAGTATTGAATGGCTATGTGGTGTTGCTTTGTTGGGAGCCCTGTGTGTTCTTTGAATTAGCAAATTCTTCTTTTGCTTTTCACGACAGGACACAAGTAAACAGCTGTTCTCCATATTAGTACCGCTACAAACTCCAGCGACCTGACCCGAGGTAGATCCGTGTTTATTACGTTTTCAGCCCACTTTGGGAGCCGTAAAGCTAAAGTTTGAGATGTTACCATTGCACCGTATGCCCTGCTGCTTTCTGATGTAACTAAGCCATTCGCTTACAACGAGTTTTGTCAAAGCAGCTGATTTAAATGAATGGTCACCCAGCAAAACCGAGCTACAGGACCCCCAAATCATGTCTTATCTGCTTCATTCTCCGTGACAGTTCAATCAGTGAGAATTTTTTTTTTTGGCTAAGCCCCCCTACAGAACTAAAAACCTGTCACAATCAAGCATCCTCCGGTCTTTACGTGGGCACGCTGCTTTCAAAGCTGGCTGACATGGAAATGGTTTGGTTTTGATATTTATACAATTGCAAATGCATTTGCTGAAATTATTGCTGCCCTATAACTGTCCCCTTCCCATACCAAGCCTGCCTTTTTTGGTTCTTTGTAGCATTTCAGTATTTAAAAAAAAAAAGGATTCTACTGTCTGGCTTTTGGTTTTTAGTGACTTATGGATTTTTCCTGTTGTAACGTTTAAAAAGTGACAAAAATCTGTTCTAGATATTAGCAGATATGCTTCAAACAGACTGGCTTCAGTTGTGTATTATTACATTTCAGTGTTCTATAAATTATTCCTGGGAAATCATGGCTGGTGAGCTTTTTTTGTAAATGCTTGCTTTTTCTGGTTCTTTCCTTAAGCTTTATTAAAATACAATGCTACCACACTTTGGGTCTTTTGGTCATTTGAACCGAACAGGTCACACCCTGAAGCTCAGCATGTTCAGGCCCGGCCAGTACTTGGATGGGGGACCATCTGGGGAAAGTTTGGGTTGCTGCTGGAAGAGGTGTTAGTGAGTCCAGCAGGGGGCGCATACCCTGTGGTCTGAATGTGGATCCTAACGGCCCAGTGCAGTGATGGGGATGCTGTGCTGTAAAAACTGGCACCGTGCAAATGAGGTCCTGACACTTTAGTCATAAAAGATTCCTGGGTGTCCTTCATAAAGAGTTGGGTGCATCCCGATACAATACAATTTATTTTTTTGTATAGCCCAAAATCACACAAGAAGTGCTGCAATGGGCTTTAACAGGCCCTGCCTTTTGACAGCCCCCCAGCCTTGACTCTAAGAAGACAAGAAACCTTGGGAAAGGCAACTCAAAGAGAGACCCCTTTCCAGGTAGGTTGGGCGTGCAGTGGGTGTCAAAACAAAAGGAGGTAAATACACAAGTAATTCTCAATACAATATAATAGTGCAATAGAAATATTACAAGTACAGAGTAGAATTCAACAGTAGATGACATCACATGAGAGGATTTGGATTTGTTCAGAGTCCTGGAGACCTCGGCCATCAAGCCGCCTCCCCCTATTGGCATTTCACAGCTGAGTGAACTATGGACCAGCCAATCCGATGACAGGACCCCTCTACCTGACGATTCCTGCGATCCTCTATCAGAGATGACTTTACTTTAGGCAGGCAGAACATCTTGGCAGGTGGGCCGTGGCACCAAGTGCCACATTTGAGTACCGAGAAGAGAAACAGAATAGGTGAGGGTTACTAACAAATTCTAACTATCATGTTACTTGTGTTTTAGTGCTAATGACTGACAACAGAGATGAAGTCTGTACAGTTAATCAGCAGCTCTAGTCAGGGTGTGCTAAACTGAAGTAGTGAGTCTTCAGCTGGGATTTGAAAGCTGAGACCGAAGGAGCATCTCTTATAGTAGTATAGTCTCGCCACTTCGCCACCTACTAGCTCACGTGTGAGTGTACCAGTGCAAAAATGGCTGCCATCGCATCATCCAGGTGGATGCTGCACGTTAGTGGTGGTTGAAGTGGCTCCCCACTCACTGTGTAAAGCACTTTTGAGTAGCGAGTAGTGCTTTATACAGTAAATGTAAGAGGAAAGGTTGGGAGGATGCGCTGTTACAGCACGTTGCTACATCCACCACACAATGAACCACCCAGATTGAGATCAAAGTGCAGCCATGCAAAGGGTGGCACCTCAGTGGCACACTGAAGAGTGTGAGGTTTTTTACAATAAATGAAGTGCCAATCCTGCCACTAAACCCAAAAGTTTTTCCCTGAAAGTTGGTGGACCAGCTTGCAGGGCGATATGCAGTGCATCCGGAAAGTATTCGCAGCACATCACTTTTTACACATTTTGTTATGTCACAGCCTTATTCCAAAATGGATTAAATTCATTTTTTTCTTCAGAATTCTACACACAACACCCCATAATGACAACGTGAAAAAAGTTTACTTGAGGTTTTTGCAAATTTGTTAAAAATAAAAAAAACTGAGAAATCACATGTACATAAATATTCACAGCCTTCGATGCACCTTTGGCAGCAATTACAGCCTCAAGTCTTTTTGAATATGATGCCACAAGCCTGGCACACCTATCCTTGGCCAGTTTCGCCCATTCCTCTTTGCAGCACCTCTCAAGCTCCATCAGGTTGGATGGGAAGCGTTGATGCACAGCCATTTTAAGATCTCTCCAGAGATGTTCAATCGGATTGAAGTCTGGGCTCTGGCTGGGCCACTCATGGACATTCACAGAGTTGTCCTGAAGCCACTCCTTTGATATCTTGGCTGTGTGCTTAGGGTCGTTGTCCTGCTGATGAAAGATGAACCGTCGCCCCAGTCTGAGGTCAAGAGCGCTCTGGAGCAGGTTTTCATCCAGGATGTCTCTGTACATTGCTGCAGTCATCTTTCCCTTTATCCTGACTAGTCTCCCAGTTCCTGCAGTTGAAAAACATCCCCACTGCATGATGCTGCCACCACCATGCTTCACTGTAGGGATGGTATTGGCCCGGTGATGAGCGGTGCCTGGTTTCCTCCAAACGTGAGGCCTGGCATTCACACCAAAGAGGTCAATCTTTGTCTCATCAGACCAGAGAATTTTGTTTCTCATGGTCTAAGAGTCTTTCAGGTGCCTTTTGTCAAACTCCAGGCAGGCTGCCATGTGCCTTTTACTAAGGAGTGGCTTCTGTCTGGCCACTCTACCATACAGGCCTGATTGGTAGATTGTTGCAGAGATGGTGTCCTTCTGGAAGGTTCTTCTTTCTCCACAGAGGACCTCTGGAGATCTGACAGAGTGACTATCGGGTTCTTGGTCTCCTCCCTGACTAAGGCCCTTCTCCCCCGATCGCTCAGTTTAGATGGCTGGCCAGCTTTAGGAAGAGTCCTGGTGGTTTCGAACTTCTTCCACTTACGGATGATGGAGGCCACTGTGCTCATTAGGACCTTCAAAGTAGCAGAAATGTTTCTGTAACCTTCCCCAGATTTGTACCTCGAGACAATCCTGTCTCGGAGGTCTACAGACAATTCCTTTGACTTCATGCTTGGTTTGTGCTCTGACATGAACTGTCAACTGTGGGACCTTCTATAGACAGGTGTGTGCCTTTCCAAATCATGTCCAATCAACTGAATTTACCACAGGTGGACTCCAATTAAGCTGCAGAAACATCTCAAGGATGATCAGGGGACGCAGGATGCACCTGAGCTCAATTTTGAGCTTCATGGCAAAGGCTGTGAATACTTATGTACATGTGCTTTCTCAATTTTTTTATATTTAATAAATTTGCAAAAACCTCAAGTAAACTTTTTTCACGTTGTCATTATGGCGTGTTGTGTGTAGAATTCTGAGGAAAAAAATTAATTTAATCCATTTTGGAACAAGGCTGTAACATAACAAAATGTGGAAAAAGTGATGCGCTGTGAATACTTTCCGGATGCACTGTAAATATGAAGAATTATTATTTTTATTTGGGTACTTTTAGCTAGGAGATGTTCTAACCCATTCCAATGGCTGCTCAACCACACAGCTTCCAGTCCCCACCATGTGCGTAGCTAAGGAATGTCACTTGGACTTAAAGCTAACCTTCAAAACTTTATTTCATATTCTTTAATGTAACATTTGCTAAAGGTGTGGTCTCATTGAAGCCAGAAGATAATAATAATACGTGTCTGGAGACAACCAGGAGTGAATTTTGCTTAACAGTGGGTGGGAACAAGTAGATGGCTCACGAAGTGTCACATCTCTAAACCCATCCAATGCCTTGTGGAGGCGGGGCTCGAAGTAGGGGCGGAGATTTTAAACTGCAAAGATCAGCAGTGCTCTCGTTAACCAGACTAGACAGCAAGCTTCTGATTACGATGAACAGTTGAAACGTCTACTAAAAAAATCCTATCGGATGTGTGTGTCACGTGTGCAGAGAGCACATTACATATTTTAAAAATGAACATACCCTGAGGCAAGGAAAAGCCTTTGTGTAACATCAAATGATATCCATTAGCATTCGAAGGACATCAATGGACGAGTGGTAAACGTGAGCGATATGTTGTCACAGGCGCTGTGTGTGCTGTCTGTTGTTCAATTACGACGACAGAGTGGGAGTCAATGTAAGTTTCAGTTATGTCAGTTATGTTCCTGAAAATATGAACTGCAAAATATGCATTTGAAGTAAGCGCTGCGTCACACTCCATCAGAAGGACCACCGCTAAGAGAGCGGATGACGAAGAAGCATAGGAGATGCAGATTTCAGGACTCAAAACACCCGAATCAACAAATCTGCCAGACAACAAACACCAGAAGATGAGGCTGCATGGCGCACACCTTCTGACTACATGTCTAAATGAATAAAGAAATGTCACATTACTGTCTGAATGGAAATGTAAACATGCCGTGACAGAATAGCCGTGATGCTGTAACTCATCTAGAGACTGCAATGCTTATCTAAACTTTACTTGCTGTTGTTGTGTCGTAGATAAAATGACAGGACGATATCGTAGCAGACAGAGGCACTTCTCAAACGTGTAGCTGTGGTGGTCTACTTGTGTGTGTGTGACTCTCTTGTTTCTTCTGCCGCCATGCTCATTACAGTGTGCAAATTAATCATTCAGTTACCTTGTGCTACTGAACCCCTGAATGGACGACACCACTTTTAACTTTTTATTTCCTCTCACCGTCAAGCATCTTTTGATCACTCCCTGAAACCCCAACGGCAGTTGAAAATGCACAGACTGGAGGACTTGGTGGCAGGTGTTTTAGGAAGAAGCCCCGTGTTTGCGTGGGGTGCTCCAGTTTCCTCTCACAGTCCAAAAGCAGGCAGGTTTAGTGGACTGGTGATGCTAAATTGGCCCTCATGTGAGGGTTTGTGTGTGTTTGTCCTACGATGTACTGGCGCCATGTCTAACATGTAAGAGACAGCCGGGGATGCCCATGAAATAGAAGAACTGGGGAGGAGGCCGTGCACAGGGTATTATCTCCACCGGGGCGCTAGATGGCATCCTCCCTGGGGTGCCTCAGATTCCCACAGGACAGCATGGGACTTGAAGTTCTTCAGCTCGGCCCTGTTGGGTTGTGTGAGTGCCACCAGGGGGTGCTGCAGAGACTGGACAGCCCTACTTCATGGGGTTTCCATCTCTCACCTGGAAGTGCACGGAAGACCGTAAATACTCGCGGGTGGGAGACTGTGCCTCACCTTGACAAGCCGGTGTCAGGTAGAAGGTGGACAAAGCTTGGCGAGGAGGAGTGGAGGAGGCAGTGGATGAGTGACACCGAGAGAGAGATAGGAAAAAGAGGTCATTGTGTTGTGCTGTAGTGGGAAACGCTTCATTCAAAGAGACTCTTTGTACCTTTTAACTTGTGTCTGTGCCCGGTTGCGTTGAGTGTTTGGGGAGCTGGAGTGCGCCCCTGGTGTCCACAAGGGTTTCATCCTGCCTTGCATCCTATTCTGGCCTCCACAAGAAAATGACACCACATATGCTAGATATTACCCTTTTTTTTTTTGTTCTCCACTACGCAACATTCTCTTTATTTCTTTTCTCAAACCAGCCAGCGTTCCTCTTGGTGCCTTTAGTGGTCAGTGCAGAAGTCCATAACTCCACTGAGGCCTTCCCACTGGCATGTTGCTCAACTTGTTTCTCTGGGTGTTTGATGTGAACAAGTTTTTTTCAATCCTCTTCGGCTATCTACCTTAAATAGTCAACATGGTCCTTCTGGGTCAGAGTGTCGTAATGTTCAGAGAAACGTCCCCCACCCACCACAACAGGAAGGAGCCCATTAGCCAGAACTTCTCATCGGCAGCACTTTCATGTGCAGCTTTCACATTACCAACTGAGATATTCCATCCCCAGGGGTGCAGCGTTTCCATCAAAGACATTTTGTTTTTTTTCCCAAACACCTCCAATTCTTTTTCAATAACGAGAGCGGAGGAATATTTTTAGTACCACAGGGTGAAGGAAAAGTCTTGTTCTGAATGGAGCCAGAGACAACGGCGGGCTTGTTTTTAACAGGGCATTTTACAGGGGATGGTAAAGCACTTAGGCAGACAGCTGCGGACGTCGAAGATCAGTTGCCGTAGTTCTGAAGCCGAGGGCGGCCATCTGATTTTATCCTTATGATTCCTATGGAGGTCGGCCCTGGCCCTTTAGCGGGTTTTCATTTTTTTTTTTTTTTTGTTATCCAGTATGTTTCCTCTGAATGAACAGACAGATGTTTATGCTGATACATTTTGTTTGCACATACTGAGGTCTTTAGAACTTTCACTCCTCCATAAAGCCAATGTGTCGTAATAAGCAGGGCTGGCGCCGCCATTGGGATGAATTAGGCATTTGTGTTGGGCGCAGATCATAAGGCGGGGGGAACCCAGCCGCACTGGTTATCAGTCGGTTGGCACACTAATAAGGGTGCAAAGTAACCTGGCACCGGCACTGGTAATTGTTCCTTGTCACTTGGACTGGGAGATTATTTAAAACAAACTGGACTTTAAGAGATGCAAAGCACACCAGGAAATGTGTCAACCTCCGGGATAAACTCGGTGATGGCTTCAGTGTACCCCCTGATGGTCACAACCCTCAAAACATAAGGAACATGAGCTTGTTCAGCCTGAGCCGCCCGGTCCCATTTAACTACCCCATCCTGTTAAGAGCTGACACTGGGAGGTCATTTCTTGAGTAAATGTACTGTTCTCCATTTCTCATATTTCGTACTGAATAGAAACACTCATAAGTGTCTGCCTGTATAGATTTTTGTCTGTGTTACTTCTCTGATATATTAAAAAAAGTTTTCTGTCGTGTCCGCATTATTCAGCCTTGGCCACGCCCCTCCACGCCGCTCCCCGCCCAATCGTGGCTCCCGCTGCGCACATCCTCTCTCCATCCCATCCCGTGACACTCTCAGTGCTGCTAACTCGCCCTTCAGCGCAGTCGCTTATTAAAAGCAAATGATCAATTCAAGAACGTCAAGGTATAGATCACGATAGAAAAAGAGCAGCAAGAGCTGAGAGTAAACGTCAAAAAAAGAAGAAAATGAACAAAAAAGAGCTGCGCATGATAAAATCGAGAACAACGAGACTCGATAAACGAAAAAGAGAAAAATATCTGAACAATATGCAAACAGAAATGTCTACAGAATACTAGGGGGGCAAGCCCCCCTGGTGCCTTCAGTGCCCAACCCCCAGTTGCGGCCAGAATATTAGTAAAATCTGTAAATGTACAAAAGAAAAATGATTATTTATTGGAGTCAAAAATCACGAAATTCTATAAATATGTAAAAGAAACATTAATTATTATTTAATGGAGTAAAAACCATGAAATAAGAATAATTCCACCAACTAGGAACTACATAGGAGAAACGTCTGGATTGAGACTTGATGCCACGTAGAGGCGGCACCACCAGACTCTGCACCCTGGCAGACCTGAGTGGGTGAGAAGGAGCAGAGCACCTCACCAGTGTCTCCATATGTGCAGGTGCTGACCCACTGACTGCTCTGTAGGTCAGCCTCAGGGATCTGAACTTGATGTGTGCTGCTACAGGGTGCCAATGTAGCGAGCTGAAGAGACGAGTGACGTGTGCCCGTCTTGGCTGGTTAAATACAAGATGGGACCATCTGCAGCGGCTTTGATAGCACATGTGGGTACTCCTGACAGAAGAGAGTTGCAGTAGTCCAGACGCGACAAGACCAGAGCCTGGACCTGACGTTGTGCAGCATACTCTGTCAGATAAGCTCTGATCTTGTGGATGTTGAACCTGCATGAAGGAGAAACATTAGAAATGTGGCCAGCGACAGATAGCTGCTCGTCAATCACCACTCCAAGGTCGCCTACTGACTTGGCAGGCGTTAGTCACAGTGAGCCAAGAGGTATAGAGATGGGGAGTTGAGCAGACTGGCTGGCCAGGATCACGAGAAGCTTAATTTTTGCCAGGTTAAGCTATAGATGGTCATCCTTCATCCAGGCTGAGATATCAGTAAGACATGCAGAGACTCTTCCTGATACCGTGTTGTCATCCGAAGGGAATGGCGGGTACACCTGTGTATCATCGGCAGTGCCCTGATTGGGTGATGAAGCCCAAAGAGGTGGCGTAAAGAGAGGAGAGTAGAGGACCCAGCACCAGTCCTTGGGGTACACCAATGCAAGTCTGCTGGGCCTTTGACAACTCGCCAGGCCAGGACACCCTGTAGGACCTGCCCAAGTAGTGGGATATGAACCCAAAACTTCAGCCTTAACCACTATGCTACACTGCCTGTCCTGTTGTAGCTTTTTCTGAGGTTTGAGTATTGAATTTTTTTTTTATGCATCTCATAGAACATTTCAAACCCACTTTGTTAATTTTATATATTCTGGTTAAAAGTCAGTCAGTCATTGTCCAACCAACTATATCCTAACACATGGTCATGGGGGTGGGGGGGGGTTTAAAAGTACACTTTATTATTTATTTACTAGGTGTGTGGTCTTTGGGACAAAAAACAACCCGCACACCCCAATAAGTTTAACTCTATTGGTGAACTTGGAGAGGCGTCAGTGAACTCTTGGGACACAGTGCAGAAGACGTGGACCCAACTGTGCCCTCTGCCCCACTGGCTTTCGTAAGAAGACACCGGTGAGACCATATCTTAGTCGTATCGCTGGCATATGAGTCCTGTTAATCTCTGTCTCGAGAAAACACCTCCAGATAGACAATGTTTGTAGGGAAAACTTTAAGCCTTGCCCTCCTTTGCCCTCCATTGCTGAGGTGTTTCACTTGCACATTGTTAAGCCGCGGCGTTTGCTTCATTTCAACGTCGTGTCTCTTCATCTGTGTCATTCGCACAATGTTATTGTTGGGTGATGGCATTTGCTGCACACACGTCTTTTGTACCAAGCACTGAAAAAATGTAAAAGTGCCTGCATGCGCCATCTAGTGGCTGGGGTTGAGCGTGAGCACAGCGAAATGCTCCACACACACACACACACACATACAGGTCTTCCATTTATATGTGTCTAATATGTTGTAAGATGGGGTCTTATACAAGGTAAAAAGGGGTTAAGGCCTCCAAATAGACCATGAAGCAGGCCAGGACCGTCACTGTCCCTCCCAGAAGTGACACAACCGACACAGAGCCAGATGACCCCAACTACTACATTCGACTCGGGTGAACGAGCTGCCCTGTGGGACATCCTGAGACTTCGCCAGATCCTCTCAAAGTTGTTGGATATCATGGCCGGCCTGTACCCTGGTACTGTGAGTGTTGTGCAGAGTGGAGGCAGACCCTCTGTGTTTTTCCCAGTTGTTTCTGGGGTTCGTCAGCGGTGTGTTTTTGCTCCTACTCTGTTCAGTGCTTGCATGGACTGGGTGTTGTGCAGAGCCATGGGGTCCAGCGGCTGTGGGGCATCTGTTGTTGAAGAACGATTCGCTGATCTTGACTTTGCTGATGATGCTGTGATCTTCATTGGAGGCTCTGATGGGGGCTCTTGAGGGACTGAGTGAGAATTCTGAGGGTCTGAGCTTGTGAGGGTCCTGATAAAAACAACATCCAGGTCTTTAATGAGCTCTTGGGCACGGCCATCAGCAGTGTGTCTGTCTGCGGAGAGAGTGTCGACCTCATCGAGAGGTTTATGACATTCATGTCTCTTGTGACTCTTCCTACGAAATCAGTAGACGGATTGGGAGAGCATGGGGGGTCATGCGGTCTCTGAAAGGGGTTGTGTGGTGCTCCTGATATCTCTGCAAAAGGATGAAGGTCCAAGTCTTTAGAGTCCTGGTGCTCCCTGTTTGTGAGACATGGACGCTATCCAGTGACCTGAGACAAAGACTGGACTCCTTGTGTCTCTTCAGAGAATCCTTGGGTACCATTGGTGTGACTTTGTGTTACTCATGGAGTCCCGAATGAGGCACATCACCTGCATTGTGGGGGAGTGTCAGTTACGACACTATGGCTATGTGGTGTGGTTTCCTGAGGGTGATCCGGCTCATTGTTGAGGACCCGAGTGGCCAGACCTCACCAAGGGGATGCCCACATAACACCTGGCTGCGGCAGATAGAGGGTCATTTCCGGTGGGTGGGACTGGACCACATGTCTGCCTGGGGGTTGCCAGCTGAGATCCTGAGGTGTTTCATTATGTGGTGGGTGTGGAATCCCACTATACCAGTGTATGCTCCCCAACCTGACCTGACCTGAACCAACTACTACCTTGTTGACTATGGGCCAAGCAGCTCCCCGTTAGGATGTGGAGTCTTCCACAAAGGCAAAATGGTATGAGGACTACAAAAACTGCTAGTAAAGTAGGCCAAGATCTTCTCTGGTCTGTCCAGCAGAACCTCACCTTCACCCAGCTAGGCCCTTAATACTACCTGCTGCCTACAGCCTAAGGAGGCCCAAAAGTGGTGGGCCTGCAAAAACAACTTTAAATATAACAGAAGACCCCCCACAAGAAGAAGGGATGACCGTATTCCCATGGCTTGGATTTAAAGGATGATGAGAAAATTTTTATAAATCAAGGATTTATTCACAGGAATCTAGATAATGAAAAGGTCAAAAGAGCAAAAATCCGAGTCACGTTGACTCTGGTGGAGACTTTCTTGAAGGACCTCTCAGTATTTGGTGGCATTCATACCTTCCCTCAGTTTAGACTCTTCTCCTTGTGCCTGCACCCCCATAGCATGATGCGGCCACCACCGTGCTTTAAGGTAGGGATGACATTAGGCAGGTGATGACCAATGCTTGGTCTTTGGCAGACATCATATTTGGTGTTCCATCCAGTCCTTTAAATGTTGTTTTGCATACTCCAGGAGGAAGTTAGTCACACTACCGTAAAGCCCTGATTGAGCTGAGATGTTCCTCCTACCGGCAAGTTCTCCCATCTCAGCAGAGGACTTGTACAGCTCTTACAAAGTGACCCCTGGGTTTGTGGTCACTTCCCTCACCAAATGCCCTTCTTGTCTGGCCACTCAGTTTGGCCGGCAAGTTCTCCCATCTCAGCAGAGGACTTCTGCAGCTCTATTTGAGTGACCATTGGGTTCTTGGTCACCTCCCTGATGAAGGCCCTTCTTGCCTGGTCACTCAGTTTGGCCAGATGTCCAACTCTAAGAAGAGTCCTGGTGGTTCCAAACTTCTTCCATTTCACGTTGAGAGTATTCAACGCTTTACAGATGGTTTGAGCGACCCGAGTTTTCATAACAGTTTTAATCATGGCCCCCCTAATGTTTTTTTGAAAGGAGCCCACTAATACCAATTTGTTCTTTTTTAATTAATGATATATCATAGATGCACATTTTATTATACCTACTTAACGTTTATTGACATTTATCTAGCTCTATATTTATTTTTCTAGTATCAGAATGTAGTTTGAGTTAATTTGTTTTGGTTTCAATAGATGTATTTTTCATATTTTTGATTCTTGTTTTCTTTTTTTCACATCTTCGCGCCCCTTTTTTGTTACTTCGCGCCCCCCCCCAGGTGGGCCCGTCCCACAGTTTGAGAACCACTGGATTAGTCAATGACTCACCGCAACTTGATGATTGGGGTCTACAGAGAATTCCTTGGACCTCCACGGCTTGCTTGTGTTGGTCCTGAGATACGGAGTGAACTGTGGACCCTCTATACACAGGTGTGCACCTCTCTACATGATGTCCAATCAATTCCATCTGCCACAGTTGGACTCCAATCAAGTTCTAGAAACATCTCAAGCAGAATTAGAGCAAACAGGAGACCACAGCCACAAGTTGGAGTGCCACAGCAAAGAACTGCATGCTTACATGAAGGAGAGATTTCAGTTGTTTTTTTTTTTTAATAAAGCTGCAGACCTTTCTGTAAACACGTCTTCACTTTGTCATTCTGGGTGGCTGAGTGCAGACTGATGGACAAAAATGGCAAAAATCGACAACAAAGGAAACTGGACAGAAACTGAAGAGGTCCGAACACATTCAGAATCCACGGGATGCTCACATATCACTGTGCTTTATATTTCCATATCATCACCATTCACAACACACTGATTTACTTTTGTATCAACTGTTCCCTTATACTGGCAGTAAGGAGACCGGGGTTCATGTCCAGAGTTCTGCCTCTGTGAAGTTTGCATGTTCTTCTTGTGTCTGTATGGGCTTCCTCCGGTTTCCTCCCACAGTCCATAGACATGCAGGTTAGGTGAATTGGTGGTCCTAAATTGGCCCTTGTGTGTAACTGGGGCGTGTGTTTATGTGTGTGTGTGTGTGTGGTTGGAGTGTGTGTCTGTGTGTGTGTGTGTGTGTGGTGGGGCGTGTGTGTATGTGTGTGTGGTGGAGGTGTGTGTGTCTGTGTGTGTGTGTGTGTGTGGTGGGGGCGTGTGTGTATGTGTGTGGTTGGAGTGTGTGTGTTTATGTGTGGTTGGTGTGTGTGTGTGTGTGGTGGGGGCATGTGTGTGTGTGTTTGTGTGTTGTTGGGGTGTCTGTGTATGTGTGTAGTTGGGTTGTGGGTCTGTGTGTGTGTGTGTGGTTGTATGTGTGTGGTTGGGGTGTGTGTATGCCCTGTGATGGACTGGCACCTTGTCCTGACTTTGTTCCTGCCTTGCACCCTCTGCTAGCTGGGATGGACTCCAGCAGACCCCCACGACCCTGTTCCAGATTAAGCGGGTTGTAAAATGACTGACTGACTGATCAGGGGTACCCACTAGTCTGGTGGGCTGCCTGGTGTCGTGGCTCAAAGCCGTGTCTCTTATCCCACCCGAGCTCTTGACGCCCACTCTAACATGTCCTCAAGTTCAACGCCTCCTTGGATTTTGCGCCTTTAGTTTCGACATCCTGATGCTGGACGTGTTTCTCAGTTGCCTTAATGGTTAATAAAAGTTTTGCGGAGCTTTACAAACTCTGCCATCGGTGGGAAAAGCGGCTGCTCTGGACACAGAGAACCCCCAGAGAGCGCTGCCTGTTTCTGGAGAGAGAGAGAGAGAGACAGACGGTCCTGAACGTGAGCCTAGCAACTGCACATTTAAAAATAAAAAAGGGAAGTTTCGTGGGATAGTCATCTTCATTTGTTAATACAAACAAGATCCGAATGGCTGATATGCAGAAACGTTATCTGTACAGTACAGTAAGTAAGACAGGGAGCTTTGTCACTTTTGTTGTTTCTAAAAAATGAAAGCGATCTAGAATTTAAAAAAAAATGCCGTTTTGGAAACCACCAACAAAAACGTTGAAGAATTCACATCTTCCGTAAGGCATTTGGGGGGAATGTTTGCTTTTTATTATGAGGGCGGTTACCATGGAAATAAAGAAACCAAAAGCTCCCAAATAAAAGCCCCGTCTGTTTCAATTTAAGAAAAAAAGAACTAAATAAAGTGTAATCTGTAGATTTACGGAGGTTGTGACCTTCATGGGCTGTGATCAAAGGAAAAGCTCCCGAAAACATGAGAGACGAAGAGGAGCGGGAGAGCGGGAGCGCGGGAGTGCAGGCGCGCGTACGGCAGAGTGACGTGTGGGGCAGTTAAGGGGTTAAAAGGCGGACAGGCAGGCCGGAGAGACCCCGAGCTCGGAGCGTCTGCTTCAGAGAGCGTTTCCACAAACTCTTCTAATGGCTGATTGCTGAGGCTTAAAATCCAGCATCCTGCTGGCATTGGTAATTACATCTGAACAGAAGGAAATCAAAACTCCATCATCTAATAAATGCTTTGCTAATAAAACAAATTCCCTTAAATTAGACGCCAAAATGACTCACTTCCAGCACCCTGTGGCTCGGGCAGTTTCCCCAAAGTCAGACGACTGCAGTGCTGGGGTCGTTAGGAGCCCACCGGGTGCTGACGAGCGCCACAGGGACTCTGGAGGTGCGACCTTTACGACGCTCATTAAAGCGTCTGTCCTGAAGTCCGATAAACGTCTGACTGACCACAGCTGAAGCGTCTCGCTAATCGCCAAGTGTTTGGGGTCAACGGTTTCCATATTTGAGGGTCTTAGCATGAGAAAGAATACATGCAAGTTCGCGTTGGCAGGCAGCATTTTATAGTGCCTTTACATAACGAGCACCATCTTAATGCCATTTAAAAGACTGCTTTCTAGGGGGGAGTTCAAGAAAATCCAAAATAAAAGCTGGTGTGCTTTCGGTGAATTCAGAAATTACTCAGACCCCCGTCACATTTTGCACACTTTATTGTTTTGGTGGATTTAACTTTTAATACGATACATTTGAGAGGTGGCACAGTGGTAGCGCTGCTGCCTCGCAGTGAGGAGACCCGGGTTCACTTCCTGGGTCCTCCTTGCGTGGAGTTTGCATGTTCTCCCCGTGTCTGCGTGGGTTTCCTCCCACAGTCCAAAGACATGCAGGATAGGTGCATTGGTGATCCTAAATTGTCCTTGGTGTGTGTGCCCTGCGGTGGGCTGACGACCTGCCCGGGGTTTGTTTCCTGCCTTGCACCCTGTGTTGGCTGGGATTGGCTCCAGCAGACCCCTATGACTCTGTAGTTAGGATATAGTGGGTTGGATAATGGATGGATGGATACATTTGACATTTTTGCCCATCAGTCTGTGCTCAATAGCCCATAATGTCCAAGAGAAAACGTTTTTCTCAAAGGTTTACAAATTTATTAAAAACAAAACAGTAACTGTATAGACGTTTTCAGACCTTTCATTACTCTCAGTACTTTGTAGAGTACAGACCACTCAGTACTTTGTAGAAGACCCCTTTGGCAGCAGTTCCAGCCTCCATTCTTCTTGGTAAGTCTCTACAAGCTTTGCACCCCTGGATTTGGGTCGCTGATCCCATTCTTCCTAACCAACTCCTTCAAAAAATTGAAATCTATCATTTCTAAAAAGTATTCGGACCCCTTTGCTGTGGCTCTCCAGATTGTGGTCAGGACCATCCTGTTTGCTTTCATGCTCCTGGAGATGTTTATTGATTGGACTCCATACTGTGGAAAACTAGACTGACAGAGCGTCGTTTAGAAAGGCACATGCCTACCTGTATTTAGATGGTCCACTATTCACACAGCATGTCAGGTCAAAAACCAAGCTGGAAGGAGGTCCAAGGAAATCTCTGTATACCTCCATAAGCAAACTGTGGTGAGGAAAAGATCAGGGCAAGGGGTCATCAAACCACTTCTAATGATGGAGTCTTCTCAGGAGCACAGTGGCTTCAAGAATTGTGAAATGGAAGACGTTTGGAACCAGCAGGACTCTTCTTAGAGTTGGACATCTGGCTAAATTGAGTGACCAAGTAAGAAGGGTTTTCATCAGGAAGGTGACCAAGAACCCAAAGGTCACGCTAATAGGGCTTTAGAAGTCCTCTGCTGTGAGAGGAGAACCAGACAGACAGAAGAAAGACCATCTCCGCAGCACTCTATCAATCAGGTGTTTATGGTAGTGTGGCTGACTCCCACCTGGACATTTAAAGGACTCTGACTGCATGACAAAAAGGACTGTGGGCTGATGAGGCAGAAATTGAACTCTTTGGACAGAACTCCAAGTACCATGTCTGGCAAACACCAAACATTGTTTATCATCTGCCCGGTGAAGCCTGGAGTTTGTGACATCATGAGCTTCAGAAGTCCTCTGCTGAGATGAGAGAACCTGTCAGAAGGACGACCATCTCAGCAGCACTCCATTAAATAGATGTTTATGGACAAGTGGACAGGCAGAAGGCACTCTCGAGTAAACAGCATATGGCAGAATCCAGAGAACTCTGAGAACCTGGGGAAATGAGAGAGAAAAAAAATCTTTGACGTTCTACCCAAGAACTCTGCCTGGTGAAGATGAGGCCTGCCCTTCAGCTGCCCAATACCATCCCTACGGTGAAGTATGGTGGTGGCAGCATTGTGTTATGGGGTACAGAGAGAGGGAATTAAGGGAAGGATGAATACATTTGCCATATGCAGCCAAACACAGAGAGGACCCTGAAGATAACCCTGCTCCAGAGTGCATGGCACCTCAGACTGGGGTGACAGTTCATCTTTCAGCCTGACAACGACCCGAACCATACGGCCATGACAAAGCTGTAGTGGCTTAAGGACAAGTCTGTGAGTGTCCTTGAGTGGCCAAGCCAAAGGCCATAGAACATCTGAGGAGAGACCAGAAGATGGCAGTTTACAGCCAATCTAAGAGTCTGAGAGGAGCTGCCCAAATCCAGGGGCGCAAAGCTTGTAGAGACTTACCCTAGAAGGCTCAAATTTGGAATTGCTGACAAAGGGGCTTCTACAAAGGGTCTGCGACACTTCCATCCATCCATCCATTATCCAACCTGCTAAATCCTAACTACAGGGTTATGGGGGTCTGCTGGAGCCAATCCCAGCCAACACAGGGCGCAAGGCAGGAAACAAACCCCAGGCAGGGTGCCAGCCTACCGCAGGTCTGGACACTTCCTTGAATAAGAATTAGATTTTTAATAAACCTGCAAACCTTTCCAAAAGCGCGTTTTCACTTTGTCATTATGGGTTATTGAGCATAGGTTGAGGAGCAAAAATGGCAACTGTATCTATTTAAAATGAAATCTACAACACAGTAAAGTGCACAGAAAGTGAAGGGGTCTGAATACATTCTGAACCCACTGTATTAGGGTATAAGGTTAAGTTCTTGTGAAATGTGTCACTTCTCAGGACCAAAAGGACTAAAGCTCTCTTGTCAAGTGACACTCTTCAGGGACACGTCTGCAGCACTTGACCTCCTCTGGACATCATCTAATTAAACCTGGTAAGGAAAACTTCACACATAAATAAATATGAGGATTAAAAAATGGTGTCATAAAGTTTGACTATAATCACCTGCCTGCTCTTTGCAATGTGGCAGCTCTAAAGACAAACGGCCTCCTCAGAATGGACGTAATGCTGTTTGTCTGAAGCCTGGCTCTCCTCAGCGAGCCTCTTAAAGACGGCAGCCTGTGCATTGCAAGCTGACCAGACAGAACAGCATTCCAGTGGGCTTCTAGTCTGGCAGAGTTCAGGGGGTTTCAAGTGAAAAGCAAAAATTCATCATGGGAAGCTTCTGGAGTCAAGTCAGCTTCTTCTTTTTTTTTATTTCTGGCACCAACCAAAACTGGATTTCTCATTAAGTGTGGTGCCTGCCACCTGGGAGACATTGACAGCAATGAGGGGTGATGGGGAGAATACAGCGACTTCTCTTTACTAGAGACTGCTCAGCTATTGTGTTCTTATTGGGGGTATTTATATATTGTGACCGAGTGTGGGGGGGGGGGGCAACCCACACCTTTTTATAAATGTTTATCCAACTCTGCCCAACATAACGGGCGTGTACATATACAGTAGGCACAAGACAAGCCACTTAGTCCGAGATCTGATTCGTATTGCAATTCAAGATTCATGAGGCATTCTGAAATCGTCATAAGCAAAATGTACTGCAATTATCATTAGATGTTCAATAAGCAAAAAGCTGCAAAATAAATTCAAATCAGTATGCATATACGCACGTTTTAACATATGTTTTATAAGCTTTACCTTTTGTAATACAATAAAGTAATCTTAAATATGGTAATGAACGCCAACCTGCAAAGACTGAGACAAACACCAAATGGAACGGATGTGTTTATTTAGCAATGAAAGATCTGAGAAGCAGCACCACGCTGTAAAATAGCAAACTACAACTAACAAGTGGCCATTCCTGCCCTGATATCCTATGTATTCTGGAATCTTCTTTAGGCTTGTAAAGTGAATTGTGAAATAATCTCAGGGTTTATGGAAAAAGGGTTGCTGTCAATCATGCACTTAGCCACGCCCCTCTTCTGGGTCACCTGCTCACTGACACAATGTCAACATGAAAGTTTAGCACATTGGTTGGCACCTGATAATAATGAGCTCATAAACATCTATCTATCTATCTATCATATAGTGCCTTATCTATCTATCTATCTATCTATCTATCTATCTATCTATCTATCTATCTATC
>JANRMT010062797.1:17939436-17951578 GCA_026402145.1 Polypterus bichir lapradei | reverse complement strand
TAATACTGCTTCTACTACTACTATTACTAATAATAATAATACTTCTACTACTACAACTACTATTACTACTAATAATAATAAAAATGAATACTACTACTGCTATTACTACTAATAATACTATTTCTACTGCTACTACTGCTACTGCTTGATCATTCTGGTTAACATGTCATTGAGTATTTATTTTGTATGGACTGAAGAATTAAATGGGGATACCCCAACGTTTATTTTTTTTTAACTCATTCCTTCATATGACTACAGCGGCATAGTCGGTAGAAGTGTTTTTTTTTTTTGTCACACATTTACCTGTGGAAGCATTGAGGTGTTTTTAGGATTGATGGCAGTGGAGTTTTTAACCAGATTGTTTAATGGAATCTTGGAAAGTGAGAGGATGCCTGAGGACTGGAGAAGAAGTGTACTGGTGCTGATATTTAAGAATAAGGGGGATGTGCAGGACTGTAGTAACTACAGGGGCATAAAATTGATGAGCCACAGCATGAAGTTACTGGGGAAATTCCAAAGGACTGGAAAAGTGCAAATAATATTCCATTATATAAAAAGGGGAATCAGGCAAATCCAAGTAACTACAGCTTAATGTGCATCACACATAAATTAATCGAAGGAATTATTATGGAAAAGATCAAGTAACACATGGCAAGGACAGAAGTTTTAGCTGCTTCATCCTAGACAAGGCTGTGATGAAGGAGGTCACAGCACAAGATAGAGCCATTTAGAGACCCCAGGCCTCCTCAGCTGCATGTCTTTGAGAGGAAACTAGAGAGCGTGGCGGCCGCCAAGCCCCAGCACAGCCAGTCTCCTAATCCAAGCCTTTTTAAAAAACAATGACGAGCAGAAGAGTAGGCCAAGTCAGGCGCCTGAATGCCTCTTTTAAATGGAATAAAGTGTGCCACACTTGGTGCCACCTCCTTTGCCTTTTGATAGCCGCCATCTGCGCAGTTGAGCTCCTGTCAGGCTGCATTCATGGGAAGTGGCTGGCTTGAGAAGGAGCCGTGCCAGGCGCGCCCGACGCTGACTACCGCTGACACCCTCGTCTGGCTGCTCCCACCTGTTTGCTTGCTTACATTTGGGACCTCCATGGTTACCAGGCAGCATGGCACACAGATGAAGCCGAGGTGTGAAAGAGAGAGACGGGGTTGGAGGGTAGCTGGGTCACTGCAGGGACACTTAATGGGGACAGTTAAGTAAAAGAAAGTCAGGAAGTGCTGACCTGGGGAGGAAAGTCAAAGGTCCGCCATAATTTTAACATGGCACCCTCACCACCAGAGCACACCTTAACGTATTCAGCTCCTTCACCAAGTATTGCAGCCTTCCCACCTTTAGTAAAAGACACATGGAAGCCCACATGGAGTTTGCAAAAAGACACCTAAAGGACTCTCAAATGTTGAAGAACAAGATTCTCTGGTGTGATGAAACCAACATTAGCATCATGTCAGGAGGAAACCGGGCACCTCTCATCAGCTGCGCAATATCATACCAACGGTGAAGCATGGCAGTGACAGCATCAGAGACTGGGGGGCTAGTCGGAGTTGAGGCAAATCCAGAGATATCCTTAATTTAAACCTGCTCCTGAGCGCTCTGCACTTGAGACTGGGCTGATGGGATACACACAAAGCAAAGATAACACGGGAGAGATGAAGGAACAACTGAGGAATGTCCTTGAGTGGCCCAGCCGGACCTGAACCCAATCAAACATCTCTGGAGACACCTGAAAATGGCCGCCCACTAAGGGTCTCCATCCAGTACTGACAGAGCCAAGGACGATCTACAGAGACGAATGATGCAAAATCCCCAAATGCAAGTGTATGAAGCTGAATCAGACTCAAGTAGACTCCGGGATGGAATGGCCGCCAAAGGGGCTTCAAGTAAATGCTGAGGAGAGGGTCCGAATACTTAGGTCATATTTCACTTTCTTATCTGTTATAAATTTGCAGCAATTCTGAAAATCCTGTTTTTGATTTGCATTTTGGGGTATCTGATGTCGCTTGAGGAGAGAAAAAAGAAACCTTCATTATTTTAGAGCAAGGCTGCCACATAAGAAAACGTGAAAAAAGTGAAGGGGTCTGAATGCTTTCTGAAGGCACTGCATGTGGGGCACCAGCCGGTGGTCTTCTTGCCATCTTCTTGTGCTCTGACTACGCATTGAATTCTTCATTCAGCTTGCTGGCGCCCCCTATCTGAAACCATAAGCCCAAGCCTGGCCACAGGGGTTAGCGTTACAGGACCCAAAGTCTGGTGCTCAAATGGCACACACAGTCGCTGTCTGTGTGGGGTCTGCATGGTCCCCCTGTGTCTCTGTGTGGGTTTCCCCTTCTAGTTTTCATCTCTAAAACTTAAATTCATTAATAATTCCAAATTGGCTCCATGAGGATGTGGGTGAGTGTGAGTGGACCGTGTGTCACACACGTACATATGGGAGGCAGCTAAGGGGCCTGGGTGAGAGTAATTCCATGCCAGACCAGGGGGTGGCAGAGGGTACTAATTCTTTCTCTCACGTCTCTGCAGACCAGTTACAGGAAATTCCGCTTGGCCCCGATGATGTCACTTCCGGTTCCTCCCCACCCACTGATGATGTCACTTCTGGTCCCAGCTCCAGTGACAGCACTTCTGGTTCTGGGCCTACGGATGACGTCACTTCTGCCGCTCTCCCTTAAAGCCGCCATCTTTGTCCTAACAAATCAGTTCAGCTTTGGACTCCAGTCTGTACACATCTGTACCTTATTAATATCCATTTTTGCAGCCAGGAATAATATACGGGTGGCTGCCCCGAATCTTTTTTGTGGCTCTTTTGTCATGTTTATGACACTCTCTAGCAGTCTTAACTGATTTCATTGTTTAATTGGCTAATCCATTTTTTAACTTTTATTTTACATTTGCCAAAGTCCAGAAGTGTCAGATTTACATTTACACGATTCAAGCACCAGGACCAGAAGTCGCCAGGAAAGTCATTTTTGCAGCCAGGAATAACATACATACAGTTAGGTCCATAAATATTTGGACGGAGACAACTTTTTTCTAATTTTGGTCCTGTACATTACCACAGTGAATTTGAAATGAAACAACTCGGATGCAGTTGAAGTGCAGACTTTCAGCTTTAATTCAGTGGGTTGAACAAAACGATTGCATAAAAATGTGAGGCAACTAAAGCATTTTTTGAACATAATCCCTTCATTTCAGGGGCTCAAAAGTAATTGGACAATTGACTCAAAGGCTATTTCATGGGCAGCTGTGTTCAAGTCCGTCGTGATGTCCTTATCAATTAAGCAGATAAAAGGCCTGGAGTTGATTTGAGGTGTGGTGCTTGCATGTGGAAGATTTTACTGTGAACAGACAACATGCGGTCAAAGGAGCTCTCCATGCAGGTGAAAGAAGCCATCCTTAAGCTGCGAAAACAGAAGAAACCCATCCGAGAAATTGCTACAATATTATGAGTGGCAAAATCTACAGTTTGGTACATCCTGAGAAAGAAAGCAAGCACTGGTGAACTCAGCAACGCAAAAAGACCTGGACATCCACGGAAGACAACAGTGGTGGATGATCACAGAATCATTTCCATGGTGAAGAGAAACCCCTTCACAAGAGCCAACCAAGTGAACAACACTCTCCAGGGGGCAGGCGTATCGATATCCAAGTCTACCATGAAGAGAAGACTGCATGAAAGTAAATACAGAGGGTGCACTGCAAGGTACAAGCCACTCATAAGCCTCAAGAATAGAAAGGCTAGATTGGACTTTGCTAAAGAACATCTAAAAAAGCCAGCACAGTTCTGGAAAAACATTCTTTGGACAGATGAAACCAAGATCAACCTCTACCAGAATGATGGCAAGAGAAAAGTATGGAGAAGGCGTGGAACAGCTCATTATCCAAAGCATAGCACATCATCTGTAAAACACGCTGGAGTCAGGCAGTGTGATGGCTGCCAGTGGCACTGGGACACTAGTGTTTATTGACGATGTGACACAGGACAGAAGCAGCTGAATGAATTCTGAGGCGTTCAGAGACGTACTGTCTGCTCAAATCCAGCTAAATGACGTCAAATTGATTGGCCGGAGGGTGTTTCATGATACAGATGGACAATGACTCAAAACATACAGCCAAAGCAACCCAGGAGTTTATTAAAGCAAAGAAGTGGAAAATTCTTGAATGGCCAAGTCAGTCACCTGATCTTAACCCAATTGAGCATGCATTTCACTTGTTGATAATTAAACTTCGGACAGAAAGGCCCACAAACAAACAGCAACTGAAAGTCGCTGCAGTAAAGGCCTGGCAGAGCATTAAAAAGGAGGAAACCCAGCATCTGGTGATGTCCATGAGTTCAAGACTTCAGGCTGTCATTGCCAGCAAAGGGTTTTCAACCAAGTATTAGAAATGAACATTTTATTTCCAGTTATTTAATTTGTCCAATTACTTTTGAGCCCCTGAAATGAAGGGATTGTGTTAAAACAATGCTTTAGTTGCCTCACATTTTTATGCAATCGTTTTGTTCAACCCACTGAATTAAAGCTGAAAGTCTGCACTTCAACTGCATCTGAGTTGTTTCATTTAAAATTCATTGTGGTAATGTACAGAACCAAAATGAGAAAAAAAGTTGTCTCTGTCCAAATATTTATGGACCTAACTGCACATTTTGTGGCTCTTTTGTCGTGTTTATGACTGGCATCAGGTTTAGAGTTGTGCCCCCATGCTCCTGCGACAGGCTCAGCTCCCCACCCGCATAATTAAACAGGCATGAAGAATATTCTGTTCAGTTGACATTATGAGCAACAATTCACAAAAAATTAAGTGTAAACTCTTTGGAATTTGATTAAAGTTTCAATAAAAACTCGGACTGAGGCTGCTGTCCCTTGGACACTTCGCTGCTGGAGCTAAGAAGTCACTGTCACACACGTGCGAGTAGGAGACCACTTCGGGGTTCATTACATGGTAATTCCACCCCGAGTCAAGGGATGGCACTGTCACTTCCTGCTTCTCCTTTCTTCTTACCCTCAGATCAGAAGATCGACGCCATGAGGACTCCTGATGTCACTTCCTGTTTCGATGACCTTGAACCCAACCCTTCTTACGTCGCCACCATAACTCCTCAGTCACGATTTGAACACTCGTCTGAAAAGTCAGCGCTGGCTGTTATTGTGTTAACATTATTTTCAACCTTTTGTTCACCATTCGGTGCCCCAACCATCCATCTTTTGTATTTATAGTGCCTTTCTCTAATAACGAATTCCAGCTCCAGCTCCACAGCACACGTGTTTTCATGTTTTTCTTTGACAATGTGCAGGTGAATTGATTCCCTCAGGGTCATCCAGCAGCAAACTTTGACCCCGTTTTCCATATGGTTTGAAGTCCAATAAATGTCTGTAATGTTAAACAAGTGTCAACACGAAGGGGTTCCCTTTAGCCTGGCAACGTCATGCCAACTCGTATGTTCTTGACGTATTTTTGTGATTTCTTTTGGTTGATCATTAGACAAGCTCTTCTTTTTTATTTTTTTCCCAGCCGCACCCTTCATCCATAAAGCAGTGCAGGCTGGGATTGCTCAATGTTAGTTAGCGCAGGCGCTGCATGTGTGCTCTGCCATTTGTCAGTGCCCTGCTGTGTCACATGAAGGCCATCATCAGGGGTTATGCAATGATTTACCAGCTGGCCAAGGGCACCCAGCTTTACTGCTGACTTCCAGGGAAACGACAGGCGAGGTGTGTGGCGTAACCTGCATAATAAAGTCGAGAAGAAAACCAATAAACTTGTTGGCTCAAAAACTAACAAACCTGGCATCAGCTGATAACAGCCATGCAAAACTTTACTTTATATAGTGCCTTCATATAATGAGCACCATAGGAAGGTTCATTCCATTTTCGTGTATTCATTCACAATGGGGGCCCATGCAGGTTAAGTGATTTGCCGCATCACAAAGGACTTGAACCGCCATCTCCGTGGGCTCAACGCTGACAGAAAAGCACAAAGCAGTAAAGAGACACGTAAGCAAGTGGTCCACTCACTGGTGTATTCTGAAATGTCACCACAATCCTGTGAGCAATGGGACCCCCCAAATGGCTAAGTCTAACACAAACAAGCACAATGGCACAAGGCTGTCAGTCCAGACCCCAACCCCGACTCAGATGTGCAACAGCTTATCACTCGGACAGGGGTGGGAGAATGCGGTGCGGCCCCCTGGTTACCAGCTCTCCTGCAGGCAAGGACCCCCCACAGGAAAGCTGTGGACAAGCTGCTCCATGAAACACATCCATCCATCCATTATCCAACTCGCTATATCCTAACTACAGGGTCACGGGGGTCTGCTGGAGCCAATCCCAGCCAACACAGGGCAGGAAACAAACCCCGGGCAGGGTGCCAGCCCACCACAGGGCGCACACACTTGGGACAATTTAGGATTGCCAGTGCACCTAACCTGCATGTCTTTGGGAGGAAACCCACACAGACACAGGGAGAACATGCAAACTCCACGCAGGGAGGACCTGGGAAGCGAACGCGGGTCTCCTAACTGTGAGGCAGCAGCACAACCACTGCGCCACCGTGCCGCCCCATGAAACACAGCTGACTGCTCACCAGTCCTGTCCTCTTAATTCTTCTAAAAACACATCAAGTTGAGTTTTGAAGGTCCCTCAAGTCCTCTTGTCTACCACACTACTTGGTCGCTTATTCCAGGTGTCTGTGGTTCTCTATGTGAAGAAAAACTTTCTAATGTTTGTGTGAAATTTACCTTTCACAAGTTTCCAGCTGTGTTCCCGTGTTCTTGATGAACTCATTTTAAAGTCACCGTCTTGATCCACTGCACTAATTCCCTTCATCATTTTAAACACTCCACTCAGGTCTCCTATTAAACTCCTTTTCCTTAAACTGTAAAGGCTCAGCTCTTTTAATTTTTCCTCATAACTCATCCCCTGTAGCCCTGAATCAGCCTAGTCGCTCTTCTCTGGACCTTTTCTTGTGCTGCTATGTCCTTTTTGTAGCCTGGAGACCAAAACTGCCCACAGGACTCCAGATGAGGCCTCACCAGTGTGTTATAAAGCCTGAGCAGAACCTCCTGTGACTTGTACTCCACACGTCAAGGCGCTATATAACCTGACAGTCTGTTAGGCTTCTTAATGGCTTCTGAACACTCTCTGGCAGGTGATAGTGCTGAGTCCACAAGACTCCTAATTCCTTCTCATAAGGCGTACTTTTCATTTTCTGACTGCCCATTGTGTATTCAAACCTCACATTTTTCCTTCCCACATGTCATTCTTTACATTTACTGACATTAAATTTCATCTGCCACAAATCTGCTCACCCTGTCTGCTATCCAAGTCCTTCTGTAATGATATGACGGATTCCATATTATCTGCCAATCCTTCTATCTTGGTATCATCTGCAAACTTAACCAGCTTGTTACTTATATTCCTTTCCAAATCATTTATATGTTAAAAATAGCAGTGGTCCCTGCACTGCCCCCTGCTGGTCACCACTCTTAACATCAGCCAGTTCCTCACACCGGTGAGAGTAAGAGTCGGGTGGAAGAGGACAGAGCTCAGAGGAGAGGAGTGGAGGCGGTCACGAAGAGAGGCATTGTGAAGGACCTGGATTGTGGGTGATTGGTACGGGAGTACTGGGTTGTGTGTACACTGTAAATATGAATAAACGTGTGTTTGGGTGCAAACCAGCGGTGTCCACCTGTCTATGTCCAGGCTGCTTTCCACAATATATATATATATAGATATGTAAATAAAAAAACCCAACGGTTGTCTGTCTGTCTGCCTGCTTTTCATAAGAGAACTACTTAACAGATTTAGATCGGGTTTTTTTCAAATTCCGGTTGATTTTGCAACTTATCTCATCACACTTAGTATCATAGTTCGCTTGTGGTACCAATTATTTGTGTGAATCCAAGAGAGAGGCTGTGGGCCGTGGAGAGGATCCTCAGGAGTAGGGAGGGGGTGTGACCTAAAGAGTAAGGAGGGGCAGGGCCCTCAGGAGTAGGGAAGGGGTGTGGCCTCACGAGTAAGGGGTGGGGCCTCAGGAGTAGGGAAGGGGTGTGGCCTCGAGTAAGGAGGGGCGGGGCCCTCAGGAGTAGGGAGGGGTGTGGCCTCTAGAGTAAGGAGGGGCGGGGCCCTCAGGAGTAGGGAGGGGGTGTGGCCTCAAGAGCAAGGAGGGGGCGGGGCCCTCCTCACTCAAACACCAGCCTCCATTCGAGTCGCTCTACCTGTCGCCACGTGTTGGAGTGCACCTTGCCTCCACTTAGCTAGAGATACCTGTTTGTTCAGCAGACATTATCATCTAGAGATTGTTAAGGAGTAACGTTTGACACTTTTGAGCGAGAGATCAGAGCTACGTGTGTTTTAGAGGGTAGCTGCTCATTGCCAGAGATATCACAATTGCCACGTGTTTTTCTCCCCACGTGGGGGACACTCACCCGTCAGAGCTGAACACCATCAGATACATTGGAGTGTACCTACCTTCCGCTTGGCCTTTTATTAATTTTTAAAGTTTGTCCTGTTTCCTGTCCGGTGTTGGCCCCTAACTTGTGTCCTAATGCTGGTTTAAGGAGGTGTAGTAATGCTAAGTAACCAGTCAGCTAATTAAGGGCAGTAGGGCTGATGCTTCAGCCTTAAGGTTCAATAGCCCAGGGTTCAGATCTCAGTTTGGATTCGGCCTGAGTCTCCCCACATAGATCCCAAGCACAGACTGACTGGTAACTCTAAACTGGACCCGTGCGAGTTTCTGCAATCGTTCTGCATGTTATCTCGTGTCGCATCAGGACTGGTTCCTACTCCACACTACGTACTGGTAGGTAAACTAACCCTGCATCCCTAAACTGGAAAAACTGGGTTCAGAAAATGAATCAATCCATTGATGAATAAGTAAGTATGCATATCTAATAATTAGCAAATTAAAATAGTGCTACCAGCTTTGTCCAGGTGAGAGCAAGCCTTGAGGAGAAGACAGATCATTAATTATAAGATAAAAAGTCTTTGAGTAATTAATGTGAAATGTTAAGACGCTGAGGACTTTATCAAATTCCATAAGCTGCTTAAACCTGCCGATATACTTTTTGAACGTCTTCACTGGTCACCCACACTTTTGACAAAAAAAACATTAATCAAACATGAACTTCTGCCCCTTTAGACAAGCCTGACCCTCCCCGCCACTTAGCTGTCCTCAAGAAGATATCAAGACCTCCTGCTGAATGATCTCCCTCCCAAAATGTCAAAGAGGGTCCTGACTACAAAATAAGGCCACACCCACCTCCTCACTGCAATTCTAAGTCCCACCCCCATGCTATTGCGCACCTATGACTTGTCACTGGTACTGTCACTTAACACAATGACCTCATGTGACATTTCTCTCTCTCTCTCCGTCCGGTGTTCATTGAGCCTTCCTTCCTGTCAGAACAAAAAGTCGTCCTGAACATCTGCTCAACGACTCTTGAGGGACCACTCATGTGATAGCCGGATGCGCCAAATACTCGGATGAGCATCCTCTGGGCCTTGAACCCTGTTGATATTCCTGTCTCTCTGCTGTGATTCGCTTTTTCTGGCTCTCTGCTGTACATTTCTTTCAGTATCACACAGCGCTACATTCCTTGTGAGAGAAGCTCAATTACAAAATCATTGATTAATATCCACCTAGAACTCATCTCACTAGCATTTTCAATTGTGTGTCACAAGAAGGAGGAGACCATACCTCAGAAATGTCCAGCAGCTTGGCCATTCAGTCTGCCACCAATGGCTGCAGAGCTAATACTCCACCCAGAAATTATCTTTTCATGCTATTTACCTCATGTAATTTCTAGTGATTGCCAAGAATTTCTTTTTTCATCTCATGTTTTCATGCAGAATGGAAGAAAATAAAGGTTTATGATATAATAGAAGCCAAAAGAGACCAATGCTGTACAACAGCAAACGATCTAAAATCATCCATGGAAGACAGAGAAAAAAATCTCACATTACATAATCCACTTGCCAGTTATCCATTTGTTTACTCAAAACATTCAAAATACATGCATTTTGTAAAATAAAACACAGTTGATTTAATAAGATATATTTTGATAGTGGACATCATGCTAAGACCCTCTGAGGGTAAGGTGCAGTGGTGCAATTGTGCAACTGTGGTCCCATTTTAATATGTTTCCAATTTGTGCTCTCCTCTTATTATCCAGAAGTATTCATCCACCTTAATAAAAGGCCAAGTGTTTGTGTATCTGTGTACCCATCTGGTTGCTGTGTCTATGTCATTCCAACAGATGGTGCATCACAAACATTTGTCGTAGTAAAATGCATTGCATTTATCATTCCAACAGGTGGTATATCACAAACATTTTTAGTAATAAAATGCATTGCATGCATCATTCCAACAGATGGTACATCACAAACATTTTTAGTAATAAAATGTATTACATGCATCATTCCAACAGATGGTATATCACTAACATTTTTAGTAATAAAATGGATTTCATTTGTCATTCCAACAGATGGTACATCACAAACATTTGTAGTAATAAAATGCATTGCATGCGTCATTCCAACAGATTGTGTATGACAAACATTTTTAGTAATAAAATGGATTTCATTTGTCATTACAACAGATGGTACATCACAAACATTTGTAGTAATAAAGTGCATTTCATTTGTCATTACAACAGATGGTACATCACAAACATTTGTAGTAATAAAATGCAGTACTGTTTGTGATGCACCATCTGTTGGAATGAAAAATGCCTTTTATTACTACATGCATTACAAAATATACTCCAATAAAGGGTGCACTGCAAATAATAAAGCTGAGGACCACATTAATTACTTAGATCTCAACTGATTTTAGATGGGTGGTACAGTAAGTTTAACAATATTTTAACAAAAAATGTCTGCAATTTGCACGTTGTGAGCATTTGACTGGATTATTCAACACAAGTAACATGAGATTTTTTTTACTTATGTTTTTGATATTGTTTGCTGTTGTTCAGCATTGATCTCCTTAGTTGCCCATTTGATAAGAAAGGCACATTTATGACCCTAACCCCATGTGTGCATTAGAGCATCACCTTCCAGGCTCAGCAAAGGTAACCATCCCAGGACACCACCAGGAGTCTCAGTGGCTAAATACCTGGTCTCCTTTAACACCTCAGGCACAGACATCCCCCTAATGTACCCAACATGAACACTCTGGACACAAAGAGCACAATGAGGTCCCCAACAGGGACACCAAAGGCACAGGCGGCACCCCTTATGTCCCCAGCCTGGACACCCCAGGTACAGAGAGCACTCTGAGGTCACCAGCCTGGACACTCCACCATTGGCGCTGAGATTGGGTGACACCACGCAGAGTGCCACTTTTGTTTTGCTCTATGATGCATAACCTCAATGTATTTAATAAAAGGGTTTGAACATCTGCTCACTTACTGTGCTCCAGGAATAACCGTTTTTGTTTCGATCCATTTCGCCTACAGGCAGCACTTTCTCCATTTGAAATATTCATCAAAGCTTCACCTCACATTAAGGAGTGGCGTTTGTTCCTTTTTATTATCAGGGGGAAAATACAGAGAAACAAAAAATCCTCCTTCCAACATGTGCTATAAGGTTCATGAGGAAGTGTGGCATTCCAAACAAAGATGGCTCCTCCTGCCAGTCATTGTCATTTGCTCATACGTGTGATGGTTCTCAGTAATCTCTTTTACTGGGTTCCAGTTTACCTGTTTATTCTGCAGGGCAAAATCCTCCATTCATTGAGAAGAAAGTCATTCCTTTACCTAACTTTGTTGTCATGGAGCAGGAGTCTGTCCCTGCAATACTGGGCACAAGTTAGATGTACCCCTTTGATGGGCTCATCTCCACACACAGACGGGTCCAGTCAACCATCAACACAACCAGCACATCTTGTGGAACGTGGAAGGAAATCCAGAATATCTGAAAAAACAAACAGACAGACCAACATGAGAAGAAGCTGCAGACTCCACATACCCAACATCTCTCCTCTGCACATGTCCAAACCAACGTAATCTCGCCTCTCTGACTTTGTCTCCCAACCGTCCAACTTGAGCTGGCCCTCTAATGTCCTCATTTCTAATCCTGTCCCTCCTCATCACACCCAACGCAAATCTTAACACATCCATGCCCATTCACACTGGGGCACTTAGAAT
>JANRMT010062797.1:17883959-17901402 GCA_026402145.1 Polypterus bichir lapradei | reverse complement strand
AGATAGATAGATAGATAGATAGATAGATAGATAGATAGATAGATAGAAATAAAAGGCACTATATAACAGACTACCCCGTGACCCTGTAGTTAGGATTAAGCGGGTTGGATAATGGATGGATGGATGATAGACTAGCCATGCCACGCAGCTATGCCCGCATATTAGTTAAAAAGGACAGTAAGGAGGACCCTGCCTGGCTTCCCACTCCTGACATCATGCTTCACCCTCCCCTCGGCCCACAGCTTCTGTCTCGGATTAGCGTAAATATATCACTTCTGCAAGCGAACTACGCTATAAAAGAAATTCTAGAAAAAAACCCCAATCTAAATCCATTAAGTAGTTCTCTTCTGAAAAGCAGACAGATAGATAGATAGATAGATAGATAGATAGATAGATAGATAGATAGATAGATAGATAGATAGATAATGTCTTATATTTTATGTACCACAACAGAATAGAACAAGACAATAAAAGGTGCAGATCGGGTGTGTGAACTCGCTGTGGTGGTAACCCCTTTTCAGCTCCATCAGGCAGCACATTATTGGCTGGCAGAGAAAGGGGAGAACTCTCAATACATTAGAAATGTGAAACTGTGCCAGAAAGTCATCACGTAATTTGACATGCCCAGCAGTTACTAGTACTGTAAATTCATGTGGTCCGGCAAGTCTGACATCCCCTCGGAGCAGAGGTCGTGTCACGTGACATCTGCTTTATTAACCAACTTGCAACGTATCGCCGCTCTCCAGTGCCAGGATACACAGTAACATACTGAAATTCCTCGGTAGATAACGTTCACCTAGTCAGTCTGCTGATGCTCCCCTGGGACCATGTTGGTAAAGTGGAGACCCTGAGGACTGCCTAGATGAATTATTAAGATACTTGCACTATGAGCCTAACACTTACGTGGTCACTTTTTTAGTTCTTGCATGAGCTCCAATTCATTGTCATTTAGAGTTTGGTGTGAAATTTGAGAAGAGGTTGGCCACTACTGCAAAGCTGTACTTTACACGTAACGTCACCAAGGCTTTCATTTCACCTGAAGTCACGTGGCTTCTCCACGTAGATGGACTGATCACAAGGTGTGTGTGAGTTTCTACGAGTTTTATTCCATCTCTGTCAAATCCGTATCTTTTTGCAAGTTTATTGTTGTCCAGCGTTTCCAAAACAGGATGTGTGTGCCAATCTCTGCCTGAACGCCATCTTCTGGCATCTCCTATTCAGTTAGGAAGCTCACGAGTTCTCCTAAATCCCGATGAAGTCAGGCGTAGTCTCCTAAATTGATCAAATGCTGCTACTCCTACACATTGGGCTCACCCTGAGATTTTCGAGCCAGTTAAGACCGTTTTCCTAACTGATAAATAATGGGCACAGGTCTGTGTGTGGCCTCAAAATGTCATCCAAAGGTCACCTAACTGGGTTCAAACATGTGGAGCTTGTAACATAAACCAGAAAGTCAGGCCTCAAGGTTCAAGGACATGGGTCATCTCGAGGCGTGTGCTTTGGGTCTTGCATCCCGCTCTGATGAAAGGCGGCCGGTTGGCCACAAGCACACTGTACGCTCGGTGAAAGGTGAACTTCTTGGCTAACCATCTTATCTTTTCTTTGCAGCATGAGGGGAAGCCCTACTGTAACTCGCCATGCTACGCCGCACTCTTCGGACCCAAAGGTTTGTATCATTTAGTACAAATTGCTAAAAGCAGCTTCCCCAAGCCCCCTAAACCCTAAGACACATCAGTCACATTCAGTCCTGGAGCTGGAGATTGGGTTGAGATGGCGGCTCACCTGTCACGAACCGGAATGTCTCAGCATCTCAGGTCCAGTGTTCACTATTCTGGGTGGGTGGGTGTGAATGAATCCTGCCCACCCTGCTCAGTGTATTTTTTCCATTTACTTATAGTCCACCTGTTAGACAGGTGAAGGGTTTAATGAGCCCCCATGGCAGTGAAGGCCCTATTGGGCTCAGGTGTAGCCACCACCTCTCGTGTTTTCATGAGTAAAGTACAAAGTCTTTAAACACTGCCACTCCCTTTTGCCTGGCAGACGTGAAAACCCAGGAACAACTCAAACAAATGAAGAGGAGTGTCCTGGACGATGTGTTTTGATCTCATTGTTTCCATCTGTCTCCGCAGGGTTTGGCCGCGGCGGCACTGAGAGCCACACCTACAAGTAGAGCTGCACTCAGGTAAAGAACTCCCTGTTTTCACAGAATGTCATTGTGCTGTCACCGTGGCCCGCCCTGTTAGCCTAGCTGTCCGCCCACGGTGACGCGGCTTGAACCCGCTTTGATGTACGGGCCAGGTGGGAATCCAGGTGATGTCACGCGCGTCAAGAGCACAGCAAATTCCAAGGATCATCCACCCTCAGGCCAATCAGATGCTGACGTCAAGCCTCCTGAAGTGTGGGTGTGTGGGTGTGTGATTACTCCTGTGTGCACGAGAAATGTGGTGCGGTGCCTGTGACCATTTCACCTGAGTGCCAACACTGGTCTGCATGTGAGTGTTTGGGGGGTCCTTATGAGCTCCCATGCCTTTATGCCACTTGCATAGTCTTTTTGAGTGTAATATTGTATGTGAGGGCAGTTAAAGCTTGTTTATGTCTTTCTGTATGTGTGCCACATGTGATGTGCACTCCTGCATGTGAGCTAAAATTGCATATCTGCCGATCAGTACCTGCCTTTATGTGTCTACGTGTCTTTTTGTGGGGTATTTGCTATATCTGAGGCTAAGGGTCTGGAAGGTTGCCGGTTCAAATCCCACTAACTGCCAAATGGGATCCTACTCTGTTGGGCCCCTGAGCCAGACCTTTAACCTGACAATCGCTCCAGGACTGCTGTACAATGGCTCTGACCACCCAAAGGTCATGCGAAAAGACAATTTCCCCTCGAGGATTAACACGATATACCAAACACCAAAATCAAACAATGCTGTCCACTCTGGAGTGTGGCGTGCCATTAATGCCACCCATAGTTGTAGGGTTGTGTGTACACATTTGGTATTTTGTGCTTGTATTCTCGTTTGTATTACTGTGTTTCCCCAAAAATAAGCCCTAGCATGATTTTCAGGCTGCTCTGTAATATAAGCCCTACCCCAAAAATAAGCCCTAATCAAGATCATCAGCTGAAAAGTAAGGTGCCTAAGGCCAGGTTTATACTTCTCCGGCCAGCAGGTCCTAGTGGTGCTTTGGTGGGCTTTATATCTTTATATGTGACCATTCTATTCGTAGTGCTACTGCTCCATCAGAAGATGTGAATATTAAAGACATTTTCTCATATAAACTGCCCACTCGAGTGCGATAGTGCCGTGCTCTGTCATAATGCCTTCATGCCTTGCTAACAAACGTTCTGAACTGGTCTGTGATTCCTCACAACAGAAGAAGCAAAAAGTCATCATTGTGGGAAAAAAAAACACCAGGGATGGGTCCAAAATGCATGTAACATGCCCACCATATAAAATAAAGACCTTGTATTCCTGGGTTTGCTGTCCCCATCTTGTCACTGTGTGTGTGGAGTTTTGTTTGGGTGGCTTTTTCACCAGGTGCTCTGGTTGTTTCTTCACATGTCCGGCCCATCAGAGTCCCTAAATCTGATTTTCAGGCTGCTCTGTAATATAAGCCCTACCCCAAAAATAAGCCCTAATCAAGATCATCAGCTGAAAAGTAAGGTGCCTAAGGCCAGGTTTATACTTCATACGATGCAACGCGTGTGCCCAAAACATACATTAAATTCCGAGGACACCATGCCACAATATCTCTGAAAAGGATGTTTAATGATTACATCCATCAGTTCAGGGATGCGCCCAGTCCAGCAGCATTTGCGCAAGACAGAAACAAAATCCCTGGACGGGCCATCAGCTCATCGTAAGGTGAACACAAGCACACACATACACTGGCGCCATTGTAGCTTCACCAAATCCTCAAACCTTTATGTCTTTGGATAGAAAACTGAGCACACTGTGGAAAACCACCAGGAAAACAAGCAAACTCCAGGCAGGGAACACAAGGGGACACCATGCCACCCACACATGTGTAACTATTAACAATATTCATTATTTAAACAGTTAATGATTTATCTTAAAATGTAATATCCATCCATCCATCATCCATCCCGCTATATCCTAACTACAGGGTCACGGGGAGCCAACCCCAGCCGACACAGGGCGCAAAGCAGGAAACAAACCCTGGGCAGGGCGCCAGCCCACCACAAAATGTAATATTCATATTTTAATGCATTTCATCTTGAAAGTGATATCAAGTATAAATCTTAACGATTCTAAATGTGCAGAGAGCTGGAATATCATAAATGTAATGTGTTCTGTGTGGTGATCTATTGCTGTCAGGTCTGGAGGAAAAACCAGAAGCAGGTAGCGATTAACAACTGGGTCGGTTTTAAGATGACGTTTACGACGGTCTGCTTTAATGATAAAGTAAACTACAAGATTAAAGTGGACATTTTGAGGTTAAAGACGAAATTTACACTTTAATCACAAAATAGACCTTTTCATTATGTCCTTATTTTTTTTTTCTCTGTGTCTCAAATACGCCACCGTACATTCAGATGGCATTGTAAGGTGCAAAAAAAAGAAAAAGACGGCACAGAAGATGGTATGTGAGACTTTTAAAATGTTTTGTGTCATTACTTCGGGGAATATGCGACACTTGAACATAAAGGGGCGGCACGGTGGCGCAGTGGTAGCGCTGCTGCCTCGCAGTTAGGAGACCCGCTTTCGCTTCCTGGGTCCTCCCTGCGTGGAGTTTGCATGTTCTCCCCGTGTCTGCGTGGGTTTCCTCCCACAGTCCAAAGACATGCAGGTTAGGTGGATTGGCGATTCTAAATTGGCCCTAGTATGTGGTTGGTGTGTGGGTGTGTTTGTGTGTGTCCTGCAGTGGGTTGGCACCCTGCCCGGGATTGGTTCCTGCCTTGTGCCCTGTGTTGGCTGGGATTGGCTCCAGCAGACCCCCGTGACCCTGTATTCGGATTCAGCGGGTTAGAAAATGGATGGATGGATGGATGAATATAAAAGCATTTGTGTGTCGCCATTTTGCTTCACCACGTCTAACCATTCATCAAACATCGAAGCGCGCACATCGATCCTGAAGGATCCTAAAAGCGGCTGGGGTAGCAAGAAATTCAGGGTTTGAATGAATATTGTTGTACATGAATAAATATAAGATCTCCCCTAAAAATAAGCCCTAGTGCATCTTTTGGAGAAAAAATGAATATAAGACCCGGTCTTATTTTCGGAGAAACACGGTATGTGTGCCTCTAAGTGTCAGCGTGACTTGCATATGCAATTGTCAAACATTGTACATGTGTGTTCAAATGTGGGACTGATCATGTGGTGTGTGGGACTCAATGTGCACATGCCACTGTTTATACGTACACACTGTTAATCTCCTTGTATGTATTAGTTTGTGGTATATGTGGGGTGCAAGTGCAAGCGTGTATACGGCACTTGTGTGTACGTGCTTATGTGTTTCTGTTTGTATATGTATGGGTTATGAAAAAAACACACAGGAAAGAGAAGGAACAGGAGATAAACAGGAGTCACAAGCAATAATAATAATAATAATAATAATAATAATAATAATACATTTTATTTATATAGACCAGAAGATCAAAAAATACAGAGCATCTGAGCCCAAAGCTAAATCTACCTCCAAGTCAAAAATTCAGAAGGAAAAGATATGTTCTGAGACACATCTAAACACACAAACACAACTCGGATAAGGAACTGAACTTCATACGCCATAACCCCTGACGACACTCAGTCCACGGCTTTGGACATTGTACACCATCGTACGTGGCCGCCAGCAAACAAAACTGTGCAAAACAGCAACTCTCATGCTAAGAGGGGAGGATGTACAATCATTGGCCACATACATTCACAACAAAGAGGGCTGCTGAGATACTCCATGGTCTGCTTAGGTCCCCAGTTTTCTTTACTGGTGTGCTAACTTTGCTCATGTGCACATGCATGCTGGCGTGAGGCAGACACCTGGGACCGCTAGACCGGGGGCCGACAAAAGATGAGGCTGCTGAATGATCAGAGCTCACCACCGCGGGTCTTCATCTTTGACCTTTTTTGTTTTCGTGTTTCTTTTTCTAGGTTTTGTGCGGCATGGCAGGTGTTTGAGGCCACTTTGTTCCTCACCTGATTACCTACGTAGAAGATTGAAATGGAGTCCCACGTAAAAGAGACGCATGACTTGTTCACCAGCAATCTGAAATATTTGCATTAAAGGTTCTTTTTATATAAAAAGGGCTTGTGCACGTTGTTAATGTATTTGTTCTGTAATCTAAGGTACTACATTAATGACTGGCTGACAGATGGATGGACTGATGGACTGATTGATTGGAGTGATGGATGGATGAATGGATGGACAGCTCTATTACTACTACTACTACTACTACTCCATAGAAGAAATCAGACACTCAAGTGCAATAATGCTGTGCTGTGCTGTGCTGTAAGGCATTCCAGCTTTGGATTGATTGATTGATTGATTAAGGTATACATGTATGGGTGGATATATTAATTGATCAGTGGATGAATTGATTGGAGTGATTGGTGGATGGATGGATGGACAGCTCAATTACTACTTGTACTCCATCAGAAAATCTGAATTTGAAAGACAAATCTGACTTTTTCACAAAAACCAAAAACACTCAAGTGCAATTGTGCTGTGCTGTGACATGAGGCCTTCCTGCTTTGGATGTATGGATGGATTGATGGATTCGTTGATTGGTTGATTAAGGAATAGATGTATGGATGGATAGAACAATTGATCAATGGGTGAACTGATTGGAGCGATTGTTTGGTGGATGGATGGATGGATGGACAGATGTAAGGAGGTATTGATTGATAGATTGATGGATGCATGGAGGCATGGGTGGATGGATATATGGATTTATTGATTGACTGATTGATTGAGATATGTATGTATGGATGGATGTGTGGATGCATAGATATATAGATGTATGAATGTATTGATTGACTGATGTATGGATGTATGGAGGCATGGATGGATGCGGTCAAGTGCCGCTAAGACTCACACCGTCAATGTGACGGTGATTTATTTATTTTAGTGGAGGAAATCCCAGGGACAACCTCAGCCTTGGATCGACCCCCACACACTCGCTACAGAGACCAAATAAAGCATGCTGGGAACATTAAACAATAAAGAATATAATGAAATTAAATTAACTAAACGCAAACAATAATACCACCCCTGACCCCTTCGGCGATATTACATTTGACATATAAACACAAACAACACACAGCAAAGTCCATGGGAAAAACCAAACCAGATGAAATGAGAGGTGACGAGATTTAATCCAGTGATCTGTATGTTGAAAGGACAGGGAAAACACAGTCCTACCGGTAGTTGCTGAAAGGGTGACGATGGATGGATGGTTCAGGAGCGCTCCTTTTCTTGCGGGAACGCCAATGAAACCAAACACAGTCCTCAGTATACAGGTAGACAGACGATCCAGACCCCGACAAACGAATACAATCCAGGACACAATGATGAATTGTGGCAGAATTAACAGCAGGCAGTCTGACAGATAAATGCAAGATACAACAACAAAAACAACTTTTTTTCTTTTCTTCCTGACACCTGCCCTCCTTTTAAACCCCTCTGGCCACCTTTGACCCCAACAGCCAATGCAAGGATTGCTGGGAGATGCAGTTCTAACTACTAGTAGCATTGCTACAGATGGATGGATGGATGAATTTATTGGTTGATTGACTGAGGGATGGATGGATGGATTAATTGGAGTGATTGTTTGGTGGATGGATGGACTGATTAATTCATTTATCGTTTGGAGTGATGATTTGATGTATGGATGGATGGATTTATTTGTTATTGAATGGATGGATGGATGGAAGAATGGATTCATTCATTGTTTAGATGGATGGATAGACTGAATGATTGCAGTGATTGTTTGGAGGCTGGATAGAAGGATGGATGGATTAATTTATTGTTTGGAGAGATGGACTGATGGATGAAGGGATAGATGATAATAATAATAATACATTTTATTTATATAGTGCCTTTCCCATGCTCAAGGCACTTCACAGAGTTTAAGAGAGAACGGCTGGGTATACAGTATATAGTATTGTACTAAACCAGATAAATAAATAAAGAAGAGTAAGATAATAAATTCAGAGAAAAGCCTAACGGACAACATAATTGATGGTCTGGCACACACACACATATACAGGTTACATGAGTGTCTTGACATGGAGGTAAACTGAGAGAAGGGTAGTAAAGTCAGGTAGGCCTAAAATCCTTCCTGAACAGATGAGTTTTGAGTTGCTTGTCTTTTCTTACCAGGGTTACCCACTCTCCTCAGTTCTCCAGCCAGCAGGTCCTAGTGGTGCTTTGGTGGGCTTTATATCTTTATATGTGACCATTCTATTCGTAGTGCTACTGCTCCATCAGAAGATGTGAATATTAAAGACATTTTCTCATATAAACTGCCCACTCGAGTGCGATAGTGCCGTGCTCTGTCATAATGCCTTCATGCCTTGCTAACAAACGTTCTGAACTGGTCTGTGATTCCTCACAACAGAAGAAGCAAAAAGTCATCATTGTGGGAAAAAAAAACACCAGGGATGGGTCCAAAATGCATGTAACATGCCCACCATATAAAATAAAGACCTTGTATTCCTGGGTTTGCTGTCCCCATCTTGTCACTGTGTGTGTGGAGTTTTGTTTGGGTGGCTTTTTCACCAGGTGCTCTGGTTGTTTCTTCACATGTCCGGCCCATCAGAGTCCCTAAATCTGACCAATGTGAATGTAACCAGTAACACACTGCTGTCTCACCCAGGGCTGCTGCCTGGAAATGCTCAGCCCCTATAAACCTAAAATTGGGCTTATTCTCCTGTTAAAAAATTAAAAAAACAAAAAAACAATGGGGGGCTTCAGTCAAGACATCACACCCACCCGTTAGCATATCACTGCCAAAGTCCATGCTTTCCTCTCCTCTTCAGTCTTTGAAGTCTTTTGTCAAGCTTTCATCACAACTCCTCTGGATTTTCACAACTCCTTCGTCAGCTGCCATCAGTCATGAATCGTATCGGCAGACTAGAAGTTCCCATGCAGGTATTGGAGAAAAGGCGTGGACCAAACACAGGGATCGTGTAACACCATATTTGCCTTGCCCTATGGTGGTATCGTGGCAGGCTACAGAATCGTCTACAAAATCTGGCACATTACAAAATTATGAACACCACCACCACAACCACCATCTGCAGAACACTAGAGAGCCAGCTGTCTGGGGTGACTTTGCATGTTCTCGTCATGTCGACGTGGCTTCACTCTAAGTGTTCCTTCCACATCCCCAAATCCTTGTGTGTTTGGGTGCATTGGCGACTCTTCTTGGGTATTTATGGGACTTGCAATAGACTGGCAGTCCTTTCCAAGTTTGGTTCCTGCTTTGCACCCAATGCTGCCAGTATAGGAAACTCCCCACGGCCCTGCAATGGACAGGTGGGCCAGAAAATGAAGGGATGGATAAACATCTGCGTGACACGCCACGTGTTAGAGCATCTCAATACTGATCTCATTTCTCAGTTCCATCCCTCAGTGTGATGCTATTCTAGAATCTTCCTTGTATTGTGAAGCACTTTGTGGGGGTCCACACCTGGAATTCTGCTGGATGGTATGATTCTAATGACTCATCTTTTGCCATCATACTCCTTGCTCGTTTCAATAAACCCTTTTCACACTCTCATAGTTTTTCTTCCCTTAGGCGTGTTCACCCCACTCTGTTACAAATTACAAGCAAATACATCCTTACCTGCATGCCCACAGCTTTCTCACTGATGAAATACAAAGAAGAAAAAAAGACAGAAGCCATCATGAGAGATGAAGGACCACATGTTGTTATACACCGTGGAAGTGCTTGTATGTCTGAGGCCAGAAGGTCAGGTGCCACCTGTTTGCTTCAGTTCTCCTGGAGATGGTGTCTTGACATTCATCCGTGGAAACCTGAACTGACTGGACATCATTTAGAAAGGCACACACCCAATGTATATGAGGTCCCACAATTCACACTGCATGTCAGGAGAAAAACACAAGCTGTGAAGCCCAAGGAACTCTCTGTAGACCTCTGGGATGAAACTGTGCTGAATCAGAGATCAAGAACAAGGGATTAATCTGGCCAAACTTAGTACGTAACTGGACAAGAAGACAACCAGGAAGGTCACCAGGATGGTGGAATTTGTAAAATGAAATCAAGATGGAGCTCCAACTGAGGTTCAAAGTCTGTATACTGCATACTACCCAGCCACTTCATTAGGTACACTTTGCTAGTGCCAGGTTGGACCCACCTTTTGCCTACAGAATTGCTGTAATTCTTCATGGCATTGATTCAACAAGGTGCTAGAAACACTTCACATTGATTTTGGTCCATATTGACTTGATAACATCAAGCAGTTGCTGCAGATTTGTCGACTGCACATCAATGATGCAAACCTCCTCTTCCACCACATCCCAAAGGTACTCTGCTGGATTGAGATCTGGTGACTGTGGAGGCCATTTGAGTGCAGTGAACTCCTTGTCATGTTCAAGACACCAGTTTGAGATGATCTGAGCTTTGTGACATGGGGCGTTATCCTGCTGGAAGGAGCCATCAGAAGATGGGGACACCGCGGTCATAAAGGGATGGACATGGTCAGCAACAATACTTAGGTAGGCTGTGGTATTTAAAGGATGCTCAGTTAATACTAAGGGGCTCAAAGTGTGCCATCCTCCACACCATTACACCACCACCAGTAGCCTGAACCATTGACCCAAGGCAGGATGGATCCCTGCTTTCATGTTTTTGAGGCCAAATTCTGAGCCTACCATCTGAATGTCGCAGTAGACATCGAGACTCATCAGGCCAGACAACATTTTTCCAGTTTTGCTGAGCCGTGTGAATTGTAGCCTCAGTTGCCTGTTCTTACCTGACAGGAGTGGCACCGTTGTGGTCTCTTGCTGCTGTAGCCCACCTGCTTCAAGGTTTGACGTGTTGTGTGTTCAGAGATGCTCTTCTGCAAACCTCTCTTGTAATGAGTGGTTACTTGAGGTACTGTTGCCTTTCAATCAGCTCGGAACAGTCTGGCCATTCTCCACTGACTGCTGGCATCAACAAGGCATTTTCACCCAAAGAACTGACGCTCCCTTTTTCAACCCATTCTCTGTAAGCCCTAGAGATGGTTCTGCATGAAAATCCCAGCAGATCAGCAGCTTCTGAAATACTCATAGCAGCCCGTCTGGCACCAACAACCGTCCCACGTTCAAAGTCACTTCAGTCAGCTTTCTTCCTCATTCTTCATCAAGTCGACTTGACAAGGTCTACAGGCCTACATGCATGTCATTGGCTGATTAGATATTTGCGTTAACATGCAGTTGAACTCGTGTACCTAATAAACTGGCCAGTGAGTGTACATAGACGTAACCTGGAAATCTTTTTACCCAAAACAGGAAGTTGTGCGTCAAAGGGTCAGCAGCTGTCAATTATGTGTCTTCCTCATTCTGAAGTCAAGTCAGTTCCATCTATACACCGTATTGCAGCATACAGCGGCACAAAATACCATTTCTCTGGGACTGTGATGCAACATACACATGAACACAAGACAAGTGCCAGGCAAGTAGAGAACAAAACTATACTATAATCAATAACAGATGAAAAAATAATAGGCAGAGGCGGCCTTAGGGGTGTACGGGGCCGGTTATGTCAAACGCTGTATAAACTTGCTCGCAAATTTAATAAAAAAAAACGTTAACATAAAACCAGATTTTCTCATTACAGTATTTAGCTAAATTTTTGCAAGATAACGCACGGACTTTATCAAAATATAACGATATAATCTATTAAAAAAAGTGCGCTACGATCTCTTCCACTCGTGGTGTCGTCAGCGATACGGCTAAACCAGTAATCAAACGTTGCTGCGCCTTCCACTACCAAACACTTCCTGCACTGTTTCAGCTCAGCCTACTGTGGCAAACCGAACCAAAGACTCGACTAAGAAGAGATGGCAGGCTCTCTGGACACGAATGAGTCGTAAGCGACAAGCCATCAGTTGCTCCCTAGTCAAAACAGAAGCCAACACAGCGACTAATGGGCTTTACCTATTTTAGGAAGGGATTATACTGGCGACCCTTTTCGGGCGATGAAGGTGGACTATGGAATGTTTTCAAAGAAATCCATGGAAGGAATTTGACCTTGAAGAGGGATTTTAAAAGGGTTCGTCTTAGAAGCATCTCAAATATATATATATATATACTGGAGAATATAACTTGACAGATCCGCTCGAACAGGACCTCAAAAGGGAGCGGGGCCTGGGGTGGTTGTCCCACTTGCCACCCCCAAACGCCGCTCTTGATAATAGGTAATGAACAGATAGTAAGAAAGAAATAATGACAACTAATAATAAAAACAACAATAGTAACAAACGTACTGCATATAAGTAAACTAGTAGGAGCTGATCTGAGGGCAGGTGGGCAGCACGGAGTTCAGGGTCCAGACAGCCAATGGAGTTGCAGAACCTGGCAGAACTGGTTAGGATTCTCCAGTACCTTCTACCAGATGGAGGTGAGACAAAATTAGGGTGACAAAAGTGACAAAAACCTGTAATTGAATTTTCTGTCCAGCAGAGCCACTGAATCGCGGAGCTGACGAGGTCTGCAGGGGACCCATCTCGAACGCTGAGGTAATGTTGTGTGGTTAGCAGTGCATGACGATGGTGGGTTTTCATCATAGTATATCTTGCATAATCTACAAGAGAGACAACGTTTAACACTTTTTGCACCACATTTTTGTGACCTGGAGCAGCCACTGTTCCCCCACGTGCCATCTTCCTTCATATTTCCAGCATTGACTCAGCTGTGGAATGGCCAATAGGGGGAGGCAGCTTGATGGCCGAGGTCTCCAGGACTCTGAACAAATCCAAATCATATTATGTGATGTCATCTACTGTTAAATTCTGCTCCATACTTGTACATTTTTTATTTTTATACTGTATTGAGGATTACTTGTCCTCTGTTCTGTGTATTGTATTGTATTGAACCCTTTTTTGACACCCAACCTACCTGGAAAGAGGTCTCTCTTTGAATTGCCTTTCCCGAGGTTTCTTCCATTTTTTTCCCAACAAGGGTTTTTTTTTGGGAATTTTTTCTTGTCTTAGAGAGTCAAGGCTGGGGGGCTGTCAGAAGACAGGGCCTGTTAAAGCCCATTACATCACATCTTGTGTGATTTTGGGCTATACAAAAAATAAATTGTATTGTATTGTACATTTCAATGGGTGGTTGCTGCTTCACAACGAACGATTAGGTAAAAGGACAACAAACTGACAGCCACATCTGAACCAACCGATAGAAATGACAAAAATCTCTACACAGTATGAGTCAAATATTAAATAATACTAGGGGAGTTCACCCCCTGCTCGTTTCGCTTGCCAACCCCCCGGCCTGTGCTACGTGCCAGCCACTTTGTGTCTCTGCCGCTTGTGTATATGGATTTCACTTTCGCAGTCTTTACTATCAGCTTTTTGAGACTTTCGAATTTTAGTCTTTTACAATCTCTAACCTGCTCTGCATGTGTATCGCGCCAATGTCTTTGAACCTCTTTACGACGTTCTTCTTTGTCTTCTACTCTTTGTCATTTATTTCCAACCCCGCTTGGAGCTGAGAGCGCAGGAACTGTGTCTAACAATAGTATTCACACGAATGAGAAGTGAGTGGACTGTGGGTGCGCCAGCCACTTCGCGTCTCTGCCGCTCGCGTATGTGGATTTCACTTTTACCAAACACCAAATCTTTTCATTCTCGTGGATACGCCTCTTCATTGCGAAGAAACACAACTTTTCCCTGATAGTAACACGAACTAGACGATCTACAAGTCTCCGACTTAAAGTTTAAAGCTGAACAATATCGACATACTTCTGTCATATCACCTTTGTCCATATAGTCGATCTCTTTTCGCTGTTCCGTTATTTCCCTGAGTAATAATGTCCGTTTGTTTGCGCTAATGCTATCTTTATTATCAGTTTTTTGAGTCTTTCGAATTTTAGTACTTTCATTAACGACGTTCTACTTTGTCTTCTACTCTTAATGTCTTTTCTTCTTCTACTGTTTGTCTATTATTTCCGCCCCCCCTTGGACCTGTTAGGTTTTCACGTCATCTCTTGGCACAACGTCTCGTCTCGTGAGACTTGAAGTTATCTCTTTGAAAATGTTTCATCTCGTCTCTCTGAAAAAGTCTTGTCTCGTCACAAGATTTTTTTATATAATAGAGAGACAAGACCACACCACACCCTGCCTCTAAGGGGCAGGCCAGCCATCCTGCCGAGAAATCTTATTTCGGCCGTTAGTGCCCACTGTGGCCACCAGGGGGCATACCAGCATCCCAAACCCCAGACATAACTACCAGAGATTACAGTCCTGGCTTCAAATCCAGTTCTTACATTTAACAACCAAAGTGTACCTTGTACAGGAGTCTTCCTCACACAGCCACTGAGGGTCCCAACACCTGCCTTCCCAGCCCGGCACTTCCTTCAGTCCTTTATTTTCCACTCAGACGAGTGTTGTCCATCTCCCCTCCAAACTGTGACTCCCTGGGCCTAGTGGTGGTCTCTCTTTAACTCTGGACCCTGGAGTACTTCCAGAGCTTAATCTATTGCACTTCCTATGGATGGATGGATCTCACAGCTAAGACCCCACAACCTGGAATAACCTGTAACAACCTGACTTCCTAGTCAGGCAGAACCTCAACAGTTTTTGTACCCAACAGTGGTGGCCTCAACAGAACCCGACAGGACTACAACTCCCATGCTGCCCAGCGGGTGTCCATAGTAGGGGTGCTGCCACCCAGCAGGTATAGCAGGTAGTCACACACTGTTCTGACCTTCCAGGTGTTCCAGTGTGTTCTTCTATGGTTGCTATGGTGCCATCCATGGGTTAGCTGCTGCTGTAGCATCTTTCTGTGTCCATGTGCTGGCATGGATGGGGAATATCGCCACCCCCTCAACAATTGACCTGCCTTTCCCGTGGCCTCTTGACTATGCAAAGGAGGAGGATCTATTCCAGTAGGGATGTTGGTTGGTCCCTCACACTGTGATTGCATTTTTTCAGTTGTTACCTAAAGCTCATGACCACAGGAGAGGGTAGGGACGTAGATTGACTGATAAATCGAGAGCTTTGCCTGTTCATCTCACCATCCCATTCCTGCTCACTCATGAAACTCCTCCACTTGAGGCAGTAACTCACCTCCCATTCATAGAGGACAATCCAACATTAGGACCATGGCCTCAGATTTGGAGGGGGTGATCTTCATCCCTGCCGCTTCACTCTCGGTCCCAATGCATGCTGGAGATCCCAGCATGAGATGACCAGGCTAAGTGACCAAGTAGTGTGGTTAATAGTAGGACTTTAGGGACCCTCTAAACTAGACGTGATGTTTGCTTGGAAAAATTAAGCAAAAAGTGCAGACATCCGGGAGAGGCTCGGAGGAAAATCGCTGACCCTCGGCATCGAGAGGAACCCACTGAGGAGGTTCAAGAATCTGATATGGCTGCCGTCCTGTGGAGGTTTTATGGGCACGGTCAGCTGGGAGAGGACACTGGGGAAGACACAGAGCTCACTGGGAGGATTATACAGTATCTCCCAGATGGCATTGGGAACACCTTGGGAACCCACAGTATGAGTTGGCAAGTGTGGCTGGGGAAAGGGATGGATGGATCTCACAGCTAAGACCCCACAACATGGAATAAGTGGTGGAAAATAAATGAATGTACAAGACCACGCCTGGCTATCTTCCAGTGTGGAGCCTCAGAGTGAAATGTGGGGAGCTTTATTTAGATTTCGATATTGAATTCCAAGCAGAAATGTTCCTTTATTTCAATAAAGTGATGAACTGTCTTGATTTCACTTTAACGTCCTCATAAATCTCAGTCAGGACGATCCTAAGAAACGTTGCCATTAAGATGAGTTTACGTTTGCCTGATGAAGAGGACATTTGGTTGAAAGCTCCTAACCAAGAAACTCTCAGAAACAAAAGCATTAACTGCTCTGAACGTTTCTTTTCAATAAAATAAACCAGGAGCAGCCCAGAGGACACGGCCCACACTGGAGACCTTTATTCCCCTTCCAAACCGAGGGACTGGACTCCAGGTGTTAGGGGTGCTGGAGTGAAGAACAAAGCACAAAAAAAAAACCAAAAAAAAAAAACAACAAGCTGAAATGAGTTTGGCATCCCTTATAATGATCAGTAATTATGGCTCCCGTGATTTTCACATTTTCATTTGATACATTAAACGAGGTGGCAGGAAATGTTTGAGTCACACAACTGGGATGCATCAGCTGCCTTTTCATTTGGGCCTTTTGGCTCACTGATGTAACCAGCACTCTTTTGTGGCATCCCCTGTAATTACACATGGCTACGCTTTGGAGCCTGCTGGATCTTGTTGAAAAGAGGACGAAATTGAGAGTTTCTGGAAAAAAAAGATACATATGAGCTTATACATCTAGACCAGTGGTCCCTAACTCCGGTCCTGGAGGGCCCCAGTGGCTGCAGGTTTCTTCTAATTGGTGACCCGTTTTTGCTGCAAATTAACTCCTTTTCCTTTCATTTTAATTGACTTGTCTTTAAGATTTGTTCCTCTGAATTGCTTCTTTTCTTTCCTTAAATGGCACCCAAACAGAAATGAAATGAGAAGTGAGTGAGCCAACAGAAGACCAACTAAGTCAGGGCCTCAAACTCCAGCCAAGTTCACTCCAAGCAATTAACTTAATTAGGCGCCGAGTCTTGCCGTTCATTAAACCCGTTCTTTAATTCCATGGCTTGTTGCTGCTCTCGTTGTCCAATAGCAGACATTTCCGAAATTGTTGATTTTCTCTTTTCTAAGAACACCGTTTGAATGTTTTATGGACCTCAGCTTATGAACATGAGACCTTCACCTTTCTTTATTTTCAGATATTCTATGATGGACACAGTTTTCTGGTCCTGTTTTGTCTCATTTTGTATCTCATTATTGTTTGGCTGCTAATTAAGGAAAAAGAAACAATTAAGGGGTCTCAGTCCTTGAGAGCAAATCAATTAAAATTAATTCAAAAGAAGTTAATTAGTAGAAAAAACAGGTCACTGATTTAAAAAAAAGGGTTAAAATGAAAACCTGCAGCTACTGTGGCCCTCCAGGATCGGAGTTTGAGACCCCTGGTCTAGACAGCATATTGTAATGAAGGACAGTGACGGGCAGAGGCAGATGATGGAACCGTCTGTGGTCCAGAGGCCAGGATAATAAAAGGTCAGTGGGGACTGACACTCAGGGCCATGTGTCACCTCATACACTGAGTGGTGGCATCCTTCTGACAGTGTTCAAGCTGGACACCTGCAAGGGAAGCATGGGATATGATAGATAGATAGATAGATAGATAGATAGATAGATAGATAGATAGAT
>JANRMT010062797.1:17868875-17883616 GCA_026402145.1 Polypterus bichir lapradei | reverse complement strand
ATAGATAGATAGATAGATAGATAGATAGATAGATAGATAGATAGATAGATAGATAGATGGATAGATTTAATTTTTTACAGTGCCACTCATCAGCACCTGGGGTGTCCCCTAACAAGCTAGACTGAGGTTGGCACTAGCTCTCAAGGGTGCGAGGGGAGCTGTTGCTAATGTTATCTTCTCATATCTCTACAGCCCAGACAAAATGCCAAGTAAGGGCACTCCTGCCTGGCCCTGATGCCCGGAGCAAGCCCCGTCCCCTTTCAGTCCATCCAGCATATAAAGTGTTGGCCCAAGAAGGTGACATCTGGTTGCAGACTAAGATAAGAGTCTCCAGAAGGTGAAAATGAAAGAATCAAACTTGGCTGATACGGATGCTAGCGCCTTTTTAGTTGTACAATATGCATGTGTTTCTTTTATTTTGAGATGATTAAATGGTGGAGGTACTCCAAAATTGTTTCTTGCTCCCAATTACAAGAAACATTATAACAAATAAACTACAGCCGCACTTCCAAATACATACAAAGAACTGCAAAAAAGGGGCATTCCCAGTAAGGCACTATAACGGCAAATTGCTGTCAGTATGTAAAAGCCCCAGATGCATTTATTGACACACTTCTGTTGTCTGAAAATCCTCAATGATGGTGCGTCACAGAAAGGATGTGCAGCTTTGTTCACAATGGCCATCACTTTTTCTTTAAATTCTCTGGTCCTTTACTACCTCCAGTGGGCCCTGAGTGTGTCCCATAACTGAGCCTACCTTTGTAACCAGCTTGCTAATTTGGTGGGCATCTCATGAAATGATGGTACCAGCCGAGCACGCCAGAGCTTAGACAATGGCAGTGACCATCATACAGTTCTGTAACATTCACAGGGTGTCACTACCCACATTAAAAGAGTGGAGCTTACATAAATCAATAAAATCAAAAACGAAGAGTAATACATAAAAACAACATCAATCAAAGAATTAAAAATTAACAAAACACACATAAAGCATCTGAACTCCTGGCTGAGACATGAAGCCATCTTTGTCAAGCCTTGTGGAGCAGATACTGTAGATGGTTACATCTTCCACTCCAGTCCTTGCCTGACAGTGCAGTGGGTCCAAGTGGCCTTTCACATGAGGACTCAGATAGTCCAAGACCAGCCTCTTGAGGGTCTTCATGACGTGGCACTGGTCTGTAGTCATTAGGTGAAGAGGCACCTGCCTTGGTGACAGATTAAAGTAAAGATGGACCAAACAGGTCAGAAAAACTCAAGGACTGACTCCATCTGGTCCCGGGGCTTTTCCTTTCTCAGCTGCCTCCTCACTTGGTTTTCAGCTATGGACAGTCCATGCCGGTCAGAGATGGACTCATTACTGGCCATACCAGTTGAAGTGGTAGGTGATGTTGATCTTATAGGGTGACCAGACAAACCAACATGTCCTCTTTTTTTGAGATGTAAAATATTGGCCTGGCTAGAATTCAACACATTTAAATCAGTTGGAGATTTTGTTTTGTTCGTTACCTTGACTATGTAAACAAACATAGATCTACATGTAATCAGACGTCCATGCACCTCCACTAGATGTTCTGAACATTTGCACTGTGCTTACTGCATAGCAACAACAACAACAACAACAACATTTATTTATATGGCAACTGAGCTGTAGAGCAAGTAGCTGAGGTACAAGACTGTATATAAAAAGACAAAGGATATCAGAAATTCGATGATGATGTTAATGTAAATACTTCATATTGCTCACAAGCAGGACTTAAATCAAACAGAACACAAACTACAGTATATGTGTGGTGCAGAGAGAGGCAATGAGTGACAGGAACACGAAGGAAATATTAATAACTAGTAAAATACCCGCACTTCACAGAGGCCCAGCCTTCAAAATTAGATTATGCTCAGGAGTGCCTGGAGGATTCAGAGTGTGGAGAAACTCTAGTGACAGCGTGTCTATCAACTTGTGGATTTTTCTGTGAGTAGCGTCACGAAGTTGTTTCCACAAGACCGCGTTAGCTGCGGAGCTCAGCTCGGAGCGAAATGAAGTGAATGAAATGAGGTGAATCGGAGGGGAGATGATGACGTGACTCCCACACCCGCCTTAACTCTCAATCCCTCCACAAACACACAAACACAGTCTCTCGGATCGCAACTCTCCTTTATATAAATCAGTAAAGGAGAGAGGACTAAACACTGAGGAAAAAGAATGGCAAGACCGCGTCAGCTCGGAGCGAAATGAAGTGAATGAAATAAGGTGAATAGGAGGGGAGATGATGACGTGACTTCCCCACCCGCCTTAACTGTCCATCCCTCCACAAACACACAAACACAGTCTCTCGATTCCCAACTCTCCTTTATATAAATCAAAAGTTCAGGTAAAGGACTGGGGAACGTGTGGGGATTGTGTGCGTCTGGGTGTCTAATTTATATGTGTATATAGTTGTAATATAGGTTAAGTACATGTGAATATATTTGCGCCGTTTATAAATAAGATATTCTTTCCGTTTCTTTACCTTGCTTTCTTTCTTTCCTACTTTCAAGTCTCGTTTATACCCTGCATCCTCTCAGTAAACTTGTATCTTGTGAATATCGTATTCGTCGTAGGCATGACAAACGCCAGCAGCAGTGTGTCTATGAACTTAATTTAACCTTAAGGTTTACACCGTGCTTTGTTTCCGCAGTAGCTGCACTTATGAATATGCTTGTATGCGTCACTCGCTTCTTATTCTTTTGCTGCCTTCTCAATTGTGTAAAGCTGACGGACCGCCTTATATGGGCAGGCACTCAATTACGTGGGATGCGTGGAGATGAGGGACGCAACTCCGCCTCACACGGCGACCGAGCTGCAGGCTATGGCCGTATATATGTATGAAAGTAGCTTCCAGTTATGACCATTACGCGTAGAATTTCGAAATGAAACCTGCCTAACTTTTGTAAGTAAGCTGTAAGGAATAAGCCTGCCAAATTTCAGCCTTCTACCTACACGGGAAGTTGGAGAATTAGTGATGAGTCAGTCAGTCAGTCAGTCAGTCAGTCAGTGAGTGAGTGATGAGTGAGTGAGTGAGTGAGTGAGTGAGTGAGTGAGTGAGTGAGTGAGTGAGTGAGTGAGTGAGTGAGGGCTTTGCCTTTTATTAGTATAGATTGATACATTGATATACATTGATGATTGATGATGATTGATGGACTGAAAGCCAGAAGTCTACGTGACCATCATCATCAGGTCCTTCCTTGAAAACCCTAAATACAAAGAGGACTGTTTGATTTATGTTAGGTAGATTGCCCAGAGGGGACTGGGCGGTCTCTTGGTCTGGAACCCCTACAGATTTTATTTTTTTTTCTCCAGCTTTTGGAGTTTTTCTTTTTTTGTTTTTTCTGTCCACCCTGGCCATCGGACCTTACTTATTCTATGTTAATTAATGTTGACTTATGTTTATTTTTTATTGTGTCTTTTATTTTTCTATTCATTTTGTAAAGCACTTTGAGCTACATTTTTTTGTATGAAAATGTGCTATATAAATAAATGTTGATTGATTGATTGATAATAACACACTGTACAGTTATATCAATACAAAAATGTAAAGAGTAATAACAGTAATGCACAAAACAAACATATAAAAGAAATGAATTGTTAATGACAAAATGTATAACAGTAAAGGAGTAATAAACCAAGCAGAAAGCAAACGTTTTGCTTTTCTATTCATAAGTAAGGCCTTTAACATTCCAACTTATAAGCTTTGGTGAGTCATATTATTCATATATTTAATGTTCACAATATAGATATTTGTCATCTAGTTTAGTTGTTTTTGGATGTTTTACTGAAAAGTTGCTTTTTCCCATTTCTATTATATCTTACCAAGTGAAGATGTACATGTCAGTGTTATGTTAGTTTTTTTTTTTTATTTATTTATTCTGAGATGAATTCATTTTTCTTTGTGACTTCTTTTTTTACTTTCTCATATACGAAGTATGCTCGCCGGCAGCAGAAAGCCAGCAGATGATCCGAAGGCATCTCCTTAGCATGCGTTCTGCCAGACCCCTGCTTCGCAACGAGAGCAGCATCATACGTCCTGCGAGAACGAAAATTTAACCCCGCCCGGGGCCGGAAATAAAGGACAAGTATTGGTTTACAAAGGTTTTAAAGTAAAAGTGAAAATAATGCATTATGTAACAATTCCCATGAAAATAATCTCTTTAAATTGTATATCTGGTAAGCGAGCAGGGGGCAGAGCCCCCTAGTACTTAAAATGGACAAGACAAGTCCAGTAGACTCCACATGTCTGTAGTGACGCAGTGAAGGTTGTCACATCCTGGATTTGAGATCTTCAGAAACACTTTAGCATAGGTAGTGCCTATAAATTATCCAATGGTCACATATTCTAATGTAACAAGGCCTTAACAAAGCCTTCTTCTGGTCTTAAAAAGACTTACAAGGCGTCAATAAAGTGATCATTTATCTCTAACCATGACTACTTGGATGATCTTGTCAAAGAGCATGGAAAAGCTGATTTATGAATAAAATGTATTATAATTATTATTATTGTTGTTATTAAAGAGACCAGCATTGCAAGAAGAGCTGAGCAGAAGTGTTCATCTAAAAACCACCGTACAACATGCAGGCCGTTCACTCAGACCAAGGGATTCACTTGGGACATCTTGCACTGAGAAGTCAAGACCTCGAGACCTCCCACTGCCAACAGCGGGCAAAGACAAACCCGAGGAAGTGAAGATGTGAGGAACCTGCAGGATGAAGGGAGGTCAGTAAGAGCTGTCCAGCTGGGGGTACAAGGAGTCTGGACAAGTTGGGACCTCCCTAAAAGAGCCATTAGCTGGACTGAGCAGTGGACGTGGTGTCATTCTGCATTTCCTTCCTACTAAGATGAATAATGTGACACCAGTGAAGCTGAACATACGGGAGATGAGTGGGGAAGCGATACACATTCAGTACTTTTATTTTTTATTTACAAATATCTTAAACTGATTCTTTTATTTTTTTTATAGACCAAGTAACAAATCGACAGTGACTTCGCACTTTTCTGAAATGTCCCTCCAGACACCCAGGTGAACACACTGAAGTGGGAAGGTGAAACGTCACAACTCAGAAACTCCAAACAGTCCGAGAGCACGTGAACGCAGCCCGTGTTTATTACTTTGACTTTAGCCTTTTATTTGACTTCTTTTACACTTTGTTTTTTGTCTTGTATTGTTTTTAGCTGCTTGATCATTTTGATTTTCTGATTTGGATTTTTGATTACTCTGTAGCCGAGTCCCAGACATGATCTGATGTTTGTTTTTAATCTTTTTTCAGATCAGTTCTCAGTCATTCCAGCCGGGTGCAGAAATAAAAGCTGCATGAACTGTAAAAACGGGTCGTCCTGTTTATTGTCCAAAAACAAAGAAAATCAAACCCTCTTAGCAGGCCATCAAAATCAAACCAAGATATTCAAAATGGTTAGCCCGTACAGGTCACTGTGGTGCAGCAGAGCTCCATCCCGTGGGCTGCTCTGGCCAGAAATGACAACCTCCTTCCTGGAGGCTCGGGCTTTTATGGAGGCTGAACCTGGAAGGGGCGGGGCCAGTTGCCCTCACTGGGCGGTTTCTCGACACGAGAAGGAGATGACACTGTTAGCCACAGTTAACAGAGTTATTACAAACCTTGACACAGCCTGTAATGAGGTCCTCCGACACACACGCATGTGTGACAGTCTCAAAAAATACTTCAAACAACTTTTGGAGTGTTTTTAGATTTAATGTGTTTAATTTTAACATTAAATTAAATGTTGTTAAAATCAACTGTGATGCGGTTTTGTTTTTCTTGTGGGTGCTGCCACGTTGGCACAGATGTTTTGACAGTTGCTGTGCCACTGTTAGGCAGGATTGACCAGGATAATGTAATGTGTGACACCATTACTGTGATGGTATAAAAGGTCAGCATCGTACACTTCACGGTTTGTCCGAGTTTGTGGTTGCAACCCAAAAATAATTCTAGCAAAAGATTCTTTAGGTTATCACTGATTGCTTAGAAAATGTTTCCTGTCCTCGACCCTTATCAGTTCACATGCCTTTTGATGTTTTTTGACCACCCTGGCTGTGATTTTTTATTTTTTTTTTTGGTTTCCGTCCTGAGGCTCTTTTTCAAAACTCCATGTTGGTGAGTTTCAGAGCGTACTTCATGAGCGCACTTCTTCAATCAGAATGGATAAAACACATATATCATATCCTCTCACATTAGGAATTTTTACATCATTTTTATTGCTTTCTTTTTCACTTCCGGTTGAAATCCATTGTATTAAAGTATCTGAGTCCTCGCATTGTCTTTCCATCTATTTTTTCTCTTTCAAATTTTGTGCGCCCAACTTCGTTTTAGGACCTATTTTCTGTCGTGAATTGAATAGGAATAAGTATGATAGTTCCAAAATAAAAATCATTTAATTTTCTATTTTATTAAACGTCAATTCAATATTCATTATTAGATAGATAGATAGATATGAATGGCACTATATAATAGATAGATAGATCTGAAGGGCACTATATGATAGATAGATAGATAGATATGAATGGCACTATATAATAGATAGATAGATAGATAGATAGATAGATAGATAGATAGATAGATACTTTATTAATCCCAAGGGGAAATTCACATACTCCAGCAGCAGCATACTGATAAAAACAAAATAATACAATTAGAGTGATAACAATGCAAGTATAACAGACAATAACTTTGTAAAATGTTAACGTTTACCCCCCCGGGTGGAATTAAAGAGTCGCATAGTGTGGGGTCTCCTCAGTCTGTCAGTGGAGCAGGACGGTGACAGCAGTCTGTCACTGAAGCTGCTCCTCTGTCTGGAGATGATCCTGTTCAGTGGATGCAGTGGATTCTCCATGATTGACAGGAGCCTGCTCAGCGCCCGTCGCTCTGCCATGGATGTCAAACTGCCCAGCTCCATGCCTACAACAGAGCCTGCCTTCCTCACCAGTTTGTCCAGGTGTGAGGCGTCCCTCTTCTTTATGCTGCCTCCCCAGCACACCACCGCGTAGAAGAGGGCGCTCGCCACAACCGTCTGATAGAACATCTGCAGCATCTTATTGCAGATGTTGAAGGACACCAACCTTCTAAGGAAGTATAGTCGGCTCTGACCTTTCTTACACAGAGCATCAGTATTGGCAGTCCAGTCCAATTTATCATCCAGTTGCACTTTAGAATAAATAGAAACATTCAATCATATTTCCTTTTTTTAATTTTTTTAGCCAAATCTATAACGATATAAACTAATATCCATCCATTATCCAACCTGCTATATCCTGACTACAGGGTCATGGGGGTCTGCTGAAGCCAATCCCAACCAACACAGGGTGCAAGGCAGGAAACAAACCCCGGGCAGGGCGCACACACACGCGCACACACACACACACACACACACACACACACCAAGCACACACTAGGGACAATTTAGGATCGCCAATGCACCTAACCTGCATGTCTTTGGACTGTGGGGGGAAACCGGAGCACCCGGAGGAAACCCACGCAGACCATAAACTAATATACTACATACAATTACCTTGAATAACAGCAGAAACACACCGAGAGCGCAGAGATTCGAGTAGACAGAGGATCACTATGAGAGCCTAATGACTGCTTGTGCATTGCGGTTCCAGTAATAAAGGCGCGCACCGCTTTACGTATTCATAGTGCGGCGGTTTTCGAGCAGTGCTTCATTCTCATTGTTATTTTATTTAGAATTGCACTTTTATTTCCAATAATTCGACTGTGATTGTAAAAGACAATATAAACACATTTCAAAGTGCAAGTTGTTTGTAAAAATCATAAACAGTAAGGGGAAATATCTATAAAAGTGTTAATAATTTTCAATGATATTAATGTTTTATAATTATTATTATTTTCTTTTTAACCTGAAACAACCATGTCGTCGATCGGTGCCCTTCGAAGGTTGGCACCACCCACGCTGCGGCTCTGGTGAGTTTATCCGTCTTTCTCTCTTCTCCCGCTTCATTTCTTCGTTTGGTGCACTCCGGACAGCCCCTTCATCTCCTGACCTGCTGCCCTCCTTCCCTTTTTTTATTCAAAGAATCCCATCGTTTGTCCGCACAGAGCGCTTCTATACAATGTGGCGCAGCGCGTACCCCTGAGCGCAACGAGCGACAGGAATGCGGCTGCCAGTCTGACCGCTAACGAGACAGACACAAACCAATAAGGCAGACAGAATTGTTCAGCCTGTTTGTTCTGGCAGGCATACACACTGGAAATTCCACAATTTTGTGTGTGTGTGTGTCTTAAAAGGAAATTATTTAACATCCCAAAACGTCTGTTTTAGAAAGAAATCCTGCCTTATCAGTTTCATCTTTCACCTCCAATAAGCCAGTAAAGGGAGATGCAAGTTGAAGCGAGGTCAACGTCGCCCCCGGCCAGGGAGGCCCGTCAGATAATTGGAGTCCAGGACTGACAAGCTAATAAACCGGCGGGGTGGGAGCTGCGGCCATTGCCGGCTCTGTAATGGAGCTCTCGCGGTCACTGCTGCCCTTCTGCAGGGCCTCAGTAATGACTTATTGTTAGTTACTTTTAAAGTTGATATACTTATGTAGTTTATATCGCAGCTTTCATTGAAACGTCTTCAAGCGTCTTGTCCATTTTGGAATCATTGTGGAATACAAGATTGTCCCCTCTTGGTGTTTGTTGATTGGCACTTGACGTGTGGCACATGAGAATCTCCCTCTAGTCAGGTGGCAATAACGAGCCTAACTATACACAGTCGTGGGAAAAAGTAAGTGCACCCCATGGAAGTCGTTGACTTTTTCAACATATTTGAACAGGCAAACAGATCTTCATGCCAACAGTGCCTACAAATAAAGGTGGCATACTTCAATAAACACACAAGGACAATACGCCTGTTCAGTCATTTGGACTGTGGCAGGAAATCCACGCAGACACGGGGACAACATGCAAACTCCACGCAGGGAGGGAGGACCCGGGAAGCAAACCCTGGTCTCCTAACTGCGAGGCAGTAGCGCTAACCACTGCCCCACCGTGCTGCCCGCGGGGGACAGCTAGTATAAAATAAAGACAAACTGACCAATGCAATGTAATCAAAAGGCGCTATATAATAGTTACTCTGGATTAATGAAGAATAGTTGGGTGAAGAGAAGAGGAGGTTGGGAGTGGGAGTGGGAGATTACAGCGCCTTGCTGCACCCACCACACGGCGAACCACCTGAATTGAGAGCACCACACTGAACAGCGGGAGGTTATTTATGGTGTCTGGTGTGCCAGTCCTGCCGCCAACCCCCAGGTTTTCCCTGTAAATTGGAGGACCTGCTTGCAGGGCTGGATGCAGATTAACGTCAAAGGGTTTTGCTCAGTGGCCCAACAATGTAGAGTCTCTTCTGGCGTTTATGGGATTCAAACCAGCAACCTTCTGATTGACAGTGGGACAGATCCCTACCCTCAGAGGCACCACTCTGTACAATAAAGACGCATTGACTGATGGGTAATCTGATAAAAAAAAGGCGCTATAAAAAATTAACGTTGCATGAAGTTGACTAGTCTGGATTAGATCTACTTATCAACAGTTCTTTTGTCCTTTTCAGGCTGCCATGTGAAAACCAAATATTTATTCTTTAATTTCAGGCGTTTACTACATGAAAGTAAGTTATGTAAATATTAACTGTGACACAACTTGAAGTTTGCTCTTCATGTGCAACATCCACGCAGCTCTAATGAAAGTTCCGTGAATGCATTCAAGTTTAAAGGAAACCCATCAACTCAACCGAAATAGAAAGGTGTCCTTTTTTTAAAAAACGCAATATTTGACCGGTTTCCTACATGGTCCAAGCCACCGTACAGTGCACACGTAAAGTGATGCCAGTCTTTCTTTAGTGCGTATAGAGCTTTTCACTGGACATGCCAAGTCTTCAACTCAGATGAACGAGATGACTCAAGCAGACCCCCCCCCCCGGCCTCTGCAGTGCATGTCCTGCCTGAATGCCAGTCTCTCAGAGGGCACACACTAAGTCACACACCCACTCACTGGAGCACTGCGGGGCTGGCAAAGAGAGAGTGCGGCTCAGCAGCACCGGCAAGTAAAGCAGTCCTGGCAAGAAACGCAGTGAAAGGGAGGATCCGGTGGTCTGCGGTCCTGCCTCTAACTAACACAACTGGACTCACTCCATCCAGGGCTGGTTTCCACCACGTGGCGGGTGCCCAAAGACTCTCGGCTGGAGTCAGTGTGTTTGAGAATGTTAAGTTTGTTAAGATCAAATAGTTCAGAAGGGTGAGATTAAGGTAAAACGGTCCTTTGTTTCCTGGCTGCACAGCAATGTGCCAGTTGTCTGGATGGTTTGATGCCCAGTATCTGCTTTTGCTCGGGTTTAATGTGGCATGGGGAGCTTCCAGAGGTAATTCACCAAGACAGGAATAAATTCTGAAGTATTTCTTATAATTTATCATTAGGGGGTTGTGCAGTGTTAGCCATTTTGGATGAAATGTGAAGTCAAGCAAAATGACCCCTTTGATTGGCTAACTGGACAGATTACAATATGCAAGCTTTCGAGGCAGCTTATAATGACAGACAGGGGCCCGAGTTGCTTCAAAAGCTGCATATTGGAATCTGTTCAGTTAGCCGATCAAAGGTCTCATTTTGCTTGAGTTTCTTATATTTTAGAAATACAAACATCTGACGTGTTTTGTGCTGGAGCTCTTTGCCAGACCTTCTATTGAGAGGCAGTGGAGCTGAGGCCGAAGAGCCTGCTGGGTGAGAAACCAAAATAAGACAAGCTAATATTAACTGTACACATCTTCATATATCTTTAGACTTGTTTCTGTTATGCTTTGATTCTTTTCAAATGGATTTCCTGCATGCATTTTGCTCCTTTGCATTGTGCTGTATTTTTTTTACTGTGCAGTTCTTATAATTACTGACTGCACAACCCGAAATCGAAGTAATCAGCATTTTCAATGCATCATCTATTGGAACGTATTTTAGAATACATGCAGTAATAAGATGTGCTGCATTTGCCATTTCAACAGGTGGCGCATCACAAATGTTTGGAGTAATAAAACCCATTACAGTACTACAAAAGTTAAACACCATATGTTAGAATGATAAATGCAATGAATATGTCTCTGTTACATGCCATTTTGTATGGGATTCATGAAAATAGGGTTAATGTTTGTGAGGTCCCATCTGCTGCAATGAAAAATGAAATGCACATGTCTCTGTTATATGCCATTTAGTATGGGATTCGTGACAGCAGTATTAATGCTTGTGATGTGCCATCAGCTGGAATGACAAATGCAATCCATATGTCTGTTACATGCTATTTGCTATGGGATTCGGAAAAGCAGTGTTACGGTTTGTGAGGCGCCATCTGTTGGAGTGACAAATGTAATTTACTTTATTACTACAAACGTTTGTAGTGCACCATTTGCTGGAATGAAAAATGCAATTCATATGTCCCTGTTACATGCTATTTGGTATGGGATTCGGAAAAGCAGTGTCATTGTTTGTGAGGTGCCATCTCTTGGAATGACAAATGTAATTTACTTTATTACTACAAACGTTTGTGGTGCACCATTTGCTGGAATGAAAAATGCAATGCATATGTCCCTGTTACATGCTATTTGGTATGGCATTCAGAAAAGCAGTGTTGCTGTTTGTGAGGCGCCATCTGTTGGAATGACAAATGAAATGTCTTTTATTACTAAAAATGTTTGTGATGCACCATTTGCTGGAATGAAAAACACAATTCATATGTCTGTTACATGCTATTTGCTATGGGATTCAGAAAAGCAGTGTTACGGTTTGTGAGGCGCCATCTGTTGGAATGACAAATGTAATTTACTTTATTACTACAAACGTTTGTGGTGCACCATTTGCTGGAATGAAAAACGCAATTCATATGTCCCTGTTAAATGCTATTTGGTAAGGCATTCAGAAAAGCAGTGTTGCTGTTTGTGACGCGCCATCTGTTGGAATGACAAATGAAATGTCTTTTATTACTAAAAATGTTTGTGATGCACCATCTGCTGGAATGAAAAATGTAATGGATATGTCCCACTTACATGCTATTTGGTATGGGATTCATAAAAGAAGTGTTAATGTTTGTGAGGCGCCATCTATTGGAATGACAAATGCCATGTCTTTTATTACTAAAAATGTTTGTGAGACATACCGTAGCAATGAGGTGGACACACAAACACTTATCTTTCAGTTAAACTTGAATAATATTTTTATGTTGTTTCAATGCCATCTTATTTTTATCATGAGCACGACCATTTTGTTAGGCCTTCACTACGGAGAGCCACGAAGTACACACTACGTGTGACATCACCGCCGTGTGGGCACCGTTGATTCCCAGATCATCCAAGATTGTGGATATAAAAGACTTAAAAGCATTGGTGTGTGTTATGGCTCTGCATGTTGGTATATTTTGCATGCGTGTTTAAGCCTTTTTTATTAATGTTCACTTATTGAAGTTATGCATTTAATGTCATCAGTGCAACATTACTAGAAGCAGCATGTTAGATGTGTCACTGTCTAACTTTGAGGATATCAAAGGGAAAACGACCTTTGTGTGCAGGGGCTTAATGTGCTGTAAAGCTTGTAAAATAAATGTTGTTATTTTTATAAAGACACAGCGTTTATCATTTCATCTAGCAGGGGTTTGACAATAAATCCCACCCAGCGTGCATTTTTGGAAGTTCATAATAATGTGGGTCCTGAGGTGGTTTGTTGTGTGGTGGGTACACTAATGCGCTGTATCAGGGCATGCTCCCATCCTCCTCCTCTTCCTCCTCTTCATCAGACCACAGAACCTTCTTCCAGCTGACCTCAGAGTCTCCCGTGTGCCATCTGACGAGATGCCCGGTGTGTTTGTTTCTTTGCCACTCTCCCATAAAGCCGTGACTGGCACCGTCGTTGTCCGCACAGGCTCTCCCACTGTAGCTCGTTACTCCTTTAGAGTTCTCAGAGGCCTCTTGATGGCCGCCCTCACTGGTCTTCCTCAGTGTTTGTGGACGGCCTGCTCTGGCACATTTCCAGCCCTGCCATGCTCTTTCCATTTCTTCATGACTAACTTAACTGTTTAAGCAGTGGCTTGCATATTTTCTGTTCACCATCCCTTGGCTTGTGCTTTTCAGCCCCCTTTTCGTGGGGTTGCTTGTTAAGTTCTTTTGTCTTCATTGTGTTGGTTAGTCCGCCATCCTGATGCACCCCATGTTAGACCTTCCAGACGACAATCAACTGAAAATCCCACACATTGAACTCATTCTGGGGCTTCTAAAGCCAAGTGGCTCCACCAGTGACAATTTAGGGGTGTCATATTAAAGGGGACACAGCATTTGATGTCTTATATTTGTCATCACCTCAGACCACTTTGCCGACATCTGTATTTTTATGTTGATCGGTGTGTCAAAAATGTCACATTAGCTCCCCTTTGACTCAGTTATTGCCGGACTGAACATTTTTAAAAGATACTGTAATTGTGAAAGGACGCCCTGCTTTTCACTATGACACATTTGGTGGGTGGTGGCGCCTGCCTCACTGCTTGGACAGATTTGCTCTTTCACACCAACAGATAAGAGAACAGAAACCGAGCAGAAATCGGCTCTTAGCAACCCTGCCACCCACGGGAGTAAACAGCTCCAAGCAGGACGGTAAAGGGTTACCTCACCCATGGCGGGTTCTGCTCTGTATCCCCCCAGCTTCCTTTTCTAGATTATTCTCCTAATTCCCAATATTTCCCTGAAGGTAAGATGAGTTTGTACCCCGATGTACCCTGCCTGCCCACTCCACACCTTTTAGACTTAGCCAAGGAGAATGTTACCACCCTCATCATCAGATGAAAGCGAGGAAGCCCTGCAGGGTTCACAAGAGGTGAGGCTCCTATTTTTATCAGCAGCGCTAGATCTGCACAGGAAACTGTGGTTTGGTGCAACCACCATGATGCTCAACTGTTTGCTGAAGTGAGCTTTTGGACAGGATGGAGAGCAGGGTTAGAAAAGTTCAGTCGGGCCTCCCCATCCAGTGAATGCATTTAAAGGACGCCATTCATCTTTCACTTCCAGTAAGGCTAATGTAGGGAAAGCCACTCAGGCGACCCCAGAACTGGTTTAGGACTGTGCCATCAAGTGTTCCATGTGCTGGCCTCATAGGTGAACTGACCCTTTTCATGCCCATTGTTCATGTTGTGATTGCAGCAGCAAACAAGTAGGAAAGGAAGAAGGTCATCCAAATCTGAGCCAACAATAGGCCAGCATCCTCACCAGCCCGCCCTGAAGAGGCAGCACTCCAAGGCAGCCTGAGCTCCCAGGCTATAGGCTGGCTTCGGCCTACACCGGGCCAAATGAGGCTTTGACTTCAAAAGTTCAACATAGTTTTTGAAAGTCTCAAAATAACAAGCAAAAAAAAATGTAAAAAAACAATTACCGTATTTACTCGTGTGCCACGCGCCCTCATGTAAGACGCACACCCTAATTTTTACAAAGAAAATCGAGAAAATTGTTTTGCCCCGTGTACGACGCACGTTGTGATTGTATAGGAAGCGTTTAGAGAGAGAGAGAGCGTGAGTGCGCGAGCAAGAGAGAGAGAGAGAGCACGAGTGAGAGAGAGAGCGTGAGTGCGCGAGCAAGCGAGCGAGAGAGAGAGAGCGTGAGTGCGCGAGCAAGAGAGAGAGCGCGAGTGCGCAAGCAAGAGAGAGAGAGAGAGAGCGTGAGTGCGCAAGCAAGAGAGAGAGAGA
>JANRMT010062797.1:17833684-17851112 GCA_026402145.1 Polypterus bichir lapradei | reverse complement strand
CCAATAGCGTCCCTTGTATGAAATCAACTGGGCAAACCAACTGAGGAAGCATATACAGGAAGTAAAAAGACACATTGTCCGCAGAACCCGCGAAGCAGCGAAAAATCCGCGTTATATATTTAGTTATGCTTTCATATAAAATCCGCGATAGAGTGAAGCCACAAAAGTCGAAGCGCGATATAGCGAGGGATTACTGTATTTGAGACTTTAAGTGGTATTCCTTGCATTTTGTGGGTGGAACCCCTGCTGCTGGTGGGCCCGCCCCCTGCCTTTATATTCAGGTGGTCCCAGCAGAGGTTCATTGATTGTCGTGGAGTGAATTTCTAGTAAGTATTACTCATTGGATTTTTGCTTTTTCTTCTTGGATTCTGATTATTGGACTACTTAGCTTTGCGTTGCTTTTAATGTGTTTTATTTTTGCCCTTGTTGTTTTTTTTATTCCTTGTTATTTATAACATATAGATATTTTATCTTGTATATATCAAGCCAGAGGTTTATGGTCTTCCTCCCCCTTGACAGTATTTTTGTGTATGTGGAACATTTAATGTATATTTTTGAAGTTTAAAAGCCAGTTTCCCATTCTGGGCCTGTGCAGGCCTGTGCCTGGGTTTTGAGTTTTGGCTTCGAGTCTCTGGAGTGTGTGGCCCATCATTAGGCAGGCCGGTGGAGATCCGGGTCTCATTTATGGTTCTTATCGGATACTTTTCACCCTTTTCGCCACATTTGTGCTGCTCTTTCACAACATGCCTATTGGCCAGCAGTCATTTGCATGTGTGTGACATTAAGGCCCCAGTTATCAATTATAGAGCTCGGTGTACACGAAGAATGACTTTTTGTGAAGCCTCCAGGGAGTCTGGGTAACTTGTAACAATTGACATTAAGGTGCAAATATCCCCAAAAAAGCGGAAGCGTAGCTGAGCAGTGCCTTTCTGGAGCTGGCACAGGCAGACATGGCAATTTGCACCAGACATGCCTTTTCTCGAATGCCAATTAGCCACGTGTGCTGCACAATAGGCTGAGAGAGCCACGGGGATCTGGTGGCAGTACTCACAATCTTCTCAACATGGTCAGCCAAAGGGAAAAAAACTGCAAGGTGTTTTTGGTTTTTTTAAACGCGTGGGAGTGCAAATCTCGAACGAAGCAGATTGGGCAGCCATCTTTTATGCTGCATTCCATTTACCTCAAAAGTCGAATGTTGGAGTTGGGATTGACCCGAGTCGACGGCATTTGAGCAGAGTATTCGAAAACCAATATGGACACCTCTAGGAAAACCTTTGTTGTGTTTGTTCTTTTTGATTACAGGTAACTACAGAACCCCGCGTCACAATGTATTTAGTGCACCTGCATGTCCGCAGGTAGAGGTTGGGCTGTATTATTGTGTGTACGACTGATGGACAGGAGCACTAATAAGCAGTATAACACTAGGGCCTCCATGTCTGTTGATGCACGCTGCAGCCATCTTGGATTTTGAGGTTGGAGGCTCTCCCGACTTTCCGGTTTGGAAATCTGAGCGGTGGCAGTTGAAACTTCCTACTGGAAACTCCAGAATATTGACTTCCCAGTTTAGATGGAGCCCAGCATTACAGTTAGGTCCATGTGGGTAGGGTTGACTCCAATGGGCTATCCAAAAGGGGGGCATTGACTCCAATGGGCTATCCAAGTGGGTGGGATTGACTCCAATGGGTGGTCCAAGTGGGGGGGGGGGCCAACTCCAATGGGCTGCCCAAGGTGGTGGGGTTGACTCCAATGGGTGGTTTACGTGGGTAAGGTTGACTCCAATGGGCTGTCCATGTGGGTGGGGTTGACTCCAATGGACAGTCCACATGGGTGTGGTTGACTTCAATGGGCAGCCCAAATGGGTGGGATTGACTCCAATGAGTGGTCCAATTGGGGGGGGGTCAACTCCAATGGGCTGCCCAAGGTGGTGGGGTTGACGCCAATGGGTGGTTCACGTGAGTAGGGTTGACTCCAATGGGCTATCCAAAAGGGGAGCGTTGATTCCAATGGGCTATCCAAGTGGGTGGGCTTGACTCCAATTGGCTTTCCACGTGGGTGGTGTTGACTCCAATGGATGGTCCACGTGGACATGGTTGACTCCAATGGGCTGCCCAAGTGGGTGGGGTTGACTGCAATGAGCACCAATAGAGTCCAGCTGCAGATCTCTAGAGCTCCGCCCAGTGTCACTATGGTGAAGATCAGAGTTGTGTCAGACTCACAGAAGTCCATGAAGTCAGCTCCACCTACTTGGAGCTCCAGGCTGCAGAGATACCAGACTCCAAAAACATAACCTTACCAACAGTTTCATTTTCTGCTTCTCTGGGTAGATGAGACAATCACATGGCATGCAAGATTTGTTACAAATATATTATTGGATTGATATCTTTTTATAAGATCATTGTTGTCCAACTTTTCCAAAACATTCCACCTGTCCCAGGATGAGAGTGCCAATCTCTGCCTGGCAGCCCCTAGCGAGTCACGGCAGCACCCAAGCTCTCCTGAAAACTGATACAAAGCTCTTATTGCCACCAGATTGTTGAGCCAGTTAGTACTGTTTTCCTAGACTCTTGATAAATACTGGCACTGAGCCCCAGCTTGGCACACCTTAAGAAGAACAAAGGAACACAAACCCAGACAGCGCCATCCCAGCAGGGCTCGACTCCCTAAGTCATAAATCCGTCTGGACACGTGAGGGCTGTGCAGACCACGAGAGCCGCTTTAAGGACATTGTCATTGAAGACAGTGGGAGTCGAGGGTAGGGGGAGACAGTAATGGAGTAGATGAGCCGGAGGATTGTGGGAGGAAAGGCGGCAGGCCGCCAAGATGAGCGCTCGTTGGTGTCATCATTGATCAAGTCAACGGAGGGAGCACCGGGAGCCAAAGGTAAACCTGCCGTACTGCAAGCCCGGCTCTCCTCCAATGGGCCTTCACCCAGCGGGTCTTTTAGCTCCAGACTTCTGTAATTTTTTTTACCTGATTCATTTTCCAAAGTGACTGACAAAAGCAGTAGTGGAGCTCTGACTGCTGAAGCTCCTCCTGGCCAGTAGAGGGCCACACTGCTGTGCTGTACACCGACTATCGAAAGTATTCATCCCACCACTTGCTGTCTTTGCATTTTATTGTTATACAACATTGAATCTCAGGGGGCATCATTTAGCGTTCTTGGCAAATGACCAACCAAAAAGAGGCTCTTTAATGTCATTGTGAAGACAGATCTCTGAAAAGCGGCCTAAATGAATGACAAATATAAAACACCAAAAGACTGATCTCATCAAGGACAGTGGAACCTCGTGTCATGAACGTCACCGAACACGTACAAATCGGGTTACGACCAAAAAGTTCGCTAAACTTTTGCATCTGTTCACGACCACACACTCGGGTGACGAACAAGCCAGTTTCCCTTCCAGTTCGTATGCGCCGATGATTTCTGCTCGTGTTCAGTCTCTCCCTGTACTGTACATTGTTCTTGGTGCATCACGCAGAGGGACTCTCCCTCAAAACTGTAACCTCCTCTCAACCCAGCTTCCTCCTGTGGTATAGCGGGTCCACAGCTCCGTCAAAAAGGCCAGTTTTAATAAATAATGACCGCACTCGCGGCTTAGCGAGGGGTATGGTGGTGTGTGGCCGAAGCGCTTCCTGAGGAGTTCGTGATGTGGCCGTTTTTCACCTAAGTGCACAGGTGAGAAGCGGTCCGCATCCATAATTGTTCCCAGGAGCTGCTGATTGCCACGACTACCACGTCCTCTTCATAAATAGAAGTGTGAGTCGGCTAAGGAGAAAAACAGAAAAAGAAAAGAACAGGAAAGAACAGGAGGTTGCAGGAGAAGGCAGGAAGCAGGAGGAGAAAGCTGGTGCAGGAGAGAGAGAGAGAGAGCGCGAGAGAGAGCAAGGGAGAGAGAGCGAGAGAGAGAGAGAGAGAGAGAGAGTGAGAGCGAGCGAGAGAGAGTGAGAGAGTGAGAGAGTGAGTGAGAGAGAGTGAGCGAGTGAGAGAGAGAGCGAGAGAAAGAGAGCGAGAGAGAGAGAGTGAGAGCGAGCGAGCGCAAGAGAGAGAGAGAGAGCGAGGGTGTTTGTCTCTGTGTTATTCAATGTTTTTACATTTAGTTTAGTATTACGCTGTGCATTCTATGGTATGATTAACTATTTTTTTTTGCTTAAAAATCTTTAAAGAAAATATATTTACATACAGTTCATACGGTCTGGAACGAATTAATTGTATTTACATACAATCCTATGGGAGAAATTACTTCAGGTCATGACCAAATCAGGTTACGACCAGAGTTTTGGAATGAATTACGGTCGTGACCCGAGGTTCCACTGTACTATAAAATGACGCACCTCAGTCAGCACTGGCTTCAGACGGGGGTCACCTGTCTGGGGTCAGCTGATTGTCATCCTCTTGTGGGGAGTCAGTATCAGGGCCTTCTTAATGAATGGGAATGCTGGGAAGTTGCCCCACGGGCATAGGGCCCCATGATAATCTATGTATGTTGTGACCTGCTGAGTGGTTGTGCAGTTAGGGGCCGCAGTCCACTGCTTTGCCCGGCGGGGGGGGGGGTCATAATGCTGTTAAGATGACCATGGTCAGAATGGAGGACTAGCTAACCTACAATGAAGAAAAGAGAACACAACAAGCAGCTCCATCAATTGGGGGAGTGAGGATGAGAAAAATAATCCAAGAGACCAAAAGAATATGGCGGAACTGGAAATCTGCTAGAGCAGACCACCAACAACAACTGAAGGAGATGGATGAGTGAGGCCATCAGGAGACCCCTGAGAACTCTGAAGGAGTTCCAAGCTACAGTGAGTGGTAGTGGGTCTGCGGCTCAGAAGAAAAGGCCAGCCTTTAAATAAATAGTCACTGCTTAAGGGGGGGCGGGCGTGGTAGTGTGGCTGGAGCAGTACTCGGACACGATGCAGGCCTGGGCATTTCCACACTGAAGTGCACAGGTGTGGGATCTGGTAATCGCCGCACCTGCGCCACGTTCCCATTATAAATAGGAGATGCGTGAGTGTGGAAGGAAGGAGAAAAAAGAAAGAAAAGAAAAGAACAGGACAGAGGCTAACAGAGAAGAAGGGAGATCAGGCTCGCTGTACTAACGATAGGCAGCTGGGAATTGAGCCCTAGCGGAGTGTTTGGCTGGCACCCGGGGGCAGACGGGCTGGGTCACTCCTGCTGAGTTTCGCAGGATGGCTGGCCGTGGAAGGCAGCGGGAGTCGGAGGCTTGGGAGAGTGAGCCCTGGCATGAGCGCCCTGGTCGCTGGGTACCCAAGTCTTGGTCTGGTGGTGCCCTACAGACCCAGGGATCGAATGGCTTCCAGACCAACAAGAGAAGGGCAGCTGCAGGTAGGGTGACTCCCCTGGTGCAGGGCCCGTTTGAGAGAAGCAGGGGAGCCGCCAGCTCTTCAGGAATTTCTTTTGATTGTGGCGTCATCAGACAACTTGACTCGAAATGGCAGAGGGTCAAAATAACTGAGGCTGGTAATAACCAGTAGTCATGACAAACACCTGACTCATCAACCCTTGATTTAGACTGATTTATCTAGAGGGCAATTACTTTTTCACACAGTGCCAGTTGGTGTTTGGGAACATCGTTCTTTTGATAAATAATACAGATGTCATTTGTTCAATCAGGAGCGATTTATCTTATGTTAGGTTTTAATCAAAAAGCTGAAAACATTGTCAAATATTTGCAATAATAGAGGGGAGCGGAAAGGGGGCAAATACTTTTTTTTACAGCACTGAACATTCTCACTCCTAATGTGCTAACGAAAGTAAAGAAGCAAGGCGACTTATAACGTGCGCTACAATGCGGCTTCAGCTACCTTTACATGGGGAGATGCTGCCATCTGCTGGACGAAGTAGGCAACTACACAAGTCAATAAGATTAAGGCTTCAGCAAATACAGAGCAACACATACATAGGTAAGGCACTAATATGCTAGATAGATAGATAGATAGATAGATAGATAGATAGATAGATAGATAGATAGATAGATAGATAGATAGATAGGAGACAATATAGTAGACAGATATGTGCTATACCATAGACATATTGATACTTTTAACACTTGACAGTGTTGTGAGGCGATTCCTGCAGCTACTGACTGCTTTGGATTCACTTATGCATCTTGATGGAAGTTTTTACTATTGCACTATATAATATATAATCGTTGAGAAGGAGAGCCTACTGATGTTCTTTCGATTGTTAAGCTGAATGTTTGCACAAGAATAAGGATGGAGTTTGCTTTCTATACACTAATGCATACAATAGACACATCTGGAAATGTGTGGTGGGTAAAAAGTGTTGTGCTCTGATGATGATAATAATAATAATTCTTTGCATTTATATATGAAGAGGAGCTAAAATTAATATTTGATTCAATGATCAAAGTTTTTGAAAATAAGAGAGTAGTTGGAGGCATTGAAGAGGGTTTAATATTTCTTCTCTCATCTCTTACAGGGTTGTTTTAATTTGGGGACTAAAAGGAGCTGTACAGGTTTGTAGCAATTTTGTCAAAATGTGTTATTGCGGAGATTCCATGTATAACAGTGTTCTTCCATGGGGTTGTATCTGTAGGCGAAGGGGAATTTCACTTCACTGATGGGCATCATGAATTCACAGATGTAATGCAAAACACTTAAGGAGAAGATGCTCCTATCGCCCCATGCCCTGGCTTGTCAGGGCACTGTTACAACATGATGATGACCCAAAACATACATCCAAGGCCTTTGCTGCATTTCTGAGAAAGAACAGGGTGTAAACGATTCAGAGGGCAAGCATGTCACCCGACTTCAATCCAACAGAACACTTGTGGGGTGTTGTGAAAAGGCAGCTTGAGGGCCACTCTACATCTGAAAAGAGCTCATTCTCCAGGAACGGAGAAAAACAGATGTGGCAGTATGACGGCAACTTGTTTGTCCCACATCCAGAAGAGTTGTTGCTGTTCTTAAACATCATGGTAGCCATACCAAATATTAGATTTGGTGGAATTTGTTAGAACATCAGAACACTCTGGACGAGAACAGGCCATTCAGCCCAATAAAGCTCGCCAGTCCTGTCCACTTATTTCTTCTAAAAAAAAAATCAAGTCGAGTTTTGAAAGTCCCTAAAGTCTGTCTACCACACTACTTGGTAGCTTATTCCAAGTGTCTATCGTTCTTTGTGTAAAGAAAAACTTCCTAATGTTTGTGCAAAATTTCCCCCTAACAAGTTTCCAACTGTGTCCCCTTGTTCTTGATGAACTCATTTTAAAATACAAGTCTCGATCCATTGTACTAATTCCCTTCATAATTCATGACCACCCATTGTGTATTCAAACCTAACATTTTTACTTCCTACGTGTAATTCTTTACATTAATTGGCATTAAATTTCATCTGCCACAAGTCCGTCCAATCCTGTATGCTATCCAAGTCCTTCTGTAATGATATAATGGATTCCAAATTATCTGCTAATCCACCTGTCTTGGTATCATCTGCAAACTTAACTAGCTTGTTACTTATATTCCTATCTAAATCAATTATATGCATTAAAAATAGCAGCAACCCTAGCACTGACCCCTGCTGGTCACCACTCTTAACATCGGCCAGTTCTGATGAGGTTCCTCACGCCATCATCCTCTGCTTCCTTTGTCTGAGCCAATTCTGCACCCATCTAAAAACATCACCCTGAATTTCTACTTCTTTTAATTTGATGCCCAACCTCTCATGTGGCACCTCATCAAATGCTTTCTGAAAGTCCAGATAAATAATCTCATCTGCTCCACTCTGATCGTATCCTTTTGTTGCCTCCTCATAGAATTCCAGCATGTTAGTAAAACACGTCCTCCCTCTTCTGAACCCATGCTGACTGTTCCTAATAACTCCTAGTGTTGCTCAATCTTATCCTTAAAAATTACTTCCATTAATTTTCCTGTGATGCATGTTAAGTTAATGGCCTATAGTTGTTTGGATCTGCCCTGCCACCCTTTTTATATAATGGGATGATATTTGCCATTTTCCAGTCCTTCAGAATCTCTCCAGTGCACTGTGACTTCCTAAAAATATGTGTCAAGGGTTTCTATCTGTACTCGCTAGCCTCCTTAAGAACTCAAGGATAAATATTATCTGGTCCTGGTGATTTGTTTGATTTCAGCTTATTTTCTTCTCCCTCTACAATTTCCAAATCCCAAAGTATCTCCTTAGTAGTCCCTGTTACTGCTCTGAGGTTATCCACTTGCTCACGTGTAAACACCTCAGAAAAATGTAAGTTTAGGTCACCCACTATTTCATTGTATCTTAATTCTCCTTTACTATTTCTGATGCACTTGATCTCCTCCTTGACTGTTTTACTTACTACTAAAATACTGAAAGAATCTCTTCAGGTCATCTTTCGCCTTATCTGCTATATTCCTCTCCAGCAGTCTTTAAGCCTCCCTGATATCCTTCTTAATGGTTGCCCTCATGTTCTCAGATGCCCTACGATTCACTTTGCAGTCATTAGTCTTGTATAACTTAGAAAGCAGTTTTTCCTTTGCAACTTTTTTAAAATCTTTATTAATCCACTGTTTTTTTTTTTTTTTTTAATTTCCTATTAATTCCAAATTCCAAAAGTATGTATCTGTCCTGCATTACTTGTAACACATTTTTAAACTGTTCCACTGCTCCTCGACTGTCTCAACACTTAAAAGCTTATCCCAGTGTATCCTACTTACACTTTGTCACATCTGCTCAAAATTAACCCTACCAAAGTTCAACTTAACAATTTTAGTCTTTGCATCTGCACTCTTACAAAATACTGAGAACTGTATTATATTATGGCCACATGACCCTAAGTGGTTCAATCACCTCTACACCCTCAATTCTATCTTGATTATTACAAAATACTAAATCCAGACAGGCTTCACCCCGTATTGGTGCTTTAACATGCTGTGTTAACAAACAAACAGTCACCGATTACTTCTAAAAATTCCTGCTCTTGTGCTCCTCCATCTGCAAGATTATCCCAGTTAATATATTTGGATAATTAAAGTCCCCCATGACTATAATATCTCCCTGTGTTGTAGGCATTTTTGCAACACCTCATTTGAATAAACTGCATTATTTTCTTCACCTACTGATGGTGGTGACCAATCTTTTATGTCATTAATAATAATAATAATTGTTTTATTATCATTATCAATATTAATAAAAAGAATACATTTCATTTATATAGCCCAGGTCTGTCAAAATTCTGATAATTGTTCTGGTGTGCACTAATAAATAAATAGAAATCCTAATTATCAAAGGGTGTGTAGTCAACTTATGCCGATTATTGTAAATAAAATAAATCACATTAAATTGAAATAATAACTGTCCCTTATGACCTAGCACCTTCAACATATCAGTGAAACACAATACATTAATAACATCAAAAGAAACTGAGGCACAACAAAACTTTGCTTTAATAAAAGGCTTTTTTTTGTTACTTAAAACACAAATAAAACAAATCAAAATGGAGGAACGTATGTTACACTGCAGGAACACAAACGACTCAGCCTGTTTACAGTAACATTAGTGTATAATTTTTTTTATCAAAATACTATATAAAATGTGAACAATATATTTTTATATTTAAATATATATATTTATATATATATTTTACATATAAACCTTCTGTGTTTAAGCCCCTTATGAGTTTACAAGAAGCAAGCACAGGCTTAGCGTTTTGTTTTGCTTTTGTTTTAAATAATTTGCTTTTCATTAATTACAGTGCCATTATGGCAATGCATTTTTTTGTGGTTGGAAAAAAAAAAAGAAAGAAAAATAATTGCAAAATAGAAACAAATGAAACATTTACAGGCCCAAACTGCTTTTTTTTTGTTTGTTTTTCTCTTCTCATTATAGAATTATGGCAGGGAATACTGGAGTCCTAAGCAGAGTTTCTGGGGTAGTGGCCATCAACTTCCACTTTAATTAAAGAAGCTCTTGAGCAGATAAGCGTGGAATTCTGCTGTTTCTGCTCTGAGTTTTGCACAGAGTTGGCAGGATGTGCTGTACACTATCCACCCACTTCATCTCAACATAACTTAAAACAGAAAACAGAAATCAGACAGGGTACCAGACATAAGTGTTGCAGTACAACAAGTTTTAGATGTAAGATAAGTCATGTCACCTCATATGTAACACATTCATCTTCATCTTCCCTTTCAGTCAACAAAAAACACTTTGAACTTCAAGGTCTAACAAACAGGTATTGATTTGACACAGTACAAGTAAATGGTGTCAAATGTCAATGGTGATGCTCTGCTAATGATGAAAACAGAAAAAGTTGCACAAATAAATTGTCAAAGTCAAAAGCGAGATATTTAAGGTTATGTGTGTAACAATTTATGAACAGAATGTCACCATATTAGAGGTTTAGATGTAGATGATTATTACCCATCACTTACTTTCCCCTCAACAAGTCATTCATCTGGCCTTCTATTACAAATGAGCATTTACAGTATGTCATAAAAAAGGAAGTACTCGTGTACTGTTCTTAGTATAAGTATTGAATAAGTAACCTAAAATGTTTTGGGATATATATGAAAACAGTTTATGGATATGAATTTAATCTGTAGTCACAATACTTATTTTAAATGGAGTGACTACTAACATGGTATCTCCCAACCATCCATTTTCAAACTTGCTTATCCTGATGACTACTTTAATCATCAGAGTACAAGTATGGCAAGAGTGGATTATTTAAGAGAAGAAATATTTATCTCATTTATTTAATGGAACCCCTAATTTTTCTCTCTTTCCATGAGTGGTTGTACTTCCTATTGGAATACGCAAGTGGATGGGCTAATCAATAATAGCTGTCATTTTCTAACTGGAATGAGATTAAAGTGCATCATGGATCAAGAATTTTCTAACTCAAGAACAATTAAGACCGTGAATTACTGGTCTGTCATATTCCACTTAAACATGAATTACCAGATTGAACAATAATCAATATTTTTCTGGTACAGAAATAGGGACTGCATTATTGATGGGGAAGGCTATGGTGGGGGGAAAAAAACAGACCATTAATCTGTAACTTTTCAATACAACACAGATTAATAATCTGCCCTCTACAACATCATTTTAAACGACAACAAAAGAAAAACAGGTTTTGCGCTCATAATTCTGAATCAGTGGCTTCTAAAAGCCACTAAATAATAAACAATTGCCTGAATTTTGAATGTTTGTCCTGGTGCTAAGTGTACCCTTTTCCCTTTAGGCATGTCCCTTTTTAATGTTATGAAATGAAGTACCCCAGGTCAGCCTTTCACACTATGCTATTCCACTCAATGTGAAAAGGCTACTTACAGCTGCAATACTTGCCTGTAATTGTTGCTGTTTTTTTAATTATATATATGTATTTTTTTCCAAAACCTTTTTTTTTTTTTTGCAAAATAAACAAATGAGCTCCAAGCCTTACATTATCTCTAAAAATGCTCTTCATCACTCTTATATTGCACTTATAAATTCAATTCAGATAACCAAAAAATAGCCATATGAATAGAGAACTTGCTTGCTCTATTTACAACAGTTACAGTAATAATATAATAATAATAATAATAATAATAATAATAACAACAAATGACTATTCAGATTTAAAAATAACTTTCAAAACTTGATTGTCTTGCACAAAAATAACCTTAAAAACACCCAAGGCATAATCATTTAAAAAAAAAAAAAAAAGCACACACAACACACAGTTGTTGAAGTGGAAATACATTTTCCAACTTGGCTTCTTTTTTGTGCTATTGAACCCAAAAGCACAGCAGAACTAAAGTAAGAATGGATGCCCTCTCCTCACCAGTAACTTAATATCAACAGCAGCACTAGATAAATTGCTCACAGTTAAGCATCGCCATCCCAAAGTGCTATAGGAGTGAGAGGTGCTGGGAATGGAGGGAAGGAATCAGAAATCTGTACTGTACAGTCTGTATCACTGGAGCAGGAGGATTAGGTGCTGTTGCTCTTCTTGACAATCTTTACAACTCTTGAATAAATTAAAAAAAAAAAAAAAAGTTATATAATATTGGTTATCTTGCCATGACAGAGGCAGGTAAGACAACAATTAAGATAAAAAAGCAGCGAGAAATATTCCTCTAGAACTGTGAGACAGAGGGAAGCCTTGATGACCTTTGAAGGCCATTTTGCAGTTTTGGGATTGGTGGCTTCTTAATTACTGGTGTGCCATTAGTGCCAGTCTTCATCGTCCTCATCATCCTCTCCATCCTCTGAATCCTCATCACTGCTGCTTGTGTCACGCTGTGCACCATTCCTTTGTGCTGCCAGTGCTCTGGCAGCAGCCTGCTCTTCTGCCAACTTCTGCTTTAGTGCAGCAGCCTTCTTCTCTTGCTCTGCGTGACTTTTCATATGGGCACTTCTACTCTTAACCTTGTAAAATACCCTGTTGACATATAAAAAAAAAACAAACAAGACATTCAGGAAAAAAGCCAAATCTTTGATATTGGTGAGGTCCTAGTTACTAGGCGGCCTTTAGATTTTGTGGTGAAATAACAGAAAGGCTACATGTAGAAAGCAGGCAGATGAACCCACAAACCATTAGATTAAAAATAAATAAATGTCATTAGCAGTGTCAAACCTCTGTATGATTACACCACTGTATTTGATATACTCGCTGGAAAAAATCCATGTAACTGGTAGTTTGCTGACTTAGGTTAAGCTACAGGCATATTACATGAATTCAACTTCGAGGAACTGTCAAACTTAATGGCTTTAGTTTCTGAATCTGGTCCCCTTTAGTATGTCAGATTACACTGACAAACTCTTTTTAGAGCAGGTTCCAACAGCCAATAATGTGCTGTCTGCCTCATAGTGTTGGTTCCTATATAAAGGCATTCTAGGTAAGATGAGTTCTGCTGCAATTTCAGTCCTTTTATCTATTTTATTTTATCAGTTATATACTGGTATGGCAAATGTGAGACATCAGACAGACAAGCCTCTTCTATTTGTACTGTCTAAAATGCCTGCATTCTTTTTTTCCTTGCTACTGTGTTGTATGCAGTGTATGTCCAGTTTAGTTCTCACTGCTTGCCCGCTCTTACACACAAACAAGCTTGCTCCAACAACTTAAGATATCAAACCGATTTGATTTTGTCAGGATGACTTGTAAGTCGATCTGACCAAGTCGCTGAGGGATACTACTGACAGATACAGAGGTGTGCCTTGACTGCCCTGACTCCCTAAGATTTAACAAATGAAGGCTACAAACTTCAGGTCACTGGAAAAGTGACTTTAGATAACTTTGACTGTGTCTTTTCTGGCTATGGCTTGTTTGGTTTATTTTGTCATCAGTGCGGGCAAGATACTCTATTTTTTTAAATTTACACAAAGCAAATAACACAATTTTGCATGGCAAGTGCACAAGAAAGTTTTGAAGAAATAACTGAGACTTGAAAAAATCTGAACTTACTCATTATCTGTATCCAAAGAATGAAAATTTAATGATGAGCAGAATAGACAAGGCAAACAACAATGAATGACAAAATCATTATTAAATGATGGCTTAAATAACTAGGATTCCTAGAAAAATAGATGATCTTGTTGATGATGAAAATCTTAACATTCAGCATACAAAAATACTGAAAATTCTCTCTATGTACACACTCCAATAAAATACAATTTTAAAATGTCTAGCGTGAAGCCTTTTGTTATTCAGGGTCAGCTGTCCTGGGTTCTACTCCACTCACTGTTGTCACAGAAGACACGGGTTGACTGGCAAATCAGCCACTGTGGATGGTTCCTTACCCGGCCAAAAAGCCATGATAAAAGGAATGAAACGTATGGACGGGCATCCTGACTGGGTTGGTTAGGGGTAACTTTCCCAGTCAGGAGGCCATTATGAAATGGGGAAGGACACACATCCTGACCCGGATTGGTTGCTGGTACCTTTCATGGCCAGGAGACCATAATGGAAGGACAGAGGGAGACTGTTTAATGGGGGTCATATATTCCCCCAATACACAGAGTGGCAGCATCCCACTGGTGGAAATCCCATTTGTACACCCACAGGGCATACTGGGGTAGTTCTGAGAGGAAGCCCTGTTTGGGTACTTGGGTGCCACCAGGAGGACCTGCAGGGGAACACCCCTGGTACTTAGGATGGCTTCCGTCTGACCTGGAAGTGCTTCTGACGTGCAGTACTCCTGGGTCCAGCATAAAAGAAACCTCCTCTACATCAGGGAGTCAAAGTCAGGAGGATGTGGACAAGGCCTGCTCAGAAGAGAGTGGAGGTGTAAAAGTAAAAATAAAGAAAAGAAATGAAGCGAAATGGAACTGAATGATGACTGATTTATCCGGTGATTAAAAACCTGTAGGAGGAATTGTTCAAATTAAAAACTTCTTTCCTTGAATCTGTGACTGTGTCATTTCGTTGGGTCTGGGTGTTTGGGGTGCAGGTGAGCCTCATACAGGTCACACATTATTGGGGTACGATTAAGGAAGCAAACCCTATAGAAGGCAAACTAACATAAAAATGACAAAAAAAAAAAAAAAAGCTGAGTGCAAAACTGGCAAAAATACTAATACTTTCAACATATTTTTACATGTAAATTTCAGTCCACTGCTCTCTTATTCCAAGATTAGGAAAGAAGAAAAAAAAGACCAGGGGTCTCATGTATAAATGATACGTACGCCCTTTTCCATGCATACTTTTGAGATGTACAAAAACTAAACTTGGCGTAAAGCCACGCACATTTTCATGGTAGCCCCCTACCTTGCATACACACGTTTCTACTCAGTTTTGCAAATTGGCGGCACCCAGCGTCGAAGCAGTGCTATTGTTTGTGTCATTTGCATTTCTTTTTCATATTCACATCAATGATGCGGGATTTATCAAATGCACCGAAATTAATTGCAAATAGTTTACAAATTTAATTCACTTGATTGTAATCATTCTGTAACAATATAATGGTGCATGGAATGGACAAACTATTCTAACTACCATAGGTGCTTTAGTATTGTTAGAAGACATTGTAAATGGAAGAATTAGAAGACAGTGCAAATTTATAGATGATGAGGATGACTGGCTTCTAAGTTGATTTCGATTTCCAAGAGCTGTCCTCTTGGCGCTGTGTGTTGAACTGGCACTTTAGAAAGGCAGACTTTGAGGAATTGTGCTCTACCTGCTCCTAAAATGTGTTTTACCAGTGTCTGATCTACTGTCTCACTATATTCACATGGGAGGCCCCAGGGCATTTGGACTTTGGCAACAGTCTTGAATTTGAGCTGTCTGTTTTTCATCCACCACAGTCTTATGCTGGTTAATGTTTCCATTTCATTTGCCTGGTACACATTTCCCCCAAATGTTTACCTACAAATCATCATATGCTTATAATCAGTTTTAATATTTTCACTTATTCTCATTTATGAACATGATTGTTAATTATGTACACATAAAAATGGCTGAAAATGAAAATAAATGTAGTTTTTCATTTTCAATCACAGATTGCATGTTGTATTAGCAACACCGTTTACATAAATTGTTTTCTACGATTTTGCACAATCAGGAAAATAAAGCATTCCACCTTTAAATCACTATCAAAAACAACTAACAGGCCTCCATTTCTATACATACACTGTTCAGTATATGATGTCTAAAAATGGAGGTGCTGTTGTAGCATCCCTAAAGTAGCTAAAATGACACCTTTGCCAAGAAAACTACACTGCAGGGAGAGACAAACAAAAGGCAAATTTTAAAGTGGAAAAGGCACAAAGGGAAAACAACAAAGCCAGATTCCCCTCTCAGCATTAACAGGTTTAAACTTCTGTATGAAGAGAACAGGCATCCCAGCCAGGGAGGTATTACCTTGACGGGAGGACCAGAGGAACGACGGAGGGATTGGGCAGCTGGACTAAGGGATGACTTTGGGCCCAGCCGGGGTACAATAATACATGGACCAACCAAAGTCGGAAGTTGGGAGCAGTTCAATTTCCCATGTGCTAGGTGGTAGTGGTCCTCATATGAGAACACAGTCTGGATACTTACAGGGGTGCTAGAGAAATTGATTCCGGAAGTACAGCCCTGTAGAGGTCCCTTGGGATTGGTAGAGGGCGCAGTGAGGAGAGAACCACCCTACTTTGTCTGTGGCCTGGAAGTGCTTCCTAGAGCAGACAGAATGGCACCAGAAGCATTCCCAAGTCCGGCATAAAAGTTAGCCTGCTGCCTCACATGGACGAGTCAGAGTTAGGAGGCAGCTGGCAACACTCAGTGGTGTAGAGAAGGAGGAAGAAAAAATGCTATATACTGTTATCTGGAGTGGCGACTGTGTAAAGTGCTTTGGTAGAATATAAATATTTTATTCTTATAGTGTGTACTGTATTACTGTGTCTATGGCTTGGCGATCTCTGGCATCCTCTTGTGGTCACATGTCTTTCTATTAATCAGGGGTGACTCACCTACTTGCCTTCCACTCTTAGAAATCTCTTCACTCATAGGGGTGGGGGTTGATTTGATTTCAATCCTATTTTTTGTAAAAATTGATCTATTTATGTGGAATGATAAATTTATAAAAAAAAAAAAAAAAGAAATCCCTTCACTCCTGTGATGGGTCATTTCACGAACACAAGATGAGGTGGAGAGGCACTTTCCTCATTTATTTGGATGGAGAGTGCGAGAAAGCAGAGGGCACTGCAGTCACAAGCGTGTATGCACTTAAGGCATTAAGAGAGTTGGTTTTATGCGGTACTGGATGGCCAGTGAGCTCCACATAACAGGGGAAACACAAAGATGCAGGGCAACGAAAAGTTTTATAAGAGGGCTGGCCCAGAGAAAGACATCATCAGAGAGAGAGAGAGAGAAAAGAGCCCGTGGTAAGAGATTTACTGTTGAAGCCTACAGTTTCAAAGTGCCAAGGGGAATCTCGCTGGTGGAAACACGCACAAGATGAGAAGCACTTTCAAAAAGCAATTAACTGTGGAGTTCTACGTTTGGGGAGCATAGGCACAGCCTGTGTCACACTGTGTGTTTCACTATTATAGGACCGGGCTGGTAGAGAGGAATGGGACTGGAGGAACAATTTCTGCATTTATTCAAAAGCCTAGACCAAGAGTTAAAGATAATTAAGTGGCCAATGGCCATCCAACAGGACAGGGAGAAAAGTCCTGAGGAGCAGAGAGCATGAGAGGTAAGGGAACTAAGGGAGCTACCATTCAAGTGCCCAAAAACAATGCAGTACTAGGAAGAAGGGTAATTTGGAGGGCATCGAGTTTATTGCACATTTAAAATGTTTTTTTTTTCATTTGCATTTTTGGCTAACAAAGAGGAAGAAAGGATTTGTGCTCTTTCCTTTCTGTAAAGAGCCTGATCACTGTAAAAAAAAGGATTCACTTTTTTTTTTTTTTTTACTTTCTCGTATACGAAGTATAGGGAAAGTATTGGAATCCTCTAAAAATTCCATTTCGAGATTTTGATGA
>JANRMT010062797.1:17805082-17828684 GCA_026402145.1 Polypterus bichir lapradei | reverse complement strand
CATTAATTTTATCTGTCTCTAGCTACACCATGTATGTTGTCTTGTTCAAATATAACAAATTGAAATTCTCTCTTACAGCCGATATATTCTTTATTGCTCAGTGTGTGTTCTCGTAGACATTCTTTAATCCAAATGGCACATTGCAAGATAATAAATTATTCATCATTTTTAATGCAACAAACAACATTAAAGTCTTCAGCATAAAAAGCAGGAAAATTGCCAATAATGGATTATTTTTAGTTTACTCTGGGAGATGAATCTACTCTTACATATCTTTTGTAATGATAGGACAGTCCTTCATACATACCAGCTTTTGAACTAGGATAAAATCCTTTTTGTAGGCAGAGATCCCTTTATTGAAATATTGTTTTTCTGTAGGTGACCAGCTATCTGAACCTAGTAGTAAAAATATAATAAAAATTAAACATTCAGTTGTGTTGGGTAGACACTAATATAATTGAATGCAGAGGCATAGTCACCCTTGTTCAAATTGCACATTTCAGGAAATCTGTAAGTGGAAAAAAAACTGAAAAAATCTGTATATTATATATTAAAATAATCATATATTATTTCAATATACAATTACAATTTATTTGCTGAATTTAAAAGACTGGAAAAACGTGACCGTGGCATGCACAAATCTTTGCGCACACTTGAAGCTGATTTATTAAATCTTACAAGACTTCAAAAGTTAAGTTCATGAGTTAATCAAGGAAAGTAAGTATAAAATCATGGTATGGTCTAGTAAGACCAAGGTGTATGACTGTTAAGTTGCAAAGATATATTTGGTGTAACATCAACAGAGTACATCACCCTAAGACAATAATACCCACTTATCTTGCCAACTCAATCAATAAATTTCTTTAAAAATGGGTGATCAATATCCAGAAATGGCCTGGATTTCAATTCTTAAATCTGTGGACTCATCAATGAAGGGCTGTACACATGAAATGCCCTTGCAATCTGACCCAGGTTGAATTAATCTGCAAAAAAGATGGTACAACTGCAAAATCCAGGTGTTCTAAATTGAGAAAGATTCCCCAAACAGATTTGCTGTTAAAATTAAAAGCAATATATGCTTCCAGGAAATAATAGGCAAAAATGTTACTTAATATTTTTTTCCTACAAAATGGACTATTTCTTTTCAGCTTAGAAATTATTAAAAGACATTTCTAAATTTTAAAAGGCCTCATACGGTCGATTTCAGAATTTACTAACAAAAGCAGAAATCTAATTAACTGACTGATGATTGTTGATATACGTATCAGCAAGACAAACAACTAAAATAAACCATGAAGTACCGGAACAAAAACTTTTCTACATACAACTGGACAGATTTCCCAACTCTACTTATCTTGATATAAGATGAGCTATAAAAACACCTACTTCACAGATTCACTAAGAGGACACACATTTACATACATTGCATTTTCTGCTATCTTTGCAGGGCAGTATCAAGGATTACAGGTACACTAATTAAACAAAGGTAATGTGATGTTTTAATCTGCTGTATAATAAAACAATGTTTAATATGAAGCACTTTACCAAAGCTAGTCTCCTTTAGTTTTCATATTTAGCAAAAAAAAATGTTACAGTAATTGTTTTATCCATCTTAATATCATTTACCATTGTTTAAGGCTAGACAGCAAGCTACAGGAATTTCAAATGCAACCACTGCTAGAATATTTACCAAGAAGGATTCAATCATACCCAATCGATTTTCCTACCTGAATAATGATAGTCTGCAAGAGGATGGCTTTTGGGAAATATTGGGTTCTTCAGCAAAAGCAGAGTCAGTGCTTCCTAGATAACAAGAAAATGGCAACGTCAGTCTGGAACCAACAAAGCACACACAAACATAATAAGATGACATGTAGTTTATTCAGAAAATATTCAGAACCCTTTACTTTCTGCATGCTTTATTGTGTTGTAGATTTAATTTTAAATGGATATAAATATTCACTTTTATCCATGTAATGAAGTAAAAACATTTTTCAGAAAGGTTTAACATTTAATAGAAAATCAAAAACTGGTATCTCTTAATTATAAACAAGTATTCAAACCCTTATTTCAGTACTTTGTAGAAGTCCTCAGTGGCAGCAGCAATTCCAGTTTTGAGATTTTGTGAGTAAGTCTTTACAAGCTTCACAAGCAATGTAAGCAGCGTTTCCCATTCCTTCTGGCAGATACTCTCAAGCTCTCATGCCATTTAAAATTAAATCTACAACACAATGAAGTGTGTAGAAAGTGAAGGGGTCTGAGTTCTTTCTAAATCCACTATAATTCTGCAGTTTACTTTTTAAAAAGCTAAAGACTACTTAATGTCCCTTCTCGGCATAGTTAGAGGCACAAACTAAGTATAATGCATTAAATGTACACCAGGTACTGTATATTGCGCATGTAGTTTTGAGTCTTGTGTGTTTTCCTTTTAAAAAACAGCTTTACAATGTACAATCACAATTAATATTTTGTTGTTCCTGCAGCAACTTAATTTCACTACTGGAATCAAAGTATTAAATAGATAACAAGGATCAAGAATCATAATGTTACAAACTCATCATACAAGACACATTATTTTAGCACAGTATAATGATATCACAAGTGATGGAAGAGGCTGCTCATGTTTCTTTTTGATAACTGTTAAAAGTTGTGGTCTTTACAATTAGTTTTTTTTTTTTTTTTTTGTTAGTATCCTGCAGTTGTGTGGAGCATTACGTTATCGGATTATGAATGATTACGTTACTATAACACTAAAAGTCAAACGTATGTTCCACCAAATCAGGAAAACTAGCTTTTCAGTTCCTATATATTTTAAAGCTCCTAAATGTATTAAAAAAATAAAAAAATAAAAAAAACAGAAATATCATGCACATATAGACATCCTGACCTGTAAAGAAGATTCTACCATGCATGAACTAGTAAATAATTTGCTGATTTAAATTACTGACCATTCTACACAACATTTCTTACTTGTAATGTCTGGTTTTAATTGGTTATATCTGGAAATACTACATGGTCTTATCTGATAAATCTATTAAGTTTGATGCTTTTGTGCTGTACACATGGTTTGATGCTCAACCAATGCTTACTGACACTGCTTTGTTTAATTTTTTGTGTGTTTTTAATATCATATAGTGTACTGTAATTTAATTTTTCATATTTTTAGAAGAGCAGGAAAAACAAACACCTTCCACTGTATCATTGTTTATCAAGACTGTGATTTTAAAATGAAATCATGAAGAATAGGGGGACAAAGATGGAAACTTGAAGGTACATTTTATGCAAGCATTAGGACGTTTTTATTCACACAGAGAACCACAGACACATGGAATAAGCCACCAAGTAGTGTGATAGAAAGTAGGACTTTAGGGACTTTTAAAACTCGACAATGTTATTTTAGAAGAATTAAGTGGATAGGACTGGCGGGCTTTGTTAGGCCGAATAGTCTGTTCTCATCTAGACTGTTCAGATATTCTAATATATAAAATTTAAAATATATCCAGTTGCTCCATAACTTGACTTTTATATAAATCACAGAAGAGATCATATTGTCTGAGGGTACAATTTTTGGATCATGATTGTCATTTGCCTCACTGATACAGACTGCTCAATTTTTTGATAAGAAACGATATACAGGTTATTCTTTGCGTTTCATAAACAATTCATATCATATATGTTCTTGCACCTGTAGAAACTCTTCTGGCATAAATGTGATGACTTATGATATGAATGTGTAAAAAGAATTGCCCCAAAAGGAACAAATCTTAAGCAAAGTCACTGCATGTGTTGATTGTATTTATGTGGGCTTTATCTCTTGATTTTCCTCCCATAACCTAAAGATGTTAATTGTAAATGAATTGTCAACTCCAAACTATTGCTATGTTACGAGTTGATACATCTGTGTCTGTAAGTGGGCCTAGTGATGCATTAGAGGTCAGTCTAGGTTTGGCTGGCTTCTATCACTACAGCAGATGTTGTTCGAAATGATCCACTAACTCTTGATGCTAAATTGGATTATTAAACATATTATGTGAGTATTATTTAGGTGTTCCTTTATTTTGTGTGTTACCTATATATTTGTACAATAATTCCGTATACAGAAGTTTGAAGCTAAAGCTTATCTTTTTATGTACAAATATATATGGGTTTAATGAGCTCTAAAAGGAAAATGTGCTATGTGCAGTATAAATGACTTCCACTAATTTCTAGAGGGAAATGAATCATACAGCAGTGGGCGCTGCCGCCTCTTTTCTCCCAGACCCCAACTTTAATTCTCAGCCAGGTAACTGTTTGTCTCGATTTTGCAGATTCTCCTTTTGACTGTATGGGTTTTCTCAGATTTCTCTAGTTTCCACACATACCCCAAGGATGTGTGTATCAGATTACATGGCAAACATAAATGTGTCTGGTGGTGTCACAATGAATAAAGTAGTAACACAATCCATACACGGTTTATTCCTTAAGCCAGACAATAATAGTTACATTTGCAAAAAAAGGTTTATGAACTTGTTGGAAAAACTTTGGTTTCTTCATTAATTACTCATTTATAGGGTCTGATCTTCAACTATGTCACAATAACAATTCTTTAGGGGTACAACAAATGATTATTTTGATAATTGATTAATCTGACGATTATTCCGTTCATTAAACAATTAGCTGAATTGTTCTTAATTTCATATTAAATTTTGTTTTACAAAGTGCATGAAACTGAACTTTTCACCAAATAAATAGATTTGTATAAAATGTTCAGAAATGTGCATTTTAAAAAAAAATGAACTACTTGTAGATATTTTAAACAAAATACAGTTTTTAAAAATGTAAAATAAATAGTAATAAATAGAAATAAAACAGCAGCATGTCTGGCTCTGGTTGTGCACACAAAATTCCCTTAAAAACAAAACAATTTTCAATAAATGAACTAAACTCGCAATTTGGCTTATGTATTCAGAATCACATTAAACCAACACTTCAAAATTAAACCTGCATTTCAAGTTATAATTTTTTTTTCAGTTTCTATGAAAAAGACTGTTTACTGGCAAATCATCATGTAGATATCTGACCACCACAATATTCTACCACAGAAGAATATGTTGTACTATCATGATTTTATTAGCTGCTCCTTTTTTGTAAGTCTGCAGTATCATTTATAATGAATATTGTTAACATATGTTGGGGAAATGTCCAGACTGTTTTCCTTTTGTAGCAAAAGAAGTGGTTTAATCTGTGTGAAACTTAGTTCTTCTTTTCCTATGTAATATGTCGTTTATTTAACTGAAAGTCTGTATCTTTTTCCATCATCATTCATCTTTTTTTGTGTCTGGAAACTTTTTACCACCACAAATTATTTGGCACATTTCCTTGCAGCCAACAAACTGTTGCAGCCTGGTGCATGTCATTTGCTGTCAGGAGTATGCTGTAAGATTATCATGTTTGAAAATGTATAATCCTGCCACAAAATCTGTTTTACTGGCTAAACTAGGCTTGCTGCTGCAGAACCTGAACATTAAATCATCTTCCTCCAGCAGAATAAAAGCCAGTTGAAGTCTGATAGCCAACTAGTCGGTAAATTTTGCTTTTCCACCATGCTGCAGTTTTTTGATTCAGAGTGAGTGATACGCCTTTCAGTCACAGTTGATGTGCCACGGGACTCTCTGCTGTACTCTCACCAAGTTTTGATTTCCTTTGCACACAAGGCTGAAAAAAAATATATTTCTGTTCGGATAGGGACTTGAATTTCTTCACAACAATTTTTTGTAAATGCACATGCTAACATTACAAGTGTTTATAAGCATGTAATGCAGCACCACAATTTAACAGAGTGACTGCATCAAAAAGATTCAAAAGATTTTTACTGTTTAGATGTAAATACCACTTTCATTTCTTTTGTCTCCTACTGCAAAACTTCATTTGCACAACAGTAAGCTTTTCTTTTCTCTACACCCAAGTCTCAGCTTTCTCAAATGATGGTTTATAATTGATGACTAAGGGCTACATTGCTATTTTTGTATTGTATGCATTGTATATTAAAGATAATTCTGATTAGTTGCCTACTACACCTTAGCTAGGAATGAATAATTAAAAGTCTGAAATTGAATTGCCATATATAAATTGTGTGTGTACTTGTATATGTTTCATGAATATGACTTTTGATGAATAAAATGTATTGCTATGTGTATTCTGCTTATGTGTTCCAAATTACATTTATAGTTGAGGATATTTGCTAATTTAGGTGCAGGGTATGTTTTTTTCCGCTAAAGTAATTAAATTGTACTTTTACTTGAGTAATTTTGTCAGATCATAGTTTTTTGTTTTTTTTTTACTTTTCCCAGAGTAGTTTCCATGTCACTTACTTTTACTTAAGTAAATTTTAGCCTAAGTAACAATACTTCTACTTGAGTTTTTTTTTTTTTAGTACTAGCACACATCCTCCTTTACTAATTAAAAAACAAAAAGGAAATGTTTGTTTTCTGTGGAAACAGGCTATGGTTACTGACTGCATGCATTCTGAATGCTGTTGGGCTTGGTAGTCTGGTTAGGAGAAAAGCTTCTCAACTGTACTCAAGTAAACAATAATCCAAAAATCCATAAAAACTAATTTAATAAACTACAGATTCACACTAGATCTCAGTCCATTTGCATCATACAAATCCTAGTTTAATGGGCTCAGAAGAAGCAAATGGATGTTTGTCTAACAAAACTACTCTCAAACAAACCAGGGGCACTAATACTGTGAAGTGCTTCCATGCCAATTTTTGTTCTGTACATTAATATTTCTTAATGCAGCCATACACTGTAAGCCATGAAGTGTGTGCCAGTCAAAACATACCCTGCTGATAATTGATGCAGTATTTACAATGCCTAACGGCACACCAATTCCCCAGGAAAAAAAACCTTCAGGAAAAAGGTTATATAATATTATTTATATAATATAATATAAGCAGGGAGAAGGACTCCAGTTATGTGCAAGTGTGTGAAGTAAGTAGATCACTACACCGGCAAATTACAAAAACTTTAAACACGTTTCCTGGCAAATCACTTCCAATCAACAAACAAAAACAATCTAATGGTGAGCAGGAAAAAGTAACTCACTCACTAACAAAAAAGAAAAAAAGAAAAAAAAAAAAAAAGAAAAAAAGAAAAAAAAACAAAAACAGAAGTTTAAGCACTACTTCAACACTTAAAAATCTGCTCTAATGTGTCTGTGTGTATGACCTCAGTTCAAGAAAGTCAAGAGGAGATGTACAAATAAGAGGGGATGTTCTACATTAAATGAAGGCTTTTAGCCCAAAGAAGCTCCTGAAACATGGTTGCTTGCCTGTCATGCACTATAGCTGACACTGTTAAGTTTGTTAGATATAACAGATGTAACAACACAACAGTGAATAATTAGAGAGTATCAACTTTCATTCACTTTAAATGCAATTCAGTTTATATCTGTAGAGAACTCTTCACAGAATGAAGGCATTTTTAAAATGCCAAAACAGAGTTTAGTGTATAACTAGCCATTTGTTGCCTTGTTTTACAGTATGTAAAAAAATGCAGATTGTGTAGATGTCCCATATTTCATCTTATAATGTGAAAACAAGCTAAGAATGTGTACATTATTTCATGCCAAAGAAAAGTTAGATATTCAAAAGAAATATAACAAATTTTACTGTTAACTATGCTCTCTTCTATTCTCATTTCATTGAGCATATTGCATGGCTTAAACATGTTCCTTGTGAACAACACAATGAAAATTAAAAAACTGTCTTAATTATCATAGGCATCACAAAATGCAATGTTTGAAAGAACCTGCAAGTCTAAGAGTTGAAAGAAGTAACAACCAAAAGAAGAGTAAACATTGTAAACAAGAGAAAGTAGGAATCATTTATAGTTTGGGATACCTAAATGGAAATGAGCAACCAGAACAATTACTAGGGCCTAGGCCAGTACCTTAATCCATATTTACAAGTTTCTTAGATTTTAACTATTTGTACAGTTGTGCAGTAGCTATTTCATCTTTCTCATAACTCCAGAGTTCTGGGTTCAAAACCAGTTCAGGACACTACTGCTTGTCTACATGTGCTTTTCCTCCCATATCTGGAAAACATGCAAGTTAGGTTGAAAGATTTTAACAAAGAGGCAGCAGGCTCACCCAAAATGGCAAAATAATTATTAAAAAACCAGTAAACATGTATGATGAACGTAACATGAAAAATCACAATCTTTCTGCCAGACTATCTATGATCTGTAACAAATTTATATAGCGTTTGAACTGTGGGCTTCAGAGATAGAGTCTTTATGATTCAGAAACAAACAGGAGGTCAATTTAGTCACTGTAACACATTATCAGGTTCATGTTGAACCAGTTAATGCCTGCCAACACCTTCTGAGAAAACCCGTGGAGAGTAAAACACTAGAACAAGTTGTACTAATCCAAAAAAAAAAAAAAGCCATGAAAACCAGACAAAGGTATTTCAACAACACAGAAAGAAAAAGGGAGGCATTGATTCTAGAAACTTTCTGTAAATGACAGAATGACATTTAAATTTCAGATATGATGTGATGATGTTGCAGCTCAGATTAAGAATGACTCCAGTTCTGACACATAACCTTCTATCTGCTTGGAGTCTACCAAGATAATCCAGCATACATATTTTTATCCTCCTCCCTTTTAAATTTGCCAAAGTACTTTACTGGAAGGAAGCCTGTTATTGCATAGAAAAAAATCACATGTCTGTATTTAAAGGTCCAGTAAAAACACATATATTCTGTAAATTAATTACTACCGTCACTGTTCACTGACTGTTATGCAAAAAAAAAAAAAAAAAAAAAAAAATGTAATTATTACCAAAAAAAGGGGAAAAAACCACAAAGTAACTAGTGTGCATAATGCATTGAAACCATTAGTAAAACCGATTTTTCAAAAATAAATAAATCATGATAATGACCTCAGTTTGCTTAACATTCTTATCAAGTGTCTGCTGTAATGTCTCTTTTATATTTTGTTTCAAAAGGGCATTATAAAGGAGGATAAGAGGTGTACACATGCTATTTCTGCTTTTTGATGCTTATGTTATGTGTTCTAGTTTTAAAAAGAGATAGGACAGTGGTTGACTTCTAGAAAAGTTACTTTTCTTAATAGTTTCACTCCTTAAAGTCACAATCTTTAAAAGACTAACATAATACAACCTAAAATTAAAACAGAAAAAAAATTAGACAAACTAAAAGATTCACATAATACAAATTAAAATTAAAACAAAAGAAAAACTGGACAAACTGTTCTGAAATTTAGTGCTGGAATCTAACGATCTTTCAATAAAACTACCCAAAATTTAAAGAATTTTATTTTTCTTAGTGAAGTACACAAAGAGCCCATATATATTTTTCACTGAAACTGTTGGTTGACATATGTCAGGGCAAACTAGTTACATTCAAATTTCCATGCTTGTTTTGTGAAACCTCTCAACCAGTTCTTAAGTTAGTCATCAACATACTGTAAGCCTGCCAAATCTCTTATGTACTAACATGGGTGCGCCTTGTACAAGGCTGCTGAAATATTTTGCATGCTTAACTTGGCAGTTTTATGGTTTTGTTTAAAGAAAAGCAGTCAGTAAATTTGTGGAAATAATACTAGAACTTGACCCATGAAACAGCAGAATCATGTTTCTTAAAATATTGACTCCGGCTTTGATCAAATATATGACTGAACTCTCTACTTATCAATGCATTTCTGGAACAGCTAAAAGTGTGGAAACACTAAAGGCTGCACAGTAGAGGTTAATGTTAGCACAGAATTACTGCTATCAGAATGACACACTTACCATGATGTTTCCTTTTGCTTCATGAAGGCAGTGTAAAGCTAGTTCTTGGTTAGTGCCTCCTCCATGCAGCACACTAGAACATGCTAGGTCCATTAAGTTATGTACTGTGGAGACAAAATAAAGGAAACATGTTATTTGTCTAATTGTTCAGTTTATCTGTATGGTTTACCTTTTGTCAATACCAAAAGGAGTAACAACTTTAACAAATCTGATGAGTCACTAATTGTGACAGTACAAAATAATAACATAATGTTGAATTGGGTCTCTTCAATGTTTTTGCTCAGCAAAAGGCAAGCTTAATAGCATAATCACACTGTTTTTTTTTCTCTATTCCAAAGAGACAGTAGTACAATTACACCTTTTTTGTTGAATATCACTCATGCTTGAATGTGAGAAATGTGTCTCACCAATTCAATCCAAAGTTTTTGAGGAAACTGTTTAACTTAAAATCTTTGAAGAAAAACAATTACACACAGAAACAGTAGAATCAGCTTACAGAACACCTGATAGGCACAAAAAACATTTCCAAAAACAGGGCCACAGAATAAGTGTCATTAGTGCCAGGTAAAAAAGCCTATCCATCATGGCATGGAGTCAAACAAGTGCCAAATAGTGTTCTGTTGCAAAACAACCTAAGTGACAACATTCAGGGGACAGTATGAAGCAGATGGTTGACCTCCAAAAGGCTGTACACGTTAGTCAAAGATATGTGACAGATGAGTGTGGATGGACATTGTCCTGTTGGAAAATGGCACCAGGCAGTCAAGCCAAAAATTATGACTGAAAGACTTTCAGACTTAAAACCGTGTAACTCTGTCATTTTGCACAGGTAAATAGCAAGTGAAATGCCTAGATCCAAGTGTTGGCATTCCAGTCCAGATGCAATAGAACTACACATCTGATGAATGGACGTGCACCTCTGTGCATTGTCACCTCATGGTCTGAGCTGTCAAACAGCAATTAAGGCACAGAAAAGTACTAGGTCATCAGAACAGAAGCTTCTGCTGCAACAGTAAAAATAAGAACATGCACTTCTCGTACATAGCCAAGTTTTTGGTTCAACAAATGAATTTAACTGACATGGTTTAAAGTAAGGGCTGTACGTTGGAAAGTTAGATGACAGCACTTAGTAGTGTGATCTGCACTTTACTTCCTGTATAGCCTATATTTCTCCCTGATAGTTTCAGTAATTAGAATACTCTAAGGGCAGCACGGTGGCGCAGTGGTAGCACTGCTGCCTCGCAGTTAGGAGACCCAGGTTCGCTTCCCGGGTCCTCCCTGCGTGGAGTTTGCATGTTCTCCCTGTGTCTGTGTGGGTTTCCTCCGGGCACTCCGGTTTCCTCCCACAGTCCAAAGACTTGCAGGTTAGGTGGGTTGGCTATTCTACATTGGCCCTAGTGTGTGCTTGGCGTGTGGGTATGTTTGTGTGTGTCCTGCGGTGGGTTGGCACCCTGCCCGGGATTGGATTCATGCCTTGTGCCCTGTGTTGACTGGGATTGGCTCCAGCAGACCCCCGTGACCCTGTGTTTGGATTCAGCGGGATGGATGAATGGAATACTCAAAAAAAAAAAAAAAAAATAACACTGAAGATCAGGCACACGATTTATTTGACTGATCACTCATAAAAGGACACTGTCTTAGAAGTGCATACAGAATATTTTGCAGCTACTACCAATGTACGATGTAGCAGAACCGTGAGACCTTACTGAACATGAGCTTAACAGTTATTTTTACATTAGTGCAGAACAACTGGGTCGCTAGAACATAAAGGCTGACAACCACTGCAGTATACTACAGTATGCTTGATTTAACTTAAAGAAGAATAAATCCATATTTTTGTTTATGTTTTTGTAATAACATGGTATTGTGCACAAATCAAAAGATATTCAGTGTAAGTAAAAAAAAAAATATGGATACTGATCTTTAAAAAATTGGGGTAAATCTTAAGAATCATTGTTCTGCCCCACATGCGGTTAGCCGTTACTGGTTGAACTGTGCTCCCCCTTTGTCTTGTCATTTATTAACACATCTGTCAGTCACGTCCCCCACTCACAGTGGTGTTATAAATGTCTATGAAACTCAAGTAAAGCATGTAGGTCCCATAATAAACATTTAAATACACCCCATGTGTCTCACATAGGCACCCTTTTACCTCTTGTTTCGGTCACGTTTGAAACATATCTTTAGGTATATAAACCCCTGGGGTCTGGTTAGTTGTACGCCGCAATTTGAACCTCTATCTACATGCTTCTCTTTGTCTCGATCAAACCATGGAAATCATTCGCCTTGTAAGTGTCTTTTAAAGCTTTATTGTGTAATGTATACTGTTTGCAATGTAATGCTTTGTAAATCATTAGTTATTGTCTTTGGTTGTATATCTGTATATGTTTCTTTTATATATAATTCAGTTTACAACGAGGTATGTCCAGTAAAAGCCTTCAACAAAGCTCACCCTTGTTGCTTTTATGTGGATGTGCCGAGTTGTTTAAGCTCTCTGTGGCCGAATTGCACAAACAGCGCAGAGTGAGGCAGAAAAATCATGATTAACGTCCTTAGCCAAAAAAATCATGATTCTCATTTAATCAAGAATTGTGCAGCCCTAACTGTTAAAAGCTAAATAATTTTTAAGTGTGTATAAAGCCATATAAAAACATGAATCAAAGTAATGGTTTGATTGTTTATTCACATATTTACTACTCACTGCGGTGGGTTGGTGCCCTGCCCTGGGTTTATTTCCTGCCTTGTGACTTGTGTTGGCTGGGATTGGCTCCAGCAGACCCCCCGTGACCCTGTAGTTAGGATATAGCGGGCGGAATAATGGATGGATATTTACTACTCAACACACATAACATCTCTATAGATGGTTTAAAATGTTAACATAGGCTCTTTGATAGTCTTTCACATAATCTGCTGGTCCTCAGATGTTATTCCTCTAGGCTTCCCAGATTCTTTACACAGGGTATAACAGTTTTCTTGCAGCCATGTTTGCCAGAATCACTATATTGTCACATACACACAAGACCATATAACCATATGCTGAACACCCAGCGCGAGACCAACAGTTCACTAATCCTCTCACTCAACTGTTCAAACAACTGAATAAATGAACTGTTGGTGATGCTGAAACACTGCAAGTGTCCAAGGACAACAAAATCCAAAACTGCAGTTATTGCCTTTCTATGACAAGCCACATTTGCTGTTCTATGATAAATGCCAGAAGTGTAACAGGCTTACAAATATAATCATTTGTACAGGTGCCTTATGCTCATTCTCAAACACAATTACAACATGCTAGAGCTACAACAACTACTTTATGTATATTTCTATTATATACTCCAAATGTTTTCAGTCTGTGCAAATTCCCGTCTTGTGAACGACTTTGTGACAACTACATGCTTTTCAGAGTTTGCTTATTTCCGCTTTTGTTTTCTTGTCCTATTTATATTTAAAGCTCTTCTGGTCAACCAGAAGCACTTTGCATTTACTTAAATTCAGTTCCATTTTCCAAATATTTGATAGACTAAGGCCTACCCTAATATTTATGCTCTTTATTTGCAATCAGTTCCACATAGTTTCATTTACAAACTTCACAAGTTATTTTGCTCTATATATAATTACTATGTTTTAGGAAGTGCAACAGTTCAAATACATACTTATGGGACTCCCTATCAAATGTCACCTTGGGCAATCTCCTTTACTATACAAGGATTTTCAGTGCTTACTAATAAGGTGCACAGTTGGCTAACTGCTCACAACAGAATCTCAAAAGGGTTTTCCCTATATTAGCAGAATCACTTCCAAACAGACAGAGCTGAAATGCTTTAAAGAACATTCTTAGCTACTAAAATTTCATATCACACATAGGTGTTTTTTTTTTTTTATTTGATTCAACTAAACATTTACATCTAATTATTTGGCTGATGCCATCATCCAAGGTGACTTACATTTTTTATACAATTGGTTAAATGTTTTTGGTTTTCTAATTGGAGCTCAGACACGTCAAGTTACTTGCTCTAGTCACACAGTATCAGTAGCAGGATTTGAACCCACAACCTCAGGGTTTGAAGTTCTAGGTCTTAAACAATACACCATACTGCCTGCTGTTTGGCATATGAAAAAATTTCAATCTGCATTTATGACATAGCATTCTCCTTAATATATTATTGTAGCTGCTGATAGGTAAGGCAGGACCCAAGCATGGCTCAAAAGCGTGCTGAAAGAAATCCCTCAGTCCAAAAGTTCGTTTTAAAAGGTTTACTGAAAATTCAAAGCAAAATGTTCACACAAGAATAACGAGAAAGGTTGTTACACACATAGAATGGCAAAAAAAAAATCGGAAAAATGTCTCTACTCTAAACTTAGATCTTCTTGTCAAATTTCAGTTGTTTCTATATTTAAAGATGCTTTACTTTGCTCTAAACATATGGCACTGCACATTCAACAGAGCACGTTGAGGCACGTTGCGTTACATTCTATTGAGCACGTTAAGGCACGGTTTAAAACTGTGTGCCCTCCATGTCTTACTTATGGCAAGGAAGGTCACTAACTGAGACTAATCTGAAGTTAGAATATACCAATTCAACTCAGCTTGTGAGGGTAATAAAGAACCTCCCATACACTATGCATTAACATATAGGCAAACATTTAATACAACTTAAATAATTAGCAAATGGCTCTTACAATTACGTTTTAGGAAGGTGATGTCTGTTACTTTTTCTTCCTTTCGATCAAAATGAGTTTTGCTTTCCTAAAAAAAAATTTGGCACAACATGATATTTTGCTGTAAAGTTTTTACATAATGGCTAGGTTTCAACTTGACTAGAAACATGGGCAGGTCTGAATTCAGGCTTTTGGAACATGTTTCTAAGTAAACCTGTTGGCCTCCATTCACTGAAATGAATACTGAAATAAAATGATTAAACACTCTTACTGAAACAGAAAATAGGCATGTCTTATTTACTCTGTATTATCTGTACCAAGACTGAAGAAACTGCATTCTAGTCTATTGAAAAAGTAATGTATATATACACAACCACAATTTTAAAAAGTTTTTAAAATAAAATATTTTGATCAGATATTTATTAGAGTATTAGTTCACTCTAACAATAGAGGGACTGCATACAGAAAAGAATGGCAAATGACAAAAGGTCAAAACTACAAAGATCCCATGACTGACAAAGAAGTATGCACTGGGCTGGAACAAAAGAGAAAGGTGATTTAGGAAGAAACAGGTAATGACCCCCAAAAACACTATGCCCCCCACCGCGGTGCTTGGAGAGCAAGCAATCCAACTTACGGCAAGGATGCCTAACCCTTTTCATAAAAGAAGAGTGAAGTCATAGACTGCTGGAAGAGGGTTAGAAGACCTCAAGGCCAAAAGAGCGGGGGCCAGGCTTCATGCTTGAAGATGAAGAAAGAAAGCTGTAGCAGAGACATAACCTGCTTAAAAGAACTTGTGGTTCAACATACAAGTTTTTAAGCCATCTGTATGTGTTAGCAGATATTTTGTTTTGCATGTGTTCATGAACAAACGAGTCATTGTGAATTTAGGTATACTTGTGTGTGAACATGTATGTGCATGCAGCCAACTGCTTCCAAGACCATTCGCCTACACACTTACAAAAGAAAAATATAAATTTAAAAAAAAAAAAAATCTGTGTTTTCAAGCTCTAAGCCATTCAACAGCAAGGTAGCTAAGCAACCGCCTGAGTAGAGTGTCAAAAGCTTAAGAGCAAGCCTGCAAAAAGAAACACACATTTAAACTGAAATGTTCATTACTTTGGAGAGTCTAAAATTTGACATTAAATATAAAATGCAAAATCTGCCATCATCAGGCTGAGCACAGAGTGGAGGTATAAAGCAACTTAATGTAAGACACTATATCTGCTGCCAAACAGCTATCTGCATTTCATGTGGTAAATAAGAATTTTAAAAGGTGATTGAGGTGGTGGTGGGGGGTAAAGGGGGGTTAGGAGGATGGATTGTTGTGGGCAATATTCAAATTGTGTGGCTTTGGCATTTCATTGTGCAACCATTTGCTGGAAAGGACAGTAAATGGTTAGGATTCAAAATTCAAAATGCTTCAAATAAGAAAAATAAAGATACATGAACAGAACTAGTAAATAATTAGAACTGCAACAACTATTTTAATATCTTATTCCCAGTTGTCTTGCAGAAGTTGAGTCTGCAAATTGAATTCTCAGGAATGCTCATCAAGTGAGCAACATATTAAGACAAATATTTTTTAAATTCACTATTCCATTTTACTTTGTAAATGGTGGTTGCCTGGACAGCTTCAGCTTTCCTACTGCTTTACCATAAGCAGCAGTACAGGGATGTGGCAATACTGCAATTTCTGATTAAATGTTGTATCAAACATTTTTTCTAAATAATTCACTTGATTAACTAACCATTTAAGCATATTACATGTGATTATTTTTACATATGCAGAAACATTACATACAAGCCAAATAAAACAAAGAGCTTGATGTTCACAGTAAATCTCTAATTAATCCTAAAGTTGAGGGGTAGGTTCAAATTTCGTTGTTCCCAATGCATTTGTTTAATGGACACACCAAGCTGTACAAGCAGAAAAATACAACACATAGTGCCTCTTTATACTTTATGCAGTATATCTCAAAGCGAAAGTATTATATTCTCAACTCCATTAATCTAACTCGTGGTCATGAGGCACCAGAATCTAATTTAACAGGTGCGGGTTCATTACAGAATTCACTCACACTACGCCAAATCACCACTGCCAAATAATTAAGCATGTACATCTTTGGGGATACAGAAAGAAAACCAGAGCACCTTGAGAAAAACCTATGTAGAAACAAGGAGAAGAGTAGAAACTCCACACAGACAGCAACAGAACACAGAACTTAACTCTAGTACATCTGAACCCAACGCTAACCACTGCCCTACTGTGTCACATTTACCATCAACTATTTATTTACAGTATGAGAGTGAAATGTATTTTATACTAAGTATAATGTATGCTTCATACCAAATGAAAACAGAATGAAATGTGAAGTTTAAACTCAAGTCACCCAAGCAATTCGGCATGGAACAATATTAGAGCAAATTACAATGTAATACAATGCCATTATATTTGGAACACTCCGTAAGGAAGGATAGAGCAAAAAAAAAAAAAAAAAGAATAAATGGTTCTAAAAATAAGGAAATATGCTTATCAGGAGCAACCAAGTTTATGGTTTATATGATCCAGAGAACATACGGCTCTTGAAAAGCAGAGTCTGAGAAATCCCAAGCCCCCAAGATATTTATTTAAATAACTAGAGGGCTTTGTCCCCACTCGCTTCGCTCACCAAACACCGGGCCAGCGCTACGCACTAGCCTCTTTGCAGTTCTACCTCTTGCGTATGGGGATGCGGATGTACAATTTAAACAGATTTAAATTTTTATGTGAAGTATTACATTTGCATCAACGCGACGTATAACTGCCCGTGATTGAATTTCGTTTTTTCTCTCTATTAAATAAATTTACTTTTTCGAATGTTTGGCTCTGAGATTTGTTAATTGTCTTTGCAAAAGCTATTGTAACGGGAAACTGTTAACGTTTAAATATGACTGGCATATCAAGATCTCCTTTGTTGTCTAATGTTATCTGCGGAAGATGTACTGCATTACCTTTCTTGGATACATCTTGCTTTCTACAGTAATTTGTGTGGTGGAAGACCAGACGGTGTTAATGATTGTAGATATTCTTCGTGATATTGTAAGTTGTTGTTTTCATCATCCGCACGATCACCACCAACTGTTTCAGCATAGTCTATTGATACGCATTTAACCATTTTGCCGTGTTACCAATCAACATTTCTGGCATAAATTCGTTTGACTTCCTCGTTTCTAGGTGCTAGGATTGCCCGTGTACTCATTTTTTCTGTTGATAACCCTTTGTGATGAAATTCACCAATAAGATTTGGACATAATATGTCTTCCTTAATTGGGAACTTAAAGCGAGGAAAACGTTAAAATTTAGAAGAGCTGAGAGTGCAGGAAGTGTGTCTGACAAAAGCATTCACAAAACTGAGAGGTAAGAGTACCGTGGTCTTGTTTGAAAATGGTTGATAGGAGGGCGTGACTTGAAAAAAATCTGACAATATTCTCGTCTTGCGGGACCCCCGTAACCCCATTAGTTAGGACATAGCGGGTTGGATAATGGATGGACGGATGGATGGATAAAATTTACAACTACCTGGTTCGTCGCTGTACACTTTTTGCTGCTCAAGTGGAGTCCACACCAGCTCAGCCTTGTGAAGATCCAGGTGTGCTTGTGCCCTATCTCTGAGTTCAGGAATCTCAGCCTGATACCTAGGGCCAATGTTTATTCGCCTGTAAAAAGAGGCAAAAAAAAAAAAAAAAAAAAAAAATTTAAAACAGACAACACCAAAACCTGAAAGTCAACATCAAATTATGCAGCAGATAATATAATATGAGGGAAGACAATAATGTTCAATAACCTTACATGCTTTGCTGGCTAAATGGGGATGGTAAGTCAGTAAAGTGGTAGTAAGAAAACCTGGCCTGAGTGAAAGCAACACAAGTTACTCTGGAGACAAAATCAATAGATCATCACAACAGGTCTGGTCAGTAGGAAACATTGACAATAGTTGACTACAGCAACTAGGAATAGCATCTGAATGCCAGGGTTACAATGCTGTCATGTCACTAAAAATGATGAGGTACTCCCCAAACATACATAACATATAAAGTTATCTGGCAAGATCAAAAATTTTAAATGGTGCAGGAGATACTCAAGCCCAGGTGCATAAATTGTGACCACACAATGTTCTAGAGCAGGGGTGCTCAAACACTTTTACCTGGTACCAAATTTTCATTGATCAAAAACTCCTCTTTGGCCTGGTTTGAACCAGGCACCAAACAATCCCTGCAGCTCTGACATAATTTAACAGATGCACTTCCTCTTTCAATCCTGGGCACCCCCATTCAATCATCTACTTATTTACATTATATACACACACACCTGATACTAAGAATCATTATTTCAACAACAAATGAATCAAAAAGCATGACTTTATGATGCCATCATTCCAGAATGCTCAATTGACCTGTCTGATCAGCAATAAATGGTTCCCTCTCATGTGAAGTGCCACTATTTTAAGAAACACAGGTTTAGCATACTTTTAATATAATTCATGAACTGATATTTCAGTTGAAATGGAGCCATTGCAACTTTCAGATTTAAAAACATTGCAGTAATATAGAATATTCCATACTAAAATCTGGTATCATAAAGTCAATCAGTTTTTTTAATTCATTCATTGATATTTTACTATGCTATTAAAAACATCTGCTCAAACAAAATGTAATAAGATTGTTTATTTGATGTCTTCCAACGTTTACCTTTCATAACAGATTCAATGTTCGGGAACAAGATGAGGTGGGGTGAAGGAGGGAGTGGCACACACATGAGCAATAGTTAATTGCTATTGGAAGGAACAATTATTAGCTCCTTTGTGACAAGGACCTAGACGGACTTCTGCTGTAAGCCTCAAGAGATGCTCGGTAAAGTACCTAAGTTTCCTAAAGGGAACTGCCTTCTTCTTGAGTTCTCCTCATTGTACTCTCTAATACTTTTTCTTTTTTTCAGTTCAACCTGCTGCACTATTCACAGCAAATCTTTTTAAGCCACAGGAACACACATGAAATTACCCTCCCCACAGATTCTCAACTTCATATATAATCACATGTCCAAGTCACAACTGTACTTATAAATGTTTATGCAAAAGAAAACATGGTATACATAAAATATCTACAAATATTGTAAAATAAAGTTTATCTAACATACTATACAAACAATAGACTAACGACATCAATAAAATCACTAGTGAGTACTGATGTGCCACTTTAAGAAATGACCGTAAAAGACTGTTCGAAAACTAGGATACATACTATTTACAGTCCTTCCTTCAGCACTGAAATATGGAACAGAGTCAGTGTGGACTGGATGGATGACCGATTATGCTCCCCTGAATTCAAGCAGAGTGCTTGAAAATCCTTTCACCTAAAATTCAGATGGTGGCAGAGCTGGGTGGAGGGGAGCTCCATCTTGCAACCCCCATCTTTTGCACCAGGCCACACTTGGGACAGAAAAAACTTGCAAGCAGGCCTGATTTGACTTGCAGCTCACTAAACAGTGATAGATAGATAGATAGATAGATCCATCCATGAAATTCACATACTCCAGCAGCATACTGATAAAAACAATATTGATTAAAAAGCAATAAAAAAAGCAGTGCAAGTTAAAAAATGCAAAGTGGAGAGTGTGAGGCAGGTATAACAATCTATAATCTCGTATAGTGTTAACGTTTACCCCCCCCCGGGTGGAATTGAAGAGTCGCATAGTGTGGGGTCTCCTCATTCTGTCAGTGGAGCAGGACAGGGACAGCAGTTTGTCACTGAAGCTGCTCTTGTGTCTGGAGATGATCCTGTTCAGTGGATGCAGTGAATTCTCCATGATTGACAGGAGCCTGCTCAGCGCCCGTTGCTCTGCCACGGATGTCAGACTGTCCAGCTCCGTGCCTACAATAGAGCCTGCCTTCCTCACCAGTTTGTCCAGGCTTGAGGCTTCCCTTTTCTTTATGCTGCCTCCCTAGCACACCACCACGTAGATGAGTGACCACACAAATATGAGTCTATACGACCCGTTGCCATGAGTACAATGTAACACCAAATAAACAATATATATTTAAAAAAAAAATAAAAGGAATAACTTACGGTTCTATGCTGACTGGAGTGGCATCTCCCATAATTGGGAGGATAGGGGGTGTGATTTCTGAACTGTCTGCAAACAAAACCACAGCAGTAATAAGAAAATGCATGAATACATTTAGAAGGGAATATGAATGTATGCATCAGACAAGACCCAAATATGCTGCTTATATCAGTCATTTACCAGTTAGTAGATTAAAAAGTACACTGGAGTCAAATGTACAATTAGTGAATAAACCAGAAGGCATTATGGCTAGTATGCTCAAAACCTCAGTGTTAATATTATTCCTCTTACTCAAGGTTAAGGACACAATGCATGTGAATAATATGCTTAGTCTATATGCAATGCAGCATAAATGGTTAAGATACAACTTATGGAATAAACGTTCATACAGGCAAAGCATGCGACTGGATATTGTAAGATATCTTTAAGGTCTTCTACTGGAGACAGATACACAATATATGTCAAAAATGTGTATTGCTAAGACAGAGTTACTTTACTGAAGAGCAGACCCTCTATATGGATAAGAATGATTTGTAGTTTCTATTTATTCCTCCCTACTTATATATACAAAAAAAAATAACATACAACCCTTTATATAAAATAATTACCCATTTCCAAGTTCTTCTAGAATATTTATCTTGGTTATGTTTACACCAAATCTAACAGACAACATGAAGCTCAGATGAAGTTATCAATAGTCGCAAATCACAAACCACATGGTAATTTTATACAGTAGTCGACTCCACAGTATTTATTTAGTTGTTCATCTAATCTTCTACAATACAGTATTTTCCAAAATAAAGATAAGCATGAAAACCTTTATAAGTTTTAAATAGCCCCTTTCTTATGATTGTTAGATATAAAAGGACAGTCCTGAGGCAATCTGTGTATGCTTCCGTACAGGAATTTTAAGCCTTAAATTTCTGCCTTAACTTTCAAATAAGACACACTTTTGCAGAAATAAAGAAATCAAAAAAGAAAATTATGAGCTTACTGGATCGAAGAAGACTGCGTGTTGCAGATTTTGGGGTGGCAGCTGGTGGAACAGGGAGACTGCTAGAGCTGGATGACAGGAAAGCAGAAAAATAGAGGCCTGAGCCTTCACGAACAGGGCTAAGAATAGGAGGTGGCGTGTAAGGGGGAAGGACCAAGGGGTTATCTGCGAGCCGCACTGGAGAACGGAGGTGGCTTTGATAGGGAGTAATATTGGAGTACACAGGAGGGGTAATAAATGGGCCTGTTTTCGGAGGGATGAAGAGTGGCTCTGGGCGTGGTCGTCGTTTTGATTTAATTCCAGATTTTCCTTCATCATCTTTGGGAACTTCCTCGTCCTAGAGACAAAAAGAAAGTTTATAAACCAAATCAAAAATGGAAATGATCAAGTATTAGATAAGTTGATGCCGTTACACAAAGTATGGAGGTCTTTTATTTTTCCTCAAATTTGGCAATACGTGGATTCATGGAATATTTACCAGACAACATTACAATATATTTAATTTCACAGATCTTATCTAATACGCACAAAATAACATTTAGATGCTTCACACAAATGACAATGGTGCTTCCCAAAAGTTTTTTTAGGGTGCAAGCCCTATTCATATAGCTGTTGGCCACCACATAAAATTCACTATTCAGCAGCAAGATAGAAACACAATTTTATTCCATAAAAGAACACAATACATTTGCATGGATGATAAACAGCAATCACAAAAGTGAAATATAATACTGAACTATAGGTCTCTGTGGTCCACTCGTGACCTATAAAGCACAAAAGGTGATTGTCTGCTCATCAAAAAAAATGCTATATGGGATGGATATTTTCCAGATATCATTTACATAGGATCTTAAACCTTGAAAATGTAAGCAATAGGACAATACACCCATTTGCTTGTGCTATTTGTTCAGACATTATTACTCAAGTAGGGAAAAATAAGACATTATATGTATTATGGTACTCTTCCATTGCTGAAGAGAGTGGTACAGCATCTCAGTTAACAGTGACATCGGCAGATGGAAGGGGAATTCATGGTATTTTATTACTAGCAACCTCCTTACTATTCATTAATAAAAATGAACTACATATTAAATACTGAAATCAGAAATACTATTTGTTATTTATAGATATAAAAGGGGACTTTTACTCCCCACCTGGACTGTCCTACACTTAAGACTGTAGCAGCTTTCATGACTGGATGTAAAAACTGAAATTATGAGAAGAAACACAAGATGATTCATATTAGGCTCTCTTAAAAAGATTAAATATGAATTAATATTAATTCATAATAATCACACTCTCTTTATCCGACCAGATTTTTATTGAAGTTTGGTAAGAAAAACATTTGGATTCAAATTAATAAATACTCAACTATAAAGCCCAAATTGCAAGTAAGAGAAAAGTAAAGAAAAATGAGCTGGTATCTCACATCAGCAACCCTAGTGACAACCTTGCAAGACTTTATTACCTCAAGTTTCCACTTAAGAGTATGCTCAAATTTGCTTCTGGTCACTATGCTCCATTGTCGTAGCACCCAACAACTGTATTTAGTCAAATACTTGATTATACACGGCACTAAAATACAGACCACAAACGTTCAGGTGGGCAACATTTTTGTTTATTTTATATAACATGTCATCTGCAACCTCCTGACTATTTCAACTAACATACATCTCGAAGAAAGAGATAGAGATACAGAGATAGATAGACACTTTATTAATCCCAAAGAATTATGTTAATCTGAAAGGACACATCTAGCGTCGCACTTGAAACCAATTTATACGGAACACATCCTATCAGTATAACATTAAGATCATTTATTTTATAAGGAATTTACTTTTGTATGTGATCACTCACTACAATGCAAATTTCCTCTTAATTCTCTCCATGCAACACAAAAAAACACAGCTGCACACAGTTGAATACTTGTGCAGTATGTACCTTAAGAATGTCAGGGGAAAAAAAATGCATGGCATTCAGGCATTTAGACATCTTGAAGAAAAAAAAAACGTGATTTGTGAGTTGGAACCAATGTGTGTG
>JANRMT010062797.1:17769660-17804682 GCA_026402145.1 Polypterus bichir lapradei | reverse complement strand
ATACACACACACACACACATAAGCAAAGCACTGTTTAGCAATGTCTAATAACACTTGTGGCTTTCTGTGATCAGTGCACCATGCAACGATAAATTATTGACAGTTGCAGACGATACTTCTGGTATCCCTGAGAACTACAATGCAACAAACAAATTATCAAATAAATGAATTAGGAAATACAGATGACAGTGTAAAGGTGTGCTGATTTGGTTAATTGATTTGATTTGGGCAGAACATGAAATAAGAGTGTACATTAGACAGATGGAAAAAAGGAAATTAACTGTTTGGCTGAGCAAACACTAAGCTGGGCTGCTAGCACATTTCAGAAGTCAAGCCCTCTTCTAACTGTGAATTTATCATCTTACAAAGTCAAACAGATTAGGCAACCATGCATGAGATAAATTTAATTACTATTTGTTTCTTTCATTGCTAGTGCTACAGTAGTTAAGTACAGATTAGTCTTTGAAGATGTTCAGCTGCTCTGTGAATGTAAAAATCCATCTGGGCAGACATAAAAGGAATTACCTGGTTTGTGCTTTCTGAGAGGGAATTCCTGAGGGATCTGCGCCGTGTGACAATGACTGAAGCCTTTTGCTCCAGTGGCCCTCTGTCAGAAGGTCCAGTCCGCTGGCTACCATCTTTCTCCACATCATCTTTTTCAAGTGAGGCATCAGTCACACGTTTTACTGGCACAGATACAGGGATGACCAAGGGCAGCAGGTTTTCATCCCGGTGTCGTTTAGCGACCACTCCTTCTCCATCTAATCGTCCAGTGCCACCTGTCGCCACCAGAGCAATGGAAGATCTGCTCTTGTCGTCCACCTCCTACAGACAGCAAGTGTTAAACATTAATCCCTTTAATATACATGTGTCATTCTTTTAACATTCTGAATTCTTCAGTTAACATGTCTTTTGCTGATACGTAAAGACAAAAAAGCAATGTGATCTGATAACCAAATATTTGCTGGCTCTCTGTATTAACTTTATTTATATTTTTAAGGAGGACTTTGAATAGTGACATTCATGAGAATCTGAAAATTTGTTTCCTTTACAGCTTTACTCCTCCGTGCCTTGTTTTCTATGTTTAATTGTTAAGCTTTCACTTTTTATTGTTATGAATGAATTCCCTGCCTAGCGTGGGCATGATTAACAGGACCATGAATTTCAGTTACACTGAAGCGCGGTTTCAACTGACATAGTTATCTTGGTGACTCATAAACCCCCCCCCCCCCCCCCATGCAGGACACTGTTTGTAGCCATGACTTGTGTATTCAGACCTATTATTATAAGAATATACACCACTACAGCATTCTGAAACAAAGGACAGTGTGTGTTTTATAATTTTTTATTTTACCTTTAATAAACACAGTCAAAGATTTGCCATCCTGCCTCACAGACTGAGGTGTCTAATTCTTTGTCTGTGTGGACTTAGCATCTAGCTCTCCCTACGTCTGCATAGGTATTCTCACAGTTCTCCCAATTCCACATTCCAAAAGACAAAAAGGGTGGAACCACCTGAGACATCTGTGCAAATGTGTCTTGCAATGGACTGGCAGCATTTAGGGTTATATTCCAGTCTACTGCATAATAATACTTAAATACTGCAATTCCTAGTGCACTCATATTTCTACAACTATAGTAAAGTTCAAAAATTATGGTAACTTTTGCTCATACTCAGTCCTAAAAATATTTTTGGGTTATCAGATCACAATTAGGACAGGTATGGCAGAGTAATGGTCAGAGTGGTTACCTCATGGTTCAAATGCTAATCTGGTTATAGTCTGTATGAAGTCCTCCTAGTTTCCATATTAAGTACCTGTTTAAGGTTTATACTTTAGAAGTTCGGTCTTCCGCCAACATCACAAAGTGGTGCTGTTAAATTGGTCATAATGTGAATGCGTGTTGTTTGCCCTGCAATGGACTTGCCCCCTGTCGGGGAAGGACTTCCTTACTTTCATTATGGCCCAAAAGTGCTTTCTGGAATATGTGGTGTAGCTCTGGAAGCATTCCAGGGTCCAGCATAAAAGGAAGCCGACTGCCATAAATAAAGGATTCAGAGTCAGAAGACACTAGGCAAAACTCGAAGGTGGAGAAGGAGGAAGAATTGTTGTGCAAGAAGTGCCAAAAAAAGAATAAAAATCCTTGATTTTATTTGTACAGTGTGTGCTCTATTGTTATGTCTGAGGCTCGGGGCTCTCTGGTACACCCTTGTGGTTACAGTGTTGCATGGATAAGGAATTATTGTGATCCAAAGACTATCTGATAAATAACCAAATGATTTTATTTCAAAACGCTCTCAATAAGTCACATTCCCAAAGTATGTAACACAGTGAAACAGGTGTCTGACAACATCTTTCTCAATTAGGATCTTGATCTGGACACATGTTGAATATTCTAAGTATGCAATATACAAGTTTGTGTTAAATTAAACCATGTGTCACAATGAATGTGTTTTTATCAGAACAGGAATTCTATTCATAATTTTAAAATCTTATTGTAAGGACTCAACGACCCCCAATGCTGCCACTGGCTGTCTAATTTTTTTGAATGCACTGATATAGTTTGTTTATTGTATCTAGAAAGTATGGTCTGCATGAAGATGGGTGGGGGGTGGGGTGAGGGGGCGTGGGGTTAGGTGAGTTAGGAAGGTTGCTCAGGTTTCTTTGAGCAATTCCTAACTTGTTTAAAATAACACAAAGATGCTTAGGTATGAATTTTAGGTGAAAGCACTTTAAAGGAATCCAACTCACTGTCCATATGCAACTCTCTACAGGTTCCAATATTAAGCAAATTCCACATTTTGAACTTTAGGGGATTTGATGATTTTACAAGGGTGTGGTTGTGAATAACATCTCAGCCTTAAAGTGAGTCTTGCATGGCTACAATATTAAAATTAAGTGTTGAACCACTAAATTTCTATTTTGCTTTCAATAAGTTTTCAAGATGTTATTGCTGAGTTTAACAAGTAGGAAGAACATGTGTCACAGATGTAAAGAAGCTGTTAAAGTATTTTACTGTTAGATTAAATATGCAGTACAGCAGGCATGTACAATCAAAGGAGAGGACTAAAACAATACTAAGTATTCTGTTGTATCAATCCACATGCTTTCTGTGAATAGGGTTATGCTAATATGTTGTGAATATTTCAGATGCATGACACAAAAGACTAAGCTAAGAAATCATGAGCAACACCCATTACATTCCATAAAATTGAGGAAGTAATATCATCTTGCTGCAGCATCTAAATAAATTGTTAATTTTCTCCCAGTTCTGCAATATTATGAGAACATTTGAGTTTCTATGGCAGAAGATAGGGGCATTTTTAGGTCACAAAGAAAAAAAAAAACAAAAAAGAAAAATACCAAAAGGTAAATGTGGAAACTAGAAAGTTATTTATATTAAGTAAAAGCTAAATGATAGAATACTAAATATTTATTTCCTTGTTACAAACAAGTTTTGTACATGTAAGCAGCAACACATAACCAGTCAGATTACATAAGAAACAGGAAGTGAAACTTACACTCAAGTCATATTTATGATTTTCTCCAAACAAGAAGTATAATCTTGCCAAAAACTATATAGCACCCTCTATAAATTTTCCAAGCTGAACCGACTGTGTTATGACAAAAGTCACCTAATTTTATGCAATCCTTTATGTAGAGAGGCATATCTACCCCTCTCTGATGTCTTCATTATTATAGATTAATGCTAAATATCTAAAAAAGTGTGTACAGAGTATTCTTTTTACTGTCATTCTATTGATTTTGAGCAAACCATATAATACTCTACTTTCTTCATACACATTTATACACTACTGGCCAGAAATTGTAGAACACCTCAGTTTTTTCAGTTTTTATGGAAATGCACTCAGTTTAAAGTTTCATGAAATCAAGGCATAGAACAAATAAACAATGACAAATACAAAGAGTCAAGGAATCCTCAACTGTACAAACTTTTATTCAAAGTTTTGATTCAACAAAGTAGCCAACATTTGTTGATATAACAGCTGAACTGTGGTGACCATTTTGATTCAAAATGACTGTGCAGGTTTCACCAATTCTGAATCCTTAGTAAAAGAACCCCAGACCATTACACTTCCTTCTCCATGTTTGACAATTGGTGTCACACACTGAGGAATCATCCTTTCACCAACTTGATGGTGTACAAACACCCTGCATGATGGACTGAAGATCATTTTGCAGTCTGCAGGAGTCCTCAGCCGGTATTTCAAGGCCTTATTTTGTCCTTTAAAGAATGGCTTTCTTAACTGCCACTCACCCTGTCAAATATGCAGCACAAAGTCTCCTCTTCACAGTCAAAACTGAGACTTGCTTTTTTTGACCACTGTTAAGCTGTGCTTGAAGCTGTTGTGCTTCAGCTGGTGACCCTCAGAAAGTTATCTTCTGATTGGATTGTGACTTTGGGTCTGTCAGATCTCTTCCTATCAGAGTTCCAAATTTCGATTCATTGGCCCATAAGACTTTCTTCCAGTCTGCAGTAGTCCACTGCTGGTATTTCATGGCCCTATTTTGTCCTTTAAGGAATGGCTTTCTAAAATGGCACTCACCCTGATAAACCTTAAGCACAATGTCTCCTCCTCACAGGAGAAACTGAGACTTGCTTTTTTCAACCTGTAGTGTTAAGTTGTACATGAAGCTGTTGTGCTGTGAGATGCCATATTGGTGATCCTCAGAAATCTGTCTTCTGATCGAGTTGTGACTTTCGGTCTGCCAGATCTCTTCTTTTCAGAGTTTCATTCAGTTTCCAATTGCCTTTGGATTGTGTAGGACACCAAGGTAATCTTTGATTTGTTGGTAGTTTCTCAAAATGAAAGGCCTACACTTCTAAAGGTAATAATGCTCTGTCTCATTTCATTTAATTGCATTTTCCTGCCATTGTCACTGAAGTATTGTCCACGTAGTATTTCAGAGGGTATAGTAATACAGTCTGTTCCAACTCTGCTTTAAGACAGAGGGTTTTCAAGTAATCAACACAAGTTGGGACATCTGTGCAAATTGTTTGCTTCAACTTGGAAGGCTTCATTTACTTGAATTTCAGCAGAACATCTGTAGGTTGTAACCTATTAGTTGTTCCTTGAACAAGTCCCATTTTTAATATTCGGAATTATTTTCATTTTTCAGATTTTGATAACTTAAACTTTAAATTTAAACTTCTGGCAGTATAAGGCTTATCTTTTCACCATTTTAGGTCATTCGTTGCATTTCAATTGATTAAAATTGAAGACAAATTGGAAATATGGAGGTGTTCAAAAACTTTTGACCAGTACTGTATATATTAAAGATGAAACAATTATTTGACCTTACCAATAAAGTTAACAAAAATTTGGGAAAAGTTTGCAGCACCATGGAATGCAAAAAAAAGGAAACTATTTCCATAAAGCACTGAATTCTGCCATACGGAGTTTGAAATGGGCAGGGAACAAGATATTCACATTTACTCACTCACAATGCACAAATGTAGTGACGCCAATCACAAATAGCCTGCTGATACACAATGTAATTTTATGGACAATTATGGGAAAGAGAAAGAGAGAAGCAAGATAAACTTTACTAAAAGGTTAATATATTTTCTAAGTAAAACTCAATTAAGGAGAAAACATCATCCTGCAAAGCCTATTTCCATTTTGTCTGCCTCAACACTTGGCTTTTCTCCTCTTGACTATTAGCAATTAGCAAACCACCTACCAAAACAAACTTGTAAACTTCCTTGCAGATCTACTGTATGTGTTGCCTACAACTTTTGGAGCATCAGAAAATAAAAACAGCTAAGAAACACTACTAACATTACAAATGAGAAATGATTATGCATTTCCTTACACTATTGTGAATGAATAATCTAAATGCACTATACGTTTTTGTAATGCATAAGTCACAATATTTGTAAATATAATAAGCATAAATGAAATACCCATCTGGCCAGTAGCTTTCATACTACAACACCAGTAGAGGGTCAAATCATCATTCATGATTAGCTGTTAGCCACACTTATTCTTTGAATTGGGTTAACTATGTTCCCACCACCTTAGCACTGTTAACAAAGAGGATATGATGGCACACAAACATTTTAAAGAAAACCAGGTTTGGGATACTAAGGGTTTAAACTCTGCTACCTATTTCGAGATATTCTCTTGGCCTCACCAAATTTTAGATGTAAAATTTTTAGATTACAGAAGCTGACAATGTATTGGATGTAGTCAGGATTATAACTAGCATCTCCTACTGTAAAGACATTGTCCTCTCCTAGAAAAAAGTGGGAGTCTAATCCAAGTAGAGAAGATCAACTAACTCAGAGTCTTTCTTTCCAAGTATTCTCCCAGTTCTAAAGCTTGAATAATTCAAAAAGACTTGGGCAAGCATTAGAACTAGGCAAACCGTTGAAAAATGCAGTTTACTATAGCAAAGTGAAAAAGGGCCACACGCAGGAAATAGAAACATCAATTATAAATACAGGATGGAAGACACTGTCTTACAGAAAGTAACCTCTGGAAAATCTCTGGGTTTGCATTTGCACATTTACACTGAGTAAGCAATGTGCAGAAGTGATTAAAAAGGCAAATACAATGTTAGGTTTTATCATAAAATCTGTTGAATAAAAATCGAGGAATGTTATACTTAGATATATAATGCACTAGTGAGAATGCATCTGGAGTATTGTGTGCAGTTGTGGTCATCATTCTACAAAAAAGACACTAGCACTTGAAGCTGTGCAGAGGAGAGCATCTCAGGACTTAAGAACATGTCTTACTCTGACAGACTCAGAGAATTAAACCTATTAAAACAATTAAATCCCAAACCAGATTTAATAGAATAAAACAGATCTAATAGATTTAATCCCAGACAAGTAGATAGTGTTGGTGTCAGGAAAGGTATCTAGCCGTAAAATAACTACCGAAACTTATAAAACATCAACCCTACATAGAAGTGGGAAAAAATAAAAATGAAGAAGATGTTGTCTCAAGCAGAGGAGACTGCATGAGACTCTAATCCAGGTCTTTAAAATCAAAGGCACTGAAAGTTGATCCTGCAGAATCCTTTCATCTTAAGGATGAATCACATACTCGAGGACACCACTGGAAATTAAGAAGAATTACATTTAGGACTGAAGCCAGGAAGCACTTCTGTATGCAAAGAGTTGAGGGAATCTGTAACTACCAAGACAAGGAGTTGAAGAAAAATCTTCACAACCTTTAAGATGTTTTTGGGACAGTTTAGCTATTAGCTAAACACATGAGTTTGGTGAACTGAAAAAGCCTCCATTTGTTTGCCAAATTTCTTATGCTCTTATGTTTAGAGATAATATAACTGACTGAACAACTATTAGCGGCAGCGGTTTTACCATCACTGTACCAGCCCATGGCGATGAAGGAGCCAAAACCTCAGATGAACCTTTCAATCTACTGACCACCCTACAATCTGTAACCTTATCTATGGTCACAAGCTCTGGATGATGACTTAAAGAATACAACTGTAAGAACAAGATCACAAAATAGTCATTGTGAAGGACTGCTGGGCTCATTCTCTGTGTGCAGGTGTTAAATTCAGCAATACAAGACAACATCTAAATGGAACAGCTCTTTATCGAAATACAGAAGATCCAGTTGAGCTTGTTATTGTGAATTGTAATTGTGAAGCCTATTATGTAAAGCTATGCCTAGCAGAGCCAACTGGGAGAAAGACACCTCTCAACTGACCTGGCAGTGTCTTAGAATTTCCCAAAAGGAACGAGAAAATCCTGCTGAACACGGGGTGGCCTGGCCTATCAAGCTTGGCATGTTGTCATCATAACACTCACCAGAAAAAGCTTATAGTAAGCATAATGAAGACTACTGAAATTAACTGCTGCTATATCATTCTTGAAGGAAAAACTGCACAGATGATTCTAGATGTGGTCCGAAAGTACTTAATTTACAAAGTTTATCCAGGCTTCATTTCTGCAATATGTCTAATTTTGGACAGTATTTTTTTTTTTTCTTCACGCAAGGTATATGAAAGTACTAAATACCTAACTTCTTAATTATATTTATTTTCATTTGTGTACAACAAATTTGTTTGCCAAATATCTGAGCAAATATGTTGTGTGTCTAGCTCCATCTGTTTGTACTTCACTAAATCTATAATACCTGACAATCCGGCAATTATTCAATTTTATCTTAAACACTTGTGTAAACATTTCAAAAACAAATTAAGTTTGGACCCTTTTGAGCCCCTTAATCTTCTAAGTATTAACCCCAAACGTCTCTAGGGCTCAGAATTTTAAGTAAATATGGTTAACCCTGAGTATCTTGTATCGTTTGGGATAAGCAGTATTGATGGTATGTACACTATTAAGCCAAAATAAAGCTCGGGAAAGTATTCTGCTTCATCTCGAGGATTAAATAACATCGTGCTGCAAAAAAAAAATTATATGTATATATGTATATTTCTGTGTTTTGCCACTCTATGGTAAGACTACAATTTTCATGATTGGGGTGTAGACGTCAACAAAAACACACAATACCATGTAAATAAATAAAATGGTAAACCCAGTTTTAGAACAAACTGAGCCATTCGTTGAATGAAGTGAAAATAATGACAATGTGAAATGGACATCAGATGTAGACACAGATAGTAAAACTGATGCATATGGTACTATACAACCAAACCGCTATGATATGTCTGGTGAATTTGCTCGTGTGAATCTTCAGCGTGGCAAAAAGGTAAAATAACTGCAATCAAGTGGAAGGACAAGACTGACATTAGCCTCCTAAGTACTGTTTACAATGCAGCAACTGTCAATGTTCATGTCAGTGAAATGTAGAAGTCACTAAACCTTGTGGTGTGGTAACCTACAATGACACAATAGGTAGCAACCATTGAGAGGATCTGGCATTGACCTGCTCATGCACAAGCAACAGAAAAAAATATTTTATATGTACATGGAAACAGGCTTTTACTGTCCCAACTGTGACATCAGGCTGTGCACGAATGACTATTTCAGAACATATCACAGGAAGGACATGTGCAAAATATGTATCAGTACAGCAATGGACACTGGATATTCCTTTCCTGCCTTATTTATGTTGACATTTTGGTATTAACATGTTTCTGTTTAACATTAACATTATTTTCTTGTTGAAAGAAAATTCTAATTTTTTTCTGGGGCTAAACGTAACATGTAAGAGGATATGTGATATGGAAGGGTGAAAACCAAATTAAAAAAAAAAAAAAAAACTGAAATGGGCTGAATAATATGGTTTACCTTTGTGATCTCTCGCTAAAGTACTTCTGGTCTGATATTGGGCATTTAAATACGAGAAGTCGGAGACTTTGATTGTGAGTGACAAACACCGAGCTTTGCTCCATATTGTGCACTACTACAAGGTATATTTGGAATGACCATTAACCTTCTTAGCATTAGACCGGAGCATTACTTGGGCAAATGTACAGATGTGCCTTGCGTAAGCTTTAGAACCGAGAATCACTCAGGCTGTAAAAGTGCTGTCAGTACTGCCATTCTTCAATTATGTCCGAGTATAGGTTTTCACCAATTCTGAAATATCTGCACTTTACCAACAACGAAGACTTTGATGACAATACCCATCCAACACCCAAAATGAAGAAAATTTGGGAGATATACCAGGCAACTGTAGTAAAATTTCGGAGTGTTTACATTCCGGACTGCGATGTTAGCATTGATGAAAGTCTCATGGCTTATAAGGGGAGACTGTCATAGGTATAGTACATCATATCAAAAAGAGCAAGATTTGGCATAAAGCTTTACAAGCTTTGTGAATCTAAAACGGGATATATTTGTAAATCGGTTCTATAGACAGGGAAAGAGACAGTGTTTGACCCGAAATATAATCAGTAGGGCGCTGCTATGTCATCGGAGCCAAATCTGACACATGCTCTGCTGGATCAAGTTTACTGCGTAACCATGGACAATTTTTTATACTTCGCCAGAGCAATTTGACATCGTGCTGCAAAGGAAGACTGATGCATACTGAACAGTGCGTCCTAACCATTGTGGCATGCCTGAAGTCTTTGGCAGAGCTAAATTACAGCGAGGTGTACTAGTAGCTTGGCAAAAGGGTAAGGTGCGTGCACTGAAAGGAAAAGAAAGAGGTTTGTCTTCATAGCACCGTACATAATGCAGCTACAGTCTCTGTACAGGCAAAAGGCAACGACTAGGTTACGAAGCCTTGTGCGGTGGTCAACTACAATAGCACGATGGGCGCCATTAATTGCACTGTTCAAAAACTGATAAATCTAGAAAGAAAATCCAAAAAACAAACACACTATTATTGTCCTGTGACATTGGATCAAGTCTTTCACTATGCTTTAAGATTTACCATACAAACGACTCACTTTGAGATTAAATACTGTTTTGCCATCATTAGGAGTATTATTATTACTGTTAACTATTATTTTTATCATTATTATTATTTTTTATATCATTATTATACTTTTGAGATTTTATAAAAATGTAATGTTTCATGCCAAAAAAAATACAATGCTTTTTTTTTTTTTTTTTTTTTTTTAAATAAAATGCAACGCTAATGAGGTTAAAATGGCCAGGTGTCATTTCAGTTATTATTATAGCAGATGCTGTGTTTACATACTACGTTTCAGTCAACGTGTCATCGGGGTTCCATTCATGTCTTCTTGCAAGATCCTTAAATTTTAAGTGCCCGATACTACTCTACAAGTATATTTGTGAAAAAATGCTTAAGTCCATCTATTCATATTCTAAAACCAGATTATTCCATATTGAAAACCCCAAAATAAAAAACTTTTTTCTTGCATCAAAATTTTTTTCCATACCGCTGACTCTTTAGGGGTTCTGTAATGGCCCGATACATTCCGACAAAAATAAAACAGAATGACTTCCCTGCACTTTGGTTCCATAGATGGAAGTGAACCCTTTCTCGTTGCAATCACTAACTGTAGAATTTGAAATGTGTCGCTTTGGAAGAATGTGTTGCAAAGGATGGCTAAGCCTTTCATTCAAGAAAGACCTTACACTTTAGCATGTTCAGACTTCCTCAGGTAAGCCGAGTATGAAATGTCTTTAAAACACCATTTATCATGAGGCAGATGTTAATGAAGGAGAGCAAAAATAAAATGTACCTTCATGGCTGGATGAGGAATTGACTCCATTTCTGAGGCTTTCTGTGCTAAAGTGTGCAGGTTGACTTCCTGCGAGGACCTTCTTTTTCTTCTCGTGCTCTGGATTACTCCAACAGTTGCACCAGGGATGTCATCAGTTTTGGGGACTGCCCTGTCCTCAGAAGCTCCATTATGTATGGACAAAGCAGTGGTAGCATTACCAGTGCTAGAAACAGGAATGACTGACTGAGGATGGAAAGAGGTGCCTACTTGATTCCAGGACGGAAGAAAAGGGTTTCCAGGGTTTTCTCCTTGGCTGGCAGCAACTGGAGGCACACTCTCCTTTGAAAGTCTGCGCGACCTCCTTGGCATAGGGTAGTTAGAGGGTGGCTCTGTTTGTAGAGTACTGGAATACACATGAAGGTCAGAATTTAAACTAGTAGGAGGAAACTGCCCCAAGGGCACTGAGAGAAGTGTCTGAGGTCCTATTGTCTGGGAAGCCAGGTGCTGCTGAGACTTCGGAAACATTGTATCAAGAATCTGGTTTTGCTGTGCCTGTTGCAAGTGGTGTTGAAGCTGCTGATGAGATTTAGGTTGCCCAATATAGTCCATGTCTGGAGCAGACCTAGTCGACAAGACGGAAAAAAAACTGTGTGGCAGCTGTTGCTTTTGGGACCCAAATGCCACCTGAAAAGGTTGCAGGACCACAGCTGGCTGAGAAGGTACGGAACCATGTTTTTGACTCTGGTGGAAAGGCTGAAACTGAGCTGCTGATCTGCTCAGCAGCTGCTGCTGCTGCTGCTGCTGTTGTTGTTGTTGTTGTTGTTGCTGCTGCTGCTGTTCCCACTCCATGTCTGAATGATTTGGGCCCCGATAGTTCTTAGCAGGATTTTGGACTGGCTGTGCCTTTTCCTGACCTCTTTTAGGTTGTTGTACAGCCTCATTACTCAAGTTTGAGAAGACCTGAACACCAAAGCCTGGATTGCCTGCATGACTTTCCAAAGGATTGTTTCGGTAGGGAGGTATTTTTTGTCCCCAAAGTGCACCAGAACCACCCTGAGTCCAATCATTTCCAACCTGGCTCCACTTCAAAGAGGCCATCTGTTGAACAGGATCTTTAGTCCTATCACCTTTACCAGTGCTGTATATTACAGATGGAAAGAACCTAGATGACGCATCGGAAACAGTCATGACACCTGGACCACTGTGAACTGTATTTTGTTGGCTGTAGTACATTTCTTCTTGCAGCTGTGGAGCATCCTTTAACTGCTCTGCGCCAGCCGTGGTATTAAAAAATGTAATTCGTTTGCCAGCCCTTGAAACCTTCTCCTTTGGCTGAGGAGGCAGGTTCATAGTGGTGATTAAGCAAGTCAGTACAGCAGATGCAGGAAAGAATCCCAAAAGGAAAACAGGACTGCAAGATTTGGGTAAAACACAGTCTGGCCTTGCACATCCGCCACCTTGTGCCAAAAAGGAAATCTCCCAAGTGGGGTTAATCACGTGTGAACGGGACACAGTTCAAAAAGCTCCATGATGCAAGTCTTTAGCCATTTCATGATTGAGCAGGTAAGGTAACAATGGATTCTGCCCTGCCTCCAATTTGTCAGTCTCAGCCTGCAGTAAAGTAAAGAAAATCAGATGATTAACAAACAGCAGTAATCTGGAAGTAGCTGTTATTTGTTTATTATGTGTTACCTGCTTGGTGACTAAATACAAAATGCACATTTATCAATCATCTAACTGACAGCAAAAGTTAAAATAGAACAGATTCATCCATGTCTGCATGAAGACAAGAAACACAAAATTGAAAGGAAAACTGTTTAAATTTAGTAGCACCCCAGATGAAATTAAAAAATTAAGTACAGCTGATATTTGACAACATCATCTCAACAATCCAAATCCCACATCCTACAAAGATATTTTTCCTTAGATAAAATTGCACATGAAGCCTGTGCATCAGTACAGCAAACTACTCATATACCCACACACCCTTTGCAAAATGAAAGATGGATCGAACCTTTGATGTAAAAATTATTTCTCACATATCTGTTAGTACATAGATTTTTGCTGGCTGTATTTCATTCATCAATTCATTTTTTTTGGGGGTGTACTTATCCTACTAAAAGGAAGGGGGAAAAAGTTATGAAGGAACCAATGCTGGGAATGAAATAGTTCACTGCACAACACTTACACACACGGCTATCTATCCATTCACTTAACTTGCTTTATTCAGAACAGAAAGCAAAAATCTATTCTGGCAGCAATGGCCAGAAGGCAACCACCACATCTGAATGAACTGCTAATTCGGTGCTAAGCACATTCAATTGGACACACATAATCACTCATACAGAACACATAATCACTAGTACAGAACTAGAACTAACTAAAGTCTGCAATTAACCAATTATGGACACTTTTTGAGATGAGCACGGAAACAAGAGAACAGAGAAAATCCACTACACACCAATAGATTCTGCAAATTCCTCATGGATAGCATCAAGGACAAAAGTGCAGCAAGTCCCATGGAGCTCTTAGGCACCAATGCTAACCACTGCGTCCATCTGCAAGCTCTAGACTAGATTCCAGTATGCCTAATATCACAGATGAAGCATAAAGGTAAAATGGAAAGGCATAAACCTTAAACTAGGTTCAATCCATTTTTTATGAGAAAACAGCACGTACAGACTTCCTGTAATAACAATGGGTTACGTAACTTTAACTCAAAAAAAAAATCTGCAGTTTGTATGCATATCTGTAATTTCCTCATTCTGACTGCTTTTACTTCTCACATGCCATATTTTGTTCTAATTTTTGAGGCACTCATATGGGTCAAGTTCATAGTTTAGCTGTGTGCCAATCAAGCTTAAACTTCTTATATATAGTTCACAGAGAGGGAGAAATCCCCCTAATGCCATAACAAATGGGGGAGGGGCACACTTGACTGACTTGGGGGATTTTGGTATAGGTCTTATGAAGAACTATTAGATCACCATGAACAAACTGATCTATCTTTACATGAGCACATAAAAAAGTATTCACTCACAATGTGTATCCAATAGCTGAAACTAAAATGAATAAAAAAAAAAAAAAAAAAAAAAAAAAACACACAAAACAGTATATCAGTTAACTGCCAAATAAGATAATTCACAATAGTTTTATTTGCACAAGCTCTTTTCTAACAAAATTTTTCAAAACAGATTTGTCAAAAAAAAAAAAAAAATTGCCTTGTCATGTTTGTGACATTTCATTTTGTATCAGTATATGGAGAAGACATTAGCTGGCTAGTAATTAATTTTAATATCAAATGTCACAAACACCTGCCACTTTAACGTTCCAAAACACTACCTCCTTGCTTAGATATGTCCCAACTTAAAGGCTACCTCTGTAAAATCAAACTTGTCAATTTAAATTATCATTACTGCAGAATTCCTGCTCAAGGTATTTTGTTTTGTTTTTGCAAGATATCTCACAAAAGTGATCAGACTTTGTTATTTCTTATGCCTGTTGTTTTGTTTATGAATTCAGAGTTAGCTGAACTGTGCAAGTGCAGTAACTAGTAATTGGAGAAACCATTTCATATACTTCAGTACCACTCAAATCTGTGTCTTATGTGCTTTACCTATGTTATTTCCATTTTAATTACATTAGTCACATAGTAACCCCTGCTAAGTGTGAATCTCTGTGGTTATGTGCTTCCATTAACACATTATATATCAACTAACTGTTGAAGTTTACCACACAAATGTTGGGTCAATGTGAAATTTTTCAAACACTACCTAAATTTATATTTTGGAAGGAACATATGGAGCAGCTTATTTTGTCAACTTTGTTGACAGACACATGTGGGTGTATACGAAGGCTGGTGGTGCTCAGACCAAAGTGGAAACCTGTCTCATAACCATTAGAGGACAATTATAAAAGCTTCACTTCTTTAATCGGGACTACGTATACTGCTTTATTAAAGAACTGATCATCTAGCTACCATTTCAATTCACTCAAATGCGTGACAATACAAGGTGAAATGATGACCACTGACAGTTAATTGGTCACATCATCACATTGTCAAAGCATGCATGAGCTGTATACTTTATTTCTAAGCTAATTCCACAAGGAGATAAAAAGAGGCAAAATTTCCTTAAATGCAAATTGGGATTTTTTTTTTGGTTTTTGCTTTAGAAAGTTAAACAACACAGGATTTTCAAATAATAAGCAGGACACTTGAAATCCCATGCTTAAATTCAAACCCTGATCAATCCCATCCAAAGAAAGGTTGCAATAGCTTTGCCCTTCCTTTTAAACCATCATCATGAAAATCACTGCAGAGTCAGGCAAAGCCTTGCACAGCAACAGCTCAATTACAATATTACAATCTGCCTTTTGCAGTTAAGTTACATTCTAGCAGTAGAACACTAAAGAGCCATAAACAAGAGAGGCACAAGTCCCAGCCGGTGAACACTAAAGTAATCTCCTCATTCACATGTTAACGTCAGCCTCATCTAAGACAGAGAATGACATAGACCACTGTGGTCCTCAATCTGCAGAAACTCAAAACTATTTTTCCTTTTCAAGACACCATAAACTGACAGTGAAGGGAGGTTAAACTAAATGTGACCAAAGGAGAACAATGAATGATCACTTATTTTTTTTCAACTTTACAGCTGACCTCCATTATTTTGCATAATATGTTATGTATTTTCAGCCTAATAAATATTATTATTTGAGCTTTCCCTTTATCTTCTTGTAGAGTAGAATTTTATTATAATGTATTGTTCTTAAAAGAAAGATTAAAAATATTTATACTCAATAACTCTGCCTTCTGTGTTTCTGCCAAGACACTCTGGCTTCCTGTTACTCTGATAAGGACACAGCTTGAAATGTAAGATAAGTGGTTTTTCTAGCCCTGTACAGTGCTAAATATTTCTTACCAAGCTACCTAGTGCAGGTGCAGAGTCATGCATTTAAACATGGACACACCTGAAAAATACTGTTGTAAGAATTTGCAATACTTGAAATTAGTTTTATGGCACAACTCTAATCTGCAAAATATGAAATGCAAAACTACAGGAAAATGTGCCTCAAAGCAGGCTGCACTGAGGAAATCCAGCAGCATAACAGACAAATCCATCTTCAAAATATGTGAAAACTATGAAGAACGATTTCATGCAGATCTCAGAGTAAAGGAGATTTTCAATCCTTGTATTTTCAGTACTACACTGAATTTGTAATGCAATAGCCTAAATGCCTTTTGCTTTTTAAGCTGCTAGATATTTGACATACAGTAACAGCTGAAACACTGTATATTTACACTATTTTGATTTTCTAAAGCAACTTATATGCAAAGAAAAAAAGAAAAGAAAAATCACAAGTGAATGTTAGGGTTATACCCACACTGTTAAACTTCGAGCACTGTTTAGGTTTAATGACTCTCTCAGGGTAACTGAGATAATGAGTGGCAATTTAGAGCAACAGTCTCTTCTTTGTACATTCCAACACCTTAACCACTATGCTACAACTGCTAATCACCCCATACCCCCCTGGACTTTATATAATGTTACTCGTCTGTCTAGATTTTCAAGGTGATGGGTCACCAACTTATTCCATTTGTTTTGCAAGGTTTTTTTTTTTGTTTTTTTTTTTTTAAATAAAAAACTGCTCTTCAATTAAAACAATACATTTAAGGTTAAATACTGCTCAAAACAATAAAATAAAAAGTCTGAATTAGCATAAGCTTCCCTAAATTTCTTTTTAAACAAGAATTCATCGTAAACCAGAGCAATTGCTTCAAATATCTGAAATATTCAAACGTGTTCTTCAATTTAAATGTTTAAAGTAAATATTTAAATATTTTGATTGCAGTAGAGCTTTGTCATTTTTCAACCTCTAGAAGAGGTCCATATACAGCTAGACTCCTGGTAAAAAGTAAAAATCTTACTTGTTATCACTAACCTTGAAATAGTCTAAAATGGTACCACACAGGCTTATTTTTGAAATTTGTCATTTTAACCTTCTAGGAGTGGCTTGTAAAGGGCTAGGACCACTGGAAAAGACTCAAAAATCAAAATATCATATTCATGATCAGCAACCACGAAAAAGTGCACATGCCTGTATTACCGTTACCCATTTTTTCAATGTTCTGTGAAAAGGATAACTTTGACCTTCTTACTGTAGATTCCGGAATATAAGCCGAAAATTTCGTCCTAGATTTTTGGCTTGGAGTTTGGGGGTCGGCTTATACAACAAGTATCGTTTCAGATTCAAGATTTCCAGCGCAATGCCGGTTTTGCCGATGAATACGGAAGTAATTAATGATGAAACCACAGCGCCATCTTTCTGATGAAGAAGTAACTTTGCATGCCGGTACTTTAAATTAAATAAAGAATTTACTCAAAAAAGTGTTTTAGTTGTTGATTTTATTAATAAAATTTATAATAAATTATCAGGAAGTTTAAAATAAAAATTTTTGTTTTGATTTACGACCAACATCAACATAAGCGTCAGTCGGAGCCCAGATACATGTGTTTGTGGATGTAATTTCGGTCATTGCAGTGATTTACCTAATATATATATAATTCACAAAGACCATGCAAGCAAGACACATAATTGCTAAGGAAGGAAGAGAAGGTAACGAAGGTAAAGAAAGCGATCACAATCGAAACGAAGATGGAAATTGTGTGGAAATATGAGAGTGCTGTTCGTGTGACCGATCTCGCTAATATGTACAGCATGTCGAAATCCACCATCTCAACAATTTTACAAAGAAAAGATCTGCATAAGGAGGCTCCTTCTAAACAATAACCACCTTCCGTTTCATTCTCCTCCTCCCTTCCTGCAGCCCAAAGATGTCAAATTAAATGGTGAGTACAGTATGAAATTGTTGTTTCTAGAATAGAATGCCTTTTAATGTCACTATACACATTTGTGAGCTTGTATGGTTGTTTCTTTAGCCTTAGCATAACACCAGATCTGCGGCCCCGCTTCTGCTTTCTTTCCCTCCTCCGTCTGCATCGTCTCCTAGACCCGACAACAATCCATGGAGAGCCCGCTGGTCTCGCTATGTTGTCTGGGATGTTGTGCGTGTGATGAAAAACGCTTGAAACAGATGTCTGGCTCTGAACACCGAGGTCTATAAGGTTCTGACGGGTGTAGCGGATGTTCGCCGAACCAATCGTGCACAAATAAGCAAAAAAAAAAAAAAATACAAAAATAACAAAAAAGTGCTCTGAAAAGGAGAGCCCTGAGCCGCTGCGACCATGCACGCCGCCATGCTCCTAGCTTAATCTAGCTTACTTCTGGTAGGCTAGGCCCTTTTTATAACTTTTTGGTTAGTACATTAGAAAAATTATTGGTGTTTTGGTAAATTATGCACATTATACAACCCTTTTTTTATTATGAAAAGGTTAAGTAAGTGTTGCAGTGGGAGGTTCGGAACGCATTATGGGTATTTTCATTATTTCTTAAGGGAAAAATTGTCTTGACTTACAACCAACTTAAGTTACAACCAGCCCTCGCGAACAAATTAAGTTCGTAAGTCAAGGGTCCAGTGTATTGCGTATTTAAGTTAATCAAATTTATAACGAGTCTCCGGAAATCCACCCACCGATGTACCGTATTTGCGTATATAGTTTCAATACAAAGGCTTCATTTTACCAAACGTCTCCGCAATCACTTCCTGGTTTCCATCAAAAATGCCGGCAGTCTCAAATTCTCGCCGATAAACATGATAAATATACCTGAAGACACACTTTTAAGGAAATTTAGAAAATTTTGCTTGGAGAAGGGGGTCGGCTTAAATACCGGTCATCAGCAAATACATGTAATTTAGTAGGTAGAAAAGGGGGTCGGCTTATATACCGAGTCAGCTTATATTCCGGGATCTATGGTATATCTCCTGTCCTTGTGATTATTTTTGAAGACACCCACTGGTTAATGTTTCAACATAAGGGTGCAATTTTCTGCATAAAATCGGGTCCAGAAACTAGTGTTTTTAGGTCTAGAGGGCAAAAAAAGGGGGAATCCCAAAAATCTTGAAGTCTTGCATTAACTAGACATCAAGACAAGTCGAATGGCATATCATATGTGGGAGATTCTCGTACCAGTGAATCAGAAGGTGCTGGGCAAAAAAAAAAAAAAACAAAAAAACAAAGTGATTTCAAAGTGTTTCATAGTTCTTACAAAAGATAATGTAGACACTATTTGTATTAAATTGTTTTAAGTACAATTTTAAAAATACATTTTTAAAACAGTAAAGTTAGTGTTAGTTGCAATGAATTAACGGATATTTTGTTGTCTTGTAGTTTTATCACATTTCTGCTATTATGTACATACGGTGCAGTGACCGACTAATATTTCATTGTAGTATGAATGCATCTTATCTTGCCTATATATGACTATGTTAAATATAATATAATGTATATACAGTAAGGATCATGCTGCAGAAAAATAAAGAAGCAATTATTTTGATAAACACAGAATGCCCAATTCAGAAATATTTCTGGAAAGCAGACTCAAAACAATAAATGCTAATAATATTATCTTTCACTCTGGTCAGGGTAATTTAACTTTTCATTTTACATATACAGTGGAACCTTGGGTCACGAACGTCTCTGAACACGTAGAAAATCGGGTTACGACCAAAAAGTTTGACAAACTTTTGCATCTGCTCACAACCACACACTCGGGTGACAAACAAGCCAGTTTCCCTTCCGGTTTGTACGCACCGATGATTTCCACACGTGTTCAGTCTCTCTCTATACATTGTTCTCGGTCAGACGTGCGTGCATGCAAGGTTAGTTTTCTTGGTTGTTTATGATTAGTTTTTGTATAAATTAAGGATTTTTTAAATTTTTATTTTTTTCCCTGTGCTTAAAACTCATTAAAAAAAAAAGTGTTTACAGTGAGCAGGTTCGTAAGGCTGTAGCCTGAACTCTTGCAATGTTAGTTTTCTCTGTTCAAGGTTTTCTCAGTGTTATTCAATGTTTTTACATTTAGTTTACTATTACACTGTGCATTCTATGGTATAATTAACTATTTTTATGCTTAAAAATCTTTAAAAAATATATATTTACATACAGTTCGTAGGTCTGGAACGCATTAATTGTATTTACATACAATCCTATGGGGGAAATTTGTTTGGGTCACGACCAAATCGGGTTGCGACCAGAGTTTTGGAACAAATTACGGTCGTGACCCGAGGTTCCACTGTATGCATAATGTTTAGCACTGCTCCAGGAACAGATTTCAAGCCGGGAGAATATTCCGTGTTTAATATGCATATTCTTCTTGGTTTTTTTTTTTTCCCCATATCACAGGGACATGCATAACAGGTTTGTAGGCAATAAGTGTATACTGCTATGGGCTTGTATCCAGGGGTAGTTCTACTTTCTGCCTTATGCTAAAAGGACAGGCTACAGGTTCCTAGCTGTCCTGCAAAGGAAGGATTAGGTTAAAAAAAACAAATGTTATCAATTCATTTTTCACATCAACTGCATCACTTCTTTGAAATCCATAAATGTTTGTAAGAAGTAGCCCACCTGATACGTTGCTAGTATTGCAGCATAAAAACTTAGCATATCTACTGAAACCAGTAATCTACAATATACGATGAAAGAATATTAGTTTTGTATATGAGTTGTGTGTGAAATCACATGTCACTCCCATGTCTATGCAATTTCTACACCCCACCCTGTCCCCCCCAGCCCCCCACAATGCAACATGTACATAGACAGTAAATCAGTCTAGTATGTGTGTATAAGATGGATAAGCATGCAAGTTCACCATCTGACAGACTGGCATTCTGATTCATCCGAGTGCTTGCCGAGTGCCAGTTGTTCCTAGGACTGAACTGACAGACACTGTTAATTACATGACAGACATAGGTGATAGCTCTAAACAATTTCTAAAAAAAAATTAAAAATTGTTATTACTAGGAGAAGTACAATGGTAAAGGGATTAACAATTTTGCCGGCAAGGTTGCTGTGTGGAATTTGGGAATACTTTATTGTTTTCTCCAAGACCTGTTTTTGATGTCCCACACTGGAAACTAGTGATTGACTCTATATTGGACTGGTGTGAGCAAACATATGTGTGCATGTATATGTGTGCAATTGCAAGTGTGTCCAATGATGGGTAACAGACCATTCAAGACTGGATCCTACCTTGCACCAAACGCTGTTAACATAGGCTATAGATCCCATCCATCCATCCATCATCCAACCCGCTATAACCTAACTACAGGGTCACGGGGGGTCTGCTGGAGCCAATCCCAGCCAACACAGGGCGCAAGGCAGGAGACAAACCCCAGCCTGGGCGCCAGCCTACTGCACTACAGATCCCCACAAACTGTTATTGGACAAAAAAGATTGTGATCTGACTATTAATTCCTTTTCTGAGATGGAGAGGACATATTTGAGGTGCAGAAGGAAAGTCATGAAAATACAAAAGTCTGTTGTGAAGTGAAAGTGACATTAAAGAGAATTTTATTGTGAGAATTATTTGGTTATTGCATGTTGGTCTTTAAGCTCCTGAAAACATTCTTGAGGAATTGTCTGTGAGGTCGGGTTAGAATATCAGTGCCATTGTTTGGAAAATTTCAGTCAGTCACCTAGGCCAACTAGTCTAATTCTGGTTTTAATTAGTTAGAGAGTTGTTTCCCGCTTCAAGCCTAATGCTTCTGGGATTGCCTTGAACTTAAACAACATGAAGCAAGTTTGAATAAGGATGGATTGACAGAAAGAAGGTCTCTAGTCAAACGAAACTTGATGTTTGGAGAAAGATTAAAGTGCACAAAGGGTTTTTTTATGAGCCATACCCCAGTTCCTGGAATTAGGTAGGTATTGGTTTAGCTGATTTAGGCCAAGTGAGGATGAAGCTGGCAATGGTCGTGCTGCTTTCTAATCCTTCTCCTTTTGTCAGTATGTGAATATGCACAAAATATGAAGCTACAATGCTACATAAATACTGTTTAACCTGGAGCGAAGAGTATATTACATGTGCTTTAGGAACACAACATGAACTAGCTCTTACAGTACTGAATGCCAGTCCGGAATATCCAGAACAATGGAGGTTTAAGCCCTTCTCCAGCCTTTAATTGCACTAGTGTAACCTATAACTTGGCAAGAAATTGTTTTATACTATATCACAGAAAGACTTACACTAAAAGGTACAAAAACAAATTGAAGTTTACTGTAATGAAATGTGAGAGAAAAAAGCCTAAGGGAAATTAGATTGCTTTATATAAAATGCAAAGCATCAAGCATCTTTTTTTCATAAGCAGATGGATTCATATAAATGGAGACTAACTGCACAGCACTATCTGGGGAAAAAAAGACTGATAGAAAAGTGGGCACCGACAGAAGAGACTTGCTGAACAAGGCAGGCAAATTAATCACTGTCATGGTACATTTTTCAATAAGCCTTTCATTCATTATAATACACACTAATGTTGTTTTTCAGTTTCTGCAAGAGGATTACACAGCTCAGCTTTACAGCTAAGAGCCCTGAAGAGCTGGGACTGCACTCACTCTCTCTTTTGTGGCTCAGATGACAGCTACAGAGAAAGATAAGTTACCAGGGAAAGCTATCACCACAAAAATAAACATATTACATTTAATGACTATATGCCCAATCAGTTAAAATACAACCTTCAAAATATACATTTAATGACTCTATGCCCAATCAGTTAAAATACAACCATTAAAATAAACCCTAGTGTGTTATTTTAAGCTTTGTTATGAACTCTAGAGCATCTACAACATTTTTAAATAAAAATATTTTAGTATTACAACCTGAATTACATAATTTATAAAGATAGTTAAATAATTCTACTCAGACTGTATCTCTGAATAAGACAAAGCTGCTGCCAAGATATATGCAGAAGAGGCAACTCCCTCACACCTCAACACACTCACTTCACAAATATAATACTTTCGTCACAGGTTGGGTCTTCCAAATCAACAGAAATGTGAAGTCTAAATCCAGCTATATTTTTGAGGAAGCAACTAAACCTGATATACCGGAAGCAATAGTGTGCAAAACAGTAAAAAGGACAAAGAAAGACACAGTAAAAGAGAAAGATAGATAATGAGGCATGCAAAATGAAAACAAACAAAAAAATTGATTCTAGTACAAATCAGTTGCAAGGCAAACCACAATCCTTCCTCTTCTGAGGATTAGCTGTGTTCACTGATGCAAGGTCAGGTTTAGTGTTCATTATGTTCTAAGCCTGGAAAAAAACAACCCAGAAACAAAACATTCTGGGTGACCAAAACAAAAGGACCAGGAGAATCAGTAGGCATATCCTCACGTGCAAATGCAAACATAGTTTACACTCGAAAACAAAAAGGTGACAATACAAGCAAGTAGACCATGCCATTGAACATGAGAGAATACTGTACATGCATGACGAGATTCAAACAAATATCTATTCAACCATCTGCGGACAACAAGGTAGTTTCTACACATGGTGCCCAATTTCTAATGCTGTCTGCTGATTAAAGCCGAATTAATTTATTTGTCACTAGTTGAGTCGCAAGTTTTAACGAATGAGGAGATTATGACTTCAGCGAGCATTCGGTATTGCTTCAACCTTGGACTACTACTTTTGTTTCTGGTAGTTTTTAATTTTTATATTTTTCAGTTTGGGCCAACAGCCTCCTGATCGGAGCTCGGCATATCCGCAAGGCGATGCAGGGCAGAGCCGAGCCAACCGCTAAGCATCAATATGAAAGGTGCTATACACACATCGAACGGGAACACATTCTCATTGTGCTGAAAAAAAGGTGCAAAGCCTCTTGGTAAAAGCACAGAAAAAAAATGTCCACATGCATACCATTTAACACGCTGTACCGTCAGAACTTTACCCCATTTAACTGCGCGAAGGCTGCACGTGCTGTCAATGTGCCAACAAACTGCAACGAATCAAACACGCAATCACCCGAATCCGCTCGACGGAAACTTACTCTCTTGCAAATATGTCTTTAAATATCCAAACTTTTGTTTAAGTGGACCGGCGTTGACCCATTCCGAAATCTGTATATATAAATGCATAAAACAGCTTCGCCCGAAAGAAACATACAGTACTGGCAAATAAACAAACCTTAGGGACAGGTCCAGACGTTACTTGACAGCGCAACCTTTTGTATCGCGGGGGATTATCCCGTGTTTTGCTGTTTGCACTGAAATGGTCGACTACCCCCCTACCCAACGCGTTTTCCAGACTCCCTCGATAATAAAGTTCAAGAAATAGCCGCCTAGCCCCATACGACAAAAATAAGCACAGCAAATTATTCTTCACGGAAGAAACCACAATGATTCTTTGCAAACTAACCTACGACTCTTGCAACGCAGCAGATGACAGCAGCCAATACTTTGCACGCACCTTCGAGCGACTTTTCGTTCGTTGTCAGGATTCTGCTTGCGGTCATCCTTCCAACCTCTCCTAGTTTACAGAGAAATGTAAAAAATAGCGTACTTTGCAAGCCCCGAGTGATGACCACATACGCTGCCAAGGTTGACTCATACTATGATGACCTCACGTTGCGCTTTTTTTCCTCCTCCTGCTATTTAAAATCCAAGTGCAAATCTATTAACCGATGGCGAGAGAGAGCATTCGAAAAAAACAAGCAAAAGTAGGTTAAGGAGCTCCTCTGATGACTGCTGTTGCCTTCAGATTGCACAACTACGAAAACCAGCCTTGCAACTTCGCCTTCCCTCCTCCCCCATAGTCACGTACAGTAGCGTCCAGCGCCGGTCTTGTGATCCCGCACAACGTGGTCACGCCTTCTTCCGTGACCATATATGGAGCGTGCCATCCATGTGGAGTCCTGTAAATTACATAGCAATGCCCCTTCAGGGAAATTCCACCGCCAGAGAGGCCTAGAGACGGGATGAAAACTTGCAAGAGAGGCGCGTGTGTGTTGGCAGCAGCTTGCTTTTTTGCATTAAAATGACTGCATACATATAAACAAGGAGAATGAAAGTAGGATTTTTTTATTGCATGTTAATTTAAAAGGAAAAGCTTGCAAATCCACACACATCCATTTAACTTAAAACTTACAGCATCATAGAGCTAATCACTTTTATAGCATGGGTTTTATGCTGCACAGCACCACAGTTAGTTTTTAAAAACTCACAAGAATAAAATGCAACAGCAAATGCCAGCATATAAACACATCACCAGTAAATAAAAACAACTTTGCGAATTGCTCACCAATGTGTACACATACATAAAAATGATCAATGAAGCATGAAACCAGTTCAGTGTTCTTACATGGTACAAATTCATTTTAAATCCCCCACTTGCAAATATTAAAAGAAACACACATTATACAAAACAATATGCAAACATTCTGATACATACATTTATTTACACACCTTAAACAAATCAAACTAGGTTCTTAAAGCAGCTAAATATTAATAATGAATTCAAAGTGTGAATGAACTAAGCTGAGACAACCCAACAATGCAGATGAAAAAAAAAAAAAAACTTTTCACAACTTTCCATCAGCCAAAAGGGGATTGCACATTGTGGCACTGAGAACATACACATGCAAAACTTATCACAGTGAGATATGTGACACCAGATGAAAAATGAGCATCCATTATGAATACAAGATGGGAGACACCATCCTAAAGGGAACAACGACTGGAAAAGTTTTAAGGGTTTATGGTGACACAACGTTTTTATCATCTAAACAAGTGTCTCTTGACCATTCTCAACTTGTGACCCATCCGGCAGCCCAATGGTTGAGAAAAGCTGATCTATGCAAAGAACAGAAGTGGATAAAAGGCAAATAAAATGTTAGGTTACATTAAAAAAAAACTGCTGAATTTAAAGAATGGGACGTTATGATCAGACTATATAATGCACTAATGAGAGCACATTTGGAGTGTTGTCTGCAGTTCTGGTCACAACAATACAAGAAAGACAGAGCAGCACTTGAAACTCTGCAGAGGAGAGCAATCAGGTGAAGCCAGTGACTGAAGGACATTTCCTACTGTGGCAGACTCAGAGAATTAAACCTGTTTAGTCTCAAGCAGAGGAGACTGCATAGGGAACCTAACACAAGTCTTAAAAATTCTAAAAGGAACTGATCCAGCTGGATTCTTTTAATTTAAAGATAAATCGCATACTTAATGACATGAGTAGAGTTAAGGAAAAGTGTATTTAGGACTAAAACCAGGAAGTACTTCTTTATGCAAAGAGTTTTAGGAAGCTGGAGCAAGCTACTGAGACATGTAGTTTAAGCACAAACCTTGATAACCTTCAAGATGGATCTGGATGAGATATCAGGACGGCTTAGCTACTAACTAAACAAACGAGATTGATGGACGGAATGCTCTCCTTAAATCATTTGGAGGCAGAAACTGAGACAGTCACCTTGTGGTTTAAAGTCCAATTCCTTCTTCACATTGTACTGTACTTCCTCAAAACGACAAGATACCATTACACATCCCACACAGGAGGTTTATCATGGATTGCCAAAGATTATTCATGAATGTATTACAAGGAACAGACTGTAATATTAATACTCCAAATTGAAGAAGGACAACAGTGGCACCCTAATGCTTAAGGAAAGTGAGATCGGCAAACAGGCTGGTGAGAAGAAGGTGACAAATTCAAGTCATACTTCAAGGACTAGTGGGTGCAATGCAAACCTGTTGCAATAGGCTCCTTTTGCTTTGCTAAAATGTTTTATCTTAATTTAAGTGCTAGGGTTTTCATATTAGAAAAAAGAAAAATGTGCACAAGCACAAGACAGCAAGGAAGTTACAGAGTAAACCTAAAATAAGTGGAAACCAGAAAACGAAATAAAACACATAAGTGGGTACAATATAATTTTTATATAATTGATAGTACAATTGGGAATGCATGAGTTAGGATTACACAGAGTTCTGAAAATCGATGGACTGATGGATAGTCTCAAGCTTTTTTTCTCTTACATTTCTTTCATGCGGCACAGTGGCACAATGGTAGTGCTGCTGCCTCGCAGTAAGGAGACCTGGGTTTGCTTCCCAGTTCTCCTCCTTGCGTGGAGTTTGCATGTTCTCCCCATGTCTGCGTGGGTTTCCTCCGGGTGCTCTGGTTTCCTCCCACAGTCCAAAGACATGCAGGTTAGGTGCACTGGCGATCCTAAATTGTCCTTGTGTGTACTCGGTGTGTGTGCTCTGCAGTGGGCTGGCACCCTACCCAGGGTTTGTTCCTGCCTTACACTCTGTGCTGGCTAGGATTGGCTCCAGCAGGCCACCGTGACCCTGTGTTAGGATATAGCAGGTTGGAGAATGACTGACTGACTTTTCTTTCATGTAGATTATTATTTTGCATTACTAAATATAAGCACACAGGTTGAAAATTATATCCAGTATGTGGAAAAAGTAAATGGGCATTACAAAAAAATAAGCCTGACAAATGTGTACAAATGTAGAAATACAGACCTTCAATATGTGAACCGAATGCTTTTTTCACATGAACCTGTTAGGACTCTGGTAATCTTGGGTGTTGAGAGCCTTCAAGAGCCTGAAGACTAGAACATGGAACTTGTGCAGTTCATACTAAACTTGTGCCTGGGAACTAAATGAGTATGAGGCTGTTTTAACTCTAACAGACTTAAAAATGAACAACAGATGACACATGTTAAGTATATTCAAGGCTCAAGATTTCAACTGTAATCAGAATCCAAATTGGTGTTTCATTTCCCCCAAACACTCAAACTGACATGAAATAATTTTTAAAAAGTACCAATGAATGTTTGGACTGCAGATGGAGCTTAGATTGCTAATTAAAATTCACTCATCATTATTATTATAACTTGCTTTATGCACACATACTTGCATATACGCACAAGTACAGTGCATACATTTCCCAGTAGCATCTGGCACAAGCCCAACATGCTATAGGACAAATTTAGTCACACACAAGACTAGTTTATAGTTATCAATTAAGCTGTTTTTATTATTTTATATGTAGCACCATTCACAGTGAATGCCAGTGTAAAATAATGAGTAAATTAATTGATTGATGGAATGTAAACTGCTATAAAAAGTCATCTGCTAAGCACAATGGAACCTTAGAAAACTATCCAATTTGTTCATCTAAAATATACTTTACAGCATAGTGTCAACTGACAGCCAGTGTCTATCCCAGATGCAAAAGGAGCAAGTCAGGAACGAACTTTGGACTGGATGCCAATATACCCTATGTCATACTTGTACACAGAATGGACCAATTTAGAGCTGCAATCTTTGGTCTGTGACACAAAACCCAAAACCTTCAAGAAATGTTATAAGAACAATGGAAGAGCATGCAAGCTGAACACAGAGGGCAACCCAGCTGGGAATCCAATTAGATCCAAGTGCTGTGAAGTGGGAACAGTAACTAGTGTGTACCACTATACCACCCAGCATTAGAAATATAGAACTAGTTACAGGAATAGGGAGCTCCATCCATCCATGTTCCACCACTTAACCAAAGCTGGGTCGCAGAGGCAACAGTCTTAGCAGTAAGGCCCAAACGTCCTTTCCCCAGCTCATACTATGGAATCCCAAAACGTTCTCAGGTCATCTGGGAGATATAATCCTCTCAGCAAGCCCTGGGTCTTCGCAAGGGTCTCCTCCCAGCTGGTCACACCCTTAAAACCTCCACAGAGCGGTATCCAGGGGGCATCTGTACCATTTCAACTGGCTCCTCTCGATGTGAAGGGTCAGTATTCCTACTCCGAGCCCCTCCTGAATGTTGGTGCTTCTCACTCTGTCTCTAAGTGAGAGCCCAGCCACATCTTATGGAGAAGGTTTCTTTTGGCAGCTTGTACCCATGATCTCATTCTTTCGGTCGTTAGATTAGATGAGGATAGGGATGTAGATGAATCTGGCTTGTCTAAATGAGCATTTGCATACAACAAGCGACTCTGTTTGTGGCGTGAGTGCAGAAAGGGCTTCTTTCTCATCACCCTGCCATACAGGTGTTCTTTGTGCAAATTGTGCTGAATTGTAGAACGATGTACAGATACACTATGTTCTTGCAGGTCTTTGGAGGTGATCTGTGGGTTGTCTGTAACCATTCTCACAATCCTGTCTCTGCATATGCCGCTCCTGTATTTTTCTTGGCCTGCCAGACCTGCTGGGTTTAACAGCAACTGTGCCTGTGGCCTTCCATTTTCTCATTTCATTCCTTACAGTTGAAACTGACAGTTTAAACCTCTGAGATGGCTTTTTGTAGCCTTCCCCTAAACCATGAGACTGAACAATCTTTGTTTTCAGATCTTTTGAGAGTTGCTTTGAGGATCTCATGCTGTCACTCTTTAGAGGAGAGTCAAAGGGAAGCACAACTTGCAATTGGCCACCTTTTCTCATGATTCAACACACCTGTCTATGAAGTTCAAGGCTTAACAAGCTAATCCAACCAATTTGGTGTTGCAAGTAATCAGCATTAAGCAGTGACATGCGTTCAAATCAGCAAAATTACAAGGAACCCAAATTTGTGCACAGCCAGTTTTTCACATTTAATTTCATACAACTACATATTGCTTCACTAAAAATCTTTGTTCGGAAAACACCCCAGTACTCAGATGTTCCTAGGAAATGAAAGACATACCACTGTTATCTTTTTTTGTTGAAAAGAGAGTCAAATATTATGCAGGCTAAGTGGGGTTTCCAAACTTTTTCATATGACACTTGACAAACTTGACATATGAAATTTGACAAACAAGAGCAAGACCATTCAGTCCATCAAGCTCATCTGTTTAGCTAGTATACCTACTGTTCCAATATCTCATTTAGACACTTCTTAAAGATTCTCAAGTTTTCTGCTCAAATTCAATGTCTCAGTAGTTTGTCCCAGAGTCCCAAAAGTCTTTGCTTAAAGAGGTGCTTTCTGGCTTCAGTTTTAGGGTGTACTCACACTATCAAGCATGTTTGTTCCATACCGTGCCATGCCCGAGCATGATTGTCCACCTTCCCTACTCCTCTAATGGCCTGCACTGACACTGCACTTTAACGTTCTGGGCCCTGGCACGCTTTCGTCATCACCATGAGAGTTTGTGTAAAGCCAAAATAAGATCCAAACGTAGAGTGACAGGATGCATGTGGTTGTTTTGGAGTCGTGTAGGGTAGAACAATGCTCTAACCTCTACTCTTACAGATTTATAGACTGTCCAGCGCAGCGTTTTGCTGCTAATCATGCTGTACATAGGAGATTTTTGCGGAGACAAATGATGTTAAGGGAGGAATTTGGAGCTTTTCTTGCCGACTACAATTCACGTTCATTGATAAGGTGAGAATAAAAACCTGTTTTTAACTCAAATGGTATTGAATGAAATGACGTTGCATCATTGATGTCATGTCTGTGTTCCGTGATTGGGCATGTTTAGAGATCACACTGTTCCCGAATCCTACTGAAATGTGCACCGGGCCCACCTCTTCCAAGAAGGCCACGGCATGGAATGATCACAGAAGGTCAAACGAACTAATTTCTGGGGGGTTACATGCAGACAAACATGCTCAGATCAAATTGCTAGTGTGACTACACCCTTAAATTTACTTCCCCTTAATTAGCTGAGGTAGAAGTCAAAACTACAGGGTGAGCCAAAATGAAGTACCACATTTCTCATGGTCATTGCACGAGGTAGAGGCAGCCAAGTGGGTTGTGGGTGAGTGTCCTTTGATAGGCGATCCCTTCTAGTATTCAGTCGGCAACAAGCCCTGGTCCGGTGCGCACAATGCTTTTTGCTGTCGAAGCGTTCTTCAAAAACAACAAATCCATCATCAATACACAACACACTCCAAACGCACTTCAGCATTCCTCCTAGCGGTGATGTCCCAAATCAGAAAACAATTCTACAGTGGGTGGCTAAATTCAGACAGACGGGTATAACATTGAGCAGAAAATCTCCAGGCCGTCCTCGGACTGTACGAATGCCTGAAAACATCCAAGCTGTAAGGGCATCCATTTTGCAGTCTCCCAGACGTTCAGCGCACTGCTCGCCTTAGGCATTACCAGCACGTCTCTGATTTTGCATGAGGACCTTAATTTCCATCCATACAAAATGATGGTAGTGGAGGAACTCACTGAGAGAGACTGGGAGAGCTGTAGAAAGTTGTGCGCGGACATTCTGCAAACCGTTCATCAAGATGCTATCGTCATGTGCAGCGACAAGGCGAATTTCTGTTTGAATGGTTGTGTAAATAAGCAAAACTTTCCCTATTGGGCTGAAACCAACCCTCATGAACTTCATCAGAAACCCCTGCACAGTGAGTGTGTTAAAGTTTAATGCGCCATTGCAGAATTTGGCATTGTAGGCCTTTTTTTGAGGAGGGGAGGGGTAACAGGGGTCATGGTCATGTCAGAACGTTACATTGAAATGCCAGAGAACTTTTTGTGACCCCAACTGGAAGAAATGGATGTGGTTGATGCCTGGTTTCAACAGGATGGAGCAACAGATGATACGGCGCAGAGATCCAGTCAAGTTTTGCGGGAGATTTTTCCGGGGATGCCGGGTGGCCTTCACATTCATCTGAGCTCGCTCCATACAATTTCTTCTTGTGGGGCTTTCTCAAGTCGAAGGTATACACACACCAAACTCAAAAACCTCAAGGATGCTATTTGCCACCAAAGCGCCGCTATTCCCTTTGAAATGGTCAAACGAGTCATGCAAGCGTTCAGAAATCGTCTCAAAGAGTGTATCGCTAATGATGGCCACCAACTTGAAGACATCATTCTTAAAACACAGTGAAAAAATCTATTTTGTATACACTTTCTTGTATCGTAATGAAATTTATTTTATCTTGTAGCGTCTTTGTAGAATAAACGTTTGAAATGTGGTACTTCTTTTTGGCTCACCCTGCACATGGTCATAAAAGCTATATGTGAAGAAATATCTGTTGGCATTGGCAAGTGAATTTACAAGTGTTTCTATACACAGAGCTAAAAAAAATCTAAAAACACAAAAAACAGTGCACTATTGTTCCCAAGCTATACACTTCATTTTCACAACAATGTTCAGTGCTCTGCTTCCTGTAATTGCACATCAATTCAGGACACTAATAGGTTTAATTAATATACAGTATAAGATACAGAGAATGCAAAACATAAGTACAACTATAAGCACCCAAGCAAAAACTTGTTAAATTTTAAACTGGAATTGCTTTCTGGGCACAACGGTGATACAGTGTTTAGCTTTGCTGTCTCCAACTGTACAGATATGAGTGAGTTCATTTTCCCTGTGTTGTGATACAGCCAGGTTTTTTTTCTGGCTTGTATTTATTTTCTGTTTATCTTCTGTTTTTGTTATTTTTTTATTTTACATGCTTTTGTGTTGTTAGTTATGTTTATTACTTGTTTATGTCCATTCCTTGTTCTTTGTGAGTAGAGCTCCAGGAGGCGGGCCACCCTGACATCACTTCTGTTGGGACCTAACTTTGGCTTTATAAATCGGACGAAGTGAATGATCTGGTAGAGGATTACTGAATGTTGAAAGAGTTAATTGAAAGTATCGCCATTTCACTTGAATTTACTGGTTTTTGTGATTATATTCCTTCTATCTGTGTATTCTGCTCCTCAGATTATGCATTGGGATTTGTTAGCATTGGATTGCCTTTTAGGCAACTCGTTTGTACTCTTTAGAGCATTTTTTCCTTCTGTTTGCCTGATTTTTGCCTTCTTTCAGTAAGCATCTTTATTATAAAGATTCCATTTGCCGTTTTAGTTTGTTTTTTCAGTTTCCCTCTCGTATAAGGAACTGTTGTGAATTATGTGACAGTACTATTGTACATGTTTCGAACTTTAAAGTAAGCACCACATTGTCAAGCCTATGCACTCCACTACCTGAAGGTAGTAGTTTTAGAAACTTGCCACCTTAGAGATAGTCCCTTCTTGGCTGGCCGGGGAAGGTCCTGGCTTGCTCTGTGGGTCATTTAGAGACTTCAATTCCCGTGTTTTTGACTTCATATCACAACACCCTGGAATCTTTGGATTTTTCTCTTTGTACAATGTTTCCTTCTATATGTCAAAAGTATACACATTAGACAAACAGGCAACACTGCGGTAAATTACCACAGAATCAGTAAATATGGATATGTTATGTGAGAGTCCCTTACAAAGGTTAGTTCTTGCCTTGCACGCGATGCTGCATGGGATATTCAAACACAACCTTAATGAGTGAAGAAAAAAATGATTATGGCTGTTATGGACCAGTGCACAAGATCCTAGCAGTTTACAACTAATTGCTCCCTAGGTCCTAAAACTCATATACTGCATCTGCATAGGAACAGCAGTCCCCAGTGGTTTTCAAGAAACAGAATACAAGATCTATGCAGTTTAAGATGAATTGAGTAGACAATTTATGCAGTCGGAAACAATATGCAACGCTCACAACCCAAAAGAAAAATGGAATTGTAATACTGCTAGCTTGAAACTGCTTGCCAATAGAAGGTACTTTTTTTGGGAACTCCGGCTTATACTATTGTAGCTAGTTATCCCTCTACTCTGATAAACCCAGATTATTTTTTTATTTTCGTCAAGGACTTATACATCTCAAAATTTAAACATGAAAAGTACAGAAAAGATTCATATTCACTGATTGCGCTCATACAGGTGTGTACAGTAAGCACTCACACAAAGAAACTCAAGAAACAAAAAGCTTGCATTGTCCATGCCACTTTATCTAGAATATTGTGTGCCACATATAAAGCATATCCTTGAAGGAAGGCAAATAATTACAGAGCAGAATTCATTCTTTTTTTTCCTCTGGCTACATGTACTGTAACTATAGCTTTAATTTCAACCAGCTAGATCAAGTATTTTTTTTTTGTTGCAGTAGCTGTCAGAATTTTTAGACCTTTACAACTGCCAGGCACCATGTTTGCTCCTGTAAGCACAGTGGAATTGCTTCTCAGTGACCTACTGCTACCTCCAAGGCTATTGGAACTTACGCTGCACACTAAATCACTACTTTTGCCATCAGAAACTATAATTGGCACCAAGCTCTAAGAAAGATTGCAAAGCTGGAAACGAGATAACAAAACTAGTCTAATTGCAGAGCACTGAAAATAGGGAACAGACTACACTGGGTTATGCGTTGAAAAATGAACAGTGGCTTGCAGTTTTAGCTGTACTACTTCCCTGCATTTAATTTAGTAGTAACTATTAACACTTGAAAATGTAAGGTTATTATGTGTTAAATATGAAACAAATTATTTACATGCTCAGACTTGATAACTTCAGTTCAGTGCCAGAGCCTTTACTGGCAGCACTGGGCCCGCTCATGGACAAAACTGCACTCTCAGTTACACATGGCTAATGTAAAGTTGACAATACACACATACATATATATATGGTGGTGGATGGCCGGGGCCCTTGCCCAGCCAGGATGCCCAAAGTCTGGAAGGACCCTGGGGAAAGATTATCTGGACAGTTTTTTCTCCAGGCCGATAGAGGGCAGCCCCCTTGGTTTCCAGGGGGCACATGGACCTTTCCAGGGCCTTATTTGGTCACGCTTCTGCCACACCCAGAAGTGTGGCCGGAAGAAGATCGTTAGGCACCTGGAGTCCATCCAGGTGCCCTATAAAAAGGAGCCACCTCACTCCATAAGTGGCCAGAGTCGGGAGGAGAGGACAAAGCCTGAAGAGGAGTGGAGGGACAAGGACTGGTGACAAGAAGGGACTGAATGGTGTTGGTGTGTTGCGTTGTGTTTATTGGTATTGTGAACTGGTAAAACTGTAAATAAACGTTTGAAGTGTGGCAAAACCTGTCTCCTGCCTGTCTGTGTTAGGGCGGCGGTATGCCCCCTAGTGGCTCGCAATATATATATATCACATATATATACGTATATACACACACACACACACATACACACATACATACATACATACATACATACATACATACATACATACATACATACATACATACATACATACATACATA
>JANRMT010062797.1:17738487-17751976 GCA_026402145.1 Polypterus bichir lapradei | reverse complement strand
TATATATATATACATATATACATACTGTATATATATATACATATATACATACTGTATATATATATACATATATACATACTGTATATATATATACATATATACATACTGTATATATATACATATATACATACTGTATATATATATACATATATACTATATATACTGTATATATACTGTATATATATACTATACATATATATACATATACTGTGTATATATATATATATATATACACACACACACATATATATATATATATATATATATATATATATATATATATACACACACATACATATTATACACATATACATATATATATATATATTGTCACGCACGAGTGTTTAGGGAGCAGCTTAAAGACCCAACGAGCAGCGCAAAATCGCACATCAGGGGACGACGGCAGTGTACTAACTGCTCTATCTTTGTTCTGACAGGAAAGACAAAAAAACGCAGCCTTGAGTTCACCCGAAAACCCTAGCTAGCAGTCTGGTCACCCAATGATGAAGTCACCACATCCCATCTACCTCAGCGGTTCCTTTCCCAGCATTCCCTTTCCATTTCCATCCCCACAGCATAAAATGTCCGTCGATCATCATGTACTTTGTCTGTTCTTGCATTTCATGACTGACCATATCTCAAGCCAAACCAGTTCTTACAGTATATAGGGATGGATTCCCCAACACAAAGATTGTGTTTCTTTAACTAATATATATATATATATATATATATATATATATATATATACACACATACACATACACACACAGTAAAATAAATACATGAAAAATAAATACTCACATGCAAGTTTAGAAAGCTAAGTCAGGCGGGATTTAAAAGAGACCAAATTTAGTGCTGACCTAATATAAAAAGGTAGACAATTCCAAAGAATGATGCCCTGTGAGCTTAAGTCTAGAAAGAATTTGGCACAACCGATAACTTCTGGTCAGAGGACCTCAATGATCATGAAGGAGAGTAAGGGTGTAAGAGGTCAGTAAGATAAAAAGGGGGCTAAACTCTTTACGAACTTAAAAATAAACAGTAAAATGTTAAACTCAATCCTGTAGCAAACAGGAAGCCAGTGAGGAACAGCCAAGACTAGAGTGATGTGATTCAATTTTCATGAGCCTGTTAGAAGTCTGGCGGCAGGATTCTGGATAAACTGAAGATGAGCAAGGGATGACCGATTTACTCCAATGTATAATGAGTTGCAATAGTCAAGCCGAAAAGAGACAAATGCATGAAACAGTGCTTCAACATCATGTACAAAAAGAAATGGCTTGACCTTACCCAATACCCTGAGCTGACAGAAACAGGCTTTAACAATGGAGTTAATTTGTTATAAAATTTGACAACGTTATCAAAAAAAATCGCACCAAGATTTTTTTGCGGAGTTTACAGTAGGTTGTCAAGTGGCCAAGATTAATTTGTGTAGCACAAGAATGATCAGAAGGTCCAAAACACAAACTCTGTTTTTTGTCATTTAGACTAAGAAAATTTAGTGACATCCATGTTTTAACATCTTCCAAGACATTTCAATAAAGGTTTAAGAGAATTTGTTTTAATCTGTTTCTGTGGAAAATATACCATATTTGTGTATCATCTAGGAGGCAATGGAATGAAATGTTGTGTTTTGTTTTTTTTTAATGTATCCTACGAGAAATATGTACAGAAAAAAGAGTAGGTCCCAGAACAGATCCTTGTACCTGTAAGATATGACGTGAACCATTCCTAAGCAGTTCCTTGTATAACCACATACTGCTCAAGATGGACGATAAAGATGTCAAGGTCAACTATATCAAATGCTGCAGTCAGATCTAACAGAAATAAGACAGCAGTATTCCAAGAATGACTTATTAAAAAAGAGATCATTTAGAAACCTAAGAATGCAGACTCCGTGCTGTGATGGGTCTTAAAACCAGAATGAAATTCTTCAGAAATGCCATTTTGACCCTAACCCTAATTATTTGCAGCTGTCAAGACAACCTTCTCCAGATTTTTAGAAAGAAAGGGTAATATGGAAATGGGGCTAAAGTTTGACAATTCTATACAGTCCAGATTTGTTTTTCTTAATTAAAGGCTGCACCACAGCATGTTTACAAAAGTCTGTGAGTAAACCAGTTGCAAGACAACTATTTATAATGTTTTGTATTATATCCTAAACTTTTTTATGTCTGTTGTCCATGAAAACACAAGATTAACCTTTTACTCAGATCTTACTACAAAACACATAGGGTAAGTAACATAAAAAATGCATAACTTTTGGGTATTCTTTTAAAGCCGGAGGGCACAGTAGTGGCATGGAACAACACTACATACATAGAGCTTAGTTTTGAACTGTCATTTTGAGTGCTGTGTGAAACTTAAAAAAACATGCTCTGTTAAAGACCCTAAATCAAATAAAAACTGACTCTGCGTTAAAGATGGGGGGCAAAGTGATAGCACCGAGAAGTGGTACATATACTGTAGACTGGCATTGGCTTTAAATTATATTATGTGTCCTGTATAAAACGACTTATCACAGACTGCACTTTTAAAGGCCCCAAATCAAATTAAGACGGCTTCTGCATTGAAGCTTAGAAGTAAGCTGGTAGCATAGAACAGCACTATATGGCTCGGCATTAACTTTGAACCGTATTTTGAATGGTGTGATTTTCAACACTGTGGTTTGCTGGGCTGGTAACATCACTTTAGGGGAGGTCCAGAATCAATAAGACATGGTCAGTTATGGGACGCACTCTGGAATTCTGGAGGTAGTTGTTGGAGGAGAGAATGAAAGCAGAACTGACTGCCATTATGAACAATACTACACATGATTTCTTTGATCACTAACACAGATGACTTTGAGGCAGCAAATTATTCAGCAGAAGTTTGTCAGGAAATGCGACTGGGCTTCCTTTATTCCTTCAGCAATACTCTTTTACAATTTATCACTGTGAGTGCGACTGATCTTTTTATTTTTAGACAATTCAGTTTTCTTTCTTTTTACTTTCCTTTTTTTAGTCATTGTGTTGTATATTTGAGAGAGGGATTGTTGTTTGTTACAATATAATAATATTTGTTTATTATAATATTTGTAAAAAGCCAAATTACCCCCAGGGATTGCCCAATACTGTATTAAAGCTGGAGGGCAAGGTTGTTGCAAGTGTTACTGTCAATTTAGCCTTCGGGCTGGAGGGGGACATCTGCAGGAGCTCTGGGAAATGTTACCTCCTTCGCACAAAAGGAACATATTTTGGATCAGAGTGGCTCAAGCATACATGTATCTCTGCAGCCCAAAGCCTCCACCCTGGAGCTCCAAGTAGGTGGAGTTGATTTTAATGGAAGCCAACAGACTATAGCTGCAGAACTCCAGAGCTCCAACCAGTTACAGGATAGTTAAAAATAAGGTTGTGGGAGGGTTATCTGACTCAAATAATGTAATAGAGTGCCCATTAAGTCAGCTCTACCTGTTTGGAGTAGTGACCCTGAGGCTAAGGATCTGCAATGGCAACTGGAAGGTTGTCGTTTCAAATCCCATTACTTCCAGAAGAGATTATGTCCCGCTGGACCCTTGAAAAAGACATGCGAAAAGACAATTTCCCTTTGGAGATTAACAAAGTATATCATCAAAATCAGAGATAACAGACCTGTGTGGTTTGGGATTGATGGTCATCTGACAGTAGCATTCTTATCCCGCTCCAGCCTGTACTTCTCCTGTTAATTTTTCTAACTTTATTAGGAAGATTCATATTCCCAGCTAAGCACAAAATCAAATCAAGGGTTGGTATTACCTTGGAGATTTCTGTGAAATCGTGGTCTTAGCCTCACAAATTTAAAAAATTAGAATCAAATCTTTCCGAGAATGTGTCAGTGTAACAATTACCATTTGTATTCACGACTCCTAGAGCATAAAGGTACAGGCAGAGATTCAGTGTTAAAAGTGAGTGCAGGACAAAAGTTTATAGGTAGTGTCCATTATTCAGATGATTACCTTTGCTTTCTAAAATTGTTTTGGCTTTGAAATGAAACTGTGATTGCAAAATATATTTTGGTCCAAGCACTATGTTCAGTTATTCAATTTTTAAAATTAAACTTTCTATTCATATCAGAGCACAGAACACTGCCTTGTTTAGTGTGTTGTTGCCATCCACCTATCTATCCATCCTCCTCAGCCGCTTATTCAGGGCAGGGTAGCAAGGCAGCCAGAGTCTATCTCAGCCAGCATTGGGCAGAATCAGTCACAGGACAGAGTGACAGTCCACTGCAGGGTGAACACATGCACACACTAGGGTCTATTTATCAATGCCAATCCACTTAACCTCTATGTCTTTGGACAGCATCCTATGAGAGATTTACAGATGTGGATAAATCTGTTGGTCCCCTTATAGCTCATTGAAAAAGTGCTGCATGCCTCATGAAAAGGGATGAAATGAAAAGCCACTGTCCCACGTATACCTGCATGCCTTTGATATTTCATCAAGTAAATCAAAGCAAGTGTGACAAGAAATCAAGTATCGCTTATTCTACAAACAGATTTTAAAATGGCCTGGACACATTTCTCAATACTCTTAGAAAAGATCATGAATAATTGGATTTGAGTGATTTTTCAAGCTAGCTGTTTTCTTTGATTCATATCACACATCTCCAGTTATGCAATCAGTCCTTCAACCTACTTAAATGGAGAAAAGTTGTCACTCTGATGTTTGGTATCATCAGTGCCGGTTATTTTGTGCCCTAGGCCAAGCTTACTAGTGCGCCAACAGACTATTCGGTTGCTAATCCGTGTAGCTGGGTTTTTCCCCCCTCACGATCCGTGCCCTAGGCCTAATTTGTCTTAATGGTGGCGCCAGCCCTGGGTGTCATCATGTGTCCCACACAAAACATGGACCAGAGAAAGCAAAGGAGAGAGATGTCCGAGGACATCAGAAAGAAAAATGATAGCAAAGGCTAGAAGACAACAGTTACAAATATTATAAAAAAAATGTAAGGTACACGGGTCTGTAGTCATCCTCCCTGGACAGAAGAGGAAAACGGACCCCGGAATGGGCAGGAGGATAGTGAGAATGGCAGACAAAAAGCCAAGGACAACTTCCAAAGAGATACAAGCTGAACTCCAGGGTCAAGATTCATCAGTGTCTGATCGGGTTTGGAGTGAGAGTGGGCTCAATGAAAGATGACCCTGGAGGACTCCATGGTTGAAAGAAAAACATTACAAAGCCACACTAGAAAGCCTACTGACAAGTCACAATGCTTCTGGTAGAATGGCCTTTGGCAAGTCACATCAGCTCTTTGCCTACAGATGAAAAAATGATTTTTCAAAGAAAACAGCACAACAACTACTGTGAGAAATGGCTTCTCTGTGTCTGGCATAGGTTGCCTTGAGTCTGTGCAGGGAATAATGAAATCTCAAGACTATCAAGACATTCTGCTGCAAAACGTACTAGTGTTAGAAAGCTCTATATCAGTCGCAGGTCAGGATAATGAGCCAAAATACACAGCTACAAGTACCCAAGAATGGCAAAGAACAAAATATTGCACTGTTCTTAAATGGCCTTCTAGGAGCCCCGATTTGAATCCCACCAAACATCAACTGAAACATGCCATCTGGAGAAAGACCCCCTTCCAAGCTGGCACACCTGGAGCAGTTTGCTCAGGACGAGCAGGCCAAACGACCTGTGGACTTGGTGCAGAAGTCTCATGGAGAGCTTCAGAAATTGATGGTTTGCAGTGGTGCAACAAAAGGTTTGGTTAAGTGTCCCACCTTTTTTGTCCATGCCACTTTCATTTGTGTTATTATTTGCAACTACCGGGGTTGCCCAGCTGCTGCTCGGGTTGGAAAAAAACTTGAACAATTTCCATATATTATTTGACAATTAATTTATTACTCAAATATTGTTCAAAAAGTTAAAACTGCTATTGTTAAAAAATAACGGATTATAGTTGCTAATAATAATTTTGCCTTATGTTACACGAGATTTTTCGTTTCGCCAGGTGACGTACAGCTGGCCATGTGAACAGCACGGTTCTTTGAGGTAAACTCCAGTAACTTTAAATGATTGTCCTTGTGCTTCATTTATGGACTTTGCAAATGCAAGATGTACTGGAAATTGAAGTCATTTAAATTCGAAAGTAAGTTCAATGGAAATCACAGGTACATGTGGAATGAAAACATCCTCACCCTTTCCGATTCTGGCTAGAGTGGTAGCCTTGATTACATGTGGATGACGTGAAAGTGCTGCCACATTTCTCACAGCCATGATATACATTTTTTTTCCAAATTAAATAAAAAAAATAACTGTTTTGGGGTTTCCTTATTTTTTCTAATCATGTTCACGCATTTAATTTTTTTTTTATTAATCACCATATCTAAAACAGTAGCTTTTAAATATTTACTCTCTCTCTCTCTCGCTTGGTGATTGCATTGTGACGAACATCGGGACAGGCAAACTTTATTTATTTATTAGATGTTCTGTTGAATCAAAACTCTTAAAGCAGTCTTTTTTTGATCAATTACATAACTAATAATAGAGGGTGCCAATTACTTTTGTCAGTTTCAAGTTATTTCCGAGACAACTGTGGGTTCTTTTTTCACAGAGATTAAGATCACATTTGTTTAGCAGTTTGGGCTACATTTTTTGTATGAAAATGTGCTATAGAAATAAATGTTGTTGTTGTTTAAGTCTGTATATGCAGCAAGTTAATGAAACTTTAATATCATTAAAGAATATACAGGGCAAGTCAAAAATTATGTTAACACTAAGGGTACTGCTATTTATATACTTATATACAATTTTTGTGGACAATTTATGTGCCACATATGGTACATGTGTTGAACACCACATTCCTGTAAATCATCTTGCACATACAGTATGAAGTATGTTTTGTGAATAAATTGTTTCCGCCATTCAAATGTTAACATAATTTTGACTCGCCCTGCACTTGCCAATTTTTTTTTATTAACTGGTTGTTCATCAAGTGACATGTTTTAAACTGTTTTGGATAACAAAAGGAGCCCATCATTTGTGACTATCCTCCATGTACTACAAAAACATGTCCTTCACTTTTGAAGGTGGCATACAATAATGCATAAGAAAGTTTGAAAAGATTTTTAATTTAAAATATTATAGAACAACTAGCTTGAGCTAGTTAGTTGCATACAGTAGCTCAGCAAATTAACTTGTGCAAGTAATTTTTACAACAGATTAGGGTTTCGCTTTTCGAAACTGCCTGTATTAATTGTGCATATTACTAAATAAGATTTCATTTTTCAAAATGGGGGGGGGGGGGTCGAGTTGATGACTTTAAAGTACCTGGCAAACCTGGTTCAGTTTCCGATTCATAAATAGGACATGCGCGTTTCCGATGATCGCTGAGATTGTGTTCATTAAAGTAAAATGATCCATATAAGGCTTAGAGACGGACAGCACAACTTAGGGCTTTGTAGTAAGGAAAGGCCGATTATTATTTTTATATCGGGCGTCTCTCGGCGGCGTCCAATGCCTAGGCAGAGTGTCGCTCCATGCGCAAAGTCTGCACGCTTTTTCGCCCATGGCAGTGCAGTTTGATAAATGACTCCGGATCAAGTACGTCCCATCAAAGTTTTTTTTTTTTATATATATATATATACAATGGTTTCCTTTAACACTGCACTGACTTTGAAAATGAATGCCTGGATTTACGTAAGCCCAGTTAAACGCTTGTTGGCAACTTGATGCTAATTGTTGACACGTCGATGGATATAATGTTACAACCGCTTTGACTGCAGGACGCCGACCACTCGCTTTCCCAATGCCAAAAAAAGTTTTCCGACGCCACTTCGCCGCCGTTCCACACTCGTCGGCTTCGCTTCACTTCTTTTTACCTCGACGTGCCAGTGACGCGAGGCTGAGATGTGTTCGGGGCAACGTCGCAGGCTTTTTGATCCCCTACGCCCTAAGAGTGGACACCGCGCAAGTTCTGCAATAACCAGGTTGCACGGCCGTTTGAGGGTCTTTTTCTCCTCTTCATGTATTTATAAACATTGCTACTCCACAAGGCGCATTTAAGCGCTTCTCCATAACACGCCCAACCGCAGGCGCGGCACTCATCTGACCGGGGGGGGGGGGGGTTGGGTCTCCAAAGCGCCTTCCATTTTTTTTTCCGCTTTCTTTCGGACAAACCAAGAAAAGTGCACCAGCTGTCCTTGTCAATTACTTGGAGCGTTGAATTCGTCCTCCGACAACCGAGACAAGAAGCCAACGCGCAGGCTGCACCCACTTATCGTGCACGCGAGGAGCAGCCCACCGTCTTACACTCAACACTAAAGTTCGTAAGTAGAAATAAGGGAATAAAAACGCGTCACATTACCTTCAAATTCCTGCTCCGGCCGGCATAACACTCCGTTTAGCTTTTCCACAAACAAAAAAAAGTTGTTGTGTGTATGTTTTTTTTTTTTTTTCGTTTGGAGTCGTCACTTCCTATTCTGTCAGTCTTCTGTGCGTGCGTGTGTGTGTGTGTGAGAATGTTGGCACCGTCTGAAACCACACCTCTGTGTGTTCTCTCTCTCACTAACTCAGTGACTCTCTCTCTCTCACAGACACACACAGGGCTGCACGCACTTCGGCTCGGTTTTCTTGGACGTCGATCCTCTCGGCCATAAAGCCGTGAAAAAATGTGTGAAACACCCTGCAACCCGCGAGTAATTGAAAGTTAATACTGGCAGAAGGCAGGATCCGCCTACACGCAGCTCTTTTCCATAGTTCGCTTTTTTCTTTACTCTGCTACTGTGAATGCTCTTTTATAATCCTATTAGAAAGTCGGGTGGGATTCAGATTGTCCACTTTCCAAAGTCATATTAACCATGGAAGGGGTGGCATAGTGGGTAACGCTGCTGCCTCGCAGTTAGGAGACCCGGGTTCGCTTCCAGGGTCCTTCCTGCGTGGAGTTTGCATGTTCTCCCCGTGTCTGCGTGGGTTTCCTCCCACAGTCCAAAGACATGCAGGTTAGGTGCATTGGCGATTCTAAATTGTCCCTAGTGTGTGCCCTGCCTGGGGTTTGTTTCCTGCCTTGTGCCCTGTGTTGGCAGGGTTTGGCTCTAGCAGACCCCCATGACCCTGTAGTTAGGATACAGCGGGTTGGATAATGGATGGATGAATATTAACCATGGAAATACTGGCAAGTGAAAACGTAGGTACACCGCAATTTTCTCCATGGTAAATTTCACATTCAGGATGAATGTGGACTGGTGTCATATGTCTCTGGATCTCTGATTTTTTAAATAACAGACACCAGACAGGTAACATGGGCGAGTATCAGTAAAGTCCCCCCAGGGTTGTGTTCTGTCTCCTTTTCTTGTTGTACACCAATGGCTGCACCTTTAGTGACCCATCTGTTAAACTACTGACTTTCCAATATGGCACCTCATCCGGTCTGTGATCATGGTGGTGCCATCAACAAACTTCAGCAGTTTATCTTCTGCATCAGCAGCATTGCTGGAAAATGGCTAATGTTAATTTTTTTCCCTCCACTGAATTTCTGAATTTAGAGAACATCTGAATTTAGAGAACATCAAGCCAGTCTGAGATCAGGCCGGTCAGGGTAGTGTCCTCAATAAACTTCTTTTCTTTCTGTACACCACTGACTGCAACCTCCAGTTGCCCATCAGTGAAAGTGCCATATTGAAAAACCAGTTGGAAGGAAAAAAAGAGCATTGTCCATTTTCCAGAGTCGTATTAACCATGGAAACTTCTCAGTATAAATATGGACTATGCCACCATGTCTCTGAATCTCTGACTTTCTAAGTAATGGACGTCAGATGGTTAAGATGGGCGAATATCAGTTAGTGTACCAGACCCTGAGCACTGGGCCTCCTCAGAGCTATATGTTTTGTCCCCTCTTGTTTTCTGCCTGACCACCAATGACTGCACGTCCAGTGGCCCATGTTTGCTGATGACACCACTTGACTGGCCTGTGAATAGGGTCCATAGAATATGGTCTGTTTATACTGTGTGGTGTACAGAGGGAAGAGAAAAGGAGACGGCACTGCTCCTTGCGGTGCATTACATCCATATCAGAGGTTCTTGAGTCTTAATCTTCTGATTTGAGATAGTGATATGAGAAAAAAAATTACGTAATCTTCTGAGAAATTTCATCCATCCATTTTCCAACCCACTGAATCCAAACACAGGGGTCTGCTGGAGCCAATCCCAGGGCACAAGGCAGGAAACCAATCCCAGGCAGGGTGCCAACCCACCGCATGACACACACAAACACACCCACACACCAAGCACATACTAGGGCCAATTTAGAATCACCAATCCACCTAACCTGCATGTCTTTGGACTGTGGGAGGAAACCCACGCAGATACGGGGAGAACATGCAAACTCCACGCAGGGAGGACCCAGGAAGCGAACCCGGGTCTCCTAACTGCGAGGCAGCAGCACTACCACTGCGCCACCGTGCCACCCTCATGAGAAATTTGCATTTGTTAAATAATGCAATTGACTGCAAAATGTAAATGTGATATGTTTGTATTACCTTTATCTGTAGACTAGCTACATTTACCATTCAAAGACAGATAATCAAATACATTTTAAAATATTTGATATCTCTTGCCCTACATGTATCTTGAGTGTGCGTCTTGACCGCTCTTGCCCTGTACTTCCTCTCTTGATTCAATTCCCATAAAGCCTGCTTCTCAGACTCTGCCATTTTGAGACACCTTGCTCGCCTCCTGTCCTCTTTTTGACTACCATCATCATTTGTATTCTTGCAAATACTTCCCACCTTTGAAGACATCTCAGGTTGTGCCTTATTAGTATTTAGCAACCCAATGTAACTCAGGAAGTTATTTATATGGTTGTCATTAAAATGCTCCATTTTAACGCTATTAAAAAATGCCACAATCAGAAATTTAATTTCACACCCCTAAAGTATTGTGTCATCACCCTACCACAGAGCCACCAAAGCCAAACCAACCAATTGGATTGCTTGGAAGGACTAGACACATACACATATAGCATAGTTTTATTATTATTTAGTAGACAGTTTAACTGAAGTTCGAAACTTAATATGTCCACATACTGTATAGTGGATTAAAAACTATTTAGTCTCCATCACCTTTTTACATTTTTATTATGTTGCAGCCTTATACTAAAATCTTTTTTTTTCCATGCAACACTTAGTACTCCCACAATGACAAGGCAAAAACCGGACTTTAGAAACATTTGCAAAATTATTAAAAACATATATACATTTGCAAACATTTCTAAAGTCAGGTTTTTGCCTTGTCATTGTGGGAGTACTAAGTATTGCATGAAAAAAAAAGATTTTAGTATAAGGCTGCAACATAATAAAAAACTTAAATATAACATTGCATGAGTCTACCATTAGAAAGAGGCTGAACAAATTAGATCTACATGTGAGTTGTGCCAAAAGGAAACCTTTGATGTCCAGAAAGAACATCAAGACAAGACTAAAGTTTACCCATGAGCACCTAGGCAAAGACCAAGAATTCTGGAACAATGTGCTGAGGACATTTGAGGCAAAGACAGTTTTTTTTGCCAAGGTACCAAAAGGGTACTTGAGAATAATGAGAGACAATCTGTGAGAACATTTAAAACTTAACCAAAAGTGGACCTTGCAACATGACAATGTCCCTAAACATAGCAGTCAATCGACCATGGAATTGCTGAAAGCAAATAAATGGAGGCTTCAAGAATGGCCAAGTCAAAGCCCATATATGAATCCCATTGAGATTCTTTTGGGGGATTTGAAATGGGATGTGCACGCAAGACACCCCTCCAACGTTGCACAGCTGAAAGAATTCTGCATAGAGGTGTGGGAAAAGCGTTCTACCAATTGATGTCAAAGACTGCTAGGCAATAATAGGAAATATCAACTTAAAGCGGGGAATACCAGCTATTGGAGCCAAGTGTGCACTTACTTTTTTTACACAGAGAAATGGCACATCTGTTTATTTTTTTAATGAATAAATTACTGCAAAGTACAATTTCCCTTGTTCTTTTTTAATTTCATTACCTTTAACTAAAGGTACTGTTTAAGTCAATTCTTGATATGTCCACATATGATAAAGAGAGACTTTACTGGGAAATACAACTTTTGTTTCTGCATGTACCTACAAGGGGCACCTCCTGGCAAACATGAGCTAACCCACCACATGGGAACCTGGAGCCAGTGGAAGATCCTCACCCCCCACAGAGAACTGGGCTAAACGCTGCATTTGACTTAAACTGGGAAATAAGAATTTTAAACTGTAATGACTCCACAAGTTGGATTTCTTACTCGGGGCGTTTCTGTTAAGTCCAAGTTTATCTGACTTCAGATTGCGACGTCAATCCAAAATGGTGACGTGTACCACAAACGTTAGTGAAAGCTGTAATATTACAGTGTTTATTAGCACTTCTGTCTATTTGTGCTCCATCAGATCAGTCATAAACACAGCACTGTCCAACTTCTACTGTATCTATGAACATGTTGCTATGGTGTTTGGATATGCAAAATAATGCATAATGCATTGTTATCAATTGCTGTTTATTCAGATACAGTAAGCACAACAAAGGTTTTCTTGGATGTGTCCATATTGGTTTTCTGAATGTTTTACTGGTCAACTCGGGTGTGATGTCACTCCCAGCTGTGACATCCTAGGGAAATGGAATGAAGCACTAGAGCCATTGGGAGACCCTCACCCCACTCAGAGAAGAGGGATAAATGCTACATTTCATTTGAACAGGAAAGTCAGAAATTTCCGAGTCCCTAATTAGAATTTTCAGCTGGAACAACCTCATAAGTTGGTTTTCCTGCTCAGTGCTGGTCTGTAAATTCTAAGTTTGTCTGAATTTAGCTTATGATGTCAATCCAAAATGGTGACGTACACCATAAACTGTAGTGAGAGTGGTAGTATCATACTGTTCATTAACACATCTGCCTATTCGTGTCTCATTAAATCAGTTGTACACACAGCACAGTCCAACTTCTATCTGTGGTCATGGTGTTTGGATGTGCAAAATACGGCTTAATGCATTGTTCAGTAGTGTCTGTATCACGAAAGCGCAAGCACAACAAGGGTTCTTCTGGAGGCGTCCTTATTTTTTTTTCAGAATGTTTTACTGGAATGGGGTCAGCTCAGATGTGACGTCATTCCCAGCTCCTTCCAAGGTAAATGCAACACAGCATAAGATTCAGAAAAATGAGAAATGGCTCTAAGTACCTGTAGCACTCTAGATAACCTCATACTCTGAATTAACATGTTTGATTTACATATTACATAAGCTTAAAAAGGCTGATCTTGGTCGTGTATAGATTTAAAGTTAAGCAGAATTGACAAATTTATCACTTCATCGATCCACCTACTTACAGAATGTGCTATTTTCTTTACACATTCCTAGGAAGACATAGCTTGTACCTACAACCAACAATTCAAAGCAAGAAGTAGCAAATGATGAGATGTAACTCCATCACAGGGTACATTTGCATACTATACTGTACATTGAGACCATTCTGAGTCTT
>JANRMT010062797.1:17651843-17738477 GCA_026402145.1 Polypterus bichir lapradei | reverse complement strand
CCAGAACTTGTACCTATGACCACCAATTCAAAGCAAGAAATAGCAAAAAATGAGGTGTAACTCCATCACGGGGTACATTTGTATACTATACTGGACACTGAGACCATTCTGAGTTATCCAGAAATTAAATGGTCCTGGGAAGCCAGAGCTTGTACTTCTAACCACCAATTCAGAACAAGAAGTAGCAATGGATGGGATGGAACTCCATCACAGGGTTCATTTGTATACTATACTGTATAATTAGATCATTCAGAGTCATCCAAGCTTTACACAATCCTAGGAAGCCAGAGCTTGCACCTACAGTATAACCATCAGTTCAAAACAAGAAGTAGCAATGGATGGGATAGAACTCCATCACAGGGTACATTCACATACTATATATTGATAGCACTCAGAGCCATCCAAATTTTAGATTATGCGAATAAACCAGAATCTCTTGTTCTCTTTCACCATTTAACCACAAGTTTACACAAGCAAAGGGACAACGCACTAACCTCTGTCTCTCTACCAAGTGTATTCTTTTCAGCTATCCATACTCTAATAACTTGTAACGCCTTCTCAAACATTATGCAAGCGACCCACAAAACCACAATATTTCACTTCCTTAAATAGTTCTAGCTGAGTGTTGTGCCTAACTTGACATTAGCAATAAAGCTACACCATAAATGAAAATGGCAATACTACTCCTTGCTTCTTAAAAACTAGTTCAATTTTATTTCATTAAATTCTTGGCATAACTACAAACTAATGGCATAAATGGAGCAAGCCACCTGTCACACTCTGTTTTTCTTAATACTGTAAAAATGCTTCCAGTTGTCATACAGAACATAAACTGTCTAGCTGTTTTGTGTATTTGCTTGTCTTCTTTCTCCATTTTATCTGCTTTAATTAAACTATTAAATTGTGTTAGGGGAATTGTTCATTTTGCAATATAATTTGACATTTTATTCTTTCAATTTCCATAACAAATGAATAAAGATGTGCTGATACCCAATGCACAGAAGCTGGAGGAGTTTACATGGTGTGAATGGGATATCTGTTGCAATGAATACAGTTCATTTTTGTTTAAATGCATGCCAAAACATGGCTTAAATGAACACAAAGAAGTTTAGTGATTAAAAACTGCAAAGCCTTGTTTGTTTCAGCCCCTGAAGTTATGGACGACCTTCTTCAACACATGTTGGCGTCACTGCACTACTCTTGTAACAGGTTCAGTGCTTGCTTCACTCTGATGACAAGCTTATTCGTGCATCAGCTATTTTAACCATATCATTTATTGCCTTATTACTTGGGCACCACTTCACTAGTACACTTTAAATTTTTAGTTTTATGTATTGTCTTATCCTAAGTACAACAGTGCAATGATATTTCAGCAGAAACATATGAAACAGTAATAACATGTGTGATGGACAGCCACGGCCACTACCTGGCCAGGACGCCAGCAGGGCTGAAGGACCAGGGTAAAGGGGCATTGATGAGGCAATACCTCCCCTGAGACACTAGAGGGCAGCCCTCCTGGGCGGCTGTGGCACCACAGATTCCTGCAGGGCACGTCAGGAACTGGAGTTTGGTGAAGCCCTGTTGGATTCTGTGGGGGCCACCAGAGGGAGCTGCAGAGCCCTGTAGAGGACATCCAGCACCCCTGGGTGTGATTCCAGGTAATAGTGATGAGCCACCTGAAACACTCCCGGGACCTGAATAAGAGGAGCCGCCTCACTCCATTGTCGGGAGGAAGGAGACAAAGCCTGAGGAGGAGTGGCAGCAAGGAAGGGAATGGACTGTATATTGGTGTACTGTTGGTGGTTTGTGCACTTTTAATTGTAAATAAACACGGGTGTTGAGTGAACCTGTGTCTGGGGCTTAGAGTGGCAGTACGTCCCCTAGTGGCTTACACATGCTAACAGCATTACAACATCCATCCATCATCCAACCTGCTATAACCTAACTACAGGGTCACGGGGGTCTGCCGGAGCCAATCCCAGCCAATGAAGGACGCAGGGCAGGAAACAAACCCCAGGCAGGGCGCACACACACACACAAAGCACGCACCAGGGACAATTTAGAATCGTCAATGCACCTAACCTGCATGTCTTTGGACTGTGGGAGGAAACCCACGCAGACATGGGGAGAACATGCAAACTCCACGCAGGGAGGACCTGGGAAGCGAACCCGGGTCTCCTAACTGCGAGGCAGCAGCGCTACCCACTGTGCCACCATGCCGGACCATAAAACATGTACGAGAAAATGCATAGATTTGCAGTTATAATTCTATGTAGAGTGTCTATAAGAAGTATTCATTCCCTTGGAAGTTTTCACATTTTCTTGTTATAGAACATTGGGTCACAGTGGATTTAATTTGGCTTTTTTGATGCTGATCAAAGAATAAGACTCTTCAGTGACAAAGTGAAAACAGATGTCTGCAAAGCAGTCTAAATTAATTATAAATATAAAACAAAAAATAACTGATCCACCCTTTCAGATCAGTGTTTGTTAGATGCACCGTTGACATCTTTGTCAATGTTGTATAAGGTGTGGACTATGGCTGGCAGCTTATCCTGGCCAATACCCCCAAGCTGCCAGAGGGAGCCCTCCCTGCGACGTGGAGATGCCCCAAATTCCAGCAGGGCATCATGGACTATGGAGTTTTAATGTACAGCCCTGCTGGGTAACATCGGGGCTGCCAGGGGACGCTGCAGGGAGGCACAGAGACGTTTATTTTCCATACAGTCTGGAAGTACGTCCCAGTCACATGGACAGAAGAAACGACGTACTTCCGGGTTGAAGAAAAGGAGAAGTGCTGGATAATCACATGGACTGAGGGATCAGAAGCACTTCCAGGTCATGGACTATAAAGGATTGTGGGAGATCCCAGACGGGCGAGCTAAGTTGGGTGGCAGGGTGACAACTCGTCTGGGTGTGGAGGATTGATTATTGTGTAGGTTATTGTTTATTATTTATGAGTATTGTGGAGTGGAGGGTGCTTTGTGCACTTATTTATAATAAAATGTCAATATTTGGGACTTTTATCTGGTGTCTGGCGTCTGATCTGAGGGTTCAAGGGGACGACAGCGTCCCCTATCTGTCACAAAGGATAAAATGTGAAAACCTCCAATAGGTGAATACTTCTTCTGTAGTTAGTCATTAGTACTAAAATATAAGTAATATGATACTTATAAACTGTTACTAACCCTCCTTTAGCCTGCTTCTCTTCACAGCATCCTCATGTGGCACGTGGTGGTCTCCTGCCCATGAAAAAGTCATCTTAGATAAGGAACACTGGAATCATCAGGTAAAAGGGTCCTTTCATCAGATTGGCCAGCCCAGCACTGACTCTGCTGTGGAATGGCCAGTGGGGGAAGCAGTTTGTTGGCTGAGGTTTCCAGGACTCTGACTGTGTCTGGTTTGTCGGTTTCCTTTCCACAATCTGGCTGAGGTTCTACAATTTGCTGATAGACAGATATTGTTGTTTTTCATTTATGGTAATAAGTTTCTACTTAGTTTTTGATGTATTTGAACAAATCGGTATCCTTATATGTGCTAGTTCTGTATTTAGTAAGTAGTGTGATCATTTTCTTACTCTTCATCTTTTTCCACTTCTCTGTGGGGTTGAAGTGCTTGATCAACTTTCTCCATACAGCTCAGTCCCCAAACAGATTCTTCTCCTTCATATCTTCATTTACTTTATCCATCGACCTCCACTTTGCCCTCCTTTTGCTTTCTCTTCCCCTGTACTTTCATTTCCCTCAATCCTTTGCCCACATATTTAGTGTGTCTCCTCATCACATATCCATACCACTTCAGCATACTTTCCTGTACTTTCTTAGATTTTGTTGTACCTCTTATTGTCTCGTTTCTTATTCTGTCCTTTTTTGTAACTCCACCCATCCATCTTGACATTCTCATTTCTACAACATTCAACTTCTTCTCCTGCACTCCCTTTACTGCCTGTGTCTCAGCTCCATACATCATTGCTGGTCTTAACCACAGTCTTAAAATCCTTACCTTTAACCTTCTCCTTAATTCTCTGAGCACACAATACTCCTGATACATTCTTCTAATGTTTCCATCCACACTGCAGGCTATGGGCTATATCTGCATCTAGTTCTCCATTTTGGGCTACCACTCATTCTAAATATTTAAACTTATCCACACTCTTCAGTAGCTCTCCCTGCAGGTTAATTTTTGAATCATGATTATTATTAAACCTCAGATATTCTTTTTCTAATTTATTTTCAGTCCTTTATCTTCCAATGTCCCTCTCCATTCTTCCAACTTTCTCTCCATGTCCTCTTTTTCTGGTGCTACTCAACACAAACTCAACAGCAAAAAGCCTGCACCAAGAGAATTGGTCTTTTCTCGCTCGACTCAACATGTCCATAACCAGATCAAAAAAGGTAAGGACTTCAAGAAGATCCCTGGTGCAGTCCTGCTGTAACTGGGAGCTTACCTGTTACCCCAACATGCCCTCTAATCAGAGTCCTCGCTCTATAATAAGCCTTCTCCAAATCGATAAACACCATATGCAATCCTTTTTGTTTTCCTCAATGCTTCTCTATCATCTGTCTCAATGCAAAGACTGCACCAGTTGTTCCTCTTCCTGGCATAAAACCAAACTGTTCCTCCCCTGTGGTGGTCTCTTCCCTAAGCCTTCTCTCTCTATATAAAGCAAGTGGTATAATCTATTCATGCATTTTGCCTTGAAAGTTGTTGTGGCGCTCAACACCTGCACTTGGTAAGGCGTGCTGTGCAAGAACAGCTCATATTGTATTGTTGTGTTGTATTTCTGAGGTGGCAATGGTAGATTGGCCAACTACCTTTATGAAGATTACTTGTTTTCTCTTTAGCGTGTTGTATTTACTTCATTTTTGACACCCATTGAACTCTCTCTGAATTGCCTTTCTGACAATTTCTTCAATTATTTACAAGTTTGTTTTTTCAGGCAGCTGTTTCTGGTCTTCTTAGGGAGTCAAGGCTGGGGTGCTGTCAAAAAACAGGGCCTGTTTAAGCCCATTTGATGATTTTTGGTTATACATGAAATAAGTTCTTGTTGTTGTTGTATAGGCTCTGTGTAATTTTAATGTAACAGCTGGGGTGGTTCATTATGAAATATCATTCAGTAGACTTGTACACTTTTGTACCAATTCTTAGAGGATAAAGAGGAGAGAAAAAAATAAAACGTTTATGACCTGGATGGACTGTCACCTTTGTTTATGCTTTCCGCCTTCCAAAGGTGTGTTCTCACTTGGGGAAAAGTTCTCCTCCAACATCAACACGCACTGTCTTCACCACACTCTGTAAGGCTTTGTGTTCAAAATGTGATTGCAATTGGAGATAAAGCTGGGAAATAAAGTCTATTGCAAATACACAGAAAATGCAAAGCACTTATGAAATATGGCAAATTTCCTGAGAAGCTAAGGAAGTAGAGGCACTGATGAGCTGTCCTGATTAATGCACTTATATGACTGATCTGTTAGATTGTTATTGATAAGGTTGCAGAAAAATTTGAAACTGCAAACTCTTGCTGCAGCACTCCTGTTGATATATGTGTGAGCGTGGTCACCTCTCTGTTTCCTGAAATCAGCAATCTGTTCCTTAATTTTGGCAATATCAAGAGTGACGTTATTGCCATGGTTGCTCAATGCAAAGTCCATCACCTCAGTCCTGTTTGGCTGTTTGGTCGGAAAACATGCACACCAGTAGCCAGATGGCAGCCCTTTTGCAGGGCGCTGGCAGTGTTCCTTCTGTTCCTCTTTGCAGAAAGGAGCAGATACCAGTTCTGCTGCTGGATTGATGCCTTTCTATGACCCTGTCCTGCTCTTCTTATATAATGGCCAGTCACCTGGTATTTCATCCATGCTCTTTTGACTCTGCCAGAAGATACAGCAAATCTTTTTGTGGCAGTACACATGGGTGTGCCATCCTGGAGGAACTGGACTACATGTGCAACCTGAATGGGCTGCAGGTACCACCTCATGCTACCATTAGTGACAAGGACACTAGCAGAACATAAAAATACAGATGAATCAGTCGGGAAGGATAAGGAAAGAGCAATTGTATGTGTTCACCACCTGCAAAACCATTCCCATTTTGGGGGTGTCTTGCTGTTCCCTCTCCAGTGCCCTGGTTATCACTTTCATTTGCACCAAAGCAGGTGAAGTTGATTCACAATCGCTTGTGCTTCGTAACTGGACAGATTAATATCAGTATTCCCGCCCCCCCCAACCAATATACATCAAAATGGAAAAAAAATATTTCTGAATGCAATTAGGATTTAAAATCATTTTTGTAGGTTGATTTAGTACAGCAGCCTGTTACAAGTGACACATTATATTATCCTAGCTGTTCAAGACTGCATTCAAGCTTACTTCTTAAAGGAATACTCCTCTCAAAAATTATATTTTTTATATGTTACTTACACTGTGTAGTTTGTAATGGTGGCTGAGAAAAACGTTTAATCAGGGTCCACTCCATCTGAACTAGTGTGGTGCTGAGGCATCACCCGCTGCATGGCTGCACTTGAGTCCTAACCTGGGATCCTGAGTTGGTTTGTCGTGTGTCGGGTGTGGCAATGCACTGTATCAGTGTGTGCTACTAACCCTAGAAGGTCATTGTCAATGTGTATTTCTCATCTGAAATTGTGGGTAAGACTCAAAACCTTTGCATTACGTATCATTGTTTAAATGCTCTTTTGGTTAGTGATCGTTGAGATAGGTTTCTGATTTTTACTTAACATTTTGGTTTTGAAAGAGTATTTCTTCTCTTAGAAAGACAGACATTTACATTTACATAGTGACAAACAGCAGTTTTGCTCACCACACATTAAGTCGTGAGGGGTGAGACAGAGAGCCAATTAGAGACAGGGGATTATTAGGGGATAGTATGGACAAGGCCATGATGGGTAGTTTAACCAGGACAATGAGGTAAACCCTACCGTTTTCAAAAGATATCCAAGGATCTATTATGACCACAAACAGTCAGGATCTCGTCTCTTCTTTTGCTCCTTTCTTCTTTTCCATGCTGAATCCTATTTAAGAACCACAAAAATATGCGAAATGAAACAAATTTTTTTTTCCAGTTAGTAAAGGCTTAGACATTGAACTGAAAAACAGAAAGTCTTTGCTTTAATCAGCTCCTTTGACTCATGCATGACCAATCACAAGCCACTTAATGTGAGATAATACTGCAGAAAGTAGATAACATTTGTATTATATATTTGTGATTTATAAGTCATTTTAATATTAGCTAAATACTATATATATATAGAATACCACATCAATTAATGATAGTGCATAACAGCTTTTAGGGTCAATAGTTATGTGATGCAATTTGAAGCTTTTTTTATGGGTTTTCCATCTTCTTCAGATTCTCAGGATGGATTTTTTTTAGTGGCTTCTATGTGGTTGCCATTTTATCTAACCAAAAAAAAAAAAAAACTAGCAGGGTGAATGATGAGGCAGGGCAAAAGCTAAATGGGCAACAAAAGACAGAAAAAACAAAAATGACGTTGTAGGGCGTCTGTATGAGGGACAATTCCCTTTAGCTATTGCACAACTGCACGTTGTAGTCTTAATCTACATGCTATCGTGGGCAGGTCCAAAATGAGACACCTTCTGGGAGAGTCTTCATTTTATACCAGGCAGACTGAAAGAGGCCCTTGCCTTCATTAGCCTTAAGGGGTGGTTTTTCGAGGCTGTGAGGGGAAAAAGGAGACAAGACCATTAGCAACACTGCTCCCTTTCATCTTAGGCTGGCACCACTTACTTTAGGTGAGCCTGAAACGTGACCCTCATTATTTGGTTGACACCTTTATATAAAATGATATACAACATTCAAGATACAATACAATACAATTTCTTTTTTATAGCCCAAAATCACACAAGAAGTGCCGCAATCGGCTTTAACAGGCCCTGCCTCTTGACAGCCCCCCAGCCTTGACTCTCTAAGAAGACAAGGAACAACTCCCAAAAAAACCCCAGTAGAGAAAAAAATGGAAGAAACCTCGGGAAAGGCAGTTCAAAGAGAGACCCCTTTCCAGGTAGGTTGGGCGTGCAGTGGGTTTCAAAAAGAAGGGGGTCAATACAATACAGTACACAGAACAGAACAAATCCTCAATACAGTATAACAATAAAGATTTTAGAAGTACGTAGCAGAATTTAACAATGAATGACATCAAATAATATAATCTGGATTTGTTTATAGTCCTGGAGACCTCAACCATTAAGCTGACTCCCCAATTTGGCCACTCCACAGCTGAAACAGTGCTGGACCAGCCAATCCGATGAAAGGACCTTTCTTTCCCATTATTTCCAGCGATCCTCCATCAGGGATGACTTTACCATAAGCAGGCACAACAACTTGGCAGGTGGGCCATGGCACCAAGTGCCACATTTGAGTTTCGAGAAGAGAAATAAAATAGGTGAGAGTTAGTATCAAATTATAACTATCATGTTACTTATGTTTTAGTGCTATAGACTGACAACAGAGATGCAGTCTGTACAGTTAATCAGCAGCTCTTGTCAGGATATGCTAAATTGATACAATTGGTTACATTTCTTTTGTTTTTCTGATTGAGCACTGGCAGCTGAAGTGACTTACTCGTGGTCAGACAGAGTCAGTAGCGGGATTTGGACCACACCTCAGGGTTTGAAGTTCAAAGCCTTATGCACTGCTTCACTCTGGACCCCATTTTCCACTCCAGCATATGAACCTCTTCCTTAATCTGTAAAATTCATTATAATGTGGTAATACACCCTTAAAAACATAGGTGCCAGAGTGGTTCTTCAGGGCAATGCCATATCGGGACCATTTCTGGTTCCCAAAAGACCCATCCACATGAAGGTTCCAGAAAGAACCTTTATTTACTTAGATCCAAAACAGGTTCCATATATTAAATAACCATAATTAGAGGGTAACAGATTTGTGAAATACTAATGATTCCTTATTTTAAAAGGACTCGTGCTGCCTACAATAACACAAGGTAAGTCCAGATATTCTTAATTTGTTTATGTCCAGCTAGGTAGCCTATCATACAGTAAAGATTTTGTGTTTTTGTCCACATATTAGGAAGTATTTCAAAGCACAAAGAACCAACTACACATGCAAAGAAGTCATCCCAGAATTAAAGGGTAATTTGTCGTGTAATGGAACGACACAACCCAGTAAAGAACCATATAGTGCCATTATTATTATTAGGTGCCGTCGACTTGGGTTCGAGTCCTAGTGAATTGATGAATTGAAGATCTAAAAAGAAGCTAGTTTTATGCTAGTCCAGTGAGGGTGTCCAGTGTCATCCCCATGGTTGTCATCAACATGTCCAGTCATCTGATTGCAGGTTGCCCTCTTCGCCTGGTTCTTTCGATCTTCCCAAACATGATGTCCTCCTCCAGTGATTTAACCTCTTCTGACAATGTGACCAAAATAAGACAGTCATAACTTCATTATTTGGGCTTCAAGAGACATAACTGGTTTGATCTCTTCCAAAGTCAATTTGTTAGTTCTTCTACAGTAACTTGTAATGCCACATAGTGACACATGCTGCTTTTAAGAGTGTAGAATAATTTCAGAAAAAGAGAAGGAACAGATCTTTGCAGTAAAAACCTTGAAGCAAAATTAGCAAGAAAGGATGAAGACTATGATGATTTTGTATCAAAACCTAAACAGACATCTCAGGAAAGTATAACAGACCAAATGTCCAAAAAAAACAGACAAGTAAGGGAAAAATATGAGAATGAAAATACAAATAATACTGGTTTTAATAACATAGGTGGCACGGTGGCGCAGTGGGTAGCTCTGCTGCCTCGCAATTAGGAGACCCGGGATCGCTTCCCAGGTCCTCCCAGCGTGGAGTTTGCATGTTCTCCCTGTGTCTGCGTTGGTTTCCTCCCACAGTCCAAAGACATGCTTGTTAGGTTTATTGGCGATTCTAAATTGTCCCTAGTGTGTGCGTGCCCTGTGGTGGGCTGGCACCCTGCCTGGGCTTTGTTTCCTGCCTTGCACCCTGTGTTGGCTCGGATTGGCTCCAGCAGACCCCTGTGACCCTGTAGTTAGGATATAGCGGGATGGATAATGGATGGATTAATAACATAAACTACACTCTTAAAAAAATAATGGTTCTTCTTGAAGTCATAGATTGACTTCGCCGTTTTATTCTAGGAAAGGTTCTTTGCATATGAAGTTGGTTGTTTATGTTTTGGAAAACATCCTAATATGTAGAAAACAAATCTTTCATTTATGGTAGGAGATTTAACAAGGCACTAACAGATTAAGAAAACCTGAACTTAGCCTATGGTATTGCCTGCAGGGAGAGCCCTTTTAGAATTATGACCCATTAGTATTTCATAATTTTGTTACCATCTGTTTATGGTTATTTATTCTGTTCTGGGTCTATATAAATTAAGGGTCTTTCTGGAGTATTCATGTGGATGGTTCCCCTTATTGCATTGTTCTGAAGAACCACTCTGGCACCTTCATTTTGTTCTAGATGTAAGAAAAACATTAAAACATTTGTTTTATTGACATGATATTGAAGACTGCTACAGTTTTGTACTGATCGATATAACTGCACTACCAAAGATTGTAGTACTGACCCCTTGCCTCGCAAATGGTTGAAGTTGTAGGTGCAGGTTTGCTCTTTTATGAAAGCAGATGTTGAGGAAGTTAAAGGCACAAACTGACAATGCAACTCAGTAAAGGCAGCCTATGGTGGAAGTGATGTTTAGGTGGGGTAAACCCCTTGTTCATGTAAGATGCCCACTCCCAGGTCGAGTGTACGCACTCATGGCCGAACACCTGCTCCTGAAGGTCCACAGTAGGTTGTTGATTCAGTTCACACCACAAACTCACACTGTATTATCTTAACAGTGCTTCTGTTTTCGAAATATACAGACTATATAATTATACACTTGTGATTTGTAGATTTGATTTGAATTTAATTATCGAGTAAATGAATACAATTTTTTGCCCAAAAGAATATAAAAGAGAGCATGTAAGCAGAGGTCAGTAAGTCAGTAAGATTAAAGCATGCTGTCTATGTGTGTGTGTGGGAAGAGTGCAAACTGCTGTACGCAGCTCATACACTTCAAACGTATGCATGACAGCATCAATAACAAGATGATTATCAGGTTTCTGTTCAAAATTTCAACTTTCACTTTATTTTCCTACATAGGAAATCAGATAAACTGGCTCACTCAAAAAAAAAAACAAATTAAGGCTCCAAAGAAACAATTCATTCACGTTTCCCAAATCTTTTACCTCATAATATTGACCTGCAGATGAACATCAGTATAAGGTTACTGCCAAAATTGATTGCAGTATTACAGCATTTTGAACACTAACCCTCACCCTGCCTGGTTCTGAACATCGTCAGTATCAAGTTAGGACAGAGAAAATGAAAGTAGCAACACAAGATGAAATTGGTGAAGACAGATGGTTCTTAAGGTTTCTAGGCATCGATAGAAGTGTCTTGTTAGATCAGGTCAGATCTGCTGTGCTGCAAGTGTGCACTTGTTGCTGCTGCCTGACTTGATATATATACTGTAGTGAAGTGACTCCGAGTGCGTGACAGTATTTCTGTGAATTACACTGACGGCAGAGTGTGCCTGCTTCTGTTCGCCTCCATTGCCCTACCAGTCACATTGCTGTGGCTTATAGACGGTGGTTTAATTACGTGTATATATTGGGAATGATGTGATGATATTGAATAGTAAAATTGGTTGGCTGCTTACACAAGCTCTGAGCAGCAAGTCAGCCTGTGGTTAACATAACCATAAAAGGCATTACTGAAGAACAGATGAATGTACTCTATATTGTAATACTTGTTATATATTAACTGTTTTGTGGTGAAATATATACTGTGTAAGCTATTACATTACATGTTTTCTTGTTTTACTAATTTTTCTTTTTCTTTTTTTTTAATGTTTAGTACACCATATTTCCCAAGGGAAAAATGTCTTTTTGCATGACCCTTGGGGGTCAGAGTGCAGGGTGAGACATTTGTTCAGGTTAAGGGTCCAAAAGAGTAGGTTCCCTTCTGGCAGTTATCCAGATTTGACCCAACAACCTTCCGGATACCAGTGCAGATCTTTAGCCTCACAGCCACCACTCCGCCTCATTGACAAGTGCAATAAAATAAAAATTCCTGTCTTTGCCATGTTTCAGCAGCAAAGCAAAAAAAAAAGAAAAAAATATTTGGATGGACTCTTAAATAAGGGAGCAAATGAAGTAGAAGCAGTTAAACCACGTTAATAATAGGTACAGCCATGCTGCCTTCACTTCGCTGCCTCTTCCGTGCTAGTAAGCTTGATGTACTATATTTTCCAAAAGCTTTACTAGCGGAAGTAGACAAACTGTGTTGCTCTGTTGCCCAAAAGCGAGCTTTCTGCAGCTTTTAGGAATGACAGAAATGCAGTAGCATACAGTAAAGTGGAGTCAGAAAGCATTCATCTTCACTTTCAGCTTATTTTATGGTGTTGTAGATTCAATTTTAAATGGATAAATTTGCCATATTTGTCCACCTCTCTTAACTTAATAACTTATAATAAAAAGTGAAAATCTGTTGGGTTTGGAAGATGAATGGATAGAAAGATGTTTTCAGAAATGTTTGGAAATTTCTTAAAAATAAAAAACTGAAATCTCTTATTTCTATAAATATTTCGATGCATAATTCCACATTTTGTAGAAGACCCTTTTGGCAGCAATTTCAGTTTCAAGTTTTTACAAGTTTTGCACACCTGGACCATTCATCCTAGCAGATCCTCTCAATTACTGTTATATTGGATGGGAAATGTCTGTAAACTGCCATCTTCAGGTCTCTCCACAGGTGTTCTGTGGGGTCTGAGCTTTGGCTGAGTCACTCAAAGACAGTCACAGAGTTGTCCCAAAGCCACTCCAGCATTGTTTTGGCTGTACACTTTGGGTCATTTTTGTGCTGAAAAGTGAACCATCACCCCAGTCTGCAGTGTGTGCACTCTGGAGCAGGTTTTCTGCAAGGACCTCTTTGTATCTGGCTGTATTCATTAATTCCTCATTTCTGACCAGTTTTACTGTCCCAACCACTGAGAAGCACCCCATAGGATTAAGCTGCTACCACCACAGTTCAATGTAGGGATAATATTAAGCAGGTAATGAGCAGTGCCTGCTCTTCACCAGGCAAAATGCTTGAGTCCTGCCCAAACAGTTCCATTTTGTCTCATCAAACCAGAGAATCTTTTTCCTCATGATCTCAAACTACTTTAAACTATCACATGCCTTTTATTAGATAAAGAGGGACTAACATCTAGCCACATCACCATAAACACCTGACTGATGAAGTGCTGCTGAGATTGTTGTCCTTCTGACAGGTTCTCCCATCTCAAGAGAGCACTTCTGAAACCCTGTTACAGTGACTGTTGGGTTCTTCTTGGCCGGTTACTCAGTTTGCCTGGATAGTCAATTCTAGAAGAGTCCTGGTGGTTCCAAACATTCCATTTCACAATTATTGAAGCGGCTGTGCTCCTGGGAATACTCAAAGCTTTAGAAATTGTTTTATACCCTTGACCCATGTGTGCATCACTACAGTGTCATCATGGACATCTACAGAGAGTTCCTTGGACTTCATGGGTTGGTTTTTGTCCTGACATGCACAGTGAATTGTGGACCTTGTAGACACAGGTACAAATGTGTGCCTTTCTAAACAATGTCCAGTCGATTCAGTCTGTCACAGGTGGACCCTAGTGAAGTTCTAGACACATCCCAAGGAGAATTAAAGCAAACAGGATGAACCTGAGCCCAATTTGGAGTGTCACAGCAAAGGGTCTATATACTTTTATAAATGAGAGATTTCAGTTTTTGATTTGTAATAAATTTGCAAACCTTTTGGAAAACGTGTTTTCACTTTGTCATTATGGGATATTCAGTGTAGACTGATGAGCAAAAATGGCAGACTTACCCATTTAAAATTAAAGCTGCAACACAATAAAGTGGGCAGAAAGTGAAGGGGTCCAGTCTATATCTTTACAGCCTAGCAGCTTTGCACTTGGTTCCATATTATTTAAGTTGTGACTGTTTTTTACTTTCTCATATACGAAGGGAAAGTATTGTAATCGTCTGAAGATTCGATGTCAAGATTTTGAATCTCAACATTTTAGACATCCCCGAGTCTGAAAATATCATTTTTAGAATTATGTCTCTGTGTCTGTCTGTCTGTGTGTACGTATGTGTGTTTTGTCACACACGTGCGATTAGGAGACATCTAAAGGGCCTGAATAATAGTAATTCCATGCCTGACCAGGGGACGGTGAGGTGCACTAATTATCTCTCTCAATCCCTTACAGACCATTCTCAGGAAATCTTGCCCGGTTCCGGTGCCGACGTCACTTTCAGTTCCAGCGCTGCCGATGACGTCACTTCTGGTCCCGGCCCTGATGACATCATTTCCTCCCCTTGTATTTAAAAGCCGCCATTTTAAGGCAGCAATTCAGTTCTTTTGTGGACTCGCATGAGTAACGAACTCTGACCAATTTACCTCTTTGCAGCCGGGATATAATACACGGGTGGCTACCCCAAACCTTCTCATGTGTCATTGTGCTTTTTCTGACAGTTTTTATATGTAAACACGATAACTTAAGTACGATTTCATTTAGGTCAACCAAACTTTGCATATAAGTATTAGGTACAAAACATAGATTTCTATCAACATTTGGGCTATTTCCGCTAACTGGAAGTGGTACTTTTATTCATGCGGCTGCAGAGTCCGATTTATTCAATTTTACCTTTATAATAACTGTTCAATACATTATTAATTTGATTTTTGTTGATGATTCTTTAATGTACATAATGTAAAAATATAATCATTGTCTTGCAGTTTACTCCTCAAATATCCATCCCCATATCTGAGTATACGAGAAAGTCAAGGGGAGACCACTCCCGATTTTTTATCATTTGAGAACAATACATAAAATGTTTTTTGAACAACTACTGTATAGTAACAGAAGGAAGTTGTCATTTGACTACTGATACCTATATTCCTTTTGAAAATACAAACTGTTAACACTTGAGATTGCAGTCCTGTTAGACAGCTTTCAAGATCCTTGTGCCTTAACTGAGACTGTTACATGCAATGATTTCTACCAACCTGGGATTCTACCATCCAGGCTATCCCAGGATGTATGAGCTAATAAATCCCACTAAATTCTTGAGACAGATAGCACAGATGATTCAGTACACATTGCCATGATCTCCTGAGGTGCATGTCTGTGTTTGTTCTGGAAAAGCACTTAATCAGCACCCAGAGCTACCAGCTCATGGAAGAGTTACGTTTTTTCCAGACTTCTTCTACTGTTCTCTTGGAAACTTTAATGCTATAGAATTTTTTTGCAGCCTTCCCCACATCTGTGCTTCAACACACTCTAAGGTCTGCAGACAATTATGTTGACCTCACAGCTTGGTGTTTTCTCAACTGTAGGACCTTCTACAGACAAGTGTGTGCCTTTCCTAATCATGTCCAGTCAACTGAAGTAACCACAGAAGAGCTGCAAACAAGGTGTAGAAACAATTTGGTCAGTCAGTCATTTTCAAATCCACCCAGCTAGCATAGGGCGTAAGGCAGGAACAGAAACAAACACCTCAACCACACACTCACGGGCCACTTTTAGTATCGCCAATCGACCTAACTTGCATTTCTTTGGATTGTGGGAGGAAACCGGAGCACAGACACAGGGTGAACATTCAAACTTCACACAGAGAGGACCTGGGAAGCAAACCCTAGTATCTTTACTGCAAGGCAGCAGCACTGCCATTGTGCCACCCAGAAACAATTTGATGGTGAGAAAAAGAATGGGAGCCAAATTTCAAATGTCATTCTGGGATATTTTTTAAGTGAAATGAATTTAGCACCAGGCTGCAACATAACAAAATATGAAAAAAGTAAAGTGAGTCTGAATACTTTCTTAATCCACTGTTGACTTTGGCTCCTTGCGACTCTCAGCTGGGTCAGACAGGTTACCAGGGGTCCTCAATCACAATCCTGGAGGGCCACAGTGGCTACAGGTTTTCCTTCCAGCTACTTTACTAATTAGAAGACCATCCTTGCTGACAATGAAACTTGGTATTTAACTATTTGGCTTGTTGGTGCTTTCATTCATCCAAGATAAATTTTAGTTGCACTGTAGAGTTTCCTTCTTTGAGAACATTATCCATATGTTTTGTGGAACAGAACAAATTTAAATTTAATGTTCCTTCCAATTTCCTTTTCTTTTATTTCTAAACATTATTAACACAGATACTACATGGTGCCTATGCACAGGTTTAACTGGAGAGCTGCTGGTTTATTGATTATCTGAATTTCATTATTAACTAATGTCTGTTTAAGAAAACAGGCAATAATTAAAACTTAAATGTAGTTGCTAAAGACTAAAATAAGCAATTAAAGCTTCTGAATTGCAACAGGCACAATAACTACAATTTAACCCAAAAAACGTATTGCTTTAAATGGGTTCTAACTAAGAAATTGATTGAAGTGAAAACCTGCAGCCACTGTAGACCTCCAGGACTGTAATTGAGGACCTCTGATCTGAAATGTAATAAAATTTGTCTTTAATAAATGAAGGCGCTAACAATGGATACAGTTAAATACCAATTTTAATTATCAGCAAGTACGGAGTTCTAATTAGGAAACCGGCTGGAATGAAACCTTGTAGCCACTGTGGCCCTCCAGGACCGTGACTGAGGACCCCTGGATTGGAGAATGGACTAATGGATGTAACTAAAGTAACTATCCTGATTATCATTTACATATTAATTCAGATTTTTTTTTCCCATTTCTTTTCTGTAATAATTATCTCACAGTTCATCGTATACTGTTCACCTATAACATTGTAAATTAATTTTTCACAGCCAGAAGGCATCACGGTATGAAAGTTACAATGACCCCCAAAACGAAATGACTGTTTTCTGCAGCTGCTCACTGGCCTTTGTGTGGTTTATAAAAAGCATGAATGATTAACAGCTGTTAAGGCTAAACTAAGTAACTTTACACTTTACAGCGCAGTGTTGTCACACTTATTCAGATTACACATTGAGGCAGATTCTCATTTTCTTGTGTACTGTCACCACTTGACCAGCAGGCCAAGAAGATGGTAGGTCCCCAAGATGTGCAATTCACAGCACTCAAAACCCAAGGGAGTCACATATGTGCATAAAACAAATGTTTTGATAATTTGGTGAGCAATGAAACGGGTGATGACTAGAATGTGGGCACTAACTGATCTGCCATCTAGGAGGGCAACTGTGCAAAGTCTGCATCACTCCAAAATCTGTGCTATGGCCGAAAATCATTGTGACCACAAGAGGTGCCACCAAGCACCAAACACCAGACACAACTGCCACAAAACAGTTCCCAGTTCAAATAGAGCTGTTTTATTTCATAACAGTACCTATTACAGGCTTTTAAAGTCAGCTCAAGACAGTATGAAATCCCCAGAATGCTTCTCTCTCCTCCTTCCACTCTTCCTCAGTGAGCATCGTCCTCATCCTCCTGATTCCCTGAGTGAGGCGAGATACCTCCTTTTATGGCAGACCCGGGAGTACTTCTGGTATCACAGCATTCCTTGCTGGAAACACTTCCAGGTCATATGGAAGCTCCCCAAAATAGAGAGGTCTGTTATAGTGTTCCCCCCTGTGGCACCCAAGGACCCTGAAAGGGTCATCTTTCCGAGTTACAACTTCCGGGCAACCCTGCGGGTGCCTGGACTGAGCTCCAGCCAGGGGAGTACTGCCACCTTTCGTACTGGGGGATGAATTGTTCAAAACATCTATTTGTCCCAGGACCATCCATTATCTAGTCATGCCAACTGGGACAGAAACCAAGGACCATCTCAGCTGGGTGGCACCTCCATTCTTCTGCACCATCCATTAAGGCCTCCTGGCCAGGTAGAGTATCTTCCTCAACCCCAGTCAGGATGCCAGTCTATCCAGTCTGGCACTTGCAACATGCAAGCTAGAATCTCTAAACTGGCTCTGTAAATATGACCTGCGAATGATCCTGCTACACTTTCCACAGCCATTCTCTAACCCTAAATTGGAAAAGTAGATCCAGAAAATTTAGCTTAATATTAGGAAATGTGGCACACTATCCAGGGTTTGTTATACAACAGCTGCATTGTTCAGATTCAAATTTGTGGTCTTATGTACATAGCACAATTAAATTCTGATTTATTTGTTTGCCATATCCCAGTAATAGTAGCATAATACCAACAACAGCCAAAAAAAGTGATTGTTACAACTTTACAGTATACAATAAAAACACTGGATGATATATACTGTATATGAAACACTCATGCAGTCAGCAGTATAAGAGGATGTTGAGCAGCCTTATGATCTGACGTAAACACAGTCCTTGGATCTGTGAATCAGTTTGAGAACAGACCCTTGTTGAAAACTGACAGTGCAGGATTGCTGAGGTCTTTAGTAACATGCTTTTCTAATACTGTGAGTGTTGTATGTGTCTCATGTCATGCATGTGCGTCTGTGGATGACCCTCTGGACTCTTCAAAGTATGTGATATTACCCTGTGCTGAAAGGGGTGCTGGTGCTCATCATGTCCTCTTCTATTCCCTCCGCAGTGTCATGTTTCAGCCAGCATTTCTCTCCTTGGCTAGGGTTCAAAGTTGTGCTTCTTTTCTAATTTTGTCGTATTTGTTTGTATTAATGCTTCTTTTCTTTATTATGTACATTACTTTTTGTGTTTATTTGCTGTGTTTTGTGGTTGGTCCCCCAAGGGGTGGGGCCACCTGCCAATCACCACCAGGAACTGGCCTCCACCCTATATATTGGAGAGCCTTTCATAGTTCCTGGAGGTTCATTTTGAACACACTAGGGAGTAGATTGTTATTTGTGTTTTGCTGTGCCATATTGATTTTCATGATTTCCTGGATTTTTGAACCTGTACTCTGCTTCTGATGTAGGATTCTGTATTGGGACTGTGTTTGCTGAGAATTTCCTTGCCTTCTGAAGCAATTCTTTCTGGGCTCTTAGGAGCGTCTTGGGTTATCAGGCCTTTTGTTAAAATCTTTTATTTTATAAAGCCCATTAGTTTCTAATTGGGGTTTGGAGAGTAACCCACAACATTTGAAAACATTTAGGGAATTCTGTGCTGAGAAGACTCCCAGTGAGGGCACCTGACTCCGCCCCTTCTGAACTTAAACCTATAAATCACAGGGTCAATGGAAGGAGGTGTCACTCTGTGAGCAGAGCACAGGATAGGACGGAGCTCCTGCACAATTAGGCTTCCTTTTATCTTCTGTTTATTTTAACTGCCTGCACGCCATTTGAGCACTTGTGCTTTTTGTTGGATTTTCAGTTTGAAGTAAATGGGGACGACCAGGTTGGCACCCCAACATTTATTGATCAGACTTGTGTTTCCTCACTCAACCACACCCCCACTCAATGTGGTAGGAGGTGATTTTTAAGGAGTGCTAAAACGTGACTCAACGTTTTTGGGCAAGATTAGGCAAATAGGGTTGGTGACCTTTGTTGGGCTGAATCGCCTGTTCTTGTCAAAATTGTTCACAAATGTCTGGAATAAAAGGGAGCCGTGTGTCAGTAATTCTCTGAACCTACTTCATCAGGCTGTGTTTTGGGATCCTAAACTGTGGAGGTCCCATGCCAGGATGTTATGGAGCCCATCAGTAAGGCTTCTATGAAACACCTACAGAAACATACATAAAGACATAATTACACATTTTTAAGTCGTCATCAAAAATGTGTCAATCTTGCAAAAATTAATGTAATGGTTGTGACCTGTGTCGGAATGTTCAGGTGAGAATCTACAGGAGTAGGAGCCATAGAATGGTAGAGGAGCATAAAAGAATGAACTGGAAAAGAATGAGAAGACAATTATTTGAGGAGTTCAAGTACTGTTGTAGTCTGGGTCACCATCACAAAACAGTCCTTCCAAGGGCCAGGAACTGTGGTTTGAGTCAATTTAAAAATCATCAATTAACTACTAACTTGATTACGGGGAGCATGGAGCCTATCCTAACAGAACTAAATACAAGGACCACCATGGACAGCCTACCATGGGATCAAATTTTGTGTCACCAATTAACTAAAATGCACCTATTGGGTGTTTGAAATTTAAAAAATGGAAAAACCACAGAGTCAGTGGTAAAGCTAGTGCTAGAACTGCAAATCTGGAACTTGATAGTGGTCTGGTAGTAATTATAGTCATGTCACACGGTAAGTACACTCGATGAGGTGTTTTTATTTTTTTTAAACATTTGTGGACATTTCACGATTTGATCTTCAATTTAACTGCATTACTATACAATGGTAGTGCAATTTAACATAAAAAATGAAAATCTGACTTTGCAATAATTTATTCAACAAAAAATGAAAAGATATGCCATGTCTGTGGAAAAAAATAAGTCCACCCCCTGGCTCTAATAGCTGGTATTGTCCTTCAAGTCATCATTTCCTGTAAATGTCTACCAGGCGATAATATCAAAGTGAGAGTTTCTCCCACTCCTCCATGCAGAAATCTTCCATCTGTGTGATGTTTGAGAGGTGTCACGTTTCACAGTATCTCAATCAGATTAAAATCCAAGGCCTTGACTTGGCCATTCCAGAAGCCCCCATTTACTTCTTTTCAGCCATTCCTTGGTGGATTTATTGGTATATTTAGGGTCATTGTTATGTTTCAAGGTCCACTGTCATTTGAGCTTCAATGTTCTGACAGGTGTTCTCACATTTTCTTTAAGCTCCCTCCGGTGAATAGAGAATTCATAGTGGATTCTAAGAGGGTGAATTGCCCAGGCTTGGATACAGCAAAGCTGACCCAAACCATAACACTTCCACTATAATGCCTGCTTGGTATCAGGTTCTTCTGGTCAAATGCTATCTTTGGTTTTCCGCAAACATATCTCCAGGTACTGTAGTCAAGTAACTCTATCTTTGCTATGTCTGTCCAGAGAACATTTCTCTCCAAGTCATCATCGTCTTTGCCTAGGTGTTGTGAACCCGGCCCGGACACAGACAGGTGGACATGTTGTTCATCACTACCACACGTTTTATTTACAATACTATTTACAATTATTACGTCACTAAGACTCAGTCCGTGCACAATCCAACCCCAACACACAGTCCTGGCCACTCAATGCCTTTTCTTTGGGCCGCCTCCACAATCTCTGCTCCTGCCTCGTCCTTCTTCCACCTGACTCCAGCCTTGAATGAAGGGAGACGGCCCCTTTTATATGCTCCCGGATGAGCTCCAGGTGATTTCCGGTACTCCCCCGTTGGCCACGCCCCAGCGTGGTGGAAGTGCCGGCTGTTCTCCCGGCAGCTCACTGGGTGTTCTCCTTAATCTTCCCCCCAGCACTTCCTGGTGTGGTGGAAGTGCTGAGGTAACAGGTCCCCAAGGCATTGGGGCGCCTCCTGGCGGTGACCACAGGCCCCTACAGGGTGGGGCTTCCATGCCCTCAACCTGTGGCCCCCAATGCAACCAGGATGGCGGCCCCCATGTGATCCAGGGTGGGCGCAGACCCACATCCGGTCCCTCACGGCGTCCCGGCCGGGTCGTTGCCCCTGGCATCCCTGACAGTGTTAATGGGTAAACTTTAGGTTTGCCTTGATGTTCTTTACTCCTGGCACTCCTCTCGTGTAGATCTAATGTGTGTAGCCTCTTTCTAATGGTAGAGGCATGCAATCTGACATCATCAAGGATTCCATGATGAAATTATGGTGTTCTTAGAGATTTCTTACAACATATTTGCATTCTACTCTCAGATTAAACTTGCTGGGACAAGCTGACAGTTGTTTGAAATGTTCTCCTCTAGTAGATGATCTTCTGCATAGTGGAATGGTTAAATTCTCATTGTTTGGAGATCTTTTTAAATCTCTTCCCAGACTCATAGCCATCGCAGACCCTTTTAATGAAGCCCTCAGAGAGCTCTTTCAGTCTTGACATGGAGATAACACACACCTCGAAAACAAAGAGCAAGACACAAAAGTGTCTGAGGCTTCAATAAGAAGATTCAGACAAGATCTCCTCTAATGATGTTGTGATCATTTGTACCCGAGGTAGTAATGGATGGAGGGGTGAACTTACTTTTTCCATATGCAAAGTTTGTATTAATATTTATTTAAATTATGCAATGGACCAAAAATGTAAATGTGCAATGATGTTCATTAAATAATATCTCCCTTTATCTATAGATACTTTTTAAGTGAAGATCAGATCTTGATATGTCCAGTGTTACACATGCACATCAGAGGATCTGCTCATGCGCTCAGTTGAGGTAGGTGATAACCTGCTAGGGCAAGAGGGGGCACTGTTGCTAACTTTCACTTCTCTTTCTCTTACTCAGCGCCAAGAAACTGCCCAGTGAGGGCACTTAGCCCTGTCCCTTCCGGTTTGTGCATTACAAGAATCCAGACTGCTTGGAAGGAGGAATCATTTCCATTAAGAGTGACCCACTTGACAGAGCTCCAGTGAACAACTCTTATTTCAATGGCCAAGAGCCTGTTAGTTTATCATTTAGCTTGAGAGGCTATTTACTTTATCGCCAAGAGGTATGATTTTTGTTTTGGACTGTAGTTATTAAATGGGAGGACCCGGTTGGTGTTCCAACTTTTCCTTTGTGCTACAACCTGTCATACCTGCCCCTGGCCACACCACATATCTTAAATTTTGTCTCATGTCCTGGTCATTGTTTATTTAATTCCTGCACTCCTGTTTATGACCTTAACTAGGCATTAAACATTTGATCCATCTTCTGATTCCATCTTACTTTAAACTGCTGCCGCCCTGCACAGTCATTGCAGTAAGAAAGTGAATGGATGGATAGGCAGATGAATAATTTAGATATTATGACTACCAGAGAGCACTCGTCAAACCAGCATCTAGGAAGCTTTCATGTATTTTAAAGGCTATACATGTTTTTCTACTATATAATAAAACATGACTCGGTGTGTGTGTGTATGTGTGTGTCCGGTCCTTCCAAGCAATATGATTTGTGGTCCCTCCAAGCAGTCTGATTGGTCACTTTGTCTTTGGTTGCTCAGTGGTAAGAATGATGACACAATACTTTAGGGGTACAAAGTTCAACTCCTGATTGTGAAAAAGGAGTTTAATATGAACCATTTCAACAAGAACAAAGTGAATAACTTACTGAGCGACATTGACTAACAAGTCACAACCCTGGTTGCCTTCAAACATGGGAAGTATTTACAAGAATGTGAATGATGTTTTTCAGAGCAGGTAATGGGGGCCCACCTACCATTGGTGGTAGTTAAAAAGAGGAAACTGCAAGGCCCTTCAAAATGATAGAGTCAAACATGGCAAAAATGGGTAGAGTCTTCCTAAAAACTCCAGTGAAGCTGATTAGGACCTTCACTGGACAGCCTGATTGAGGCTCACCCAGTCCAGTTTCTCCCAACTACAACAGTAGACTTTGGTCTAGCTAGGTTCGAAAAAATAGGAATACTAGTTATATAGTTTGAAATATATTTAATGTTTCCAAAAATACCTCACAATGGGGAGAAACTGAGCAAAACTCTGGCTTGCAACAAGAAGACAAGAATACATTGTAAATGAAAAGTATTATTTAAACAAATAGAAATAACAAAAGGTACTCCAAAGAGCAGAAAAGAAGTGCCTAAAAAGTAATGGGGTGTTGTTACTTTTTCACATGATGGTATTTATCTGGCTCCACCATAAATATCCAAATGCGCATTAGCAAATGGACAGATTTTTGGAAAACACAAGTTTAGTGCACGGTGGACATTTCACTGATACTAGTAACTTTAAATTCTTACACACAAACAAGAAATACGCCACTCTTCTGTATAACTTTAACAGATGCTCTATTTTGTCTGATGCAAGGTTCTTCAATTAACAAATTGTTGATTTTTTATTTTGCTCCAAATTAGCATACAGTACTTGTTGAGTCTTTCACAGGAAAGGCCTTGTTTTGTGCTTATGCTGTGCTGTAATTACCGACAAGTGCAGACCTGAGTTGGTGGCTCTACTGTAGAGCTTTGCATATAAACTAAGCTTTTAGGTTGACACATATACATTAATTTATAGGCTTTATGCAAGTCTCCTTTTTTATTCTTAACTAATAAATCAGAGTAAAACTGTTTTGACGGTAATGCTTGTCAACATGTTTGGAAAGACTTAAAAAAATTAATTTTAAATATGGTTCATTTTCATTTTGTAAACATAAACATATACAGAAATCCAATGAGTTATATGTGCATTATTGTAGAGCAGGGCATGTCAACAACAACAACAACAACATTTATTTATATAGCACATTTTCATACAAAAAAATGTAGCTCAAAGTGCTTTACATAATGAAGAATAGAAAAATAAGAGACACATTAAGAAAATAAAATAAGTCAACATTAATTAACATAGAATAAGTGTAAGGTCCAATGGCCAGGGGGGACAGAAAAAACAAAAAAAAAACTCCAGACGGCCGGAGAAAAAAAAATAAAATAAAAAAAATAAAATATAAAATCTGCAGGGAGATGTCCTCACCACTTGATGACTCAGAGACACACAGGTCTTTAAGTGATCTGAAAGCATTTCTTTTCAGTAATAAACACATTGAGGGTGCTTAAAAGGGAAGTAAAACATGAATGTACACTAAATATTAAAAACAAAATAACAGCTGGAAGTCCAGTGAGAGCCCCCCTGCCAAACAGCTACGAGATTCTTAACTACGTGGACAGCTGGCACACTCTCCCTTTGCTTTGGATCTTTCACCAGTCAAGACTTTCTAAATGCATCCTGACTTATGATTTCTCATTTCACCTCCAGAATATGACCACTCGACCTCCCTGTCTCGCCAGAGACATTTTGTCAACATTTGTATTCTCTAATACAGTTCCTGAATAGCCACAGCAGGTTCAAGTTTTGTTCTGGCCACTTCCTTAATTAGAAACTATGTTTGCTGTTAATGAATATTTAAGTTAGTTAAGTGATTTTCTCTGAATATGCAATTACATTAAGGTTTGTTCCTGCTTGCTCCTATTGCAGATTCTTCCACAAATGCTTATTTTATATAACATATCATTATGAAGCCTGTTTAATCCAATTCAGTATTTGGTATTTTTTGGTACTTTTGGTATTTTGTGTTAATCCCCAAGGGGCAATTGTCTTTTTGATTGAACTTTGGAGGAATGAGTTGGAAGTGTTTGATGGGGACAGCGACTTCAGTGGGAGGGCTATTGAATGGCACTGGCAAGGTACATCAGTCAGGGATGAGTCATCCAAGTACGAGCTGGCATTACATCATCAGTGGCAGGGGTGCCTATATAAATGGAAAGCCTGCAAAATCATGTTTTTTCCAGCTAGTGCGGTAAAAGGCGAGCAGTCCTTTTAAGGATAGTGAGCCACCTCAAAAGCCATGTAAGGAGCAGAGAATCCATCCATTATGGCTCCCAGTGCTAACACTACAATATGTTTCAATGATCCTTACAACAGCAATTTTATTGCCACAGAAGCACATGGTTATCTTCAAAACTAAAGTGACAACACAAAACTATAGCACAGGGATTACCAACCTTTTCTAACACAGTTTACCCCATGGAAACTTGTTTAAAGTAAATTTACCCCCATCCTGTTTTGTTCAGTAATTTGACTTTATACTTCTACCGTAATAAAGGTACTGCTCTTAACATGCTAATTTTAAATTTGAATAACAATAATAATAGCCCGTAATAGCGCTATTTCATATAAAAGATGACAAGACAAAAGACAAAGAATTAGGGCAACACCACGACCCCATATATTATTAAAGTAAAATATTTCAGGCTTTTCAGCTGAAAGATATTCTTGGAGCAGTTGCTGACAGAGCAAGTCTAAGGTTATGTAATCTAGATCTTCACGACTTCTGCACGACTGAGCACCTTTTGTCATTTCTATTTGTTTAAATAAATATTTTTCATTTACAAAGCATTCTTACCTTCTGGTTGCAAGCCAGAGTTTTGCTCAGTTTCTCACTATTGTGAGGTATTTTGTAAGCATATTTCAAACTGTATAAATAGTGTCTCTGTGGTGGTTTTGGGGCCAAGCTAGACTAAAGTCTACTGTTGCAATTGGGAGTAAACTGAACGGAGTGCTGATCAAATGGGCTGTCCAGTGAAGGTCCTGGTCTGCAGTATGTATAATGGGCCTTCATTACCTGCTGTGTCTGAAGGCAACAAACGGTGTGACTTGCTAATATGTAGTGATTCAGTGTTACTTGGTAAGTTATTCACTTTGTTCTTGTTGAAATTTCAGCCAAACTGACCAATTTAACTGCTCAGAGGGACCACCAATAAGATTGCTTGGAAAAAACGGATACACACGCACACGCACACGCACACACACGCACACAGACAGACAGTACAGTTTTATTATATAGTAGAAAATATGTCTAGCTTTTAAAATATAGGAAAGCATCCTAGATGCTAGTTTGCCCTGGAAGTCATAATATCTAAATTATTCATCTGTTTATCCATCCATTCACTTTCTAACTGTACTAATTTTGCAGGGCGGCAGTAGTTTAGTGTAAGATGGAATTGGAAGATAAATCAAATGTGTAATACCTACATGTATTTAAGGTAATAACCAGGTGTGCAGGAATTAAATAAACAAAGGCCAGGACATGAGACCAAATTTAAGATTGAGAAACACAGCAAAAGAGTCAAAAACCAGAATATTTCACGCAGTCAAAGTCAAAATGAAATACATAAATCAAAGTCGGAGAGCAGAAAATAATTTTCAACCAGGAGAGGACTGTAAGGGTTTTATTTAGTTTTGATTTATCCACAAACTTGGATAGTCAGGAAGTCTATGATGCTGAAATGTATATGGTTGCAGTAAAGACATTACACATTGCACACTCCTGGTCATCCTGCCAAGAAGTACACTGGCAACCCCACAGAACAGCAAAAAATTATAGCATCTATAATAAAAACATTCTAAATCTGACCGTTAAATTCCTGAATCTGTAAAACCCAAAAGTGACAGAGACAATATTTTTGAAGGTTAAGGAAAAGCTAAAAGAAATGTTTAAAAATTCTGAATTAGCATAAGCCTCTGTAATGCAGGGTGTTCATAAAAATTGTGATGAGGTAGAACAACATAATAAACAAGAATAGTTGTGTCCAATATTTGAAATATTAAAAATGTGCACATCAGTTTAAATGTTTAAAGTGTATTCTAATTGTAACAGATATTTGTCATTTTTCACCATCTGATAGAGGTTCATAGATGGCTAGGTCCCAAGGAAAGAATCAAACATAATGTCACATTCGTAATCACTGACTTTGAAACAGTCTAAAACAATATTCCATGAGCTTATGATTGAAATTTCTCTGTAAGAGCCAATCTTAGAAAGTTAACTTTTGATGTAAAATTTATTTAACTGTTGGCTTAATTTCTATAGAATGTCAGTTTCTCATTGCTATTTAGAATGTGGTATAGCATTTCACCCCCTGTAAGTTAACAGGAGATAAACTTTCTTAGCTATATCTGAAAAACAGAGTGTTTAATTAAGACACTGAGGATATAGCCTTACTTCTAGCATGGACTGTTAGATATGTTTGTAAATAGGAGATCTCAAGTATAACTGTATGACCAAACTTAAAGAAGTGAAACAAGATACAAGCCTTAAAGATAACTTTCTTGAACAAGAACGTTTTTTTCCCAATTTTTTTGTGTGAACTGTTTTGCTTTGAATTTTACTAAAACCTTTAAAAAGAAGATATTTAGTCTGTGAAATTATTTCAACATTTGTCACACTATTGCCCGAATCATCATATTAAGCAAACTAAAAGCTGTAGATCTTTGGTAATTTTGGATAAATGCAACTACATTGTCATTTGTAACCTTCTCTGAGAATAATTCTTAGAGGTCTAGAACCACTCATAAAGAATCAAATATCAAAAATATTATATTCATGATCAGCACCCTTGAAATAGCATAAAATAACATTCCACATGCCAATACTACTGATCCCAATTTTTGAAAAGTTTTGTGAAAAGGAGTAACTTTGACACTTCATAACCCATTTTTGTTTGATGTGGAATGCAATACTTCAAGCTTTTCTGATCATTTTTACCGAACTAATGAGGGTATCATTTGAAATGGCCAACAAATAGGTATTATTTGGATCTAGAGGGCCATAAATAGGGCCGGAACCCCAAAAAGATTGGCGTCTTGAATAATTAGACATCATGACAAAGTCGAACGTTATGTCATATGTGGGGGTTTTCTCATACCGTGAGTCAGGAGGCGCCAGAGAAAAAACCTGTAGTGATTTCAAAGTGTTCATAATTCTTAGTGCATACAATAAAGTCGTGATCATTACACTAACCTGTTTATCCAGTTCAGCAGTGTGAAGAGCTGAATCCCATTAGAATAACATGCACTCTGAGAACCAACCCTGGCTGGGAAACCTGCCTACATTTCTTGGTTAGTAATTGAAGTTGAGTTTGTAATATGCTAGCAGATGCTTTGAAGGCTCTTACATACAAACATAAGACTCTTCTTCCTGAAAAGAGGAATGGCCAAGAGTTAAAGCAAGCAGGGACCCTCACATCACAGCGGACCATCTTTCCCTGGTCTTGCCAGTTCTTGTTCATTCTGATTAAATACCAAGATTCTCCCTTCCTGATCGGATCTCCATTGTTACTTTCTCAAGCAAGGTGTCAGCATTTGTATTCTCATTTTAAGGACAAATCAGCCCTTTAAGTTATGCATTAGGCACATTTGCATATTAAAATATAATTTAACCACAGCAAGCTTGGGGCAGTTACCCTTTTGCTTAAAGTAACGGACAATCTTGAATACAGAGAAGTGTATTGAGTTACCGGCCTGAAGCCTATATAAAGAAGAAGATTTGTTCTTTACTGGGGAAAACCCAGAGTGCACATTCCTAATGCTAAGTGTGGCAGGAAAACTCCCAAGTAGGTCAAATGCTATGCATGTTTAAGTGGTATTGTTAAGCAGAGCCGCAGGAACACAGACGATGCAGGAGGCATCACAAAAAAGCCTTGGAAATTCTGAGACAGCCTAACATCATCCTAAAAAAGGAAATCAAAATTAGGCTGAGAGAAAGTAAAAGCAACTTACCCCGATGTATTCAACACTGAAACCAGAGATTTCCTGTTTGGCCTCCCTCCACCCTGCTGTGTACTAAAAGAGAATGCCGTAATAGCAGACACTTTTCAGGTTGTAGTGTTGTCTATTCCACCAGTCCATCACATAAACTGGCTGAAGCCAGAATTACTTTATGTTTTGGAAGTGATGCCAGTGTGCTTTAGGAATATTAATTTTACTTTGACATTGAAGAGTTTCTTTTAATTGATCAGAGTCAAAAAGCCAAAATTAAAGCCATTGTGGTTCAATGCTGTAATATAATGAAAACTTCCAAGGAGTGAATACTTTTTATTGGTACTGTGACATGGGACAGTGAGCAGCTGTAAGTCATGTTAAGTAAGAATCAGAGGCAGGCTTGGGTATTTGTTACTGCTTGTATATCTCACACTGTTTAGGGCATTATTAGTTTAGTTAATAAGACATCCTTGTCTGCTTATTCTTGGGTTGGGAAAGGCTTGAGAATGCTCCCATTGCTCCCACCACCTAATACAGAGAGAGCATACCAGTTTCATACAGAAAATGCCTGCACTACAAATCAGACCTATATCTCTGGAGCATTGACAGTTTCTTGTTGTGCTGTACATTAATGTTACATTAGGAAAAAGGGTGAAACATTGTTCAATGTTAAACATGCAATAGAAAATTAAAATTATCATACTGACAAAGAGACTGACAGACACGTGGAATTACAAGTTACACCATGCATGTTTATTACCACAAGATCAGACAGTATCAAATTCAGGGAGTGGATGGATGGATGGATGGATAGATAGATAGATACTTTATTAATCCCAAGGGGAAATTCACATAATCTAGCAGCAATATACTGATACAAAAAACAATATTAAATTAAAGAGTAATAAAAATGCATGTAAAAACAGACGATAACTTTGAATAATGTTAGCATTTACCCCACCCCCACCCCGTGTGCAATTGAAGAGTCACATAGTGTGGGGGAGAAATGATCTCCTCAGTCTGTCAGTGGAGCAGGACAGTGACAGCAGTCTGTCACTGAAGCTACTCCTCTGCCTGGAGATGACACTTTTCAGTGGATAAAGGTAAAGCTAAAGAGGAGCTGGAATACTTCAAGATACACCAGTCATAAAAACTACTCACCAGGTTCAATATGAAAATGACAGACACATTGAGAAAGGCACCGTGTAACTGATACATTTTTACTGATCTTGGAAGGGAATTTGCAACACAAAATGTAATGTGAACAAAAAAGTGTGGCAGTATGAACTGTATACCCAATGTCTGATGTGTAGTGTTCCTAAAGAAATATGGTCTTTGTGACAGTGTGTGCATTATAATTGACTAGGTGAAGACAAGTGCTGTGGAAGGAGGCACTAAACATTCTGAAGGCATCAGACAATAATTTGTCAGATTATAGTGGAATAGGTTGAAGGCGAAAGCTACACCAGGTCAATGTATTGTGGAGAGGATGAGAAGTATTAGCCGTTATGTCCTCTAATTTTGCTCTCATCACCTTTTCTCCCTGTTAGTAAGTGTAGGATTTAGTTCTGTATTGCAGCTACTTGTAACTGTCTTTATCATTTTATTCAGTCATCTCTCATCCTCTGAGCTGGTGTTACTCCCCCAGCAAACCACAGCATACAAGAGTACACTGGCCCCAACTCATATCGCGCATTAAAAGAACTGAGCCTCCTCAGAATGAATTTAAAGGGGATTTTTGCTTTGCGTCCTCCCCCACCATAATCTGTTATTCATGGGAGAGGAGTAAAAGCTTTGGATTCATCAAAAGTTTTCATCTCTGGTTTTCAATGGATCTTGATGTTTTACAGTTCCTTGATACCAAAAACACTGATATCTTGATGATGGGTGTGTGTCTGTGTTTGTGTGTCACAGTTTCTTGTGGACGGTCAAGAGCTAAAACAGCTATATGGAAAAATACCAAACTCGAAATTTAAGCCTGTTCTGAGATGTCGCTGTGCTGATTAGTTTTTGAGCCAAATCATACAAGAGAAAGAGGAACTCTAGAGGAACCCACAAATAGAGTAACCAATTGTGAATTCTTCTCATCAGTTGCTATCGTAATGACCTATTTTATGATCAGAAATATCAGCATCAGAGCGGTAAATAATTACTGAAATGTTATAGAATAGTACAGGTAACTTGGTTCCTTATGGTGTAAAGCCTACTGATGCTCATGTCCGAATTTTTTGATATTCAGTTACTAGAATCTGCAGGATGCTAATGTGTGATGCTATCAAGTCAGGATGAGTATTATGATGTGTATACACACATTCAAGAAGTTATCACTAAGTTCTAAGACATAGTATTTATTTAAAATATAACATGTAATGCATGCTTCTTTGTAATGCCCCATCATACTTAAAGTCCCCTTGCACACTCATCCCACTGTTCCTGCCACTTTGTGAAGGAATGTTACTGCAATGTGACTTAGCAATGTCTTCACATTATTCTGCTGGAAGGTCAGAATGTCATCAGATCTTCCTTCCCTTCAGCTTCTTTTTGATTTTTGGAAACAGATGATGAAATTGGAATTGATTTCTAGCCTACTATCAAAGTCCTTATGTATCTGTCGATGGTGAAACTGCTGATAACACTGGACAACAAAGATGTTGCCTGGATTTTGGCCTGCTGATCACAAAAACAACTTTAAATTTTCCTGTCACATAGCATTTTATAGCAATTGCCTATATTTGTGATTTCTTCTCTTATTGTAAGTTATAGGAGGAGAAAAGGCATCCCAGCTGGAAAGGAGGACAGTTTCTTACCCAAACAGGATGACAGATTGGTTGGCCGGTTGGACGAGGAAATAACTTTGTGCCCAGACAGACTAATATGTTGTTTGTACCAGAGTGGGGCAGTGGTCCTCAGGTGGCAGTCCAGTTGGGACGCCCGCAGTGATGCTTGGGAGTTGGAGGCCGAAAGTGCAACCTGGTCTGTGTCGCTGGGTGCCGATGGAGGGTGCTGTCGACAGAGGACTTCCCTACTTTCTATATGGACCTGAAGTCCTTCCAGGAAGACACTGAGTGGCAACAGATGCATTACTGAATCCAGCTTGAAAAGAAGCCCACTGCCTCACATCAGTTGAGTCAGAGTTGGGAGACAGCGGGTAACACTCAATCAGAGCACGGAAGAAGGAAAAATTGGTTTGATTCATTGTTATCGTGCATGATCTTTAAAAGGATAATTATTGTGGCGGTGTCTTGGATGACTAAATATCTTTTATTTTATCCCAGAAATGTGTTGCGCTTTACTGTGTCTGTGGTTTGGGGCTCCATGATGGTTACAAAGTTCAACAACTACAAATGGAACATCTCCGCTGACCTGGCACTGCAACTAGGAATGCACCTTGGATAGACCAAGTCCTGATACTTGAGATGTGTTTTCATAGAAAACTGAACTGATATTAATAAAGGCACTTTTGTTGGTCCACAAATCAAACATATCATCAAAGACAGGTAGTTTGAAGGTATGCCAGTGCTGCTGGAAGAAATCACTGGCAACCCACAGAGCACCAAGGTACATCCAGCTTGTAGATAACATGCTTTAAGCATACAAAACCATGAAATGTAGCATGTTGCCAAAGATTCAATTTCTGCATTCACACTTGGACTTCGTACCTGCTTATTTTGGTGCTGTCAGTTGAAAACACAAAGGTTTCACCAGGACATTGCAATGATGGAAAAGCAGGATCAGGGCAATTGGAACCCATCAATGCTGGCCAACTTTTGTGGGACACTGAAACAGAAGTATCAGATGTCAAGTGCAAATGAAAATCAGCAACAAAACATTTTTGGCTCAGTTGAACAAATGCAATATGTCAGCATCATTAAGCAATTAAACACACTAAATTCAATAAACGTTCATTTCACATTTCTCCAAATTACTTCATGATACAGTCAATCTGAAATTATATTTGTGTTCACTTTGACACTGTCTATCATAATCACCAAACATCTTTCACAAAGCAAAACGTTTTAACAAATTTGTCATCCAGTGTCATCAGTTAAAAATCCTAAAACAAATTTTATAGACACTCAACTCAAGCAAACATTTTTGTATAAAATCTCCCAACATGATCCAAACTAGACTTTCAGTTCATTACCAGTTTTTCACATGGCTATTCATCAATCATTCCAAACTTTTTCTTTTATCTTAGTAACCACAGTGGATGCCAAAGGTCACCCTGAACATGTGTTAACTTTGACTAACTCTTGGCCATCCTGGAAAGATTTAATCTATGAACAGACGATAGCCTTATTCAAGAAGTCATTGCCAAAGACAGTTCCTCACATAACAAGGTTTTCTTCACTTTCAGAATTTTTCACTCAAACCTGAATGCACACACATTTTTCCTCTTTTATATCTATCTTTATTCTGATGGGCAAAAAATATGGGAGTCCTTGAATACAGTTTTGTCATTACTAGTACATGTATAAGGTATGTAGAAATGTCTTTTTCTGTTTTAGTTTAATGTTATCCTTTGTAACAACCGCAACACAGCTCACTGTGTCAGTGATGTCACCTGTAATTATCTTAGAACTTTTTGGTTAACCTTGTATAGATACAGTATTCATCTCTCCAGTACAACCTTCCTGATTTTTGATTGCAAAAAAAAAAAAAAAAACTCCAGGCTAACTGGTGCTGATGAGGTGGCTCTATATCCTAATCAGGGACTACTTCTGGGTCAATCTCTGAAACCACTTCTGGGGTCAGGAATGTCCCCAAAAATTCTCCCTAATATCACAGACCATTTGGTTCAACAAAGTTTACCAATCCTATTAACCAAATTTTTCCAAAGTAATATTAAGTTGCATTATAGCGGTCCTCCTGAATTGACATCCAGGTAGCTGGGCCCACCCAGTCTGTTTGTGATCAGTCAGCTGACTGCAACAGTACGTTATTTTGCATATCCATCTGTGACGGTCGGGTCGGCTCCATGGTTACTTCCAGGAGCCTCTTAAACCTGAAATCACCGATAACATACCCAAGGATGAGCCGGGCAAATGAGGACACACAGAGTCAGCAAGGGGTTGGTGCAAAGTTAAGTGATTTTATTTAATAACAAAACTATTGTGTTCAAAAGTGCAGGGCATTCCATATAGTCAATAAAAATTCAATAAAATGATGTGCAAGGTGACGGTTAAAATATTCAAGAAATAAATTAACAAAACGAGTTGAAAACATGGCAGAAAACAGTTTTATAAAAACTCACAAGCTCGGATGCATCCTTCTTAAAACTGATGTTTCTTCTGCTTAACCCAGATAAAATCCTGCAGCCAAAGGAGACATCCTCCCAAAAGGCACAGCCAACATTAAAGATCCAGGCTCAGGCCCCCATTGCCGTCACTTACATGAAAGCCCTCTTGAGCAACGGGTCACTTTAGCTACCTTCAGGACAGCTGGAGTGACCCTCTTCAGTCCCTTAAGTGCCTGCCATAAGCTACTCCTCAGGGCTCTCTGCCCGGCTGTCTACCTCTAATCTGCCACACACACTGGCGTCTCTTAATCCTGCCATTTCCAGCATTGTTCTTGTTCCTCCTGATTTCGCCATGCAGTCTCCCTTTATACAGCCTATTGGATGCAGGTGCTGTCCTCCACCTGCTCCAAGGTGTCACTGAAACACTTGACTGACCTAATTGCACTTGCACGTGAATGCGTGATCAGCCTAGCACCCCAATCAACCTCAGAGCAGCATGAGTATCTTCAAACATTGACCTACAACCACTTGGAGCCTCCACGCTCTGGGACTATCAAGTATTTATTAAAATTGTGCCTCACCGTGCACCTCTTATCACATTATCTATCTGTTTCTTGCCCTGTTGTCCAGTTCTGGGATGCACTAGGTGCAAATGGGACAATAAAGCTTGAACATGGTGGGAGTCCAACACTGAGTACACACACTCAATTTACAGTTGATAATCAAACTTACAGAAGCACCTTTTGGAGCCACAGGAGCAATGTGTACCGCCCAGGCGGAGATTCAAAACTCCCAACAGTGGTTTTCATACTCAGTCCTGGGGACTCAGGTGTTTCAGGGTCTCCTAGTCTGAATACTCTTTAAACTGTTTAAACCTTTGCCTCTATTAGTGGGGTTAACAACTGTCTTGGTTTGAAAAATTGACATATTTGGTAAGTTTTTCCTCTCCATGCCCCTTAACCAACAATGTAAAGAACCAGTGCTGGCCAAATATTTCTTTAAATTTATAGAAAGTGCTTAAATTTAGAACACAGTTTCGCTTGGCATATTTAATATACCATGTCTGTGAAGAAATAACTTTTCCTTGAAAATGACCAAACTTATCGTTTAAGAAACTGGTTACAGCAAAAACCTGCAGCCACTGTGGACTTCCAAGATGTAACTGAATATCCATGCTGTAGTAGCTGCAGCCTTTCAGAATTCAGTGTCTGTTCTGCTTGTCCTTAATTGTCATTATGAGGATACAGTTAAGGGAGCAAACTGGATAGAAAAAAAGGCAAATAAGAAAACAACAAAACAGAGTTAAACATTTAAGACTATTGCAAAAATGGAAATATTTCTAAATGCCCAAACTACTCTGCTTTTCTGAATGCAAAGAATGGCCACTAGGGGGCTTATCAGCATCCCAATCCCCCAGACACAATTGCACCACAACAGTCTCAGTTGAATTAAAGTGCTTTTAATTTAAACAATGCTTTCAGCATAATTCAGCAACAAACCACAACTCTTTCTTTTCTTTTTTCTATAGCTTTTCCTCATCCGACTCCAACTTCCCTTGAGTTGAGTGGAGAGCTTGCTTTTAACTCCAGACTCGGGAGTATTTCCAGTGCTTAACCTATTGCCCCCGAGAAGTGCTTCCAGGTCAGGTAGGACCCCAACAGTCTTTGTACTGTTAGTATCCAACAGCTCCTTCTCAGAACATGGCAGGGCAGGCCCGTGGACCACAACTCCCATGCTGCCCTGCTGACATCCATACTGGGGCTCACCTGATGGGATGCTGTCACCCAGTGTATGGGGGAACATTCTGCCCATAGCAGGCAGTCAAACACCGTCCTAACATTCCAGGTACCCAAACCCAATCAAAGTATCCTTCCAGTGTAGCTGCTGCTACAACATCTTCCTATGTTCATGTCCTGGCACTGCAGGGGAATATCTTCCTTCTCCATGGCCTCCTGGCTATGTAAGGGAAAATAATCCATTCCAGTAAGGGTGCCGCTTAGTCCCTCACAAAAGTAATAGAAGAAGAAAAAAAGAAAAACAGACCAGATAATAAAATAAAGATCAATTAAAGGTAAAATGACTGACAGATTGGGAAACTGGTTGGAACAAAAACCCGCAGCCATGGGGGGGCTATAGGACTGCCTTTTGACAGTCACGGGTATAGAGTACACTAGTTGTGAATCATCCTTACTAACCTTACTTCATTCAGCCAAAGTAAATTAAAATAGCCATTATCACACTAAAATAACGTAGTCATCAATACAGACTGCAGAGTTATTCATTTGCAATAATTACCATAATGTTTTACGATGTTGTTGCAGTGGCAACCAAAGTAGAAAGAAACCATTGTGGTTGTACTTCTGGACTCCAATCAAACATGACAGCACACGAAAAAAAGGATTATAACTCAGTGACTCATTACTGCTGAGCGTGCACGGTCGGACTAAAGCAGAGCGTGAAGGCACAGAGCGCTGTGTGGAAACGCATTTTTTACGCGACGTAAGCACACAATCATAAAGCCGCTTACTCCGCCTGTCCTTTACCTTCAACAGAACAGCCGAAGCCCCTCACGCTCGCGCCGCGGTATGAAACCACTTTGCCGCCAGGCGGCGGTGCGCCGTACTAAGAAATCCCACAGGAAACTCGTCGACGGTTTCGCAATTGGGAGGTTCCGGCTAATACTCTATAAGGAAGTGCGTGGGCAGTCTGTGTTGACCTCCCCGTGGAGTTGTGAGAGTATAAATCATACGTGTTCCTATTTTAATCAGAGGACAATGGCGGAAGTTTAATAAATGTGGAACGCTGGTAATGATCTACATTTAAAATGATGTCCGTCCAAAAAGTAGTGTTGAATTCAAGGCCTGGTAGGTAAAAGTATCTCGCTTGTTTTTTTTTTATTCTTGATAACACAGATCAGCAAAATTAAGCTTATAAAAATTGTTTTGATGGTAACGTTATCCATTCATGAACACTATACAAAATAATTTGAATTTTCCATCACGTTACAATTAACCACAAAACTAATAAATTACTCCTGTAAACAATATTGTTATAAATCAATATAACTTGAAAGTATGCCGTCTAATATTTGTAAACATATATGTAAAGAAAACAAAAAATACTTATACATTGACTTCCATAGAACTTCCCCAGGTACTTGTCACTTGTTAGTTTTTTTGTTTGGTGGACCGTCGCTTGTGCGTCCCTATGATTCGTCCAGCAGACTGAACTGCCATCATCACACTGACATCCATCCCAGCGTCTCTCCGACCATCTTGCCATGTCCTCGGTCCCCTGATGGATTTGTTGATCCAGTTCTTCTCTCACTGACCCAAGATTTTAAGGGAAAAATTCAAAATGCAAGGAGTCTGATTTAGCGTAAGCCGCCCTAATTCGGGGTGTTCGTGAGAGATGTCATGATTGTTTTACATCATGGGGTAGAAGTACATAAGAAACAAGAATGATTGTGTCAAATAATTGACATATTGAAATGAGTGCGTCAATTTAAAAGTTGAAATATTCGCAATTGTCATTTTTCACCCTCTGATAGAGAGCCATTGAGGGCCCAATTTTTAGCAAAGAATCAAAAACAACATCTTCATAATCACTGACCTTGAAATTCTCTAAAGTAATTTCTTACATGCTTATGTTTGAAATTTATCAATTGTCATTTTTCTGGGAGTTGCTGTTAGAGGGCTAGTATCAACGATAAAGAACTGAATATAAGAAATATATTCGTGATCAGCAGCCAGGGCTGTGGCTTCGGCAAACAAAACCTTCAACTCCAACTCCTCAGTTTCATTTACTCCAACTCCGACTTCTCTATTTGGAATTATACACGTATATTTACTAAGTACACAACATACAAGGTACAAGGCACTTCATCACTGCCGGTGGCAATCATCGGGCTACTTTTTAGTATGGAAACCTGTTACAGTTCCGGTTTAAATAGAGAGAGAGAGAGGTTAGGAGCATGCACTGATACTGCGCTTTGCTTTTTTATTTTATTTTATTGTAATTAGAACATTAGAACATTCCAGACGAGAACAGGCCATTCAGCCCAACAAAGCTCGCCAGTCCTATCCACTTGTTTCCTCCAAGAAAACATCAAGTCGAGTTTTGAAAGTCCCTAACGTCTTACTGTCTACCACACTACTTGGTAGCTTATTCCAAGTGTCTATCGTTCTTTGTGTAAAGAAAAACTTCCTAATGTTTGTGCGAAATTTACCCTTAACAAGTTTCCAACTGTGTCCCCGTGTTCTTGATGAACTCATTTTAAAATACAAGTCTCGATCCACTGTACTAATTCCCTTCATAATTTTAAACACTTCAATCATGTCACCTCTTAATCACACAACATTCCATACAAATAGATCAATTTTAACAAAAATAGGATTGAAAACAAATCAACCCCCACCCCTGAGAAAGAGAGCATGGCCAGCAGAGTAAAACTTAAAGCTAGTGAAAATAAGTAAATAGATGAATTAATAAGTGAATAATGATAAATGGAGAAGAAAAAGAAATGGGCAGAGAATCTGCTTCCTCAGTGCTTTAAAAGCTTATTCTAAATGTTATTGATTAGATCCTATCAGGTTTTTGAAAAAGTTGTGCACAGATCCTCTAAGTGAGAATTAGATTTTTTCCAATTTCAAATAGCATATAACATCAGGGCCAGCACGGTGGCGCTTCCCGGGTCCTCCCTGCGTGGAGTTAGCATGTTCTCCCAGTGTCTGTGTGGGTTTCCTCCCACTGTCCAAAGACATGCAGGTTAGGTGTATTGGCCATCCTAATTTGTCCCTAATTTGTGTGTGTCCTGCGGTGGGCTGGCGCCCTGCCCAGGATTTGTTCCTGCCTTGTGCCCTGTGTTGGCGGGGATTGGCTCTGGCAGACCCCTGTGTTAGGATATAGCAGGTTGGAAAATGGATGGATGGATATAACATCAGTTACCCAATGACTTAGAATAGAAGAGTTATTTTTCTTCCAGTTTAGCAAGATAAGTCTATGTGCCAATAGTGTAGTAAAGGCAATTCCAGTTTGTTTGTCCTTCTCCACTTTAAGCCCCTCTGTGAGCCCACCAAACACAATTGCCACAGGGTTAGGAGGGATTGTGACACCAATGCTGTCTGATAAGCATTTAAAGATTTTGGTCCAGAATGATGTTAATTTGGTGCAGGCCCAAAACATGTGACCCAGTGAGGTTGGAGCTCGATTGCAATGTTCACAGGTTGGATCTCGCCCTGGAAACATTTTAGACAACTTTAAACGAGACAGATGTGCTCGATATATAATTTTGAGTTGAATAATTGTATGCTTTGCTCATATGGAGCTCAAGTGAATTCTCTGCATTACTACCTTCCACTCCTTTTCTGAGATATTGAGTGAGAGATCCTTTTCCCATTGCTGCACCAACCACATGACAAACCAACACGGGATCCCAAATTGGGACCCGAGTGTAGCCATGCGATGGGTCACAACTCAGCACCACACAAGTTCAGATGGAATGGAGCCAGTGTGAGGTTTTTTATGGTGGCTGGAGTGCCAATTCTGCCGGCTGTAGCAATATTGTGGTGCCTTACAAACACTGAGTAACATTAAACATAAGGCTAAACTTGCACAAGAAAAAAAAAGAAGCTGTATTTATATAAAAAATTCTAAAAGAAAAAATAGTTCAATCAAATCAGTATATGTGAAATCAGAAATTTTAACACACACACACACACAATTGGAGTCGATACACTTTTTCCGACTCCAGTAACCTAATAATTTGTTCTGACTCCACAGCCCTCTCAGCAGCCCTTAAATAGCATAAAATGACACTCCACCTGCCTGGATAAGTAATCCCAATTTTTTCAAAGTTTTGTGAAAAGGAGTAACTTTGACCCCTTGTGTCCCATTATTGGTTGAACCCCTAGGGTCACTAGACATGGTCTACATAACTTAAAATCCTTATGATCATTTTTGCTGAAGACACCTGAAAGGAGAAACAGAATAAAGCGTTAAAGAGCTCTTTATTTTAAGGGAATAATTTCCCGTACAAAGTATGGTCCAAAAATGTCCTAAACATAAGGGAATTTTTTGGGACGAAGCGGCCAAAAACAGGGGGACTACAAAAAGCTTGACGTTTTTCATAACTACACATCCAGATGAGCCAAATGCTATCTTATACAGTATGTGGGGATTTTCTCTTACCAGTGAGTCAGGAGGTACCGGACAAAAAAAAAAAAATGAAGTTGTTTCAAAGTGTTTAGAAGTAATTCTTATGAACACAAAAGTGAATTTGAGACTCATGTTACAACCCAGTTCCTTAAACTTAACTAATACATTTTTCACAACTTCTTTATTATTTGGATCTTTGTCGTTAGCTAAAAACTTAGAAATTACTTCTTTAAATGATACTCTAGGACAGGGGTGGGTGAAGTCAGTACTGGAGGGCCGCAGTGGCTGCAGGTTTTTGTTCCAGTCCAGTTGCTTAATTAGAAAACAATCCTTGCCAATAACTTAATGTCATGGCTTGTTAGTGCTTTAAATCTGCCATGTCAAGTCATTCTCACATCCTAGAATCTTTTTTCCCTTTCTAAGGATATCTTTGAAGTCTAAAACGGATTCTCAGTCCTTCACCTTTTTTATCCTCTTCACTTTCCTTCCAAGTATTTCATTGAACCAAAGAGTTGTCAATGGAAAAGCTAAATGGAGGAATGCTGGTTTCTTTTGTCATTTGCATCTTATTGCTATTAAGAAGCAATTAAAAACCAAAATACAGCTGTTTAAGACTGAAATAAGCAATAAGGGTTCAAAATCTTAACGAGCGCGACAACACAAATGAAGCAGAAGCGCTTCTTATTAAGCAATTGGGTTGGAACAAAAACCTGCAGCCACTGCGGCCCTCCAGGAATGACTTTGCCCACCCCTGCTCCAGGATCTTCTTTGAAGTCATTCTTGCACCAGTCTATCAATGTAGCCTCATACAAACCCTGAAACTGAAACATTTAGCATTAACACAAAACAATAGGCTTCATGTTTTGATAGGTCTTTGACAGACTGCTTCATTAACCCAAGACTAATAATATAAAGTGCTGGTAGGTCCAAGTTAGGTCTGATGAGGTATGTGGCACCAAGCTGTAGCTTTCTTCTAGCTGGCCATTCCTTTTGAACCCATGAATTTCTTGAATTGGCTGTCCCACTCGCATGTCCAGATATTCGGATACCTGCTGCTATGACATATGACACACACACACATAATAACCGGGATAAGGTAAGTCAGATAAGGCAGAAAACTGATGCTTAAAAAAATCTCTGTTAAATGCACAAGTAATATTCCGGAGATCTCCTTTGGCAAAGCACTCCAACGTCATTAAACTGCACAAAAAAGAGTTAAACATCATCATCGGCCTCCGTGAGTCCAAAAGCAAGTAAGAAACCTGTGATGATTTTTATTGTGTTTTATAAATATGTTTACTTCATCCCCATTTTTTACATCCTTGACTCGAGCACCGATGATTCACATCATGAACATTGACTGCTGCATCTCCCAGTTACACTGTTTCAACATATCTATAGGAAATAACTCAATTAAAAGACACTTAATATGTTTCTATTACTATACTCTGCAAAGGAGTAGCATACTGGTACACATGCCTCTTGACTTACACCCAGTACTGCTGCAACAATATTAACACAGGTACTTTTACTTCAGTAAAACAAGTACTGTGTTAAGTTACTTGTTACTTTAAAAAAAATAATCAGACTTCTTAACGCACATTACTTTTTTACGTGTTACCTTACTGTTCTCAAGGGTGTGCTACGGAGCTTAATGCTGTACGTTCAGTTCATCAACATAAATTTAGAGATTTTTGAAATTTTGAGACAAAATTATTTCAACTAGGTGAAGGAATAATGCGATCATCGAAGCATTTGCCTATGGAAATTTATCTTGAAGACGCTTCTATCTGTGGCTGTTAAAAGTGTGTACGAGCCAAATACATGTGCAGGCTGACAGAGTACAGCAGACATGCACAGACCACAAAATCCTTAACAGTAACCTTATTAAGGGTTTACATGGCCAAATAATCGGGTTATTCGTGGACCAACCTGCCACCATTAATCAGGTTTCTCAGAGCACAATAACGCGATTTTTCTAACATGAATAAGGGTTTACATGGCATTTCAGAATCCAGGTATCTGTGAAAAATGGGTTATTGAAATGATTTTAACGCACCAGCAGTGTTCAATTCCAGATACATTCTGACTTTATTATAGAATAAAATAACTGTTTAGCTTTATTTAATATTAAAAAATTTACATCCATCCATTATGCAACCCGGTATATCCTAACTACAGGGTGATGGGGGTGTGCTGGAGCTAATCCCAGCCGACACAGGGCACAAGGCAGGAAACAAACCCCGGGCAGGGTGCCAGCACACCACAGGGCACGCACACACACACTCGCATACCAAGCACACACTAGGGACAATTTAGGATCGCCAATGCACCTAACCTGCATGTCTTTGGACTATGTGAGGAAACCCACGTAGACACGGGGAGAACATGCAAACTCCACACAGGGAGGACCCAGGAAGCGAACCCAGGTCTCCTAACTGTGAGGCAGCAGCGCTACCACTGCGCCACCGTGCTGCCAGAAAATTTACATTTCTAACAAATTATCAATAAATTAAGTGATGTTTAATTAATTGTATTACAAAATTAATAAAAAATATAATTGACTGCTTAAAAATGTGTTTAGTGAAAAAGTGTTACGTGATTTGGAAAAATTTGGACGTGAGCATCAGAAGGCTTTGCGCCCTAGGAACCAAGTTACCTGAACTATTCTAGAACATTTCAGTAATTATTTACCGCTCTGATGATGAGTTTTCTGATCATAAAATAAGGTCATTATGATAGCAATTGACAAGAAGAATTCATAATTAATTTCAGAATTACGGTATTCAAGGGTTCCTCTTTCTCTTGCACGATTTGACTCAAAAACTAATCAGCACATCGTCATCACATAACAGGCTTAAGCTTCGAGTGTGGTGTTTTTCTGTCCAGCTGTTTTAGCTTTCCACCCTCCTCAGGAAACTGAGACACATAGACACACACAAGCAGATGCACACTCATCATCAAGCAATGTTTTCGGTATCATTGGACCTTAAAACGTTGAGATCTGTTGAAAACCAGAGATCAAAATTTTTGACAATACTAAAGCTTTCGCTCTTCTATAGACGATAGGTTTTAGGGGCACAAAGCAAAAATGGTTTTTGTTTTCGAAATAATTGGGTGATACAGTGATGCAGTGGTCACACTGCCGGCTCACAGTAAAGAGACCAGGATTTATGTCCCAAGTCTCCCCATGTCTACGTGGGTTTCCACACTCTGTTTAAAGACATGCAGGTTAAGTGAAACTAAATTGGCCCTAGTGTGTGTCTGGTGGGTGGGTATATGTTCGCCCTGCACTGGACTGCCTTGTGGTCTATGTTAGCCAGGTTAGGCTTCAGCAACCCCCCCAACTCATTACCCTAGTCTGGATTAAGCAGGTCAGAAAATGACGTGACATGAAGCAATCAAAGCCATTTTTTCAGTGTATACCTGTGTAATGTAAAATGCACATTGGTTTCGTTTTACAGCAGCACTAAAATGATTATAAACTTTCATTGTTGTTATCATTGTGCATGCCAGTGCTAAACTCGGGGAGATACCCAATGGTCACAAGTTTTCACTGTAACCAGTCTTTTAAGCAGAGGCTAAAAAACATACAGTTGTAATTTGACTCCATTGTTGGGCTGACTTTCTCTTATGTTTTTTGTCATAATCAGCTCATTTGGAATCAGTTGGAGCCATAAAACTTGTCATAGCTCTGAATCATTTTAAACCAATAAACCATACATTTTTATAGTTGTTAGAACACACTATCACAAGACATCCAACAAACCAAACCTGTTTAGAGTTCAAAGTTACAAGATAAAACTCATGCACCCATTCATTTTTTTTAATTCGGGGTTGCCTTTCCTGACAGTTCTGAGGGCAAGGCATCACCAACCCTAGATGGCATGCCAGTCCTTCAAAGAAAAATACAAAACTCTATTCAATTCAGTTCAGTTTATTTTTGTATTGCACAGAGCACTGTGACAAGTTCTCAGGTATAATGCAAGTATAGGTTTTAGAAATTACTAAATGTACAATTAGTACACATAAAAGACACAGAAAACAATGCAGAAACTGATCAATACACATACACTACTGGTCAAATGTTTTAGAACACCTCAGTTTTTTCCATTTTTATGGAAAAGCGCATAGTTTAATGTCTTAATATTTCACAAATCAAGGTATAGAACAAATAAACAATAGCAAATAAAAAAACAAGTCAAGGAATCATCAAATTTTATTCATATTTTTGATTCACCAAAGTAGCCTGCATCTTTTGCTGATATAACAGACAAACTGTGGTGACCCTTTTGATTCAAAATGCCAGTCACTCTGTTCAAGTCAGCAACTCACACCTCAAGTCAGACCATCACACCTCCTCCTCCATGTTTGACAGTTGGTGTCACACACTGAGGAACCATCCTGTCACCAACTCAACGATGTATAAACATTCTGTGTGATGAACTGAAGATTTCAAATTTTGATTCATCATCCCATGAGACTTTCTTCCAGTCTGCAGTCGTCCACAGCGGGGATTTCAAGGCCCTATTTTGTCCTTTAAGAAATAGCTTTCTTACTGCCACTTGGCCAGTCAAACCTGCAGCAGAAAGTCTCCTCTTCACACAGAAAGACTTGTTTTCTTTGACTTGCACCGTTAAGCTGTGGTTGAAGTTGTGCTGTGAGGCGCCTGTGATCACGCAAGCTGGTGACCCTCAGAAATTTGTCTTCTGATTGGCTTGTGACTTTGAGTCTGCCAGTTCTCTTCCTATCAGAGTATCTTCCAGTTGCCTTTGGATTGTGTAGGACACCACAGGACTCACTGACACTTTGATTTTTGTTGCAATTTCTCTAAAATAAAGGCTTATGTTTCTAAGGGTAATAATAACCCATCATTTTTTAATTCCTGTTTTTCTTGCCTTTATCACTGAAATATTGTCCAAGTAGTACCTCAGAGAGTGTAGTAACACAGCCTGTTCCAGCTCTGCTTTAAGACAGACAAAGGGATTTCAAGTAAACAACACAAGTTGGGACACCAGTGCAAATTGTTTCCGTCAACTTGCAAGGCTTCATTTAATTGCTGCAGAACATCTGTAGGTTGTAAACTATTAGTTGTTCCCCAAAGAAGGCCCATTTGTAATATTCTGTAATTTCTTTTTTTTCAGTTTTTGCTAATCTAAACCTCTGGCAGTTTACTGCTTACCTTTTCACCATTTTAGGTCATTCATTGAATTTCAATGGATTCAATATGAAGAAAAAACGGAGGTGTTCTAAAACTTTTCACCAGTAGTGTAAATGGAAACCAGCAGTATCTGCCCATTAATTAATTGTTGAACTGTTGCCAGTTGACAACAGAGGAAAGGAAAACAAAAACTCCAGTTAACATCATCCTTAGAGAAGATAAACCTCTAGTAGGGTCCTTGGTCAATTGTAAAAACCCTTTAAAACACCATGAATTTCAAGAAAACAAATTTTGACAAAGAAAATCAATTGCAGTACGTTGGAGGGCACAGGTGCAATTACTATTTTAATGTTATTCTTTGTGTATGCAGCAATCAGTTTGCATTAAGATGATTCCTACCGTGTTTCCCCGAAAATAAGACCGGGTCTTATATTAATTTTTACTCCAAAAGATGCACTAGGGTATATTTTCAGGGAACTTCTTATATTTATTCATGTACAACAATATACATTTATCCAAATACAGCCATATCATCTTCTTCTGGAATATCTTCATAACTCTCCACATTCAAACCCTGAATTCCAGCCTGAATTTCTTGCTACTCCAGCCGTTTTTAGGATCCTCCAGGATCGATGTTCGTGCTTCGATGTTTGATGAATGGTTCGATATGGTGAAGCAAAATGCCGACATATAAATACATTTACGGTGCTTTGATATTCAAGGGTTGCATATTCCCCAAAGTAATGACATGATATCATCTTCTGTGCTGTCTTTTTTTTTTTTTTTTGCACCTTTACAATACAATCCGAATGTATGGCGGCATATTTAAACCACAGAGAAAAAGAAAATAAGGCCATAATGAAATTGTTTATTTTGTGATTAAAGTGTAAATTTCCTCTTTAAACTTGAAGTGTCAACTTTAACCTCGTAGTTTACTTTATCATTAAAGCAGACTGTCGTAAACGTCATCTTAAAACCGACCCAGTTGTTAATCGCTGGGGCTTCCTCCTGACCTGACAGCAGCGGCAAGCAGCAATAGATCGCCTCACAGAACACATTAAGTTTATGATATTCCAGGTCTCTGCATATTTAGAATCCTTAGATTTATACTTGATATCACTTTCATGATGAAAGTCATTAAAATATGGATATTACATTTTACAGATAAATCGTTAACTTTGTTTAAATAATGAATACTGTTAATAGTTACACATGTGGTGGCACGGTGGCTGAGCGGTAGCGCTGCTGTCTCGCAGGCAGTCATGTCGCTGCTGTTCCCTGCCTGGAGTTTGCTTGTTTTCCTATTGGGTTTCCACAGCGTGCTCAGCTTTCCATCCAAAGACATGAAGGTTCGGGGATTTGGTGGAGCTACAATGACGCTAGTGTATGTGTGTGCTTCTGTTCACCTAGTGATGAGCTGATGCCCTGTCCAGGGATTTTGTTTCTGTCTTGCGCCGATGTTTCTGGAATGGGCGCATCCCTGAATTGATGGATGTAATCATTAAACATCCTTTTCAGAGATATTGTGGCAAGGTGTCCTTAGAATTTAATGGACGTTTCAGGCACACGCGTCACATCACATGAAGTATAAACCTAGCCTTAGGCGCCTTACTTTTCAGCTGACGATCTTGACGAGGGCTTATTTTTGGGGTAGGACTTATATTATTATTTTACTGAATCAGCCCGCAATCTAGGAGTTATCTTTGACTCTAGCATGTCATTTAAAGCGCAAAGTTGTCCAAATCATATTTCTTCCATCTTAAAAATGTCTGGAAATTAAGGCGCTTTCTAAATAAACAGGATTCTCAGAAATTAATTCATGCATTTATTTCTAGTAGGATTGACTACTGCAATGCGGTCTTCACTGGATGTTCAAACTGTTCTTTATACAGCCTCCAGTTAATCCAAAATGCTGCTGCAAGAATTATTACAAGAACAAGAAAATACGAACACATAACTCCAGTTCTTAAATCCTTATACTGGCTCCCGGTTAAGTTTAGGGCAGATTTCAAAATCCTCCTTTTAACATATAAAGCATTAAATGGCCGAGGTCCAGCTTACTTGTCTGAACTTATCATGACTTACAAACCAGAAGACACATTAAAATCTCAAGATGCCCATCTGCTTATCTTTCCAAGGATAAATTAAATAACAGTGGGAGGTCGAGCTTTTAGTTACAGGGCCCCTAAACTGTGGAGTGGTCTGCCTGCTACTATAAGAGATGCCCCTTCGGTCTCAGCTTTCAAATCCCGGCTGAGGACTCACTACTTCAGTTTAGCATATCCTGACTAGAGCTGCTGATGAACTGTGCAGACTGCATCTCTGTTGTTAGTCATTAGCAGTAAAACATAAGTAACATGATAGTTAGAATTTGTTACTAACCCTCACCTATTCTGTTTCTGTTCTCGGTACTCAAATGTGGCACTTGGTGCCAAGGCCCACCTGCCAAGTTGTTTTGCCAGCCTAAGGTAAAGTCATCTCTGATGGAGGATCGCAGGAATCATGGGGCAGAGGGGTCCTTTCATCGGATTGGCTGTTTCAGCTGTGGAATGGCCAAATGGGGGAGGCAGCTTGATGGCTGAGGTCTCCAGGACTCTAAACCAATCCAAATTATATATAAAATATTATGTGATATCATCTATTGTTAAATTCTGCTCTGTACTTGTAAAAGTTTTATTTTTATACTGTATTGAGGATTTGTTCTGTTCTGTGTATTGTATTGTATTGACCTTCTTCTTTTTGAAACCCACTGCACGCCCAACCTACCTGGAAAGGGGTCTCACTTTGAACTGCCTTTCTTCCATTTTTTTTCCCTACGAGGGTTTTTTTTGGGAACTTTTCCTTGTCTTCTTAGAGAGTCAAGGCTGGGGTGCTGTCAAGAGGCAGGGCCTGTTAAAGTCCATTGCAGCACTTCTTGTGTGATTTTGGGATATACAAAAATAAATTGTATTGTAATGTATATTACAGAGGGCGGCATGGTGGCACAGTGGTAGCGCTGCTGCCTCGCAGTTAGGAGACTGTGTGGTGTGTTTGAGCGAGCCCTGCAGTGGGCTGGCACCCTACCCAGGGTTTGCTTCCTGCCTTGCGCACTGTGTTGGCTGAGATTGGCTCCAGCAGACCCCTGTGACCCTATAGTTTGGTTATAGCTGGTTGGATAATGGATATATAATACAGAGCAGCCTAAAAATCATGCTAGGGCTTATTTTTGGAGTATGTCTTATTTTCGGGGGAACACAGTATGTGAATAAGCAGTTTCTCTGCAGAGATTGTTACTCATTGCTAGGCCAGTTTATTGGAACCAAAATTTCATCCATTCTCTATCTTCTAGCCCACTTACCCATTTCAGGGTCTTAAGAAGTACAGTTTATCCCTAACAAAATATGAACTTCCCTATTTTAAAAGTGGCACATCAAAGAGTAATTGATAAACTTATGTGGTCTTAAAAAAAAAAAAAAAACTTAAGGGTTTAATAACACACAGTGCCGACTGTCAACTAAATTGCAGTCCTCCTGTGAAATTTGGAACAAGAAATCTAAGTCAAGCCAAAGTGCAATAAGAAACTCAAAAATAGGCCATGACCAACCCGCAGGGCAGCTCGTCTAATAAGCCACCTCCCTGGCCTCAGGCTTAAGAGCTCCGACAGGTGAGCCAGCTGGGGATTTCCCATCTCAACATTGCACTGCCAAAAATAGGCCTATTTTGTCAGTTTTGAGTGGGCCGTGTTAACGTGCCATGTGCAATCCCCTCTCTGTACTTCTCAAAGTCAGGTTTGTGTTACCCTTGGCGATAAATTTTAGTTGATCTAATTGTTTATTAAACTTACCATTTTTGTTGATTATTCTGTATTCAGAAAAGACTGGCAAGGTAAATTTATGATTTTACAAAATTAAGAAAAATGTGCCTTGTTTTGCCATAACTGTAAATATTAATCTGTTTTGATTTAATCTCATTCTGCATCTCTTTTCCTGATGAGGCATACAATGAATGACAGGCCAAGCAGGTTAGCCCAGACTTTCCTGTCCCCAGCTACATATCTCAGCTCTACCTGTCGAATTCCCGACCCAGCCAAAAGATATAATCCCACCAGTGTGTCCTGGGTCCTGAATATTCCTAAGTATCAATAATATAATACGCTACCTAGGCTGTTCGTTTGTCTGTCCAGGATTTTAAATCACCTGTAGCTCGCAAACTGTTTGACTTATTGACATGAAATTTGGTACACATACACTACGTGATGTCTACTATCCGCTTTCGGGGGTGATGATTGACCTCCAAGGTTATTCCTCTTTTTATTTTATGTTATTGTAGAATCCGCTCTCGGCAGCAGCCTGCAGGGCGGCCGTGCAGCGCATGTGTACAAGTGCCGTTCTCATCCCTACCACCTTCGCTGTCACTTCCCCAACCTCTTCATATCTTAGAGGCAGATTTAGGATTTAAGTACCAGCTTAAGTAAAAAAATTAAGGAAAACATACTAAGTAAGTGCAACACAAACACTGACTTAATCAGTTTTAACACAAAAAGATGCCAACGAAAGAAGAGAAGAAGCGGGCCGCTAGGGTGGAGAAAAGAAGAGCTGCTAAGGAAGCAGCAAGCAAATCAACCTCTGAGCAAAGGAGTGATAAACGTACAGAGAAAGAGGATGAAAACTAGGAATGGTCAAGTCAAGTGTATAACATGCAGGGCGCCGTTACTGGTACTATATAAAAGAAAAGTATGTGTCACAATCACAATTTTGGCTTTAAGATTTCACTAGTTTTACAGGTTTCATGAAATCTGATCACTTCTGTACTGATGTCTGTCTGTGTGTGTCGGGATGTGATAATGGACATTTTCACTCAAAAACAAATCCCCCAGTCTAAACAGATAATTAATATTATAACAACAACAACACTTTATTTATATACCACGTTTTCATACAAATGAAGTAACACAAAGTGCTTTATAAGAGGAAAAAAGAAAAATATAAAGATTACACAGTACTAAGTAACAAAGAATAAAGTAAGGTCCGATGGCCTGGAGGACAGAAAAAAACAAAAAGAAAAAACAAAATTCCAGAGGGCTGGAGAAAAAATAAAAACAAGATCTGCAGGGGTTCCAAGGCCATGAGACCATGTAGCCCCCACTGGGCATTTTACCTAACTTCAATGATCTCAATCAGTTATCATGGTTTTCAAGCATCACGTGGAAGAATTAGATGATGATGATGGTCATGTGGACCTTTGGCCTTCAATCCATCAGTGTAAGGACTGCATGGTACCCTGATCAGGTGGTGGTGGCACAGATCGCCACCACAGAAAACCGGAAAGAGAACAGCAGAGAAAGTAAGGGTTAATATGGATTGTGGAGCCATGATAAAAACGATAATTCAATGCATATTCAGAATACCAGAGTTACACTAAAATGAAGTTATGAGAAGGCAATGTTAAAATAATGAGTTTTTAGTCATTTTTTAAAGTGATCCACCGTATTAGACTGGCGAAATTCTGTTGGTAAGCTATTCCAGATTTTAGGTGCATAAGAGCAGAAGGCCGCCTCACCACTTTTTTTACGTTTAGCATTTGGAATCATTTGAAGATCTAAGGTTACAATTAGGGCTCGTTTATACTTCACACTCGAAACGCGTATGTGCACGCATCATGGCTGCCACGTGTTCCCAGCATTCATTTGATGCGTCCTCTGAGCAGGTCCTCAGAAATGAACGTGACGTGTGAGCAATACCAGAAAAAATTGGGGGGGTCGCAGTGTGATAAAAGTCGGAACGTGACGTTAGAGTCTGTGTTTACTATCTACATGTGACAGCAAGCCTCTATGCGGATCCTATGGGATCGATGTGCGCGTCTCGATGTTTAATGAATGGTTCGATGTGGTGAAGGAAAATGCCGACATACAGATGCATTCGTGGTGCTTTCATATTCAAGCGTCGCCTATTCGCGATCGTAATACATTTTAAAACATTTTAAAAGTCTCACATACCATCTTCTGTGCCTTCTTTTTTTTCTGGGGCTTCCTCCTGACCTGGCAGTAGCAGCAAACAGCAATAGATCACCACACAGAACACATTAAATGTATGATATTCCTACTCTCTGCACATTTAGAATCCATAGATTTATACTTGATATCACTTTCATGATGAAATGCATTAAAGTATGTATGTTACATTTTACAGATAAATCGTTAATTTTGTTTAAATAATGAATACTGTTAATAATTACACACACACGGGGGTGACACGGTGGCGGAGCGGTAGCACTGCTGTCTCGCAGGGAGTCACGTCGCTGTTGTTCCTTGCTTGGAGTGTACATTGTTTTCCTGCTGGGTTTCCACAGTGTGCTCCGGTTTCCTTTCAAAGATATGCAGATTTGGTGACACTAAAATGACTCCAGTGTATGTGAGTGCTCGTATTCACCTTGCGACAAGCTGATGCCCCATCTAAGGATTGTTTCTGCCTCGTGCATAATGCTTGCTGGATTGATGGATTTACTCATTAAACATCCTTTACAGAGACATTGCTGTAAGGTGTCATCAGAATTTAATGGGTGTTCCAGGCAATTCACAACTCAGCGAAGCCGAACCAGTTCTCACCGTGTTGATATCTCGCACTGTCACCTGGTGGATTCCTCCAGATGTACGTAATGTACGCGCGCAAGTATAAACAGTACATCGCTTGCGTAGCAGGAGCGTCCGCTGGAGCATGTATTGCGTTGTGTGTAGTATAAACCCAGTCTAAGATTACAATTATAATTACGATTATAAAAGACTAGAAACCTATTGGTTTTAAACAGAAACACTCCAGTCGATTTTGCTGTATATTTGTGGATTAAGTGCAGCACAATTTTCACAATGATGCCAAATAATATACGATTATTCCTTTTCATTCCACATAATAAAATATTGGGAATGTCAGGTACTCAATCAATCTGATTTTTTTTTTTTTTGTTGAAACACATATTTTGATTATGGCCAGCTTTCCTGTGGACATTCATTTTTTCATGCTTTTTCATTCCCCACTATATTGTTTCATTGAATAGATTCAGCATGTGCAGGCCATACTGATACACATCCATTTACTCATTGGATGTATGAGCAAAGATGGTAGAATATCTCTGAATGCGGATGTTTATTCTTAAAAGAATTAATAAAGTGATGTAACAAAACTCAATTAAATACTAAACCACCAGCACAAGGGAAAAGAATGTGCGTTAAAGACGGAAGCCAGGAAGCACTTCTTTACATGAAGAGTCTGTAAAATTGTGAGCTTTAAGAAGACGAAGAAAAAAATCTTGACAACTTTAAAAAAAAATTATCAAGCGGAGGTAACGAGAAAGTTTAGCTATTAGCAGACCAAACCAGCTCAATGAATTAAACAGTTATCTTTAATTTGTGTGTCTTCTTATATCAGTCAGTTAGGAACTGACAGTCATCCAGAGAGACACTTTTTTTGTAACACAGTAGCAAAACTCATACAGCGAGTCTATCAGCCCAGACGGGCTGGGATTTTATTCCTGTCTTCTAGAGCTGTGAAGCAGCCATTCTAAATACTGATGACCAGGGGTTTCCTGTTTTCTTATTGGTGGATTTGTGGTGTTTGCCAGAATAATCAAGCAGTGTTCGAATAGCATTTACACACTGATTTCATGGTCCAAATGCCTAACTATGCAATTCGATGGTTAGTTCATATACCCCAAAAATATTTTTTTGTCTCATTTGAAGATTACAGAGAAATGAAGAGTGACAAAACGTTAAACATATGCAATGAGTAAAGAAGTGACATCCAGTTGTTTTCTGAATATTCTGAAAGGGCACAATGGCAGATTGGTAAGTGGTACTGTTCTCACATATAAGCACACTGGGTTAGACCCCAATTTGATTTCTGTCTGTGTAGTTTTGTCCAGGTGTTGCCCTTTTGCTTCCACATACATGGTAGGTTGTTTGGAAGTTCTAAACTTGCCCCGTGTAAGTAGATACAAGTGTGTCTATACATTAGCGTGCCCATAAGTGGGCTCCTGCCTTCTATCTGTTGTTAACAGTACAGGCTGCAGCCCTCCACAACTCTGAACTGGATTACGTGGGCTTCATAATTGACGCATGGATATTAAAGCAAAACTCCTCAAAATTTTTTTTTTATTTTGGTATATTTTATTAATCCCCGAAGGGAAAGTGTCTTTTTCCATGACATTTGGGGGTTAGAGTGCCAGGTCAGCTATTGTACAGCACCCCTGGAGCAATTTTCAGGTTAAAGATCATCTTTTTCCATATCTTCCTGTCCTCTCTATCTTGCTCTTGAACACCCATCCACCTGCATGTCCTCTCTCTCCACAACCTTCTCTTAGGCCTTCCTCTTTTCCTCTTGCCTGGCAGCTCCATCCCTTGCATGCTTCTCCCAATATACCCAGCATCTCTTCTCTGCACATGTCCACACAAATGCAACCTTGCCTCTCTAGCTTTATCTCCAAACTGCCCAACCTGAGCTGACCCTCTAATGTACCCTTTTCTAATCCTGTCCATCCTCGTCACACCCAATGCAAATCTTAACATCTTTAACTCTGCCATCTCCAGCTCTGTCTCCTGTCTTTTCCTTAGTGCCTCCGTCTCCAGCCCATATAACATTGCTGGTATCCTTACCGTCCAGTAGACCTTCCCTATCACTCTTGCTGGTACCCATCTGTCACAAATCACTCCTGACACTCTTCTCCACCCTGTCTGCACTCTCTTTTTCACCTCTCTTCCACAATCCCCATTACTCAGTACTGTTGATCCCAAGTATTTAAACTCATCCACCTTCGCCAACTCTACTCCCTCCATCATCCTAACCATTCCCCTGACCTCCCTCTCATTTACACACATGTATTCTTTCTTGGTGGTCCATTCCTCTCCTGTCATCTCCTCTCCTCTCTAGAGCATATCTCCACCTCTACATGGTCTCCTCAACCTGTTCACTACAGATCACAATGTTATCCGCAAACATCATAGTCCACGGGTACTCCTGTCTAATCTCATCTGTCAACCTGTCCATCACCATTGCAAATAAGAGAGGGCTCAGAGCCAGTCCAAGATGTAATCCCACCTCAACCCTAAATGCATCAATCACTCTTACCGTAGACCTCACCACCGTCTCACTTCCCTCATCCACATCCTGTACCATTCTTACATACTTCTCTGCCACTCCCGACTTCCTCATACAATTCCACATCTCCTGTCTAGGCATCCTGTCATATGCTTTCTGGAGGTCCGTCAAGACACAGTAATTCCTTTTGGCCTTCTCTATACTTCTACATCAACACCTTCATTGCTAACAGCGCATCTGTAGTGCACAAACCAGTGTGTTTCTTAGTGCCAGTCCCAAGCCCAGAATAATGAGGGGGAGGAGGTATGTCAGGAAGGGCATCCAGTGTAAACTTTTGCCAGATCAATATGCTAACAACAATACAGTTTGTAGTGATAACTGAAGTGTAATTTTTCATCTCATGTTTTCATACAGACAGTTAAAGAATTTACTGATAGAATAGAAGTCTTTTGTGACTAATGATGGACAACAGCAAACAATATCATAACAACATCCATGAAAAAGTCTCACTTTAATCGTGTTGCAAAATCCACATGTGCTGTCATTCGGTTGTATGCTGATAACATCCCAAGCACACATACTTTTAGTAAAATATTGTTAAATAAATCTGGAAAATGCTTTCATGAACTAAATGGAATGGGCTCAGATGCACCTGAGCATTTGAATTGAAGACACACCTTCCCTCCGCATTCATCAGTCACGTGACCAGCTAAGTAGCAGCTTATTCATTGGCTAACATTGTGTTTCATGTGATATCAAAGTGCAGAGTTAACTCCAAGATGTGTACAAGTAAAGATTAAAAGTTAAAGAAAAGCGAGTGAGCACGTTATCAGGAAGACAATGTGCCTTATACTTGTCCATATCCCAGATGCTTCAATAAACAAGGTCATTTCACCCAGGCAGTTTCAAAGACTGCCTCTAAATAATCCTGAGGTACTGCAGTTGTGGAAATTAATATAAATATAACGTCAGGAGGCTTATCTACAATTCAGATGCATGTTTGAATCTGAATGCGTTCCATTTTTGTTCACAAAGCCAGTTTCCTTAAGTGGTTTAATTAACAAAATTTAAGTACAAATACATGTGTTACAGAGATTGTGAGTATACGAATGGACAACATCACACATGGATTACACAAATGCAAGTAATGCAAGATTTTTTGGGGGAAAAATGTTCTCGTGAACTTTTGATATCGTTTGCTGCTTTCCAACTTTGGTCAACATAGACTTCTGCTCTATCAAATACTTTTTTATCTCCATTCAGCATTAAAGCATGAGGTTTGTAATTTTTCTTGGCCACCACTACAAACTAAATGAGGTAAGTAACATATCACACTTGTTTGATAAGAATTACTTTAAGAACTCTACCCAATAACAGGCAAGTACATATTTGCAATTGATATACAGTATAGCATTGTAGGGTCCCGAGTCTATCCTGGCCACATCAAGCACAAAGGCAGAAACCCTTGATGGGACACCAGTGTATTGCAGGGCACATTCAGGCACACCCCCACAGTCACTCATACAGGGCCAGTTTAGAGACGTCGGTTAACAATAACAATTTTTTGTATAGCCGAAAATCACACAAGAAGTTCCACGACAGACTTTAACAGGCCCTGTTTTTCGACAGCCCTCCAGCCTTGACTCCCTAAGAACACAAGAAAAAACTCCCAAAGAATACCCTTGTAGGGAAAAAAATAGAAAGAGTCTTTGGAAAGACGATTCAGAGAGAGACTGCTTTCCAGGAAGGTTGAGAGTGCAATTGCTGTCAAAAGATGGGGTAAAGTACACAAAACAGAGCACAAGTAATCCTCTTCACAGAGTTAGATGGCTCATGGCCACCACAGAAATACAAAAGTACAATAATAATAGTTCAAGCTACAAAGTAAAATTCAACAACAGATTGTACATACAGAACAATCACATATGAGGATTTGTTCAGAGTCCTGGAGACTTTGGCCAACAAGCAGCCTTCCCGCTACCAGCCAATCTACAGCTGAGTCAGTGCTAGGCCAGCCAATCAAATGAAAGTACCCTTCTACCCAATTATTCCAGTGCTTCTGTATCTGAGATGACTTTTCCATTGGCAGGCAAGCAACTTGGCAGTACAGCAGTGGCACCAAGTGCCACATTTGAGTACAGAGAAAAGAAACACAACAGAAGAGGTGTGAGGTGTAGTAACTGATTATAAATATCATGTTACTTATGTTTTAGAACTGACGACTAAAAACAAAGATGCAGTATGCACAGCTAATCAGCAGCTCTAGTCAGGGTATGCTAAACTGATGTAATGAGTCTTCAGCCGGGATGAAGGGGTTAACCTAAAATGCTTATCTTTAGTATGTGGAAAAAAATGGGAAGGGCATCGTTTAAGTGAAGTGCATTTAACCAAGCAAATTGAAACTCATGAATATGTTTATATAGGGTTGAGTTAGGATACCAAAAACAGAGTAACTGGTTCAGAAAACTACCAAAACTAATAGATATTTTATAATGATGACACCTACAACTGCAGGCCTGGTTAGCCATTGGTTCTTATGTGATTTTCATCTCTGTTGTTAAGGCACAAATCCTTAAGACAACGACAACTCATTAATACACTGTAAACCAAAGTAAAGTCAATATAACAGTAAAATTTCATTAGCAGAGATAATTGACTTTTAATTGAAAAATTGACTGGAATAGGAATTATTAGTCATTGCAGCTCTCTAACATCTGATTTTCAATCCCCAGATATTTGGCATTCACTGTATAGATCTCCTTTTGTTTCTGTTCTTTATTTTTGAACGGATTAACGGAGAGCCAGTTCCTGAAAATTTTCGCCTGGAAGAATGCAGCTTTGTAGTCGACCTGAAACCTGGCGAGGTATTGGTACGGACACTCTACCTGTCAGTGGATCCGTACATGGTCAGTGCAGTTTTTTTTTTGCCATTTGATAACAACTGTTCAACAGAAAAATCAATAGTAGGCCAGAAAAGTATAGCATGTGATTGTTATGTACAGAAAGAACAAAAAGCTTATTTCAAAGTCATTATTATTTGCTTAGGTTCTGCCAGGCACTGGCACTATGTCCGTGGTTGGTACTTACTTTGGGTCTGATACTGCTGGGGCAGTCTTGGGTCCTCACATCTCTAAGCTGGATTTAGGTGTGTTTGAAGGATATACTATATAGTATATAAGATGACATAACATTCTCAATGTCTTCTCATCTCACAAAGGGTTGGTTCCTGTCTTACATGTAATATTGCTATGATTGGCTTTGACCCCCTGCCCCCATGACTCTGACATGGATTAAGTGGACTTCAGAATATCATGTTATTTAGGGTTTAGCCATACTAGTTGGCTTCACCCCAAAATTCCTTAAAATTCACTTTCCACAGTAAGGTTGTGATCCATTCTTCTTCTCCCTCCTTCATCCATCACAACTTCTGTTCATGTCCTCTTTAAACCTTTATGTTAGCCTGACTCCCTCCACCACAGTGCACTTGTTCACCCAGTCACCCTACACCTGTAGCTCCACGTGCTCAAGCTATTTTGTCCTAACCACAGGACTTACCACTTGTATTATATTCCTCTCCGCATTTACCTGATCTTTCGCCACTTGAGTCATTTCTAACTTGACCTCATTTGCCACATAACTACTACATCTCAATCCTCACTTCCAAAAATGTGTTCTTTAATTTACTGCCAGCCTTGCTTTCAAGTCAAAATATGGTACAGCCCAGAGGTGAACTTCAGTGGTATAATATTTGAGCTGCAACTCCATCTGCTTTCAGTATATTGCCAAAGTAGCAGAACTTTTTTGCTTTCTGTAAAACATCTCTGGTGCTAATATTCAAGCTTACACTTGGTACATCATAATATAGCATTGTTCTGCCCTCTTGATCCCATTTTCTGGCTGGCAACATTTTTGTGCAAGGCAGGAACCATATCTGGATTGAGCGCAGTCTACCACAAGGCCAACTTTTCATATCAGTAGTTCTACATTCCTGTGGTGGGCTGGCGCCCTGCCCGGGGTTTGTTTCCTGCCTTGTGCCCTGTGTTAGCTGGGATTGGCTCCAGCAGACCCCCGTGACCCTGTAGTTAGGATATAGCGTGTTGGATAATGGATGGATGGATAGTTTTACATTCAATGAATTTAATGGACGTTTTGAAATGTGAGGAAGTTACGTACAGTACTTAATAATTCTTCCAAAAAACTAACATACTTCTGCTATAGGAGACATTTATGAACAGATCTGTGGACTCAGATAATTACCTATCTATCACTAGCTACACTTGAAGTCTGGTCTGAGTTGTGGCTTGGTAAGGCTTACATCTTTTCCTCTTGCTCATGTGCATTTAAAAAAGGGACCTTTGGTTTCTTCCCACTGTTTGCAGATAGTTTGTCATATGATATGGGTGCCTCAACATCTTTGTCCTAGTAAGTTTGTGTAAATCGTAACCCTGCCTCTTAGAATATTACAATACTCTAGGAAGTAGTAGCAGTGAAAAAATATTAATTGTGATATCCTTTAGTGCCAGTGGTCAATGCCAGACATACCACTGAACAACAAAGATTTTGCTTCCAGAAGACTTCTGGGTGTATCCTATGAGGTTTGCCCCACTAATCACAAAAATATCCTTTACATATTTCTGTTGCAATGTATTTTTTCTCATATTATAATTCTACATATACAGTATAACAACCACAGCTACAATATCTGTGTGGATCTAAAAGTAGTGTCACTGCCACAAGGAACGCAGCTCAGACAGACCAAGTCCTGTTGTTTCATTTGCAATGCTAAAGAATCTCATTACATTAAAAAGAGCTGGCCACTCCAGGCACAGAAACCACTTGTTGACCCAACAATGATATTTTTGCCTCCTCTTCATGTAAAACTTTGATAAATAATTTTATGAAAGCAATAACCATCTAAGATGAAGGATTTCAGTATTTCAATATGCCAAGGTTAAAGAAGGATGTCTTTTTTATTTTAATTTTATTGTAATCATTCCATACAGATAGATCAATTTTTACAAAAAATAGGATTGAAAACAAATCAACCCAACCCCTACCCCTGAGAAAGAGAGCATGGCCAACTGAGTAAAAGTTAAAGCTGGTCAAAATACATAAATTGATTAGTTTAATAGGCAGGTAAAAAAAAAAGAAATGCAGAGAGAATTTCTTCAGTGCTTTACGAGCTTATTCTAAAATATTATTGATTAGATCCTGCCAGGTTTTGAAAAAGTTCTGCCCAGATCCTCTAACTGAGAATTTATTTTTTTCCAATTTCAAATAGTATAAAACATCAGTTACCCACTGACTTAAAGGAGGAGAGTTAGGATTCTTCCAGTTTAGCAAACTAAGTCTGTGTGCCAATAGTGTAGTGAAGGCAATCACAGTTTGTTTGTCCTTCTCCGCTTTAAGCCCATCTGGAAGAACACCAAACACAGCTTAAACAGGGATTTCTGTTGGTCTACAAGTCAGACATGTCATCAATGACAAGTGGTTCAAAGATCTGCTGGTAGGTTTGGAGGAAACTGCATATAAGGCATTCAAGGGTGTTTTTGAGAATTTCTTTGGCAAGTACAGAGCACCAAATTATGTCCAGCTAGTTGACAGCATTCTATAATTATACAAAACTCTAAAGTGCAACATGCTGCTTAAGATTTATTTTGTACATTCACAATTGGACTTCTTTCCTAGCTATTCTTGGTGAGGTCAGTGATAAACATGATGAAAGTATTCACCAGGACATTGCAAAGAAGGAAACTGAAACAACAAGCATCAGATGCTGAATAAACACGAGAATCAGCTGCAAATCATTTTGAGCTCGTTTGAACTACTAATGCAATGTGTCTTCATCATGTAACTGTTAAACATCCATCCATCCATTATCCAACCTGCTATATCCTAACTACAGGGTCACGGGGGTCTGCTGGAGCCAATCCCAGCCAACACCGGGCACAAGGCAGGAAACTAACCCTGGGCAGGGCGCCAGCCCACTGCAGACTGTTATCCATCCATCCATTATCCAACCTGCTATATCCTAAATACAGGGTCATGGGGGTCTGCTGGAGCCAATCCCAGCCAACACAGGGCGCAAGGCAGGAAACAAACCCCGGGCAGGGCGCCAGCCCACCGCAGACTGTTAAACATGCTAAATGCAATAAAACTTAATTTCACGTTTCTCTAAATTTTTACACGATATGGTCAATCCGAAATTACAGTTGTGTTCAGCTTGAAGTTGTCTATCATTCATCCATCTTCGTTACCCTCTTATCCAGGGCAGGATGGCAGGGCACCTATAGCCTATTCAAGCAATCATTAGACACAAGGTAGAAAAATCACAGAAAAAAAATTCACAAAGGAAATGGTAAAAATAAAATGTTGTCCATTGTGCCCAGTGTCAAAATACACTACTTTGTAAATAAATATTATCAATATCAAATGTATTTGTATAGCACATTTTAAAACAACAATAGCTGACCAAAGTGCTGTACAGTACAATAAAGAATAATACAGTACAAAAGACAATAAAATAGACAAACACGGCTCTATTAATTAAAAGCCAAGGAATAGAAAAGTGCCTTGAAATAGCCAGCCTAACATAAAGTGGATATTTTGCTGGTGTAGCCTCCATTCCTCTGGGAAATTTCAGAAAATGAATGAAGTAGCTCATGTGGGGTGCGTCACAAGGCTTAATCTTGGCGCCATGACAACTCAATACAGGTTTTGCTAGGACATTGTTCTACAATGCGTCTCCCATATGTTTTTACCTGTGCAGTGCTCTCTTAGTCTGGTGGCTTATGTTGCCCCATTTGGAGATTTATAAATTTTATGAGAGAAAAGTGCACAGCATGACACACCTTAAAACTGCTGCAGCCCTTCACAATGTTTTTCACTGTAACATAACTGGACACATCCTTAATTGCCTTGGTATAAGAGTGAGGTTTTGTGTGAGTGTGTCCATTAAGAGACAATCTCCCTGTCCAGGGCTAGTTCTTGCATGTTGCCTTTTACTGTTGTTCTTGACTCTGGACTGTAAAATCAGAGTTCTAGTGCCTGTTCCAGCAGTACTGGACTCTAGCCAGCTGTGAACAGGACACCAGTCCATTGCAGTGCACACATACACTCACTTCCACAATACTACTGTAGAGCAGAGGCGTAGCTAGGGTTTTCAGCTGAAGATTTCACGCCCCCTTCTGTTTGCCAAAATGCAATGGGGAGGGGAAAGAAAATTTTTAAAATATATTTACAATAATAGTATTTTAAGAAAAACAATTCATATTTTTTATTTTAAATAGTTTTAAATTTTTAAATATTTACATTTTTTAAGCACTTTTATGCACATATTTTAAAGGTTTTGCTAAATTTATAAAGATAGAGCGAAGTAAAATAATTAAGACAAAAATGGTAGTTTCAAAATATAATTATTCTAAAATATTATTCAAATATAACATTGCAAAAACTTCAACATTACATTGGATATAATAATATATAAACCTGAAAATGAAGTTAGTATAAAGTAAAAAAAAATTTTGATGTATATGCTTTAAATTTAATTATTAACTTCAAAGAGAAATTTTCCTAGCCTTTGCTGCTGCAAATTTATCGATTAGTTCATCAAAATGTATGCTGTCAGTAACCTCCCGCTCCACACTCAGCAAAGCCAAGGCTGACAATCTTTCCTGTGCCATGGATGACATGGCATACAGAAATGGCGTTTGCAACAACTTAGACAATGACACACTAATGCCTCATGTCAGTCGCGCGACCTGTTTAATAACGTCAAAAAAGTTTCTGGGTGGGAGTCAAGCATGTTAGAGTAGTGGAGGGGATAAATTATTGTCTGTTGGGTATATAGAACTAATACGTGTTTCGAAATCAGAATTAGGCAAAAAACATAGGAAAAAGATGTCCTCATACTGATGGAGTGATGGACTGAGTATGCGAATGTTTTTTATTATTTTTTAGTGCATTTAAGAATGGAAAACATTTCATTCTAAAATTTCGTAACATCAATTTGGCGCCCCCTGGATGCTGCGCCCGGGGACAGATGTCCCCCCCTTGCCCCCCCCCCCAGCTACGCCACAGCTGTAGAGTACCTAGTTATACTACTGGAACTGCATAAAATTTAATGTCTTAATGTTTCATGAAATCAAGACATTGAGCAAATTAACAATGGCAAATAAAAAACAAGTGAAGGAATCATCAAGTGTGCAAACTTTTATTCATATTTTTCATTCATTAAAGTAGCCACCTTTTGCTGATATAACAGCCAAACTGTGGTGACACTTTTGATTCAAAATGCCAGTCACTCTGTTCAAGTCACCAACTCTGCTTCCAGCAAAAGAACCCCAGACTATCACACCTCCTCCTCCATGTTTAACAGTTGGTGTCACACACTGAGGAACCATCCTGTCACCAACTTGACAGTGTATAAACATTCTGTGTGATGAACTGAAGACTTCACATTTTGACTTATCAGCCCATAAGACTTTCTTCCAGTCTGCAGGAGTCCACAGCCGCTATTTCAAGGCCCTATTTTGTTCTTTCAGGAATGCCTTACTGCCACTCGCCCTGTCAAATCTGCAGCAATAAATCTCCTCTTCCCAGTCATAACTAAGACTTGTTTTTTTTTTTTTTTTTTTTTGACTGCTGTTAAGCTGCCCAGAGGGGACTGGGCGGTCTCATGGTCTGGAATCCCTACAGATTTTTTTTTTTTCTCCAGCCGTCTGGAGTTTTTTTTGTTTTTTCTGTCCCCCCGGCCATTGGACCTTACTCTTATTCGATGTTAATTAATGCTGATTTATTTTGTTTTCTTATTGTGTCTTTTATTTTTCTATTCTTTATTATGTAAAGCACTTTGAGCTACTGTTTGTATGAAAATGTGCTATATAAATAAATGTTGTTGTTGTTGTTGTTGTGCTTCAGCTGGTGACCCTCAGAAAGTTATCTTTGGATCTGCCAGATCTCTTCCTATCAGAGTTCCTTCCAATTTCAAAATACTGTATCTTTGAATTGTGTACTATACTCACTGACACTTTGATTTTTTTGGCAATTTCTTTAAATGAAAGGCCAACTACAGGTAATAATGCTCTGTCTCATTTCATTTGTAAATTGACATTTTCTTGCCATTATCACTAGAATTAACAACTTTGTACAGTGTAATATTGTCCAAGTAGCACTCCAGAGGGTGTAGTAACACAGCCTGTTCCAACTCTGCTTTAAGACACACAGAGGAGTTTTAAGTGATCAACACAAATTGGGACACCGGTGCAAATTGTTTGCTTCAACTTCCAAGACTTCATTTAATTGCTGCAGAATATCTGTGGGTTGTAACCTCTTCGTCGTTCTGTGAAGAAGGACCATCTGTAATATTGTGAAATTTCCCGTTTTTCAGTTTTTGCTAACATAAAGTTTTAATTCAAACCTGTGACAGGTTACTGCTTACCTTATTACCATTTTAGAACACTCGTTGCATTTTAACTGATCACATTTAAAGAAAAACTGAGGTGTCCTAAAACTTTTGACCAATAGTGTAAACTACAGTGCATATAGCCAAGGGGGGGCTAGTACCTTGAAAACATACCTTCAAAAACCATGCATAAATTGATCTGGGGCCAGGGATTCAAATTACATTATACATTGACTAATATTAGGGGAAATAATGGGGAATAAAATTTGTTACACTGTGTTAAATAAATAGCTCTCTGATTCTAATTAAAGTAATCTTTGGAAACACCCCAAAGGGCTTTAAATAAAGTTTTAAGAAATCAACAAATCCATCCATCTTATGAGCCCCACTGCTTTCAGTACAGAAGTTCAGGGAGCCAGACAACAGTCTACTGGCAACAGTAGACTCACAGCAGGATCCAACCATGGAAAGGACACCAGTCCACTGTAAAGCATATTCTTGCATAAACTGAACCAGTTAAGAGTTGCCAGTCAACCCAACCTGTACATGTTTGCAGAGTGACAGGAAGCCTGAGTTTCTATTTAAAAAAAAAAAAAGGAATAGAAATGTGGGCTGGCACCCTGCCCAGGGTTTGTTTCCTGCCTTGTGCCCTGTGTTGGCTGGGATTGGCTCCAGCAGACCCCCGTGACCCTGTAGTTAGGATATAGCTGGTTGGATAATGGATGGATGGATAACAGTCTGCAGTGGGCTGGCGCCCTGCCCAGGGTTTGTTTCCTGCCTTGTGCCCTTGGGTAATGGATGGATGGATGAAGGAATAGAAATGTGCATTGTTATATAGATGGTAATCTGACCAGGAATGTACCTCAGGACTCTGGAGATCTTTTTTAGTAGCACCACTTATAACCACTGTGACACCTTCAGTAATAAAGTGAATAAGTTAATAGTTAAATTTATTAAGTTACTGTTTTGTCTTGGTAGAGTAATATTTTACTCTACTTTCCCCTTTTATATTATTAATATGTAGCCTTTTTCAGAATGTCTCAAATCTCCCACCACTGTTTATGAGGTATTGTCCCATATAACTTCTCCCCACCTTCCCTTCTACATTTATAACCTCAGGCAAATAGGTGTAGTAAAAGACAAGCAGGAGTTAAGTTACAATTTAAATAATGTATTATTGATAATATTCATAAATAATAACAATATGCAAAGTACATTTGAATATTGGCAACCATACAACCTGATAAATGCTGATGTGTAATTTCAGGCAGCACACAGACTTGTTTGTTACTTAAAATGTCTCCAGTTCAGGCATCATTTGTGGTCAGCTTTCTTCAGGACAGGCTGCATGCCTGTCTCAATATGGCTGCCGAGCTGTGCTCTTCATTGTATTATCCTTTTCAGTTCATGGTGTGAGATGGTCTTTCATCAGTTTGGTAAAAGAGAGAGGGTGAGGTGAAGCAAGCAAATTTATAAGTTTTCTGTCTAACCCATACAGCCAATAGGGCGTCATGGTACTTAAAGGCTTCTGATACAAGCCAATTCCAAACACCTATACTTCAGACCAATGGGGGGGACAGAACACCTTCACACCTGCCCTCCAAACCAGCTGTTAAGGTAAAGCTTGGCAGTTAGGCAGCCTGGCTTTCCTGTGGGGGTTGACTGGGAGTTCTGCAGAGAAATATTAGCCAAATTTGTTTGAGATACTTCACCCCAACCCTGTCGTAAAATTACAAAGAGACTCACTCCTAAAAGATTGGAAGGGGTTCTTATACCATCAAATCATTGCTGTTATTATCAATAATGTAACACTAATATTACATTGCTTTGTCTAAGTTACAAACAAAGTAATAAATAAAAATATTTGGCGGCACGGTGGCGCAGTGGTAGCGCTGCTGCCTCGCAGTTAGGAGACCCGAGTTCACTTCCCGGGTCCTCCCTGCGTGGAGTTTGCATGTTCTCCCCATATCTGCGTGGGTTTCCTCCGGGCGCTCCGGTTTCCTCCCACAGTCCAAAGACATGCAGGTTAGGTGGATTGGCGTTTCTGAATTGGCCCTAGTGTGTGCTTGGTGTGTGGGTGTGTTTGTGTGTGTCCTGCGGTGGGTTGGCACCCTGCCCAGGATTGGTTCCTGCCTTGTGCCCTGTGTTAGCTGGGATTGGCTCCAGCAGACCCCTGTAACTCTGTGTTTGGGTTCAGCGGGTTGGAATATGGGTGGATGGATGGATAAAAATATTTATCAACTTGTATTCAAAATTTCACATCATAACAGTTACTAAAGTTCCAACATATTTTTCAGCGATGCCGAATGAATGAAGACACAGGGACAGACTACTTGTCACCATGGCAACTTTCAGAAACTGTGGATGGAGGAGGAATTGGGGTTGTGGAAGCCAGCAAGCATGAGAACTTCACTCCTGAAGATATAGTAACTTCTTTTTTCTGGCCTTGGCAAAACCGAGCCATTTTAGATGGGAAGCTGCTGGAAAAGGTAAAAGACAATCTCTGTTAAAAATTTGTGTGTGTGTGTGTCTGCAGTGACATTCATATGGTTGTATGTCACATTTTCACTGATTTATTTAAACTATGTACATACCGCATGTGCTTTCTTTTCAATGTAAAGAAGCATTCTCTTTACTGCTCTGTGTAAGGAATTTGGTGTAAAGAAGTGCTTTTTAGTCATGCATGTGACCAGATTTACCTCCTTCGATTTTCAGTGCTTAACCAAAGAATGTCCCATAAAAGTTGATCCAAGTTATTTTTATGTACAGTTTTACTTATTATTGCACTAAATTCCTACATAAGCTTACTTAAAAGGGTTACTATGCACTTGTTAACTTGTTTAAATTGTATTTTGGATCCAGACGCAATTTACAGTCATCCTTCATTTTTATGGGGTTACTAATATCTCCTATAATTTGAAATGAAACTTCACAGATTTGCTGATGCTCTAGAATTAACTACAGTAAATCCTCAGGGATAATACTGGACAGAATTCAGAATTGGTTAGGTATGTGCTAAATACAGTTCAGGTAAAAACAAAAGATTTACATTGAAGGGAAAAAGGGGGCCATAAAGTACATATGTGTAGTACATAAGGTGTAAAACCTTTATGTAACGTCTGTGCAAAATCTTTAAAAGGCAGTTTATAAAGCAAACAGTAACTTCTTGTAAAGTAAAACTGATGACCCTTAGCTTAATAACTGTCTGCAGCCACAGAAGAAACTAAATTGTAAGTAAGATGTTGAGTAATGCTGTATAGAAAACTGTTTTGTTCATGTCTGAAGAGCCCCTGGTTCAGGTTTATAATGGGTTTATTAATCCAGAACTGGAGTATTGTGTTAAAGCTCGATCTCCATACTAGAAGAAGAACATTGCAGTACTAATGAAAGTCCAGAGGAGAGCTGCAACATTTAACCTTTGACTAAAAATGAGTATTATTTATGACGGGATATTGAAGAAGTTTAATCATTTAATCGAAGTAAGTGAACGCTAAGGTGAGACTTAACCAAAGGGAAGAAGGAAGGTTGATACCACCATTTAATTTAAAATACTTTTCAGTGAAGATAAAGGGATACGTGTAGAAAAGGCTAAATTTCTCATTGAGGTTACAAACCATTTCTTCTCTCAGAGAATTCTTCGTAGAATTGGTTACCTAGCAATGAAAATCAAAATATCACCTTGGGGACCTTCAAATCCTGAGTTCGCTTACTGTTTTGGAAACATTAGATGAATACAAATCAATTAGCTGTTTTGTTCTGCATGGTCTGCTTTTGACAGAACTCTCTTATTATCTGATACACATTAATTAGTGGAGCAATTCTTGAAATATTAACTACACATTTGCAAAAAGTCTTTTTTGACGAGTCTCATCTTACTATTCTTCTTCCTAGTCTGAAACGGTCGCTCAGTGGTAGTGTTGCTGTGTCACAGGAAAACGAGACTGGGTTTGAATCCCAGCAAACTCACTGTCTAGTTTAAAAGCTTGTCCTCTGTTTTGCATAAGTCGTCCAGGCAATCCGAATTACATTGGCTTTCTTTTGACACCCAAAAGACATGAAGAATATGTTGATTGGCAAATCTAAATTGGGCAGGAGTGGCCGTGTGTGAGTAAGACCTGCAGTGAATTGGCACCATCTCCATGAGTGGCTGCTTTTTTACAAACAGTGCTGCTGGGATTGGGAGCGGCTCTGCATGACTCTAGAATGGGACTAAGTGGATTGAGAACATAGTAATAATACTAATGATACTCACAATACTACTGGGATAGGGAGTGGCTCCCCATGACTCTAGAATGGAACTAAGAGGATTCAGAAAATGTAATTATTATTGTACAATGTGAGCCACATTTCAAACATTTATTCCACAAAAACACTACAAGATAAAATAAATTTCATTACAACACAAGAAAAGGTATACAAAACAGATTTTTTTTCACTCTGTTTTAAAAATGATGTCTTCAAGGTGGCGGCCATCATTAGCAATACACTCTTGGAGATGATTTCTGAATGCTTGCATGACTCGTTTGGCCATTGCAGGGGGAACAGCAGCAATTTTGTGGCAAATAGCGTCCTTGAGGGCTTCAAGGTTTTGAGGTTGGTGTGTGTATACCTTCGACTTGAGATATCCCCACAAGAAGAAATCACATGGAGTGAGATCAGGCGAACATGAAGGTCACCCGACATTGCTACACAGGGAGATCAGCTTCCCCGGAAACATCTCCTACAAAACTAGTATGGATCTCTGCGTCATATGAGCTGTTGAAACCAGGCATCCACCACATCCATTTCTTCCAGTTAGGGCTGCGTTCTGAAGTGACGGTGACTGTTGCTTCCCCCTCAGTAAGGGTTTACAATGCTAAATTCTGCAATGGCACACCAAACTGTGCAGAAATCTCTGATGAAGTTTACGAGGGTTGGTTTTTAGCCCAATAGTGAAAGTTTTGCTTATTTATGCAACCATTCTAATGGAAATTCGCCTCATCGTTGCACATGACAATGGCATCTCGATGAACGGTTTGCAGAATGTTCACACACAACTCTCTGCAGCTCTCCCAGTCTCTCTCAGTGAGTTCCTGTACTACCATCATTTTGTGTGGATGAAAATTAAGGTCCTCCTCAAAGACGTGTTGGAAATGCCTAAGGCAGAAGCAGGTTTGCGTGCTGAACGTCTAGGAGACTGCAAAATTGATGCCTCTACAACTTTGATGCTTTCAGGTGTTTGTACAGTCCAAGGACGGCCTGGAGATTTTCTGTTCAATGTTGTACCCATCTGTCTAAATTTAGCCACCCACTGAAGAATTGTTTTCTAATTTGGGACGTCACCATTAGGAGGAATGCTGAAGTGCATTCGGAAGGTGTGTTGCGTAGTGATGATGGATTTGATATTTTTGAAGAACGTTTCGACAGCGAAAGCATGATGGTGTGCACCGGACCAGGGCAAGTTGCCAACTGAAATCTACAAGTGATCGCCCATCAAAGAACCCCCACCCCAACCCACTCGGCTACCTCTACCTCATGCAATGACCTTGAGAAATGTGGTACTTCAATTTAGCTCACCCAGTATATTTGGTTAACACCATTATTAAGGACATCTTACAGATTTAGGGTACTATATAAATGCTTTTATTTTTAAATCCCTTAATCGTCATATACAGTTTCTTGTATTAGGAATTTGTCTATTTTCTTAACGTATTCTCCAGAGATTACTTTGGGGTCAGAGCACAGGGTCAGCTATTTGTGCAGCACCCCTGGAGCAATTACAGGTTAAGGGGCTTCTCAAGGGCCCAACACAGTAGCATTCTTTCTGTCTATTCAAACCGACAACCTTTATGCTTTCTAACAACTGAAACATGTTCAGGCTAAGTGATGGTTTAGGGTCATGCAGTGAATTAGAAGCAAATATTCAACTAGCAACCTTGTGGTTCTTATGATTTGGAGTCCTAAACATGGCCAATAATGTGAAACCGCTAAAAACCTTCACAAAAGGCTGGCCTTGAAAGGTCGAGAAGACCGTGATATACTAAAATGTTTTACAAGGGAGATTAAACTATGAAAATTCTGGCTGGTAAAGACAATCCCAGACTGTAATCTTTATAAATTGATGTTTTATTTATTGTGAGAGAGAGAGGTTAGGAGCATGTGCTGATAACAGCACGTTGCTGCACCCACCACATGACAAACCACCTCAAGTATTTATTGAAATAGGAGAAATAACAAAAATGCTCAAATGTCCCAATATGTAATCCAGCAGCAACAAAAAACAAAGACAGAGCAGAAATAATTAGAAATGCCAGAAAATCCATGCATAAAATACTTGCTATAAACTCCTTCACGCTTGAATGTGCTACTGCTGACTCTTTTCCTCTTGGTTATTTATAGTGGATATAAAAAATCTACACACCTCTGCCGAAATGGCAGCTTATTTATGACAAAAAACGAAACCAAGAGAAATACTGTGATAACTTATTCCACCTTTATTGCGGAAATGCAATCCGTACAAAGAAGGTGAACAAAAGTCAGAAACTGTTCAGTGAAAAAAGGAAAAGAAAGTCCTACATAAATCTGTCTGCTTTAGTGTGAAGCACCTTTTGATTTTATTATGGCACTCAGTCATTTTGGGTGAAAGTCTATCAGTTTGGCACATCTGGACTTGGTGATTTTTGCCAACCCCTCCTTGCAAGAAATTTACAGATCTATCAAATTACAAGAGCATCTCCTGTGCACAGCTCTCTTCAGGTCACCCCACAGATTTTCAGTTGGATTAAGGTCTGGGCCATTCCAGAACTTTGATCCCACTTTGATGAAGTCACTGCTTTGTTGATTTTGATGAATGCTTTGGGTCGTTGCCATGCTGAAAGGTGTAGTTCCTATCAGTTGTGTTAAGGTTTTGTGCCAAAATAGACTGATGCTTGTAGCTATTCATGATTCCATCCACCTTGACTAAAGCACCAGTTCCAGGTGAAGAAAAGCACCCCCAAAGCATGATGCTGCCTCTACCATGCTTCACTGTGGGTATGGTGATCTTCTGATGATGTGCTGTATTATTTCTGTGCCAAGAATATCTTTTGGATTTATTTATTTATGAAGCACTTTAAAAACAACATCAAGGCTGACCAAAGTGCTGTACGATAAAAACCCAACATATCAGACACACAATAACCAAGGGTTAAAGAAACAGAAACATATAAACACATAAGAGGTGAAGAGATTCATAATAAAAAGTACACAGATAGTCAACATATCATACTGGGTTAAAAGTCAGAGAGTAAAAGTATGTTTTTAAATAAGATTTAAAGACAGCTAGTGAAGGAGCCGGCCTAACGTGCAACGGCAAATTGTTCCAGAGTTTTGGGGCTGCAACTGAAAAAGCTCGATCAGAGTTTGCATCGTGCCTTGGGAACAAGTAAAAGTATCTGGTCTGCTGACCTGAGAGAGCTAGACGGTACGCAAGGGTGCAGCAGTTCTGACAAATCAAATGGGGCACAGCCATTAAAGGATTTAAAACCAAATACAAGGATCTTAAAATGGATGTGAAAATGAACTGGAAGCCAGTGAAGGGAAGCCAAAATTGGGGTAACATGCTCATGCTTTCTTGTGTCAGTTAAAAATCGAGGAACAACATTTTGCACCAGCTGTAGGCGAGCAATGGAGGCCTGGCTAATTCCAAAAAGAAGCGCATTGCAGTAATCTCGACAAGAAGTTATAAAAGCACGTATCACTGTTTCAAGGTTGCGTTTAGATAAAACAGGCTTGATTTTTGACAGCCAGAAAGCAAGATTTTACCACCGCGTTCACATGTCTATCAATTATGGCCAAAGAGTTTAACCTTATCATCAGAACATAATACATTTTTACATATGGTTGTGGGCGACTGGGTATATATTTTTGCAAAGTTTAGCCGGGCTTGGATGTTTTTCTTTGTGAGAAAAGACTTCTGTCTTGGTACCGTACCCTACAACCCAGGCCTATGAAGACTACAATTGTTGTCACATGTAGGTAACAACCAGTACTTGCCAGAAAATCCTGCAGCTCCTTTAATGTTGTTGTAGGCCTCTTGGTGGCCTCCCTAACTAGTTTTCTCCTTATCTTCTCATTGTTCTTGGAGGCATGTCCTAATCTTGGTAGACTGGTCACTTTTGAGCCATATTTTCTCCACTTGTTGAGGACAGTCTTCACCATGCTCCATGGGATGTTTAATGCTCTGGATACCTTTTTTTTTTTTTACCCCTGTCCTGACTGATACCTTTCAATGATGAAAACCTGTTTTAAAGGCTTTTTGTGGACCATGGCGTTTGGAGTATGTTGCAACCAAGAGAATATTAGAATAATCCTACATGAACATCTAAAATGTGTATCTGAGCTCAGTCAGAGCCACATTAATTGATGTCAAGTATATTCTAAGTACTGTTTGAGATGAGACTTATTATGATTGGTTGATTCTGAACACAGCCACATCACTAATTATTAAAAGGTGTATACACTAATGCAACTAGGTTTTTTAGGATATTTTCCCCTTTTTTCATAAACAGTTTCTGATTTGTTTTCACCCTCTTTGTTTAGAATGCTATTTTGCAATAAAGGTGGCATAAGTTCTGACAGGATTTATCTTGGTTTAATTTTTTAATTACACAAAATCTGCGATTTTGGCAGCGGTGTGTAAACTTTTTATATTAATTATATCAAGAGGGAGGAACCAGCAACAGTAATGTCAGGGTGGCACCACCTCCTGGGGCCACATTGACAAGGAGCAAGGAATACAACTACATTCAGGGGGACACAACACAATTATCACATCTCATATAAAACCAACAGAAATAAGATAAAGCAAAATATAAATATAAAAAAACAACAAACAAACATAAAATACACACAGCTTTAGTCCAACAGTGGTTTATGGTTGCATGCATTAGTCACTACACCACACTATCTAGCTTTAAACATAGAATTGCAGTGCCTAACAAAATTTTTCACCCTCTTGGAAGTTTTCTCATGTCTTGTTATACAACATTAAATCTAAGTGGATTTCATTTGCAGTTTTTACAAATGATCAACAGAAATCTCTGCAAAGTGATCTGAATTAATTATAAATATAAAGCACTGAATAATTGATCACATATGATTTTACCCCTCTAATCTGACACCCCTAAATCATCACTTAGTGCAGCTAATTGGTTTTATAAGTCACATACTTAGTTCAATTGACATCACCTGTCTGGGGTTTTAATTGATTGTGGTATAAATGGAAGATCCAACGTGTGGTTGAGTCAGTATTATGGAGTAACCTACTTAATAAACACAAAAGAACACAACAAGGAATGCTCTGGAAAAGGGATTGAAAAAACACAAGCGTGGGAATGAAGGCAAGAAAATATCCAAGTCACTGAATGAACCTTGCAGTCCAGTTAAGTCAGTCATTAAGAAATAGAAAGAGTACACCAAAACTATAAATTAGTCTAGAGCACACTGTCCTCACTAACTGAGCGATCATGCAAGGCCACTAAGATACTCAAGAGAGCTGTGAAGGAGTTACCGACTATTCTGGCCATGACTGAAGAAAACTGTTGCCTGGTTGCTTCACAATTTGCAGCTTTATGGGAGAGTGGCAAAAAGAAAACACAACCATGACATGTCGACAAGAGTTTCCCAGAAGGCACATAGGAGACTCTGAAGTCAGTTTGAGAAAGGTTCTATCGTCTGATGAGGCCAAAATGGAGCTCCGTTTTGGCCATCAGACTAAATATCATGTTTGAACACTGTACATTGTCAAAAACAGCAGGACCCATGGAGACTTCCATCCATTATCTAACTCGCTATTTCCTAACTACAGGGTCACGGGGGTCTGCAAGAGCCAATCCCAGCCAACACAAGGCGCAAGGCAGGAAGCAAACCCTGGGCAGGGCCCCAGCCCACCACTGTGTGCGCACACACACACACCAAGCACACACTAGGGACAATTTAGAATTGCCAATCCACCTAACCTGCATGTCTTTAGACTGTGGGAAAAAACCGGAGTACCCGGAGGAGACCCAGGCAGACACAGGGAGAACATGCAAACTCCACGCAGGTAGGACCTGGGAATCGAACCCGGGTCTCCTAACTGCGAGGCACCATGGAGACTTGTGAAAGTAAAAATACAGGGACATCCTGGAGGAAAATATGATGCAGTAGTCTGCAAGAAACCTTCACCTTGGGAGTAGATTTGTTTTCAGAGAGACAACAACCCCAAGCCTAAAGCCAAAGCCGCACTGGAATGGCTTAAACAACCATGTGAATGTTGTTGAGTGGCCAAGTCGGAGTCCAAATCTCAAACCAAATGAGAATTTGTGGCTGGACTTGACAAAGGCTGTGCACTCGTGATCTCTCTCCCACCGGGAAGAACTTGAAGAAGAATGGGGAAAAATTGAAAATTGTCCAGAAGGTACAAAGCCGATAGAGACCTTTGCACATAGAATGGCTGCCAAAGTTGGATATATTAAATACTGAATACTTATGCAGTTGAATACTTTGTGTTTTATATTTGTAATTCATTTAGACCACTTTGCAGAGATCTGTTTTCACTTTGACATTAAGGAGTTTTTTTTTTTTTTTTTTACCTGTTTCTCGGTGTCAAAAAAGTCAAATTAAATCCACTCTGATTCCATATTGTATAATAATAAAATATGAAATCTTCCAGGGGAGAGAATACTTTGACGTAAGTCTTCTTGTTCTTAGCCAGATTTATTTTTCTGTTTGTCTCCTATAACCCTGTTGTTCTTTGAGCTTACAGAGTTGTTCCAACCCCATGCCCTCATTCCCCCACATATGCTGTGCTGTAGCATTTATTCTCAGGTGACTGATCCATTGTAGACCACATACCCTTTGTTCACATGCTTCTTTTTTCTGAACGCTTTCCCCACCTGTGTTATGATAATTCCCTTGAGGTATCTGAAGGTTTGTGTTACAAAACTTACCCTCCCTTCCTGAAGCTGTGATATTTTAAGAAGTGCTCAGATAAACAGACTCACTGTTTTGCTGTGTTGTAATAGCAACGTCTTTGGAGCCGTTTCTCCTCTGAAGCCCCAAAGTCGAAGTCAAACGGATTGTTGCCACATAACTGATGAAGGATTTTTGTTTCCATTACAAGTCTTTCACTTTTAATGAAATTATTTCAAGCATTTAAAATTCAACCTGCGCTTAAAAGTCACCCACACAGAACTGTCTTACATCTATTATGGTTTGTGAGTTTACACCATTATTTGAACTGTGCCTTTTCTCCCTTGGGACACCTGTTACTTCTCAGATTTATTTGGGTTGTCTGTTGTTTGTTGTTATTAGTTAATAATTCTTAATAATTCTTTGTATTTATATAGTGCTTTTCTCACTACTCAAAGCGCTCAGCAATTGTAGATTAAGGGCCTTGCTCAAGGGCCCAACAGAGCAGAGTCCCTATTGGCATTTACGGGATTTGAACCGGCAACCTTCCGATTGCCAGTGCAGATCCCTAGCCTCAGAGCCACCACTCCACTTTGCTTCCCTCATCATTTGTAGGATTAAAAGAATTCTCAACCTAAAAATGATTTTTTAATATTTTTTCTTATCCCATGTAGTTTGTTGGGATGGATGAGAAAATTGTTAAATCTCATGTTTTTATGCAAAATGGAGATAAGAAAGTTCCTAGTATAATATGCATCTATATTGTGACACAGCAAACTGTATAAAAAGCATTTAGAAAAAAAAAATTCAGTGTTGCGTAATCCACGTCTGAATATTAATGTGACTGGAGCGGAAGGGGCAGGGAATACAGCTGTTGGGCAGAAGTGACATCAGCGTTAGTCAACGGGGTCCTCCGCCACTCTAAAGGCAAGAAAAGAAATGGCATTATTGCCTGTGTCACATTGTCACTCTTTCCCTGGGTTTTTTCACGTTCAGAGCCTGTAAAACGCACCCTAGTCTTGCGTGTTTCACAGTATTTAAACATGAGCTTCTTTGAGTGCTCCTGGTAGTGCTGATGATGTATTTGCTTTTAACCATTTTAGGTGTTTGTGTTTACACAAAGGAAAGGTGATATTCTGGCCATTTGGAGAGCAAGTTCTAAAGAAATGACATGAATAGTTAAAATCAGGATAGTTTTGAGTTTTGTCCTTTTGTTTTGGGAATTTGGTTATTTACCTCTTTTGCAATACGTCAGTTCCTGAAATAATGATGAAGATTACAGCCTTCATTTTGAACTTGCCTTTATTTTCTAAAAAAAAAATAAATAACTGCAGTATGTCAAGCGTATGCCAACCTCTTTGATTCAATCAGGTGTCTTTTCCTGCTATATTTTTGGGCAGCTACAGTATATACTGTACTAGCCATCCCCTGTGTCTTCACCTGCGTATTAGTGAAACAGGACAGTGAGGAAGGCCCTGCCCAGCTCCCTACTCCTGACATCGCTCTTCACCCTCCCCTCGGCCTGCAGCCTCTGTCTCAGATTATCGTGAATATATCGCTCCTGCAAGCGAACTGTGATTCTTAGCGCAATGAGAGAAGTCACAAAATCAACCGGAATGTTCAAGCAAATTATAGAAAAAAAAAAATCTAAATCCGTTAACTAAGTGGAGTTAAGGTTACACCCCGAGGCAGACGCGTGAGTGAGGAGGGCCCCGCAGCCCGATGCGTCTCTATGGGATTCGCACTAATAAATCGGTACTGCAAGTGAACTATGAAAACTTTAGTGCAATGAGAAAGTAGCAAAATCAAAGGAATGTTCAAGCAAATTATAGAAAAAAACCCGATCTAAATCCATTAAGTAGTTCTCGTGTGAAAAGTGGACAGACATACAAATGGGTCTAAAAAACTATAAGAAATTTCACGATTGGACCGTGAAATTTTTAAAACCGTTTCTTAGCGAGCACCTATGGGCCAAGTGTAACCTAAATTCCAAATTTCAAGTCCCAAGTCCTCGTGGTTTGGGAGATTTCATGATGGATGAGTCAGTGGTATTTGGCTTTTATATATAAGATACGTCTATTCCATTTGTTTTATTTTTAATAAGCATGAAACATTTTTAATGCATTTCTGATTCTATGCTTATTTATTCCCGCTTGTTTAGTAATTCCAATATGATATTTATCTCATTGTCTTGTTTGTTTTTTTGTTCATAGTTAACACAAATCCTTAATGCATTTTACATACATTTAAACCTGACTTCTGTTAACATTTCTATCCTACTTTCGCAAATATAAACCATCTATGATGCACTCAATACCTCCGAGTCTTTCTGGGTCAAACAGAGCCTAAATACGAAATCCATTCCCGGCTGTGCTCCAGATATTCGTCCAAGTCCCCATAGACCTGTGCCATTCTGTCCTACTCTGAGAGTTGAGCCATCTCCATCTCCACAATCATGCCTGAACAAATGTGTTCCGCAGACATAGCGTGATTAAATGTTATACAGTAATCCCTCCTCGATCGCAGGGGTTGCGTTCCAGAACCCCCCGCGATAGGTGAAAATCCGCGAAGTAGAAACCATATGTTTGTATAGTTATTTTTATATATTTTAAGCCCTTATAAACTCTCCCACACTGTTTATAAATATTCTCCGCACAGTTATACAGTATAATGGTTTAGTACAAGCACCACTTTAATGTGTGTTTATCACGTGTGCTTCTCTAATGTGCTTAGAGGTACAGTAACTAAACAGCTTTCACAATTATGGTATTTTACTCTGATCCATTATTTATTTGATTTCTCCCATGCCTGCTGTCAGCGGCCTGGAAACTGAGCTGTGTTTTATACTCTTATCTGTGTATTGTTTACAACTATTGTTCATTGCCCTCTGCTAAAACCAAACTATTTGTTAAATAACATTCTTAATATATCCTGTTCAGGTCTGGGTTTTTTTTAAGAATTGTGTCAATTTCTTTCATGAAATAAGCTGAAGCTAAGCATGCAATGACTCACAGTATAATTCATTTTATTTCAGAATCTTTGTTTTTTGTGATTATGAGTGGATAGGAAATGAAAATTATTAATATGAGGCATTGCTGTTTGAAAGTTGTGTGAAATGACTTGTCAAAGCAGCTCATTTTCCCCTCCAGGGACTAAAAACCGTTACACATGGTTTTGGGTGGTCTTCTACAGAAATGATTCTTTATATAGAAGCTTGTACTGGTGGCTGAGAAGTGGATATGTACCTTTTCATTACAAGACAAGAGAAAAGGAAACAGTTTGCATTCTGCTTATATGTTGGCATGCTTTTTCCTTTATCATTTGTTTAGGGTGTCCTGTGGAGGTGATGACTGCAATATGATTTAATATAATATTCAAAATACACAGCATTTCAGAACTTACAGCACCTCACCCAGAAAGAACCCTGATGTTTCATATGACCGCCGTTTGCCCACTTGTGGCTGTTCCCTAGAACTGAGCTGTCAACAAAATGAAAGCAATGCTTGCACAAAGCCCTCTGTTTTATCGGAAAATAATAAAGACAAACAAATCTGCTAGGGCACCTGATGTATTTTGGACTTTTAACACTTATTGGTTTGTTCGGTAGATAAGTCATGAAAAATAGAGCCATTTTACAAATTAAAATTGGTGTGAATGGTGTTGAAATTTCTCAGTTATTGAATTTTAGAATTCTAATTGTTTATTTGTTACAACAGCTGTATGAATATCCAAGTTCCAGAACAAGAGTAGTACATGAGTCTAGACCATGAAATACTGTAGTTACCATGATACAGTAGGTGCTTGGCAATGCTTGAGGATGTACAAACAAAGAACTAATTGCACCTGTAAAATTGTCCATTATAGATTGGAAGCTGTAATTATTCTGTTCAAATATAATTTGACAGCCTTCTGGAAGTATTAAGATTAATTGAAGTCAAACAGCAAAGGTGAGGCTTTTTGGAAGCCAGAAAACACTGCAGCCGTTGACATCCTTAGCACAGATGGTTTAAGGAGCTGGTAGCCATTGTACTTTAGTACAGAATAGTATAACAGCCATGTATAGTGAGTCAGCAGTCGGCTCTCTTGCCTTATAATTATTATCTTGATTCATTCTGGGGGAAAAAAAGCAAAAGAAATCACCTTAATTCTTGGATTACTTACTTCTTGTTTAGGTCAATTGTATTTATTCTGAAATAAACAACTGGAAGGACTGATAGTTTCTGATTTCGCTTTTTATTTCTTTGATGTTGTGCTCCAGCTCGACCCCAAGTTAGTAGATGGACATCTCTCCTATTTCCTTGGTGCGGTGGGAATGCCAGGACTAACTGCACTACTTGGTGTAAGAGAGAAGGGTCATGTGAGAGCGGGAACCAATCAGACTGTGGTCGTTAGTGGTGCAGCTGGAGCTTGCGGTTCATTGGCTGGCCAGGTAAGATGGAATTCTTTGGATTCTCACCAGTTGGAGAAATATTACAATAATCCTTCTTTATAAAAGCGGTCGGGATTGTCCTTCCGTCTCGTGAGTGCTACGCAGGCGCGGAGTTTCACACACGCCCCGTCCATTTTGCAATGCACGATGGGATTTGTAGTTTCGTTTTTCCAGGTAAAAGATGATTTTCTACTCCAGACTGTGCGATATCTTCTTCTTCTTTCTTACTATATAAAAGCGGTCGGGATTGTCCTTCCGTCCCGTGAGTGGAAAGCGTAGCGGTATTCCGTTTATCACAGACTTACTACTTGCAGCTTGCGGTACGAAGCGACATGATGTGAGTAGAGTTCTGGTGCTCCCATCGTTCCCTTGCTTTTGTGCGCGATGTGCTGGAAAAATAGACAAAATTATGTCTCTGGAAATAATTAATGTTGATGGAGTACAAATGCCTCACCGTGTAGTAAATATTAGGGGGGTTCAAAAGGGCAACCTCAATATAGAAAAAAAGTTTAAATTTCATAACAAAAATAACAGAAACTACGAGTATTAAAGTAATACCGCTCAAATGCAATATAACCAAATTAATGAGTTTGTATAAAATATCAAATTGATCTACATATTGAATTGCCTTAAGAAGTGGTCAACTTAAAAGGCGGGTCAGCCTAGTGGTTAAAAAAAAGGTGATCATATATCATTTATATAATGTTGAGGGTATGAAATAATGATGAGTAAAATCAAATGAAGACTGATTAGGGGTGGTTTTGCTTATACCAATGAGCAGAAAATACCAGGAACAAAATTTTATCTGATTTTGGTCATATTTTTGAAATGGTTCCCAGTCATTAATTACAGCAAGGATTTTTAAAAGATATATTGATGAAAATCACAATGTAAACTCGGGCAGCATGGTGGTGGAGTGGTAGCGCTGCTGCCTTGCAGTAAGGAGACCTGGGTTTGCTTCCCCAATCCTCCCTGTGTGGAGTTTGCATGTTCTCCCCGTGTCTGTGTGGGTTTCCTCCCTCAGTCCAAAGACATGCAGGTTAGGTGTATTGGTGATCCTAAGTTGCCCCTTGTGTGTGCTTGGTGTGTGTGTGTGTGTGTGCACCCTGCGGTGGGCTGGTGCCCTGCCCGGGATTTGTGTTAGGATATTGCGGGTTGGAAGATGACTGACTGACTGACAATGCTAACTCATAGCATGTTAACTAACCAAAGGCATGATATCTTAATAAATCTTTTACAATAGGGGCAACAAATTATTGTAATGCATTTTTCATGGTTAAAAAAAATCAAACTGTAGAGCTGTGCTGTTATTTACATTGGTGTACACCGGCACTACTTTCCTAGCATCTGTCACCAAGTAGAACAGCCTATGCCTAGCTCCAGTTGTATTTTCACAAACTTTTTCCAAATATTCCTGGAATCTCCTATGAATGTTATATTTTGGTTGATTCTTGCTCAGTACTCGGAACCCACACGTTAAACAAGGCTTTGATGATATTGTGGTCAGTCATTGGTTTTAGCATGTGTCGGCATTCAGATAGCAAGACAATGGTCAAAACATTATTATTATTTATTTAGCAAATAAATTATATTTTAGCAACAGAAAGTTATGACTTAAAGGTGTCTTGATTTAGATACATGGTTTGGTTTCTTGGATTGTTTTTATTTTCTACCGTATGCACTTTTTGTTATGCAAGTTGTAATAGAGGGCATTGATGTTATGGGATACAGGTCATTACAACTGGTGGTACCTTCTCTGGTTGAGAGGCTAAACTAATTGAAGGACAGCATGAGTCTGCCTCCCCGGGCGATTTGTTTCTTTCTGCAGTGCTCTTGTTTGGACACCCACAGGGCAGCATGGGAAATGTAGTCTTAAATGGTATCTCTTTTGGGGTCCTCAGGGAAAAACAGGGTGGAAGCTCCCCTATTACACTATAGGGTAGTCCAGATCTAATTATGCAATTTTCATCATGCTATAACTTATTACATATTTTTATTACATAAAAAATCACCCAAAAAATCCCGGACCTTCGAACTGACGACATGAAGAATCGTCTTTGCACCGAACTGGAATCATCTCCGCATAAATCAAAGTCATCCAGACGATCTGGATCTGCATAATTAGATCTGGACATCTATGTCTGATCCATAAGTGCTTCTGGGCTGCACCTCGGATGTGCCGAAAATACTCTCCACTCTGGTTGTAAAACGAGACCCTTCTCCTCAGGATAGGTGAAGGAGGAAGAATATTGTATTTGTGAGGTTAAAATAACTGCTGTGAAGAGAAGCCTGTCTATTTTGAGAGGCAAGTAGCACTGTTGTCATTTTCATACATGTGTTCTATCAGGGACTGCTTTAGGATAACTGAACCAAGTGGAGCTCTGCACTAGAAAAAAAAATGATCTTGGAAATTAGCAAATTTATAAACCACATATATGGTTTATATGGTTTGACCATATAGATATGTTACTCAGTTACTTGTTTGCAGAAATGGTAATGCTCACACCTCTGCATACACTTCACCCATATTTTACTGCAGCAGGTAATAAAAAGGATTTTGCCAACAAGCATAATCTGAATGTATAAAATGCATCGATATGCTGTCATCCGTAAAAACAAATGACTTTCAATATAAACCAGAGATCTCATCTTTAACTCATGTAGACTGCGAATCTGAATGAGCTTTCAACAAGACAAAGGTTAACGCCACGTATGGGCTATCCAAACAAGAAAACCCTATAATAGTGTTTATCAAGAATTAAAGGAAAATATAGCTTATAAATTGTGAAGTGGTAGAACAATTAATTCGGAAATTTTGTGTTTTTTGTTATTTCGTTGTTATTGTGTCATGCACTATAGCTGCTAGTCCCTTTCGCTTCATTAGTATTTTTTCTTATTATTCTCTTTATTTTTTTTATTCTTAAACCAACTCTTTCTAGTTGGGAAAATCAATCACAATCTTGGCGTGACTCTGGCTCAGAATTCTACAGAAAAATGGTTATTCCCAAGTCACAATGTAGGCGATGTGTAATGATCTGCCTTATAGTGTTAGGCCCGAAAACAATTCTCTGGACTGTATCCTGCTGCCATCCAGTGGATCAAGTAAAATTATGCTGCAAAAATTATGATTATTTCGATGTTTTCTTCCAGTTTATTATAACTCTATGGTAACTCATCAGTACAGTAATCCCTCCTCGATCGCGGGGGTTGCGTTCCAGAACCCCCCGCGATAGGTGAAAATCCGTGAAGTAGAAACCATATGTTTGTATGGCTATTTTTATATACTTTAAGCCCTTATAAACTCTCCCACACTGTTAACATTATTAGAGCCCTCTAGACATGAAATAACACCCTTTAGTCAAATGTTTAAACTGTGCTCCATGACAAGACAGAGATGACAGTTCTTTCTCACAATTAAAAGAATGCAAACATATCTTCCTCTTCAAAGGAGTGCGCGTCAGGAGCAGAGAATGTCAGAGAGAGAGCGAGAGAAAAGCAAACAATCAATACGTGCTGTTGGGCTTTTAAATATGCGCACCGCGCAATAAAGCCGCCGCAAAGAAGGGAGCAATGGAGCATCCGTATCTTCTAGGCAAACAGCCTCTGTGCAAACAGCCCCTCTGCTCACACCCCCTCCGTCAGGCACAGAGAATGTCAGAGAGAGTGAGAGAGACAGAGAAAAGCAAACAATCAACCACCGTGCAGGAAGCATATCGTATATCATTGAGGAGTTTATTTAATACGTAATACATGCTCTGATTGGGTAGCTTCTCAGCCATCCGCCAATAGCGTCCCTTGTATGAAATCAACTGGGCAAACAAACTGAGGAAGCATGTACCATTAATTAAAAGACCCATTGACCGCAGAAATCCGCGAACCAGCGGAAAATCCGTGATATATATTTAGATATGCTTACATTTAAAATCCGCGATGGAGTGAAGCCGTGAAAGTCGAAGCGCGATATAGCGAGGGATCACTGTATTCATAAGAGGGGTAGAACCTTCAGCCAAAAACACAATGACAAACGAGAAGCCATAAGGTCCGTTTTTAGATCAGACTAAAACTGAACCATTGCTTGAATCGAGCGATAGTGATGATGATGTAAATTGGTCATCAGGCGTTGACATGGGCAGTGAAACTGACTTGAAACTGATTTCTCAGTTTTTTTATTTTTAATAAATTTGCAAAAATCTCAAGTAAACTTTTTTCACGTGGTCATTATGGGGTGTTGTGTGTAGAATTCTGAGGGAAAAAATGACTTTAATCCATTTTGGAATAAGGCTGTAACATAACAAAATATGGAAAAAGTGATGTGCTATGAATACTTTCCGGATGCACTGTACCAAGCAGTTTGTATAAAGTCCCCCCGGTCTTGAGCTGAATAAAATACTTGTGTATGGATTTTTAATATAAGTGGACTAAAAAAAACTTGGCAGGTTTTTGTATGTGAATATTTATTGGTTTTTTTCTGTTGAGAGCAGGTATATTTAGGAGTGTGTGATATGTAAAGTGTTTGTCTCTATCTGATACTTTCCATAGGTAAGATTTCGAGCTGTCTACATGACAAGCTTTTGGTGATACTGGAATAAATAGGCCTTGGGTTATTCTATAGGCTATTGTATTTGCCCTGTTTGGTATGAATTGTGAATGGTACAGATTAATTACACATTAGTATTTATACTAGTATTTGCCAGTGTAGTAAGGGCAGTATGATGGCACCAGACTCTGTAGAAAGGAATTACAATTACTTTCTGATTATTTGTAGAGATCTTCTCCTAAATTGTCAAGTTGGCGCTCTAAGAATCACCAGTTTTCCAGGAATGCATTTGATTAAAGTTTAGACAACAACTGACTAAAACACAGTGTTGAAAGTGACAGTCACTTCAATTTACTCTCGTTGTGTACACAGTCCACCAGGCCCAATCCAGTAGAGTAACTTATAAATTCGATGGAATGGAAGGCTCACAGCATGAATGTGCGGCTTAAACATACTGTATGTGTAAGAAATGTCACTTTGGACCAAAACCACAAGGAATGTTTCCTGGACAATGCTGAATCCAGGTTGCTCTAGAGATAAATGTGACCCTACCTGGTACTGAGAGAGGTGGTCCGAAGAAAGTGGAATATAGATGTGTATGCATGGATAGAGGCTATTAATGCCGTACCTGTATGCTTACCTTTTATTAATCTTAAATTCTGCTCTTACAGATATGTAGATTAGAAGGCTGTGCCAGAGTAATTGGAATTTGTGGCTCCAATGAAAAGTGCAAAGTCCTGGTGGACGAGCTTGGATTTGACAGTGCCATAAACTACAAGCTGGAGGATGTCACCGCCAGGCTTCTGGAGTGCTGCCCTGCTGGGATAGATGTTTATTTTGACAATGTTGGCGGACCGATCAGTGATACTGTAATATCTCAGGTAAAGTATGTTCTGTGATGTGCACAACTATATATCGCCTATGCAGGTTAGTTGCTGGAACCTCCTTCATTATGTTATCTTAGGACAACATTTCAGATATCAGGTGTTATGACGGTGTAGGTCCCTCAGGGGCCTCTTGAACCCGACATCGTTGATAGTCGTGACTGGGATGAGCTGTACTAGAGAGGACACCACACAAAGCAAGGGGAAGGTGCAAACGTGTATAGTGCCTTTATTAAAAACAGCAAATGATGTCCAAATAAATAGTGCAGTGTTTCAAAACAGTCCATAAATAAATAATCCATAAAAACATTTGAAAAAGTAGAGATAAAATAATCTAATAAATACCATTAAAACGAGGTTAAAATACTTGCAGGAACAATTATTTTTTTTAAAAAACACCCGTTGCCTTCTCCTTTTAATTGGCAGCTCCCCTGCTAATCCCTCACGAGCCTCGCAGCAGGGGAGTCACCCTATCAGCAGAAGCAGTTGACTTTGATCAGGTCCAGTTGCCTTCCGTCCCCTGGCTACATACAGGCTCCCACACCAGACCGAAACTCGGGTCCCCAACTCGGGCTCTCCCCCCAAGCCTTCTCGACCCCGCTGCATTCTACGGCGAGCCAACCAAACCCCTGGTCACTCCCGCTCTTCAAAACAGCTCAGTGGGAGCGACCCATTCCGACTGCCCCCGACTGTTGGCCATACACTCCTTATAGGGGCTCTCCTCCCAGCTACCTGCCTTCTCTCCAATGAGCCTGCACACTCACTCACTCCCACCTTTCACCTCCTGCATTTTTCCTTCACTAACCTCTGTTCTTTCTTTTTTCTTTTTCCCCCATCTTGCACTCGCGCTTCCCCTTTTAAAATGGGGATGTGGCACTGGTGTGGCGATTAGCAGTTATCCGGCATCAATTACGGCCACTGACAATTCTGTACCCGTGCACTTAAGTGCAGGACCACCCGAATCGTACCCAGGAACCACTCCTGCCATGCTACCACGCCCCCTCCTTAAAGCCGCGAGTGGAGTGATTATTTATTTAAAAAGGTGCCAATCAGCCACGGACCTTACTTTACCACAGGTGTACATTTGCTAAAATGCTTGAATATTACAATGTTATAACACACACTGTATATTAAAGAAGATCACTCTTATGGTGGAGTGGAAATCAGTGCAGCACAGTGGAATAAAGTCTTACTTCTAACTCTGGGGCTGCTTATTTCAGGTTCAGGTTTCTTTTTTTCTCAATTGCACCCTTTTCAGCAAAATTGTTTTCTCTTAGCCCATGTTAACATTTAGTCAGAATATATTATTTGATAGTCATTTACCATAAAGCACTAGGTCCATTATAAATAGATGTAGCCAAATTCTTCCCCACTTTCTGCTGTAGAAATTATACTTTCTAGCAAAGATTTACAGACATATTGTAGATAAATTTGTTGGTCCCCTTACTGCTCATTGATCAAGTGATGTATACCTCATGAAAAGTTATGAAATGACAAGACATTGTCCCACGTATACCTGCATGCTTTTGATATGTCATCGAGTAAAGCAAAGCAAGTGTGACAAGAGACCAAGTGTTTCTTATTCGATAAAGAAATTCTAAAATGGCCTGGATTTGTTTGGTACCAATAGAAAAAATCATAAATAACTGGATTTGAGTGATTTTTCAAACTCACAGTTTTCTTTAATTGGTTTCACACATCTCCACTTGTGCCATCCTTCATTCACCCAATTTGAAGTGCAAGAACAGGAAACAGCAGATACATATACT